>CM028687.1:62512106-63218739 GCA_016771965.1 Brassica carinata | reverse complement strand
TTTTCATTTGGCAATCTACTTTAGGTCCCCTGACTTGAAACTCCTTACATTTGGAATGGATCTTGTGGAGGTTAAGTGAGTAGATTAATCAAGTTACAAGTATTTGTCATCTACCGAACGTGACGATGACATGTTATAAATAGTTAGTAATTAGTATTCATGATAGTTTAGTCTGCCTTCCCGGAGGTACGAAAGACATTAACGAGTGTACGAAGAAACTTCTTCTGAAAGTAACAAATTATACTTACCTAATCAAAGTTTAAAGATATATATATATATATATATATATATATATATATATATTGGACAGAAGACTTATATAAAGTTAATTCTCGATTTTTAAATGTAATAAATTAACTTTTTCATGAAAGTAGTTTGGTTGCTGAATATAGTCATCATCCCAATAAGGCCATAGCCAATGGACGAAAAATTTTCTTTTATTTTTAAGATATAATCCAAGAATTAAATGGAATGATTAATGACGTATTAATATTATTATTATTCAAGGTGAACTATCAATTTTAAAATTAATTAAAATATCGTTATAGAAAACATTATCATTATTAATTAAAAAAAAAACAAATCAGTGTTTGGGAGAATAGGAGATAGATATTCTATAAGGTGTGGTAATGACGAAAAAACGAATAAATAAAGAAACAATAGAAAATACGTTTTATATTAGTACATCTTGATAGTTTTCCTAGAAACTTCATTATCATAGTAGCGTAACAACTCTCTAGGTTGATTTTGTGTAGTTTCTTCTATAGCCGCAAGTGAACTGAATTAAAGCATCCTCATCCTCTTCTTTTGATCCATAACTCTTTCCTGGTTGCTCTTCTTGTCCATAGAACAAAGCATCTACCAGAATCTTCCACCAGTTGAAGAAACGGGTCTATCTAATATCGTAAGCAGTAACATGTATTATGATGATCCACGCTCTATTACTAGAACAGAGAGGAAAACGTTTATCTACCGTTTTCTCCTGTAATGCAGTTTTGGCGCTATCAACAAGATGAGGGATGTTGAAGGCTCTTGCTGAGAAAATGATCATGGATGTAGCTAGAGTAAAGAGTGATCTACGCCTTGATGGCTGCAATGATCCTAATATTAGCAACATAAAGAGTTAAATCTGTGAACACGGTAACATCTAGAACAACACATTGATCTTGGATTATACCTCCAAGAGAAAGATTCCTCCAAGAAAAGGCTAGCTGAAAGCTCCAGACCAAGACTTCATTGCTTGAGTTCTACTTTTTTATCAAACATTATGAGATTTAACTACTATTGTTAAACAGTATAGCTTGTTTCTAACTATTGTACCTTAGTCCGTCCAAATAAAAGTACGAAGCTATATGTATTAGCAATTGCTTCACAGTTCTGTGGCATGTTGTGAGGAGATAAAGACTGCACCCAGATAGATGAAAGCAAGAGATAAATCTGGTGGCTGCTTAACCTTAGAGGTATCACCTGAAAGGACACACAAAACCAATTGTAAGCAAATATGATAAAACTCTCATCAGAGTTATAGAACAAGCACAAGTATGAAACATACTGGTTTCTCTGTTGAACTTCCCAAGGGATCCTGATCAGATACCATTGATGAAGGGTTCCTGACTTCGGCTGTAGCTTGACTTTAACCGGCTCAACACTGAACTAGTATTGTTCTTTGGCTCCTCCTCATCGTCAAAACTTTCACCTCTTGCGAAATTTGACTGTGACCTGCTAAGTGCTGAGACTCTCTCTCAATCTTTGCAGTATCATCCACACCATTATCAGACTCCATCTTCAGTTTTCTAAACAGTGCAGCTGAAGAAAAGAACACAGACACGGTTCTTGACAGTGTCCACTGCATATCAGCAGGCCTCCTAGACTTTGGAACTGAATCTGGACAAACAGAAGAAGGGACCAGAACAACAGAGAATATACGGTGAACTCCCATCCTAGATTCATGGTCAGCACAGACCATTGCTTGAAGCAGTTGATGGAACAGTGCATCTGGAAAAGGCCTGTGATAAAGTTGCATGTTATGTGTTCTTACTCACTGGCAGATTTGGTTAGATATGATATAAAACATCTTGCCTAGTTTTCATATGATAGATTTGGTATAGCAGCTATGTTCTGTGCTGTGCGGAACACAGCTGCGGTTTGAGTTCTTGCCATGACTGTAAAGTTTGACATGCTTTCTAACATGACAGCCATTATGTCAAGGATAGGACCTGCATCACTTACCTACATTACCAAAGCCATGTAAAGCTATATCCTCAAACAAAGATTGTCTTAGCTTTTAGAGTTTACCTTCTGTGATATAATTGCACTAGGCATTGCTCAACAGCAGTTTCAAAATTCAGATTATACTGAATCGTCTCATATCCCAGAGTTGAATCATCTAATGAGCAATGGATGCTCTTCCTCAGATGTCTAATCATATCACTGAACCTCCAATTATCGCCACGGATGACAATATTATTGTTGAGTTTAATCTCTATTTTTGGCAATAATGATTTAATGATATCAAACAAGCAAAATATACATTGAATAAATTAAAATTAATGAAATTAATTGGACGTTATTGTTACTGAGACTCTGTTTCTAACATACCAACTTCTTGGAGAGGATGTTGCAAAACGATATGTATGTTGGAATAATAATGGGAGAGAAACCAAATTTCTAAAGCTTTCTTCTTCCACAAGAAACCAGAAGACTTGATATTTGATAAGCAACTAAAGATCACATTCCTATTTTTTAACACAACAATATCCACTCATACACAGCAACAAAAATATCTTGATATAAGAAACCTAGATTACCACAGATATTTGTACAGTCTCGATTCAACCAATCGTGGTTGCGTTGAGTTCATAGTCAACACTTCAATTCCCAGGTCAGATTCATAAGAATTTTTCGGCCTAGCCAACTGAAAGCCCAGCCCACCAGATTCATAAGAATTTTGGTTCCCGGTTATCCCGTAAACAAATCCCAAACCAGATAAAGACTATTTTGAACTTATTCAAGAACCATCATTCGCATCCTGATCATAAACCTTGAAGACTTTAAATAAAATAAAAAAATGTTCAAATTTTCCCCTTAGATTTCAATTTTCAGGTGAAAAGACAATTTCTACCCATTTTATTTGGTCATCTCCCATTATCCCTTTGTTTAATAGGACCAAGTGAAGTGGAGCTGCTAATATTCCGACATTCAAGTGTGTTAGTACGTGTTTTGTCGTATCAGATTCCATCTTAAGAGAATCGAATATCATTGACTTTTCTTAAAAAATTTAATTATCAAGTTGCACTCGAACAACTCTTTCTTTTTGTTCGGTAGTGCACAAAACTCACATTCCATCGATTGAACGATAAAGCGTTTTGTACTAAACCACGCAAAAGTAGGTATCATCATCATCATCATCACAACATTCAGATTTAAGTGTCATTGTGAATGGTACAATATCACAGGAATAGTGTGTGTGCACAACGAATCAGTCGCGCGAACACTCTAGTTTCCAATCTTGACCAACGCCAAACAACACCTCTTTACTTCTTTGACCAACGAAAGTTACTTTACAAGACTTTTTCAAACCCAAAAAAAAAGTTACAAAGACTTTTCCATTCAGATAGTGAGTTCAGTATTTCTCTCTTGGAATCTTTTGTACAATCAAATCATTTCTAACGGATTTTGCTATTTTGGAAAATAAAAGTACAATTAAATATTTTACTGTTTTTTTAATTCTACATATAAAATATATTATCTTCCCTTCTAGATACAGGAAAAAAAACAATATTTATTTCACAAGAAGAAATAAGATAAATTAGATTAGATTTTGTATCTAAGGGAGCTGTTTCAACTGAGAGTTTCAGGTGATTTGTATGAAAATGACAAATCCACTGTTATTCAAACATGAATTTTAAAAACTCATTTAAAATCTACTGTTATTGAACTTGACGTTTTGTAAAGTACTCTGAAATCCACTGTTATTGAACATAATTTAAGTTATTGAGTTTTAGGGGATGTATTCAATTTAGCATTTGAGGTGATTTGATTTTTAATGTGGTTTTAAATGATTTCAATAAGTTGTAGAGATTTAGGTGATTTTTGTTAAACCATTCTAGAATATCAACTAAAACCATGAGATTTGAGTTTTAATTTTTTTAACTAAGAAATTCCACCCAAACACCTTAAAATCACCTTAAAACTTTAAAATTCCATAACTTAAAATAAGTTCAATAACAGTGGATTTCAGAGTATTTTATGAAATGTCAAGTTCAATAACACTGGATTTTAAATGAGTTTTTAAAATTCATGTTTGAATAACAGTGAATTTGTCATTATAATACAAATCAATTAAAATTCTCAGTTGAATACACTCTCCTTGAAATTGTCAGGTGATTTTAGGGTGTTTGAGTAGAGTTTTTTAGTTAAAAAAAATTAAAATCCAAATCTCATAGTTTTAAGTGATATTCTAAAGTATTTTAACAAAAATCACATAGATCTATGTAACTTATTGAAATCATCTAAAAATCCATTAAAAATCAAATCACTTAGAATGAATACACCCCCTAAATGTTAGTATACACACACAAATACAACTTAGAAGTGATTTTTCAAAAAAAAAATTAAATATTATAAAAAGGAAAAAGACAGGATTTACAAAAGTTTTAAATGTACAAAAAAGAAGAAGACAAAAGTAGGAGTAGTTTTGTCTCTTCGTCGTTCCCCACACCCAAATCGATTCCTTAAAAGTCTCGAAAGAATCCTCAATAGTTACACTCCTACTAAGCAGTTCAATAATTTTGCTTGTACAACTCATGATTTGCTCAATGCTTTGTTGTTACCTAGTACCTACTTTGTGTATTCTCACGCTTTTAGAATCTTGGATTCGTTGTACTTGATTACATCTAGTTATCTCTTAGTGGATCAACAGCAACTAATATCTATCTCTTGTAATCTTATTGTCTCTATCTTCTTGGACATAAAGATTGTTATGTTGCTCTTAAAGTGTATCTCTGATTCTTACCCTTTTTCCAGGGATTTGGGTAATTCAAACCTTTCTGGACATCTTGCACCTGAGCTTGGGAAGCTCGAGCATCTCCAGTATTTGTAAGTTATCACATCTTTTGGCTTTTACTTTTCGAGAATTTTAACTTTTCTCCAGTACTAGCTGTAATTAAACTAGATAGTGGAAATAAAGTTACGTACCATAAAGTGCACCCACTATGAGATTTGATTATGTAACAGACAATGTAGGCTAACTTTTTTACATTGTCTTATGATTGACACAGGGAGCTGTACAAAACAACATCCAAGGAACTATACCTTCTGAACTTGGAAACCTGAAGAGCCTCATCAGCTTGGATCTTTATAACAACAGTCTTACTGGGAAGATTCCTACTTCTCTTGGGAAACTGAAGTCTCTGGTCTTTCTGTAAGTTGTTTTAACATTCTGACATGGACACACCGAATAGTATACTCATTTTATTGATAGTTGCAAATTATATACTGAGTAAAGAAACTAGTTCTGATCTATATCCCAAAATTTTATTGCTAAGTGACTCAATACCTGATTCTTCTTACCCTACCTCTCTAATGAAAACTGATTAATGTTGCAGACGACTCAATGACAACCAATTGACTGGTCCAATCCTAGAGAACTCACCAAAATCCCAAGCCTCAAAGTTGTGTAAGTTCACCTTGTTCATTTTCTTAGCTTGTTTGCAAAACGCTCTGTTGCTGTTCTCTGAACCCCTCTTTTCCCACCTACTATGCTATTGCTTATCAACGTATCTTCTTTTTCTCAGTGATGTATCGAGCAATGATTTGTGTGGAACCATCCCAACAGGTGGACCTTTTGAACACATCTTCATCGAACTAACTGTGTGCAATTTTAGTTTGGTTTTGTTTAAGGTTCATGAAACTATTTAAGATTTGTAGTACGGCTGTTTAGCATAAAACAAACAAAGAACATTTCTTGTTTAACTTTCCAGTATGAAAAGGGGAAAATCTAAAGCTCCCATCTTTTGTACAGTGTTGAACTCTCAAGTCATTGGATTCCTTAAAAGTCTCGAAAGAATCCTCAATAGTTCAACTTTGCTTTCACCTCATGATTTTCTCAATGCTTTGTTGTTACCTAGTACCTACTTTGTGTATTCTCACGCTTTTAGAATCTTGGATTCGTTGTACTTGATTACATCTAGTTATCTCTTAGTGGATCAACAGCAACTAATATCTATCTCTTGTAATCTTATTGTCTCTTTTTTTTCTTTGATCCCTTAGCCAAGAACTTTCTCTATTGCAGTTTCATATGAGCATTGGTTCCTAATAAAACTCAAAACAACTGTGCAGCTTTGAGAACAACTCGCGATTGGAGGGGCCGGAACTAATTGGTCTTGCAAGCTACGACACCAACTGCAACTGAGGGGACTGGAAACATCTGAAACACAAGAAATGGTGGGGTGACCTTGTAAGAACACTTCACCACTTTTATCAAATATCACATCTATTATTATGTAATAAGTATATATATATATGTGTCCTAGTTGCCAAAAAAAGAGTCAGAATCTGTTATCCATCTGTCTCAGTTGAGACTGACCGCCCAAAGACTGAGGTTACTGTAATGATCGTGTGTGTGACTTTGAGATGTAACATTGGTTTTGGTATCAAGTTCTTTGCCTTGTTTGCATTAACATATGTGTGTGTAAGATCTGTGACTTCTATCATATAAAGCAAGAAAAAAAACTATTGCTTTGGGTGTTTTTTAGTTTATAATTACTATATTCAGTTTGATTCCATTTCCACCACAAGTGATGTTTGGTTTATAATCATTTATTTCCATCTTTGTTGAAAGAAATAAATTGAACTTATGATTCATGACTTTTGCTGTAAATAGCTCAGATGTATACATCGTAAGCAACATTTTGTACCACGCTACATTCATATTCAAGAGTTGATCAGAGTGTCTTCTAGATGTTGTTCTGGATATTTATTATTTACAGCTTCTCTCTCGATGATTCATTGAACTCTATTTGTGTACGGAGTACACGGTGTACTGCTACTATATCATTCTTCAAGTTGCGATATTTACTAAGCTTAACCAAAGTGCATTTATGGTAAAATATATTTATACTCGATTTGATTTAATTTTGTTTAAATTCTATATTTGTTTTAGTTTAAAATACAGTTGTCTGATAATTATCTTTCACTGTAGTAACGTACATCACATTCCGCGTCTCCAAATATTTTGTTTCTATATTTCCTTGTTCATTTCAACCATTTTTCAACTTCATTTTTTTTTTATTATTGGAAAGTTACGATTGACCAATATTTATTTTCACAACTACGTATTGGGTTCTCGAATAAGTTTCTAAAATGGTTAATTCACGGGATATTCTATCACCATTAATCAGAAATACGTATTAATAACTTCCTCATATAATCCCTCTCCATTTCAAAACTCTTTTTCCTCTTTTCATCTTTCATCAAGGAAAACCACAACACACATGGCCGACAATAACATTCAACCATGGCCAAGAAACAAAACATACGTCCATCGGTTGATAGCAACGACACCATCCAACGATCCCCAGAAGCTCCGGCGGATTCACAACGGACAGAGACATAGGCAGCCGCAGACCACCAAGGCATCATCAATCTGTAGACAGTGTCGATAGCACTTCGAGCCTATACTCTATCGACTCTCAGAGATCGAAGCCACCACCACCAGGGACTTACCACGTCCAACTCCTAAAGAGCAGATCTACCGTGTTCCTCCCCGGAGAACGCTCACCGTTACGAGTACCTCTCACGCCAGAAACACAACCGATCAGCTTGCCGCAGATGCTGCTGTTACTTCTTCGCCACGCTTCTCGCTCTCCTCATACTCGCTGCGCTCGTCGTGGGGATCTTTTACTAGTTTGCCGGCCGCATAAGCCACGGTTCTCCGTGAGCGGAGTCTCCGTCGCCGGGATCAACCTCACGTCGCCGTCTCCCATCTCTCCGGCGTTCAGAATCAAGGTGCGGTGCAAGAACGTGAACGGTAAACTCGGTTTGATCTACGAGAAAGGAAGCGCGGTTGAGATTTTCCACGAGGATCAAACTAGGCGACGGCGAGTTCACGGCGTTCGAGCAGCCGGCTGAAAATGTGACGGTGACGGTGACGAAGCTAAGGGGTCGAGGATCCAGTTAAAGAGCTTGTCGCGCAAAGAACTTAAGGACTCGGAGAAGACAGGAAAAGTGCGCTTTGACTTGAGAGTTAAGGCGCCGATAAGGTTTAGGGTTGGTGCCGTGACGACGTGGACGATGGGTGTTACCGTGGACTGCAAGATAACAGTGAACAAACTGACGTCATCAGCTACAGTGATAACGGAAGATTGTGTTACGCAAGACATAAGCCTGCTGTGATGTTGTTTCAGACTTTGGTTCGGTTCGATTTATTATTATTGTTATATTTTTTTTAGTTGGTTTGATTCATTATTATGTTTCTGAATAAGATTGAAATTTGATTTGTTGGAAGTGAAAACGTTTTTTTTTTTTGAATAATTTCGTCTAACGTATCAGAAACCTATCAAAATAATTCTTTCATTTGCTTGTGAAGCCCATAATTGTTAGCAGAAACAACATATGCAAACACAACTATAAGTTAACATGACACAAATCTACAGAAAGTACTATCTAAATAAGTAAATAATAATCTCAAGTTGAAACAAACATCTCTTATTGTTTCTACAGAGACTAAAATCACCTCACTTTTTGTGTTGTTTTTCAAAATTGAGTAATAAGAAAATAAAATCCCTAATTTACAAAAAAAAAAAACTATTGATTTAGGTGCTTTTTACTTTTCGAGAATTTTAACTTTTCTCCAGTACTAGCTGTAATTAAACTAGATAGTGGAAATAAAGTTACGTACCATAAAGTGCACCCACTATGAGATTTGATTATGTAACAGACAATGTAGGCTAACTTTTTTACATTGTCTTATGATTGACACAGGAGCTGTACAAGAACAACATCCAAGGAACTATTCCTTCTGAACTTGGAAACCTGAAGAGCCTCATCAGCTTGGACCTCTATAACAACAATCTTACGGGGAAGATTCCTACTCTTGGGAAACTGAAGTCTCTAGTCTTTCTGTAAGTTGTTCTTAAAATTCTGACATGGACACACCAAATAGTATACTCATTTTATTGAGAGTTTGGTGATTTGTATGAAAATGACAAATCCATCGTTATTCAAACATGAATTTTAAAACTCATTTAAAATCTCTTGTTATTGAACATAATTTAAGTTATTGAGTTTTGGGGATGTATTCAATTTAGCATTTGAGGTGATTTGATTTTTAATGTGGTTTTAAATGATTTCAATAAGTTGTAGATTTAGGTGATTTTGTTAAACCATTCTAGAATATCAATAAAACCATGAGATTTGAGTTTTAATTTTTTAACTAAGAAATTCCACCCAAACACCTTAAAATCACCTTAAAACTTTAAAATTCCATAACTTAAAATAAGTTCAATAACAATGGATTTCGAGTATTTTATGAAATGTCAAGTTCAATAACACCGATTTTAAATGAGTTTTAAAATTCATGTTTGAATAACGATGAATTTGTCATTATAATACAAATCAATTAAAATTCTCATTGAATACACTCTCCTTGAAATTGTCGGTGATTTTAGGGTGTTTGAGTAGAGTTTTTAGTTAAAAAAATTAAAATTTTCAATGGATAAACTTAGAAAGATCTTTATTTTGGAGATTCTTTTTAAAAGAATGACAGAAATTTTAAAATATTATTAAAAAAAAAAGACAAAAAGCAAGACTAGTTTAGTGTCTTCGTCGTTGTTTCCCCACAACACCCAATCGCATAATCGTTTTCTTCAACGAAAGAGAGAGAGAGTAAAGGGGAACGAAACCCTAATTCAATTTCCTTGTCAATAATAGCTCACATGGCGTCCAGAAACTGTCTGTGGGAGCTCCTCGCAGCGTCTCTAACTCTAACCTTAGCTCTGATTCACCTGGTGGAAGCAAACTCCGAGGGAGATGCTCTCTACGCTCTTCGCCGGAGCTTATCGGACCCAGACCATGTTCTCCAGAGCTGGGACCCCACTCTTGTTAACCCCTGTACCTGGTTCCATGTCACCTGTAACCAAGACAACCGCGTCACTCGTGTGTAAGATCATCTCCTTCTTCTCTATCTCTCTCTCCCTGTTCTTAGCTCCTACTTGGTCAAGTTGATTAATTCAATTGGATTGCAAGTATAAAGTTTTTATCTTTTTATGTCTGAGTTTTAACATGATGGTCTTAAGAGTCACATGTCCCATACCTTTTAACCGAAACTGTGGCTTTTGTGTTTGGTCATTTGGGAGAGATGTAAGATAAACTTGACTTGTTGTTATATTTTGTAAAGCTTATAAATTTGAGAAGAGCTAAGAATGATTCTTATGGACATTCTGTAACAAAAAAAAAATGCTATAAATAGTACGATTTTCTGAACATTATGTAATTGAAAATTGATTCAGTTTAGATGTTAGTTTTCTTGTCAAGTCAAATGGGAATTTAGTTTATGTTTGTCATGATTCAGCTTTCCTTTTGTCTTTTGAAACACATCTTCATCGAACTAACTGTGTGCAATTTTAGTTTGGTTTTGTTTAAGGTTCATGAAACTATTTAAGATTTGTAGTACGGCTGTTTAGCATAAAAACAAACAAAGAACATTTCTTGTTTAACTTTCCAGTATGAAAAGGGGAAAATCTAAAGCTCCCATGTTCTGTATAATGTTGTTGATCTCTACTCATTGGATTCCTTAAAAGTCTCGAAAGAATCCTCAATAGTTACACTCCTACTAAGCAGTTCAATAATTTTGCTTGTACAACTCATGATTTGCTCAATGCTTTGTTGTTCCCAACTTTGTGTGTTCTCGCGCTTTTAGAAGAATCTTGGATTCGTTGTACTTGATTACATCTAGTTATCTCTTAGTGGATCAACAGCAACTAATATCTATCTCTTGTAATCTTATTGTCTCTTTTTTTTTCTTAGATATAAAGATTGGTATATTGCTCTTAAAGTGTATCTCTGATTCTACACTCTCTTTCATTTACCAGGGATTTGGGTAATTCAAACCTTTCTGGACATCTTGCACCTGAGCTTGGGAAGCTCGAGCATCTCCAGTATTTGTAAGTTATCACATCTTTTGGCTTTTTACTTTTCGAGAATTTTAACTTTTCTCCAGTACTAGCTGTAATTAAACTAGATAGTGGAAATAAAGTAACGTCCCATAAAGTGCAGCTAAAGCACCCCCACTATGAGATTTGGTTATGTAATAGACAATGTATATTTACTTTTTTTTTACTTGTCTTATGATTGACACAGGGAGCTGTACAAAAACAACATCCAAGGAACTATACCTTCTGAACTTGGAAACCTGAAGAGCCTCATCAGCTTGGATCTTTATAACAACAGTCTTACTGGGAAGATTCCTACTTCTTTGGGGAAACTGAAGTCTCTGGTCTTTCTGTAAGTTGTTTTAACATTCTGACATGGACACACCGAATAGTATACTCATTTTATTGATAGTTGCAAATTATATACTGAGTAAAGAAACTAGTTCTGATCTATATCCCAAAATTTTATTGCTAAGTGACTCAATACCTGATTCTTCTTACCCTACCTCTCTAATGAAAACTGTTTAATGTTCCAGACGACTCAATGACAACCAATTGACTGGTCCAATCCCTAGAGAACTCACCAAAATCCCAAGCCTCAAAGTTGTGTAAGTTCAGCTTTCTTTTGCTTGTTTGCTAGAATCTCTGTTACTATTCTCTGAAGCACTAGTCTTTAAACCCCTTCCTACTATGCTGTTACCTAAAAACATATCTTCTGCGGTCATCATTTTCCTCAGTGATGTGTCAAGCAATGATTTGTGTGGAACCATCCCAACAGGTGGACCTTTTGAACACATTCCTTTGCAGAAGTAAGTTTGTAACCTCTTCTTCTTTTTTCACTTGGCCAAGAAATTTCTCATTCATATTATGCTTTTTCCCATGAGGGTTGAGTGAAACCAAATCGTCTTTGCACTTCTAACCCGTTCTTCTTACGGATATGCCATACTGAATGTTGATGTTGCATATGCTAGCTTTGAGAACAACTCGAGATTGGAGGGGCCGGAACTAATTGGTCTTGCAAGCTACGACACCAACTGCAACTGAGGGGACTGGAAACATCTGAAACACAAGAAATGGTGGGGTGGCCTTGTAAGAACACTTCACCACTTCATCAAATATCACATCTACTATTATGTAATAAGTATATATATGGCCTAGCTGAAAAAAAAAGAGAGTCAGAATCAGTAGTCATCTGTCTCAGTTGAGACTGACCAGCCCAAAGACTGTGGTTGCTGTAATGTAATGATCGTGTGTGACACTGAGAAGTAACATTGGTTTTGGTATCAAGTTCTTTGCCTTGTTTGCATTAACATATGTGTGTATGATCTGTGACTTCTATCATATAAAGCAAAAAAAAAAAAACTATTGATTTAGGTGCTTTTTACTTTATAATTACTACGTTCAGTTCCATTCCACCATCACCACAAGTGATGTTTGGTTTATAAACTACGATTTATTAAATTCTATTTGTGTACGGACGAGTACACAGTGTACTTACATCATTCTTCAAGTCGCGATATTTACCAAGCTTAGCTTTTTTTTTTAATGGTAAAATATATATTTATACTCGATTTGATTTAATTTTGTTTAAATTCTATATTTGTTTTAGTTTAAAATACAGTTGTCTGATAATTATCTTTCACTGTAATAACGTACATAATACTCCGCGTCTCCAAATCTTTTGTTTCTCAAATTGTCCTTGTTCATTTCAACTTAATTATTTTTATTGTTGGAAAGTTTCGATTGACCAATATTTATTTTCATAACTACTTTCCATTCGTTTTCGTTTGGGGTTCTCTGACCAAGTTTCTAAAGTGGTAAAAAAGGAAATTGTACGGGATATTCTTATTACCATTAATCAAAAATACGTATTAATAAATTTCCTCATATAACCCCCAAAATAATATTCATGCAATCACGCCATAATTTCAGAAACGATTTGTTACTCTCCAAATATATATTCATTCTCCATTTCATCACTCTTTTTTTTCCTCTCCTCTTTTCATCTTTCATCAAGGAAAACCACAACACACATGGCCGACAATAACATTCAACCATGGCCAAGAAACAAAAACATACGTCCATCGGTTGATAGCAACGACACCATCCAACGATCCCCCAGAAGCTCCGGCGGATTCACAACGGACAAAGACATAGGCAGCCGCAGACCACCAAGGCATCATCAATCTGTAGACAGTGTCGATAGCACTTCGAGCCTATACTCTATCGACTCTCGAAGATCAAAGCCACCACCACCACCAGGGACTTACCACGTTCAACTCCCCAAAGAGCAAATCTACCGTGTCCCCGCCGGAGAACGCTCACCGTTACGAGTACCTCTCTCGCCAGAAACACAACCGATCAGCCTGCCGCCGATGCTGCTGTTACTCCTTGGCTACGCTGCTCGTTCTCCTCTTGCTCGCAGGACTCGTCGTGGGGGTCTTTTTACTAGTCTGCCGGCCGCATAAGCCGCGGTTCTCCGTGAGCGGAGTCTCCGTCGCCGTGGTCAATCTCGCGTCACAGTCTCCGATCTCTCCGGTGTTCAAGATCAAGGTGAGGTGTAAGAACGTTAACGGTAAACTCGGTTTGGTCTACGAGAAAGGAAGCGCGGTTGAGATTTTCCACGAGGGATCAAGCTAGGTGACGGCGAGTTCGCGGCGTTTGAGCAGCCGGCTGAAAACGTGACGGTGACGGTGACGAAGCTAAGGGGTCGAGGATCCAGTTAAAGAGCTTGTCGCGCAAAGAACTTAAAGTGTATCTCTGATTCTTACCTTTTTCCAGGGATTTGGGTAATTCAAACCTTTCTGGACATCTTGCACCTGAGCTTGGGAAGCTCGAACATCTCCAGTATTTGTAAGTTATCACATCTTTTGGCTTTTACTTTATCGAAAATTTTAACCTTTTTGTCAGTACCAGCTGTAATAAAACTAGATAGTGGAAATAAAGTTACGTACCATAAAGTGCACCCACTATGAGATTTGATTATGTAACAGACAATGTAGGCTAACTTTTTTTTACATTGTCTTATGATTGACACAGGGAGCTGTACAAGAACAACATCCAAGGAACTATTCCTTCTGAACTTGCAAACCTGAAGAGCCTCATCAGCTTGGACCTCTATAACAACAATCTTACGGGGAAGATTCCTACTTCTCTTGGGAAACTGAAGTCTCTAGTCTTTCTGTAAGTTGTTCTTAAAATTCTGACATGGACACACCAAATAGTATACTCATTTTATTGAGAGTTTCTGAGTTAAGAAACCAGTTCTGATCTATATCTTAAAAGTTTTTTACTAATATGATTCAACACCTGATTTTTCTTATGCTGTCTCTTCATACCCTGCCTCTCTAATAAACTGTTTAATGTTCCAGACGACTCAATGACAACCAATTGACTGGTCCAATCCCTAGAGAACTCACCAAAATCCCAAGCCTCAAAGTTGTGTAAGTTCACCTTGTTCATTTTCTTAGCTTGTTTGCAAAACGCTCTGTTGCTGTTCTCTGAACCCCTCTTTTCCCACCTACTATGCTATTGCTTATCAACGTATCTTCTTTTTCTCAGTGATGTATCGAGCAATGATTTGTGTGGAACCATCCCAACAGGAGGACCTTTTGAACACATTCCTTTGCAGAAGTAACTTTCTTTTCTTTTCTTTGATCCCTTAGCCAAGAACTTTCTCTATTGCAGTTTCATATGAGCATTGGTTCCTAATAAAACTCAAAACAACTGTGCAGCTTTGAGAACAACTCGCGATTGGAGGGGCCGGAACTAATTGGTCTTGCAAGCTACGACACCAACTGCAACTGAAACAACATCTCTTATTGTTTCTACAGAGACTAAAATCACCTCACTTTTTGTGTTGTTTTTCAAAATTGAGTAATAAGAAAATAAAATCCCTAATTTACAAAAAAAAAAAAACAAGAAGATGAACGCACGCCTCTTCAATCAACGCTCTAATTGTCTTCCAGAGCCAAAAAATTATACAAAAAGCCCCAGAAAAGAAAACAACACCGAGGAAAATATCCTTAAAAAAATCAGAGTGATGGCTTCACTTGGTTGCTCTCTTCCCCAGGAGCAGAGATACACAAAAAAAAAATGTATGTCAAGATTTAAGAGGGTCATTTGCTCAGTGGCAAGCATATGATACGTCTCTCCTCTTCGTCTCTACAAAATCATTACTGAGATTTGTTTTCCTTTTGGCTGGTGATGTGAGATCCTTTGTTCGGAAAATCAGCTATACTACGGTATTCTTCATTCAGTAGCTTCTCTAGCTCAGGGCGCTTCTCTATCGGTTCTTTTTGGCCTCGGTAATGATGGAATGCCCTGTGCACAACAGAGGAAGTTTTGGTCTTTAGGGACATCACCACCGAAACCAATCTCTAGAGACATCACGAAGAATCACAATCCATATTATTTAGCCGTAATCTTAACAAAAAGGTCCCTACCAATATTTCTCCAAGCCATATAAGTTTCCCTTGTGGTAGAAGTCAAGTGATAGCTGCTCAAAGTCCTTGTAAAGCTCCTCATCGAATTGCCTCTCCAGACCATAACTAAAGACATAGGGCAAAGCAATATTGGTGAGGTCAAGTTTAAACTAGAGAAACTTATCCGCAGTTAAATAGATGGAAAACAGATAAAGGTATTACCTATAAAACCTAAAGAGACACTCCAAACCACAGTTGTAGTTTCCAGCTGCATCCCCAAGAGCAAACTTTCCAGGCAATAATAGGGTTAGGTCTATAATCAGAAACATGAGTTATCTGCAAGAGTTACATTTCATTTTGCGAGAGCCAAAAACCCATCAAAAGGAGGTTGAGATGAAATTTACCTCACTACATCCACTCACTGCCCAGCTTCTTTCTTTCGTTTAACGCTTGTCTAATTTGAATGTTTTTTTTTTTCTTTTTAATTTATTTTTACGTATGTGAACGCTGATCTTTAATTGACTTCTTCGTCACCACATTTAGTTTACATAGACAAAATATGAAATTCGAGAACACCTTTGTTACTCTCTAATCAATCAGCCATTTCCTCATATAATCCCCTAATAATATTCATCCAAATCACGTCATAATTTCAGAAATGATTTGTTACTCTCTAATCAATCAGCCATTTCCTCATATAATCCCCTAATAATATTCATCCAAATCACGTCATAATTTCAGAAATGATTTGTTACTCTCTAATCAATCAGCCATTTCCTCATATAATCCCCTAATAATATTCATCCAAATCACGTCATAATTTCAGAAATGATTTGTTACTCTCTAATCAATCAGCCATTTCCTCATATAATCCCCTAATAATATTCATCCAAATCACGTCATAATTTCAGAAATGATTTGTTACTCTCTAATCAATCAGCCATTTCCTCATATAATCCCCTCTCCATTTCAAAACTCTTTTTTCCTCTTTTCATCTTTCATCAAGAAACCACAACACACACACATGGCCGCCGACGACAACAACACTCAACGGTGCCCAAGAAACCCCGTCGGCGGATTCAAAACCGACAAAAACATACGTCCATCGGTCGATAGCAACGACAGCATCAACCAACGATCGCCGAGAAGCTCGGGCGGGTTCACAACGGACAGAGACATAGGCAGCAGCCACAGACCAAAGCATCGATCTCTATACAGTATCGATAGCACCTCGAGCCTTTACTCTATCGACTCTCAGAGATCGAAGCCACCACCACCACCAGGGACTTACCACGTCCAACTCCCTAAAGAGCAGATCTACCGTGTTCCTCCCCCGGAGAACGCTCGCCGTTACGAGTACCTCTCACGCCAGAAACACAACCGATCAGCTTGCCGCAGATGCTGCTGTTACTTCTTCGCCACGCTTCTCGCTCTCCTCATACTCGCTGCGCTCGTCGTGGGGATCTTTTTACTAGTTTGCCGGCCGCATAAGCCACGGTTCTCCGTGAGCGGAGTCTCCGTCGCCGGGATCAACCTCACGTCGCCGTCTCCCATCTCTCCGGCGTTCAGAATCAAGGTGCGGTGCAAGAACGTGAACGGTAAACTCGGTTTGATCTACGAGAAAGGAAGTGCGGTTGGGGTTTTCCACGAGGGGATCAAACTAGGCGACGGCGAGTTCACGGCGTTCGAGCAGCCGGCTGAAAATGTGACGGTGACGGTGACGAGGTTGAGGGGGTCGAGGATCTTGTTGACGAGCTCGTCGCGGAAAGATCTCGTGGAGTCGCAGAAGAGAGGAAAAGTGCGGTTTGACCTGAGAGTTAAAGCGCCGGTTAGGTTTAGGGTTGGTGCCGTGACGACGTGGACGATGGGTGTTACCGTGGACTGCAAGGTAACAGTGGACAAGCTGACGTCATCAGCTGCTGTGGTATCGGAAGATTGCGTTACGGAAGACATAAGCCTCACGTGATGACTTTGGTTTGGTTTCGTATTATTTTTCTTTATTTTTTTTTTTTTGGTTCGGTTCGTATTATTTATTACTATTGTTATAACTTTTAAGTTTGTTTGATTCGTTATTATTTTTTTGAAGAAAGATTAAAGTTTGATGAGTTGGAAATGAAATCGTATTCTGAATAATTTAGTCAAACGTATCAAGCTACAAAAATGATTCTTTACATTTGCTTGTGAAGCTCATCTTTCTTTTGGATACAAGTTGAGGAGTTGTTGACTTGTAGTAAAAAATGGCAGAAACAACATATGCCAATAATTATAAGACACAAATCCACAAAATGTACTATCTAAGTATCTTACTAATAAATCTCAAGTAAAACAACAACTCTTATAGTTTTACAAAATTGAGTAAATAAGAAAATGAAATCCCTATATTTACAAAAAAAAACAAGATTAAGACTCGTGGGGAGAGGGCCAAAAAATTATACAAAAAAAGCCCCAGAAAAGAAAACACAACCAAGGAGAATATCCTTCAAAAAATTTCGGAGTGATGGCTTCACTTAGTTGCTCTCTTCCCCCAGGAGCAGAGACGCACAAAAATGTTAGTTCAAGATTTAAGGGTCATTTGCTCATGTGTCAAGCGTATGATATGTCTCTGCTCTTCGTCTCTTTAAAATCATTAGTGAGATTTGTCTTCTTTTTGGCTCGTGATTAGATCCTTGGCTCGGAAATCAGCTATGCTACGGTATTCTTCCTTCAGCAGCTTTTCTAGCTCAGGGCGCTTCTCTATCGGTTCTTTTTGGCCTCGGTAATGGTGGAATGCCCTGTACAACAGAAAAACTTTGGTCTTTAGGAACATCACCACCGACCCAATCTCTAGAGACATCACCAATCACAATCCATAACATATACTACATTGTTTAGACATAATCTTTAAAAGACGAGCTCTTACCAATATTTTTCCAAGCCATATAGCTTTCCCTTGTGGTAGAAGTCAAGAGTTAGCTGCTCAAAGTCCTTGTAAAGGTCCTCATCGAATTGCTTCTTCAGACCATAACTGAAGACATAGTCCAGAGCAATATTGGTGAGATTTGAGGTTTACAACTAGAGAGCTCATCTGCGGTCAAATCAACGGAAACAGATCCAGGTATTAACGATAAAACCTAAAGAGACACTCCAACCCATAGTTGTAACTGCCAGCTGCATCCCCAAGAGCAAACTTCTGGAAATTTTCATACATTGACGGAACAGTGCCATTGCTTTTGTCCCTTGGGAATGTTTTTTGCTTGGGAATGTTTTTTTGCTTTTGTCCCACTGATAACTGATTCCAGTGCCATTGCTTCTCCCACTATTCTGTCCAGCATACAACATAACATGAATACTTAATTTCACCCAAAAAAAGCGTTCAAGTAAATAGATAACAACTTCCATGTAATACCTGAGTAACAATTACAAGTTTCTGAATATCATATGATCATCAACAGCCATATCATTGTCGTCATCCCCAGTCCTAAATAAATTTATATAAACCAAAGCATCCAGTCCAGTTTTCAGGTTAACATCCAAAAGAAGGCATCTTGGAAAACAAAGAGGGATAAAAACAACAACAAGACCAATCAAGTCGTGCACACACTACCTGTTGGACATGGAAAGTCCACTCTTTCTTGGGATTTTATGCTCAAGATCTAGTTCCTCATCAAACAAGCATGTGTCTGAAAAAAACGATTGACAAGGCGTCCATCTTTCTATAGAGATGGAGCCAAACTCTCAAGGGTAACATAAATTTTAAAAGCCATTGTCACTGATAATCTTAGATGATTTTAGGTTGTTTCGTCTTTCTATTTATTCAACTTTAGTAGAAATAAAAAAATAAATAGGAAAGGAGAGAATATCAATTGTCAAAAGACGAGCAAGACATGATGAGTTCATCCTTCACATAACAATCACCAAAGCAAAAAACAAATCAAAGGAGGAAGAAAACATGTTCTAGACGACAGCAAACAAGAAACAAGTCATAACGAGAAAGAAAGATTCACTCTCTCTCTCTCTCTCTCTCTCAATCACTTAGCCATCATGACTTTAACGAACTCATCATAGTTGATCTGACCATCGCCATCAACATCAGCTTCCCGGATCATCTCATCAACCTCCTCGTCCGTGAGCTTCTCCCCGAGGTTCGTCATCACGTGACGAAGCTCCGCCGCAGAGATGAAACCGTTCTGGTCTTTATCGAAGACCCTGAAGGCTTCCTTGAGCTCTTCCTCCGAGTCAGTGTCCTTCATCTTCCTCGCCATCAGGTTAAGGAACTCAGGGAAGTCAATAGTCCCGTTCCCGTCTGCATCGACCTCATTGATCATGTCTTGGAGCTCGGCTTCGGTTGGGTTTTGCCCCAGAGACCTCATCACGGTTCCGAGCTCCTTGGTGGTGATGCAACCTGCAAAATCAAACCCCCAAATACAATAATCAATGCTCTTTCTACTAGTTTTATATCAATTAAAGAAGCCAAGACTCATGTGTGCATCCTTGAAACATAATATTCTTGTCCACATCTCATTACACGGTAACAAATCTCTAGCCATTTCGTTTTATTGAGAACACGTCTCCCTAAGAATGATACATACGAAGACGGATCAGGGAATAAAAACTCTCGATTGTTACTATCTAAGATTAGTATAAACACGGATCGTTACATGCCAAAACTAGATCGTTCACGAAATCAACTGAAACGAAGACGGATTGCAAAGAGAAATGAATCGTTAAGAAAAAATTCCAGAACTCGAAGATCGACGAGGGAGAGAGATGAACGAAAAGGATCTGGGGGGAATAAGATATTACCATCTCCATCCTTATCGAAGAGGCTGAAGGCTTCCTTGAACTCTGAGATCTGGTCATCGGTCAGCTGATCCGCCATTTTTTTTTTCCTTTCTAAGCTTTTCCGCAAATCTGAGAGTTTGATTTACTTCTTTTTTTTTTCTGGCTTCCCTGCAAGAGCTTATAAAGTGAGCCAAAAGCCTAGCCCAATGTATACAGTTTGGGCCTTTGAAGATACGGTATCATGGTATAACGATAAAAAAAACGACGCCGTTGCCGGGGATCGAACCCGGGTCACCCGCGTGACAGGCGGGAATACTTACCACTATACTACAACGACTCTGTTGTCAGAGCTATGTCTAAATTGAGATTTGAATAGACTTGCAGTGATTATCCATGTAAAGATTTCCTTGAAAATGTTACACAGTTTCGATTTTATGCCGGTATAGAATCTGATTCAGATAATCTATAATATAGCTGGCGATACTAGTTAGAGGATATTTACTTTGAACCTTTTAAGTTAGCAATAGTTCAAAATTTGAAAGTGTTTTTGTTATCTGCTTAGATTTGGTTACAAAGCTTTTACCAAAAAACTGGTTCCAGAGCTAGAGTCAAGAAGCTGATGAGACAAGACAAGGGTAGAGGAAGAACAAGATGGATGTATTTTTGGACCTTTCCCAGCAGATTTTAAACCTGATTGAAGTTGGTTTTGATTTATACTAGTGATATTCCGGCGCTACGCGCCGGATTCGTATGCTGTATTCTTACTTAAATTTATAATTTATTATATGGTCTTAGTAAAGAAAATATGTTAAAAATATGTAAAATGAAAATATGTAAAAAAGATATTTTATGATATTTTTGATAGTGGTTTGCGACCATAATATATTATTTAGTTTGAAGTTGTTTAATTCAAAGTACAATAACATAAGTAGTTGTTACTAATCGATTAATAAAAATAGAATAAAAATCAATAGTCGTAAAAAAAGTTAATTTAGTTGGAAACTTAAATACCCATGTCATAGACTGAGCTTTCTTTCAAGAAATGTTTGAAGGTGTTAAACTTGAGAAAGTTGATTAACGAATGTAAAAGCACCACCTGAGAAAGGAAATGATGCATAAGAAAACTACCACTTTAAAAGTAAGCAATCATTAACTGGTAAACTGAAATAAGAAACCGGTGTACCTTCCCATTAATCAACAACATATCAACCCCAATATCTCACCTCTTTCTTAACATTTCAGGCTTGCCAAAATTGTTGTATCCTAGTCTGAATATCTCTACACCGATTTGTCTTCAACTCCGAGCAATGAAACTGGGAATTCGACAATGATTGAATTGGGAAAAGTAAAGGGATTATCGTCCGAACTCTCACACCGTCTATACATATACAATGAAACCGAGAAAGCAGAACTAAAGAAGCATTCAATAGGAGATATTGGGATGAGTGAGATTTCGGATTGATTATATGAAAGATTACGTCGATTGCGTTAAAGAAGGAGAATAGGAGAGGCTATATTCTCCATCGTCAACATCAAATACAAAGAAATCCTATAAACCAGTGTTTTGAAACCCGACCCGGACATTGAATCGGATGATTTACCGGATCACTGGATCATTGGATCAACCGCGG
Source organism: Brassica carinata (assembly GCA_016771965.1). Taxonomy (NCBI): domain Eukaryota; kingdom Viridiplantae; phylum Streptophyta; class Magnoliopsida; order Brassicales; family Brassicaceae; genus Brassica; species Brassica carinata. The sequence continues at coordinate 63,196,773 of CM028687.1, read as the reverse complement.
ATGAATCGCGGATTAATAAATGAATTAGTTTTATTATATAATAATATATTAGTTATGAAAACAAATATATATAAAAACTAAAGGTAAGTATTTTAAGTGTACATACAAAATATTAAGAAATAGTTTAGACTATTTAAAAAAATTGTAACATAAGAGTTATGACATCTAAAAAAATCAAGACATAAAATTAAACTTCCAATCCAAAATAAACTAAAATTAAAACATCATTGTAATAAATTGTCAATAACAAAAATAAACTAACACCAGATCACATCAACTAATTTTGGTTTTCTCTAAATTTTAAAACTTACCAACAAAATTTTCTAAATTTGTCACTTCATCATCTTTGGGATATTCTTCACAAGAGCATTCTCTAATTTATTATAGTCATGCTCGCCAGTTTTTCTTCTTCAACAATCCAAAACTCGTTTTGTAATTCACATGATCATATGGTTTTATTCTTTTGATCTGTAAATTAAAAATGTAATGATTTGTTATAAACTAAGTTAAATAAAAATAAAAATAATTTACTCACCTTTCTTGCAAACGTAAATTGTAGTGTAGAGGAATAAGAAGCCTCATCGTGTTTTAGTCGTTTTACTGGACGCGGCTCAAGCACAATCATGACTCACTTTTCTTGCAAATGTAAATTATAGTGTAGAAGAAGAGGAAGACGGCAATAAAACTGAAAATTTTAAATTTTTAATTAGAAATTTAGAATATAAAAAATAATTTTAAAACATAACTTGAACTAAAAATAGTAAAAATAAAAATTATCTATTGGTTCAACCAGTGCTGCAACATGTATCGAGTTTTAGTGAGTTTTGTGTGTTTTATGGGTTTTTCACAAAACCCAAATCCGATTTATATTGAGTCACTGGATTTATCGGTTCAACTACGGGTCCGGGTCAGATTCAAAATACTTTTATAAACGTTTGGACCTGTACGAAGAAAAGTTTAAAACCCCCAATTTATTTCACAATTAATACCAAAATTCATTAATTTTAAATTGAAAAAATATTTTAATTATTAAAAAGAAAATGCCACATGGCATTTTTCCCCCCAAGGAGATAAAAAAGCCTACTTTATTAGTATAGATATTAAACTTTATTTATCTTAAATATTAATGTGAAAATAGGATTGATATTTCCACGAATATGTTTATACTTTGGTGTTTGTGTATTTAATTTAATATGTTGTCTGCAAAATCAAATTAACTAGAAAAATTATCGATAAAGAAAGAAACTTAAAAAATCTTATTATTGTATACAGAAAATATAAATGAATGTTACATAATACAGAACTAAGGGTTTGTTTTTGGCAATCATGTATTGAAAGCGTATTTACATGTGCAATGGATACTTCCGCTCCATGAGTTTCATACCAGAAACAAGTTATCCATCTATTGTAGTCTATAATATTTTACTTAGCAATTCTACACTAGTACTGAGAAAATATAGTCCACAAAAATAAGATAACATAACTAATCAAGATAATTATTAGCTTTCATACAAACGCAATATTAGAGAACTAATCAGGAAAACTATATTGTCAATTTGAATAATGAAAAATAAAACAAGTTGACCTTTACATAGTCGTAAAGAAGTATATCAACTTGATGAATAAATACATAGATAATAGAGGTAGTAGAGAAACTTGTTTGATAAGCTGATCAGGCAAACTCGTTTTGGTTAATCACCCTTGCTAAAATTTTCTTGGGCCATAGTAACACCGACTTATTTCGATTATGTAATTATAAAACTTTTTATTCAATAAAGAAAAGGAAACCAATAAGGGTCGTTGATTAAGTGAAGAGGGGTCCACAGAGTCGAACGACTTCGCATCTATCGAAAACAAAAAGTATAAATACCCCTCTTGATTTTCCTTTTCCGCATTCATTCAGAAGAGCCTCCCAAAAAAAAAAAAAAAAACGCTTTTCTGGAGCAAAGCCGAAAAGACTTGACGCGATGACTTCTTCTCGCGAAGATCCAGAGATCCTCCCCGACGCACAAGAAGAAGAACCCAATCTCCCCGCCGACGTTCCTCCTCCGGATAACCCGGATTCCGTTAATCGAACCCCCGTCCTTCTTCCCTTATTCGATTCCGTGGCTCTGGATAAGCTCTGCCAGGTGGCGGAGATGTTTCAAGATCGAGAGAGGCAGCGAATCCGCGACGAGCAGCTCGCGGAGATGCGGAGACGGTTCGCGGAACAGAGGGCGGAGATGCACAGGCAACACGTCTTCGAAGTCGCGAAAGCTTACGCTCTCGAATTGCACTCTGATCAAGCTCTAAAACAGAGCAAAGACGACGATGAAGAAGAGGAAGAAGAAGAAGAGGAGCTGGTGGTGAAAGGGAAGAGTCGATTCGATGATGCAAAGAAGGCGATCAAGAAGAGGAGGAGATACTCCAGATCGAGTTCTAATGCAACTACTACTGGAATCGAGCTGAATATGACGACGAATAGGACGGCTCCTTCGTTAACAGAGCTGTGTATGAGAGTTCTTGCTAAGAACTCCGAATCGATCAAGTCTTTGCACCTCGTCCCTGACCACTTGAAGAAGAAGATCTCGAGTCTCGTCAGCGATTCGAGTAAAGTCGACAAAGCTTTTATGCAGCTTCTCGTGGATGATTCTCCTTCCGAGGTTTCTGTGAGCAACTGTGTTGACTTGGAGGAGAATGACTTGGCTCAGATCCTATCCGACTGCGATAGAATTGGCTTAGAGGTAGTTTCAATCTCACACACCCCTTTGGTTTCTTGAATTTCTTTTTGTAGCTATTGGTTTTGATTCTTGATCTCTTAGGTGTTGAATCTTGATCTTTGTGGACGAGCCATGACGGAGAACGCTATAACCGAGTTCTTGAAACGCGCTCCCAACGGGTTCCCTGCCTTGACCAAGCTATCTCTTCAAGGAGCGTTCTGTTTAACAGACAATGCGTTGGCATTGGTCGCGAGATCTGCTCCTCTGCTTCGTGTTGTTAACCTCTGCGAGTGCTCTCTCCTCACTTTCCAAGCCGTGAAGATTCTTGCTGATTGCTTTGGATCCACTCTCAGAGGGCTTAACATCGGAGGATGCCAAGGGATCAAACCGTCTGATGTCTTTAGGACCAGCTTGAGTAGGTTCGAGAAGTTGAGCTCTCTCTCGGTTGCAGGACTTGAAGGGATTCACGATGTTGTTGTTGAGTTCTGTGCTTCCCGTGGCTCCAATCTCACTGATCTTTCTCTAGCTTCTTGCGTGTAAGTTTTGAATCATGGAACTAGTTGGATGGTTTTTGTCTACTTAAAACTAATGTTTTTGGCTTTTCTCTATGGTGATCAGAGGGGTGAATGATGGAACTATTTGGACAGTTGGGAGATATTGTCCAAACTTGGAAGCTCTTGACATCTCAGAGTTGGATAGCTTGACTGATGCATCACTGAAAGAAATTACGGATGGTTGCAGATCTTTGAACTCGGTCAAATTTACAAGAAACCGGTTCAGGTTAGCTCAAGTATTAACATAACTTTTGTTGACTGTTGTTAATACCAATATCTATGTGCTTCCTTTGACAGTGATGAAGGTGTAGCCGCGTTTCTTGAAGTCTGTGGTGGTTCTCTCAAAAACCTCTGCCTGAACAATCTCAGAGATGTGAGTGTCTTAGTACATAAAAGTCTCATCCTCTTTATGTAAGGTGGTTTATTTCAAGTGATTAAAGGAGTTGTTGTGTGTGTGTGTTTTAAACAGGTCGGTCAAGAGACTGCTATCTCGCTCGCCAAATATTGTAAGAGGTTGCATTATTTGGACCTCTCGTGGTGTAGAAAACTCACGGAAGAAGAGCTAAGAAGGATCATAAGTTCCTGCCCGTTGCTTAGATCGCTTAAGCTATTTGGATGGACGCAGGTATGAATATAGTAAAGAAGGCTGTAATAAAGCCTACACTTGTGACTTTCTCTTTGTTTATGTTGAACTCAACACTTGAGTGACTGTATTATACTTTTGTAGGTGGGGAGGAATTTCTGGAAGATCTTTCAAGATCAGAAGTTAAGATCGTTGGATTGAAAATGACTTCACTTTTCGCTCATCCTGATGACTCTTACCCAAGTGTAGATGCCAAGTGCTTCTGATGAGTAGACAAGTTTTGGCTAATGTTTAGTACTGAAGTCATGAACTATCTTTTGTTGTTAGACTAGAACATCTTCAGAGGTTCGTAGAAAAGAAGCTACTAATAGATTAATAGTCGTTACAATGTCTTGTGTGGTCATTAGAAACAAAAAAAATTCATTTGAACCTGTGGAAATCTATAGACAAAGTTTTATTTCTTCTCTTTCTGTGTAAATTGTTAACTATACCATCTTAACCGCTTTTTCGAAACGATCCTTTGTGTAGAGACAAAGCTTTCTCTCTTCTCTTTCTTTCCCTTTTAAGATGAACACCCAGCGAGGATTGTAAAGAACGTTACTACCAGTTAGTATCTTGATTTAGTGCCAGGTCTTTTCCTGATGGAAACAGGATCACCCAGCCCCAGTTTACTCTGTCCACGAAGTTTCTGGTTTTAAGTGTGACGGTACTAGCCATGCTCTCGCCTCTCTACATCGATAGCTTATCAGAGGAAGAAGACCTCTTCAGTTTCATGTTTTCGCTTCCGTGCTCCTCCTCTTGTTGTTTTTGGCCATTGCCTTGTCTATGTATTGTGACCAGAGCTTGACTAGGTTTGGTCCATACTGGATTCACAGGCTTTGTGGTTCCTTTGGTGGGTTGCTTGTCATCCTCATCCTTCTTGTTTTCGTATGGAAATGCAAAGCCTCTGCTCAGACCCTTGGTCAAAACTGTTAATGAAGAAATCAAACTAATCTTTTACCTTAAATTTTGCAAAACCTTACAAAGCGTCGTGTATATCAGAGAGACAAGTATTCTTTATTCAAGACTCAACGTATAAATCACATTTGAAATGTAGAAAAGTGAATAGTTTTTAGAAATCTTCAGTTCATCGAATCCGAGCTCGGTCTATGGTCCTTGTTGCTGGACAACCTTCTCCTTCTCATCCACTTTGTCTCACAAGATGATGATGGAGAAGCCGCTCCTTCAGCTGGAGGGAGCTCGCAAGGAAGCGCCATAGCACTACTGGTGAAGGCATTGAGAACAAGGAAGGCCAAAATGGGAGACAAATCCAATCCTCCAAGAGGAGGTATGACTCCCCGGAATAAGTTCAAGTATGGATCGCACAAAGTGCTGTTACAACGGCAACACATCAGAAAAAGTACAAGCCAAAAGACTACCTTAAACAATTGACAAGAGTGGCATTTCTCAAAAAAAAAAACAACGAGCAGGGAAACAGTTACCTGAGGGGGCTAACAATGGCAGGAGGAGCAGTAGGGAACCATGTGAGTACTAGACGGACAACAAGGACGTTGCTATATATGTTGAGGAAGTTTATCAACCCGTTAGCAACCACCAATCCAGCAACTGAATCTCCAGGCAGAACCGCTGCAAACCCGTGATTAGCCATCGCAAAACTCACCCTTGTAGTGTTTCTCAAACGAATCTGAAAAGAAAAACAGAAGACTCTTCACCTTTAACAAGAAGCAAGGCACACAAAGACATAGCCAGAGTTTCAAACTGTAATAATACATAGACAAAAGATCCCAACTTTAGGACATAAAGAAGGTTGTCTGAAGATTTTCTAAGTGATATACATCAATGTCGATTTGCGTAAGCAGGAACAGAGATGTTACCTCGTCGCAAAGACCGCGAATCTCGGAGGACAAGCGAACCGCTTCTTGAAACAAAGGGTTTCTAGAGGCGAGTGAATGGAAGAAGCCTGTGAATTTTTCAGTGACAGAGGCGAGAGAACGATGGAGGTCTTGAATCAACTTGACGGAGTCTGAAGCTGGTGGTAGAAGTAGCAAACTGGGTTTGCTCGGACGCAAGAGATGTGTTTGCGAAAATGCCGATGATAGCGAGACGAAAATGTTGGGTATTGGTCCGGACGGAGAGGATTTCTGGGTTTTCATAGCTGGTTCGTTCGCATTCGTCTCCATTGCAGCTGAAAGAAGATAAAGTACGTTCGGGACGATGACGACGTGGCATTTTTATAATCACTGTGTCCCAGAGATCCTAATCCTCTAGCTAGCCCAGAAGGTCTTACCAATACGGTAATTCTAGCAAATGAGTAGGCTTGCGCATTTCGATTTCAGTTCAGTTTTTTTTACTAAGTTTTTGGCTTTTAGTTCATATATATATAGATATATATTTTTTTTTTTTGAAATTCATTTCGGTTATTTCAGCTTCTGGTTTGGTCCAAATAAGAATGTTAGAAACTGACTAATATCCAAAAAAATTTGGAGCTCATTTCATTTCAGTCCGATTCTGGTTTTTTGGATAATTTGAGTATTTTTTTGGAATATTCTAGTTTTTGGAAAAAAATCTGGTAATTCAATTTTTGGACTAGATAGTAGATACAGAACAAGTCAGTTAGTTTGAAATATTTCAGTTTAAAAAATATTTGATTAATTCGGTTTATAAATAATATTTTATGATATTTAGTTTTAGATAGAGTTAATATTTTTAGGTATATCCATTTAGTTCCAGTTTTTAGGTTTTAAAATATAGAATCCGTAGAAATATTTATGAAATTTAATTCAATTCAATTTTAATTTTTTCGACATACTGATAAATGTGGTAAACAAGTCTAATAGTGTGAGTAAACAAATCTTTCAATGTTTTGAATATTTTACATTTTGGAGATTTTGTATTTGAGCTTACTTATCTTAGAGATTATTGAATCTTGTATTTATTCACGAGTTGGAGAGGTTGCAACATATTTACACATAATGTAGAATCTCTAACCTTAGCACATCTTTGACAAGCTTCTATCGAAAACCGCTACACTTTCAACGTTTCTTCAGAGAACAACCGAACAAACGGCCGCCTTTCCTTGACTATTTTCCTCCTCAACATATTAGTTCTCATCAGCAAAACTCATTTCCAGTTTGGTAATAAGTAGAAGTAAAACTAGAAATAATGGGTATCCAATATCTTCGGACACATAGTCAAAGAAGAGTGGAGGCATTCATCAGCATAGGAACTCCCACCGAGCAAAACTCCTTTTGGCATGTCGAAAATATGATTGAATGTTAATTAGTCAGAGAGGTTGGGAACTACTATGACCAAATAGATTCTCCATCTATATTAAATCTCAACGAAGAATACGCTTCTACTCTGGCTGGCTTGTTAGTCCTAGTCTATTAGCTTATCTAATAGCTGGCCTTTGACACGTACACTCTCACTGGGATGCCTCTTTATTTTAGTTTTGGACAAAACTAATGCTTCTTTGGTTTAGTTTTGGACAAGACCAAACTTAAACCCACAGTATACCATACCAATACGCAATAGCGCTTGGGGAAGTTTGATCGGGGATTGAATACAGCTATTTCAGACATGGTTTAGCATTTAAAAACTTGGATAAGAACAAAGATCCACTAAAAACGTTTGAAACTCGTTTATACATTCTCCAGATGTTACTCCAAAAAAACTTGAAGGGTTAACTTCAAAAATATAAAATTTAACAAAACACAAAATGTTAATCCTTCCTACGAGTCAGTGGACCCAATACCATCCGCCGTCGCCGGAAAACACCTCGGAATTTCAGCCACCGAATGCGATCTCCACGCACAAAAACCCGTTGACATATTACCAAAAGACCCTTGACTCTCAGGATACAGAGGAGGAAGCATCATCTGCCTCGGAGGAGATCCGGTGGTCGTCGTGGGACTTGTTCCCGCCGACGAGTCTCCGCCGGAGGAAGATCCTTCTCCCGCCATCACCCCGGCAGCAACCATCACAGCAAGCGTCAACGCGCCCCTGCTCGTGCTCATGATCTGTTTCTTAGAGATCCTTCCACGTGGAGTCGTCGTCTTGCTGTTCTCCCAAATCTGATGGCAGAGGAGATTCCTCCGACGACGAGTGCAAGGATTCTCCGGCTTGGCCAAGTCTTTCATCGAAGAAGAACAAGAAGCCAACGCCGACGACGCAGCATCCGCAGCTAAATTCGTGAAAGACTTTGACTTTCCATTGTAATAATTCGATATCCCTTTCCTACACAAACCCACATTCAAACAAATCTTTTATGTCTTAAAAAAACGTTTCTAGAAACGTTGACTTTCTTGAGATTCAGACAGCAAAACCTTAAAGTTCAGAAGTTTTGAAAGAGATTTTTTACCTAACGGGTAAGACTTCTTCGAGAGCTTCCATCAAATCGAGAGGACCTTTGTACGGAGACTCAGCTGCTTCATTAGCTTCCCCGTCATCGTCCTCGTCGCTATTCCTCCAAATGGAAGAAGAATGTGAAGAAGAAGATTCACAAGAAGATTGATCACCGGAGATGTTAATCACGTAAGATTCATTTCTATCCATCTCACTGGACATTTGGACTTTAGCAGAAAACCTTTGGAACTTCTTATTCTAATTCTCGAACTCACAATAGAGACACACTAGAGATTAAATGCAATAAGAGGAAGAGAAGATGTGAGATCTTTATAGTTTCATCTTTTTTGCCTGCGTGCTCTGGTTGACTGATTGTTGTTACTTGTTACTTTATTATTATTAAATAAATGTGAAAATTTTAAATGAAAAAGTGAGAAACGATGAAGAGGATAAAGTAACTGTTGACTTAACCTTATCGACATCAACGGACACGTGGCGCTTCCTTAACCGTTGCGGCTGGATAGGAACTTGGGGAGAATGTAACGTGGCAGTGCCGAGATGGTTGCTTCTGAGAAACGGTGAGGCTTATCCACGGATAGAAGATAGGACCCACAACAGCCGATTTAAGCCGACAGTGTTTCTTCCTCCGTTGTATTTCTATTCATTTTATATTGTATTTTTAAGAGAATAGTTTACCTTTTGAAAAAAAAAAAAAAGAGAGAGAATAGTTTACCTTTTTTATTAGGATTTTCACATTAAATTGTGAAATATCCTCTTGTACCCATTTTAGAATATTTAATGTTTATCTTCTTCTATCATTCATTATAATACATGTCCAGATTTTTCAAGATGTTGTAATTATTACTTTAGTATTATCACTATAAAGTTATGATTATTGTATAATTACCACCATGGTCAATTTTTTTTGTCGACGCTCATCTTCTAAGATCAAGTCGTAGTCGGGTTTGAAACGTTCCGAAGAAACGTTTTATCCGGCTGGGTCTGATTTATATGGAAAAAAAGAACACCGCTATTCCTTGCCTCCTTAACGAGAGAATCTGCACGTAAGTTCCTAGTTCTGGGTATGTGGACAATACTGAAGTCCGAAAAACTAGCTTGTAGAAGCCGGAATGAGACTAGTTCGGAGGTGAAAGTCGGCCAGTCGGTAGGATTAGCAATCATGTCCACCAGATCAGAACAGTCCGTCTTCATATGAAACGTGGTGCAGTGCAACTCTCGTATGAGTCCATCCATCTCGGCATGGAGGGATGATAGGTTTTTCCGATATCCTTGTAGTCCAAATCTTTCGACTCCCGTTTGATCCTTATAGAACCACCCGAAACCACTGACCGTGCCATTGTCGATTCATGACGCATCGATTTGACAGATCGGGTGCTGGGGGTCCACAGGGGATACAAGCTAACCAGCGGATCAGTCTCATTTTCTACTTCCTCTCCGTCCTCGGGTAAATTTGCTTTTCTCCAGCACTCTGCTTCAATGGACGCTAGCTGAAAGATGTCAACATTTTATTCGATATTAAAATTAGAGTTAATATACAAAATTTAAGATATGCTAATTTTTATAAAATTTATCTCGATATATAACATTAATAGAAAAATTAATTAACCAATAAAAATGCCGTATTAGATAACTGATCATAAAATACTAATCATAAATATCATACAATATTAATTTGTTATCTATAGTAGTGAGAACATTATTTGTAGCCAAAATTTTTTTTTACCCATCAAATAAATTTAAACACAGAGAGTAAATGCTAACAACTTAACATGTATGGTTGATTGACAAGTCTCACAGTTAATTCATGTTTATTATATTGACGCAACTGTTACATTAGAACGTAAACGTAGAATTGAAATGAAAGCCATTTTCTGTTTGACTTCAACTTTATGGTTTTCGTATATGATATGCATCTTTTATTGTGTCACCTTTACGGATTGAACCATTGTCCGTATAAGAATGTTGCCACATTCGTTTATATACCAGGATGAAAGACGAGAGTAATTTGGCAAAAGAAAAGAAAAAAAAAGACTAGTTGGGGTAGGTTGCGTAAAGCATTCAAAATTCAATCAAAACCGCGTATCAACATAAGATCATTCTCATGGTCCTCCTTTAGCGCTCATCTATAGACCCACTCTCGTTCACTTTTCCCTTTTCAATTTAAATCAATCTAAAGTGTCCGAACAATTAACCCCCACTCATTGTTGTTGCCCCCACCGTGTTGTCCGTCCAATCACGTGGCGTTGCCTAACTTCCTAATTCCATTTGCTCCTTGTGTGGCCAGTTTGTGTCATCCATAATCCATTTCCTATCCCTCATTAACATCAAGTTAAATACCTAAAAGTAATAGAGGCAAGTTACGTCCTTTTGGTCGCTTATGGCTTTACACAACCAACTTTTGAGAAGGAGCTCTTACTAACTCTGGCTTTGCCATCTGACAGTACAAAGGGAGAAACTATAGACGGTCAAGAAAGACCCTGAATGGCTAAAGTAGAGCTTGTTAGTACTTTGCCGTGTTATTTTTCTATCGCCACCTTAGTTTCATCATCAGCCACAAAATTACAAAAGAAGTGATCCATCATAGAGAGATCATCTAGTGGAACATTCTCACGATAGGTAGGACTTTTGTCTTTTGCAACCGTTATAAAAAGATACAATGAGATCTTAGAGGAGAAACGTAGATCGTCGTTGTGTTGGGTTTTGAAGATAACTGTTGATGTTTTTCTGGTCATGTTGTCGTCAAAACTTAACAGCATGTTTCCGAAATGTCAGTGTTGTATAGAATTATACGGTTGATAAGCCAAGGTTTGGGAGAGTTTATGAGCTTTTTATAATTTTGTGAACTAAAAAAATACAATTCACATGATCTAACGGAACGGTTTTGTGATAACCCGTCCCGTGGATCCACCCGTCCTGTAGACCTAAGCTCACAGTCCTACAGAACATCGACCATAATCCTTCACATGTGAGTCTTTACTAACCTCAAGACCTCACCCTCACCAATTGAGTTAGTAATTAAGGATTCACATATGAGAGATTAGGGTCGATGGTCACATAGAATACTTGGTAGAACCTAACATCATTGATCCTCTTATCGCGATATATTGGTAGAGACTCATTGAATATATTTCACATGATGTACAGGAATACATCGCAAGTTTTTTAGTTAAATAAGGATGCTACGAACTTACGATTATAGTGAATGATAGTGCTGTTACAAGAACGACATGATATATATAATTATGCCATCCATTCTTTGGACTTTTCCGTTTGGGTATGTGTGAGGTCTTTTGCTTTTAACTTTCAGCGTTGATGGATGTGCTTCTGGACAGTTTCGTTGTATAAAAGTTGTTACAAAACATTAATTCCTAACACAAAACGTGAGTACTTACATAAATACACATATATGGAACCTTATGCATAAACTTGGAAAATATCCATGACCAAACAACAGGGGTCAATATTGGCTTCTTAAAAAACATAATGCATATGGCCAAAAAAAACAAACAAACAAAATGCAAGAAAAAAAAACAAAGTGAAAATGATGTGCAGTGTAAAAGAAAGAACAATCAACAAATAAATTAAATTTATTTATAAATTTAATAAATAAAATAAAAAGAATAAGAAGATGAATAATAGCTACTAAACGAAACTAATAAGAGGCTAGTAGCCTAATCATTCACCTTCAGTAATGATGGAATATTATGTCCAAGATCACTACTAAAAATCGAGGATCTCAGAAATTCCAAAGGTTAATATTGTAATGAGAGAAATCATCTTCAACAACATATGCTCCATCGTAGTAAAAATCAGATGAGAGCTCATGTTCTTGTTGCTGTGACGAATCCTCCATGTAGAAGGTACCAAACTCTTCTGACATACCAAAATTCTCTTCCCATAGAAACGGCCAATACGTCGCCGTATCGTTACCATTGCCATTATTCTCGTGATTGTAAATATTATATTCACCAACTTCTCCTAACGTTGGCCCACCACTACCAGCACTAATTTGCCCACGTGCCGAAACTCCTCCTCCTTCACCCGACTTATTGCCACGTGGAGATGGTGATCCTTGTTGTTGTTGATGGGGTGGTAACAGTTCTTCGCTGGCGAAACGGTTGGCTGCGACCTGAATCTCCTGCGGCGTCATGGAACGTCCGCCTGGTATCTCCGGCGGATTATCCGGGAAGTTGAAACGCGCTCCGGCGCCGCGGAGACAGTAAAGAGCCGCGTCGAAAGCACGTGCCGCTTTCTCAGCTGAGTCGAAGGAGCCGAGCCAGATCCTCTCACGGCTGTTTGGGAGACGGATCTCGGCCACCCATTTTCCCCACTTCCTTTTCCTTACACCTGTGTACTTGGGTGATGCATCCATGTGGATTAGTTAACGTGTGTTGTGTATATATTTTTGGTTATTATGGTTTTTGTGGATTAATTAATCCAGGTGTTTTTTTTTTGGAGTTGACAGTTATAGTGAGAATTGCGACTTGTTAGTGTATTTATATTTGTGTGTGATAAGTAGAGTATGAGAATTTGAAGAAGAAGGTCTTGGGTTGTCTGCGCGTTGAGGAAGATGATTACGTGGTAACGCGGTGATGACTTGTGAAGAGGCAAGTCATGTTTATTATTTACCCCACGTTCCTCGTTTCACAAGCATGTGCTAATTTACTTTTTTTTCCACCAACCAATAAAATTAGGGCTTTAAGTCCTCTATATAATTATAGCAGGAGATGAGAGCATGTTAAATTAGACTGATTAGACGCAGTATTATTGAATTGATAATCAGGTTTTTACATTTTGGCTTTGATTTTTGCTTCAGGATGTTAGTTTTCAGTTTTATTCAAAATGGATTATTGTAAAGATTAAAAACCAAAATCAAAATCTATACACTTAAAATGGAAAATAACTTTCGTAAACATGGCATACATTAAGTTGTCACAATACCATGCTGAGATAGCTGAAACATGTGATCTCGAGCTGGAGGCAGTGCCTAGGTTTTTCTTTTTCACTTGCTGTTTTTGTTTTGGTTGGTTGAAACTTTGTATCGAAGAGAGTGATTAATAACCTAAGCATAATTTATAATAGACATGTACATTAATGTATTAGTTATCAGTTGATTTTAAATTGAAAAACTGCAAAAAAATCTGAAAGAGGCTTTTTTCACTGAAAATTTCATTAAAAATCTAAAAAAGAGAAATAAGTCCAAAACGATGGTCCAAATCATGATATTTTTACAAAGAGAAAAGTGCTTTGAGTTGCTAAATCACCGGCAATTAAGTAGTCCGATCTAGAAACATGATAGAAGGAAAATGCTGCAAACCAGAAGAGATCTATCGAATGTTTTTCACAACCTATATGTGGGGTGTTACCGTGTTAGGTATAATCGGTAACCTTGTTTTAAATATATCCCCTTGCATACGCAAAGCAAAAATAGGTTGGTCCAGTTCGAGTCTTTTTTGCCATATATTAATATATAAATCCTTTAATTCATTTTTTTATAGAGAGACATGTGTTTGGTCAACATCATATCATAGTATTGTGTCACGTTTCATGAAAGCTACACTTGTGGAGGAATTTTGGTTCTTCCCCCTTTTCTGCGCTGAATCTACAGTACATTAACTAATCTCGTGACCAATTAAAAATATCAACATTATTTTAATGTTAATTGATGTACTTAAGAGTTAAGATCATCTTCAACCCAAAAACCCACATGGGCTCTTACTTTTATTTTTTTTTTCTGTTTTATTTATTAAAAAAAAAATTAAAAATAATCAATCATGACCACACGCCGCGTCTCAAGTGAAAAACAGATAAAGAAACACAATGCTAACTTCTCCTTGGCTACTTTTCCTCTTGGTTTTTGAAAAATAGTGGGTCCTCCACCTTTAAAAACCCACTAAAAACCTGCATTGAGGCTGCTCTAAGATTAGCAGATTTCCTATATTACTTTCAATGTTGATTAATTTTTTTTTGTTGGGACGACACAATATTGAATACTAAAAGTTAAAAATTAACATATTTTGGGGTATATTATAATTCCAACCAGCTAGCTATCCCCATGGGAAAGTTTTCAATAGATAGACTCTTAGACTTCTAAGTATTTTGATTAAAAAAAAAGACTTCTAAGTATTAGACATCTAGAAAATGGGTTTTATTCCTTTTTCTGGCCAAAGATGTTCAAGCAAGTATTCTTTTCAAAGTGTACCAGTGCATGCGAATGGGTATATATACAAAACAATATTTATTTGATATAAAATAAGACTAATTAAATGGCCGAAGTTATAGTATACTCGTCATGAAAAAAAAATTAGGTAGGGATACTAGGTTTCTAAAGTCCAAAATGAAATAATCTTTATTGCATTCTATAAGATTAAATGCGACGATGTCAAAAAATAAAAGATTAAATGCGACGATGTCAAAAAAAAGAAAGATTAAATGCGACATTTAGAACTTTATACTATGTTATATTTATATATATCATTTTGAGTACTTATATACATCTTCTTGAGCAATTAGGATTTGTCTTTATCATCAGATCTTTTTCACAAACGAATTATTGACGATCCAGCATGATGTTTCGTTTTATTGTTTCTTAAATTATATCTCTCGGACATGACATGACTCGAATTAAAAACATAAAGACAAACAACTCAAAGTCACGAGTCTAAAGTATGATTACAAAGCATCAAGGCAAACAATTCAGAGTCGACGGGTCCAAGATATAATTTGGACTTGATGTCAACGAATGATTTTTATAAGACAGATGGAAGAAGCCCACAAGAGAACTAAATAGGCTTTCTAGAGCCCATAGACGAACAACAAGACGAAGAGAAACAACGCCATACTCTTGTCTTTTGTGGTGTGGAATGACAAGAGAAGCAGGGGACTTGTTGGACGAGCATGACAAGTATACTAGAGGAGAATGGAGACAGGGCTGCGGAACATGTCATGAGGTGTTTGATATCATAGATTTACAAGCTTCGTTCATGTGACTTTTGCTAGACAAAACATTTATATCCGCAGGCTTGTTGTTATTCTTAAAGATTCGAAATGTCTTTCTTAACAAATAAAAGAAGAAAAGAACCAAAAGAGTTGATTCATCATGTCTGAAAAAAAAGAAACAGTAATCAATCTTTGTGGTTCAAGCAAGCCAGTCGTCTCCATACATGCTCTCAATATCTCCAATCTCCATACTGTAAAATAAATATCATATACACTTAACAACGAAGGATAGCAATGAAGAAAAATAATAGAACTAAAGAAAACAAGTTGCATAGCAATGAACCAAAATCAAATAATACAAAGCAATGATAGCACAACAATATAATTGTGGGATGACGTCAAGACCGTTTTGGGGACAGTTCAGCAAATTTGGGGTAAGGATAGTGTTTTTATAGATGTCGGCGATATTGTGATTGGACCAAACAAAACAAAACGGATAGCTTCAGATCATGCTATAAACCGATGTGGATCCTTCACAGAGCATCTTTTATGTATATTTCTATATTTTAATCTAAAATAGAGACTTCTACTATAGATGTGGATTTGCTCCAATGTATACCTCTATAATAAATTTTCTCTATTTGTAGGAGAAAAAAATAGAGATTTACTATTTTCATCTCTAAATGTAGAGGTGGATCGAAGATGGTCTCATTCCACGAGTTTCACTTCTCACTTTCATATTTTTAATCAATTAGTCTAAAAGGAGAGTTTAAAAACAAAAACAAAATACCAAAATGTTTTTGTTGTGACAAACCATATGCTTAACTCTTCGTTTTAGTATTGTCTGATTTGGATCTAAACCATATCACATTTTTGTTTTCTGGAATGCCTTTTCTTTTCTCATGATGATTCATACTAAATAGAGTTAACTTATTTATATTTAAACTTTGTTGGTTTAATGTGTGATGTGCAACTTTGGATTGTTTGTTTATGATCCTAACAGTTTTAATCAAATTAATCAAGCTTAAAAGAAAAATTAAAACAATTTACCAGGACAATGGAGGATTGTGGGGGGATGAGTAATGGGTGAGATTGTAAGGATGAAACAGTTCTTCATCCTCTGTTGGATTTAACCACGAAGGAAGCTCCAACACGTCGCTTAACGTCGGGAACACGTCATCTTCCACCACCACGGCTTCTTCCTCCGGCTCCACCGTCTTCCGCATGAGCTCTGACCACCAAGGTGACGTCACCATGTTGCTCTCCGATTCCATCAGATGCTTCGGTAGTTGGTGAGGAACTGGAGGTGAAGGAGAGGAGTAGATTTGTCGGTTTGCTGCCGGGCATATCGCAGTGGATGATGAGGATGAGGATGATGATGATGAGGATGATGAAGACGACGAGGTTTGGATGTAGTCATCGAAGTCGTGGAAGTTGAGGTTCAACCCTAATGGTTTATCAGGGAGGAGGAAGTTGGGACGAGAACTCGACCAAGAAAATGGATCCGGAGGAGGAGGGGGAGGCGGCGGTGCAGAAAAAGAAATATTCGGCGGTGGAATCTTGGAGGCTTGTCTCATGGATGCGCGATGCTGTTTTAAGGCGGTGACGATTTCTCGACGAGCTTCGGCCATATTGAGGAGACGTTCTTGGTAAGGACGGCTCGTATGGAGTCGTCTTCTCACTTGTTTCTTGTGCGTTTGCGTTTTGCCGCCGTTGCTATCTGTTGTTGTAGTCATGGTGGTGGGAGAAGCAAGTTGTTGCTTCACGAGAGATATATTGGATGTGCTATAAGTAGCAGAGACGCGTGGTTATTGCTTGTGTGAGTACTGACCATTAAAAATAGTTAATGATTTTCACTGAGAAGATACTACTAATATTAATAGGTCATGTATCTTCTCTTGGGCCATTTTTTCTTTGTTCTCAAGGCTTTGTTTGAGCGATTGTGATTGTGATTGATGATGAGATCAGACAAATGTCTCTGGAAAGAATACAAAAGAGGGAGGAGAGGTGATGAGGAAGGAGGAAGAAGCAAAGGCTCGTGGGTGATATAAATACTCTGCTCTAGCTCAATATTAATAGACATCTCTATATCCTTTGTGTGAGCTCTTTTTCTTTCCCATTTTGGCAAAATGCATATATATATTTTCTTCACATTAAACTTCAATGTAAATGGCTCTGTTTGGAAGGTTTGCACTTGGCAGTAACTGACCAAAGTTTCCTCCAACTCAACAAAAGAGGGGCAAAGTAAATGCTTGTTTTCTTTTTAAAGCTGAGCTTCTATCCTCTGCAAAACATGGTAAAATGAATAATGGAGTCCTATAATTAGGAGAATTTTTTTTTTTTTTTTTTTTTTGAAAAAGGGTTATAATTAGGAAAAAACTTGCGTGTTGGTGATTGTCTAAAATGACGGACGAGAATCCATATGTCACTAGTCTTCTGTAAAAAGCTTTTGTCTGCAAGTACAGTGGGGCCAGCCACATCTAGATGAAAGATCAACAAATTCTCCTTTACAATATTGTTTTTCTTTCTATCTACTCATATGATGCAAATGTTCTACCGCTCTCTTTTGATATATATTTCGAAAGTTTGATACCTATATTAAAAATATGATAACCACACTAAGAAGAAAATATATCTGACCGATTTCGATTTGATGCCCTTAAAGAAAATCTAGAGATGACTACACGTAAACTATTGTCTGAGCTCTATTTGACTAAAAATAGCCAATTGTTCATTTATTTATTAATGCATGCAGAATTAAAATGTAGTAGTAACATTATTTATTTCACCAAAAAAAGTTGCTGTAGAGATTGAAAATTATGACATCACCAGACTATGAGAGAAAGTGTGGGGAAAGTGTGTCCGCAAGCAATAGTGGGGATCCAAATCCAGAATTTTCTTTCAAATTCAACTCTCACCTTTCATTGACAATAGTTGTATTATTTTCACACACTATCATGTACATCGGTCGAAAAAATGTTTTTTTTGTTAATAGTAAAAATTCTTTACCTTACACCCGTAATCTCTTCTAAGTTTAGAATCAACCTTTAGAAGTTTTTATGTTTGAATCCAATGCATACGTTTTGTTTTGTTGATCAAGATTAAAATTATTTTAATGATTCTTGCTTTGGGTCAGAGTCTCGTCTCACTCTAAATTAGGTTTACTCTTTAATAAGTTAATGTGTATCATGAGTGAGTTGTATTTGTCGTGCAAATGTAATAAATTAATTCATTTGTATATTTCAGAGTAAATACGTTGGTTGAAAGTTATACATATCAATAACTACATATAGGTCCCCGGTGAAGTTGAATAAAATGAATTGCGGCTCAAAAAGATTTAAATGTGGAATTATAATTTTGGTTCTATAATATAGATATGTCCGAGTATTACTCTGAATAGAGAGTGAATGACAGAGGTATGGCAAATTGGCAATTGTTACCCAATTTGTTTTCTCCTTTTCTTTCTCTCTGGCAGAGTTTTACTCTCAGACATTTAGTGAGTTTTACTCTCAGACATTTGAGAGTAACACTGTTCATATTTCCAATCATGTTCCACTTTCTTGATTCTTTTTGAGTTACTAATACAGTACTAGTATATCATTGTTGAACTCTGATATAATCACAAAAACAAAGCCTAAAGAGCGGGTTTCCATTAATGGAAGGTTAGGATGAGAACTGATGTGACGCATCTTACTCAGAGAGGCAACCGTACAAGTTAATATTGTAAGAGATGAGAGGTTATCGTGACAAGTGGTGCCACGTGGGCCGACATTAAGGAACCAATGAGAGTGAACCTGCCACGTGAGATTTCCACGTCCCGACAACAGTCAAACTGCCACAATTTTTCTTCTTTTTTCTTTTACCATCGAGCATTCGAGCTTAGTTTTTTTTAGAACTGATAACTTTTAGCTCACTGGCCCTGCTGTGGCTATAACCCTGATAATAAAATGTTGCTGGATTTGCTACTGCCATGATACTCGATGGCCAACTTCTAGTTTGCTCGATCACTCCCACGAACTGGGTTTTTATTAACTCAAGTTACTTAATACTCCTCAACAGTCTTATCAGATCCGTTATAAGGCTTTAATGAACCGGACTTATGTTAATACAGTTTGTATTTGTCTTTTTGGGCCGGATCTTGAGTGGAAACCCAACACCAACAATATGCATTAATTTATTTCCTCACATGACATCGTTCTCCAACATGGACAAGAACATGCACACATTAATCATAATTATCAGACGCTAATTAATACTACAAGTTACTTAATTATTTATTGATCGTAAAAGTGGAAGGGTAAAGATGTCATTATGAACTCCAGGCATGTTCGGTCGGTAAAATATGTAATCTCTCTCGTACATAGGAAAAGTGCGTCGGCGAACAAACAATTCTCCCTCGATTTTCCGATTCGCAATCTCTCTGTTTTCAAATTTTGTGTCGGTCTCGATCCTGTTTCGGCGAATTTGGATTTGAATTTGCGGTAGAGGTTTATTGGATTTCTCCGATCTGATCCCAGAGAAACAGGAAGAAGTAGAAGAAGAAGATGTTTAACGGGATGATGGATCCGGAGATGATGCGGCTCGCTCAAGATCAGATGAGCCGTATGACTCCTGCTGATTTCGCTAGAATCCAACAACAGGTTTCTCCTTTTCTTTTTTTTTTCTTTTTCTCTCAAAATTGATTGATGTGATTGTGATGATTGATTCAAAGCTTTGTAATTAGATTTCAGTTAACGCTCGTGTTATTGCCTTAGCTCGTAGTTTCAATCAATCAATCTCGAGGTTTCAAAATTTTGCTCTGTCGAATCGAATGCAATGTGCTCTCTTTAGAGACAATTCAAGAAAGTTAGTTTGTACTTTGTACTGACTAGCATAAAGTACTTGTACGTGTTCGGAAATTTTTGAAAAAAATATATTTAATCTGTTTCTTATGTCAAATTGTTGTTGTTATTTACAGATGATGTCGAATCCAGATTTGATGAAAATGGCAACTGAGAGTATGAACAACATGAGGCCTGAAGATTTGAGACAAGCTGCTGAACAGCTCAAGCATACTCGCCCTGAGGACATGGCTCAGATTGGCGAGAAGATGGCCAATGCTTCCCCTGAAGAGATTGCTGCTATGCGTGTTCAAGCTGATGCTCAGTTTACTTATCAAATCAACGCTGCTCAGATGCTGAAGAAACAGGTAATTTGGAATCTTTGATTTTCTTGTATTTGTCTCTGTGGTTGCTTGATCTTGAAACCTTTGGTATTATATTTGGCAGGGTAATGAGCTTCATAGCCGGGGAAATTTCAGTGGTGCTGCAGAGAAATATTTGCGTGTAAGCCTGCATACATATCTTTTGCCGTGCTAATTGAATTTTGAGAGTTTTATCTGTATTTAATATTCAAATGCTCCTGGAACATATTTTAGGCAAAGAACAATCTGAAGGACATTCCATCTTCTAAAGGTGGAGCGCTCTTGTTGGCTTGTTCACTCAATCTGATGTCATGTTATTTGAAGACGAATCAGCAAGAAGAGTGCATAAAGGAAGGTTCCGAGGTATGTATGTCCTTGATTTTCTAAGCATTCGTAGATGCTAACATGTCTAGGAAAAAAGAGAGATGGCAATCTATTACCTTCTTTTTATAGATGTAACACTTTAATGTCATCCCATCTTTGGTATTCTTCTGATGAATTTACATTCTAACATTCATTCAGGTTTTGGCATATGATGCAACAAATGTCAAAGCCCTATACAGAAGAGGTCAAGCTTACAGAGATCTGGGACAGTTTGAAGTGAGTTCTTCTGTTACTTATGGAAGTTTCTTTAGACTCCTTGTCAATATATTCTGAACATATGTTTTCTCATTGATTTGTGTAAAACTATAAGGATGCCGTCTCCGATCTAAGAAAGGCCCATGAAGTTTCCCCTGAAGATGAGACAATTGCCGATGTGCTAAGGTATGTATTATTTTTATATTTTTTATGACTGGTAGTATGATGCTTTCCAGCTCTGCTTGTTTCAGAGGTTTTAACATCGACATTTTTAAAATAGATATCATTTAACTTTTCTACGCAGAGATGCTAAAGAAAGATTGGCTGTTGAAGGCCCTGACAAGGCATCAGCAAGAGGTATTATAATTTTTTTCTCTCATCAATTGCTCCAAATAATAAAGTGGTGTTATTAGCAAGAGGTATTATAATTTTTTTTCTCTTATCAATTGCTCCAAATAATATAAGTGGTGTTATTATGTCAACCCAGACGTTTCTTAGCTGCGTCAATGATCTGTTCCATCCATGAATGGCGAAACAACTGAATATTGCTGTCTTGTTTGGTTATTAGGTGTGGTGATTGAAGAAATAACTGAAGAAGATACTGGAGAAAGTAAAAAAAGGTCTAAAGAGGTTACTGGGACACAACGAGAAAGCAACACTGGTGTTCATGATCGGGGCGTAAAGACCGATGTTGATGGATTGCAGGCTCTCAGAGATGATCCCGAAGCAATCAGGTTCAACACCATTCCAGACTACTGTATAGATGTGTTGTTTTATCTATTTGTCTCCTAATTATCACTTGAAGACATTACTCATTTGGCTTGCAGAACGTTCCAGAACTTCATTTCGAAAACTGATCCCGATACGCTTGCTGCTTTGAGCGGAGGCAAAGCTGGAGACATGTCACCAGACATGTTCAAAACTGCCTCCAGCATGATAGGCAAAATGTCTCCTGAAGAGCTTCAAAAAATGGTCCAGACAGCCTCCTCGTTCAAAGGAGACAATCCTTTCGCTTCGATTGCGCCATCCGGAGAAAACGGGTTTGCGCCCACACCAGACATGCTTAAACTCGCATCTGATATGATGAGTAAGATGTCACCAGAAGAGGGTGAGAGGATGTTTAACATGGCATCGTCTTTGAAAGCAAACGCTCCAGTTTCAACATCAAACAGGGACGCAGAAGCAACTGAGCCGCGGGAAAGTAGTTTTGCAGGTGAGTCTAGTAGTTCTTCTGGTAACTCCTTCACGGTGCCAAGAAGCGGTTTGGAACCAAGCATCGCTTCTACTCCCCCTGCTGACTTGCAGGAACAGATGAGAAACCAAATGAAAGATCCAGCCATGCGACAGGTTGGTTTATACTTTTATTTATCTAATTAGGAAACATAATGTGATAATAGTAGATGTTCATATGTAGTATTTAATCTGTGTTTTTTTTTGGGTAGATGTTCACGTCTATGATTAAGAACATGAATCCGGAGATGATGGCTAGCATGAGTGAACAATTTGGAATGAAGCTTTCTCAAGAAGATGCTGCAAAAGCTCAGGAAGCCATGGCTTCGCTTTCTCCCGAAGCCTTGGAGAAAATGGTATGCATTTGGTTTAAGAAAACCATAAAAAGAGGATGTAATAACAGAAACATTGCAGAACTGATTGTATTAGTTTTCTCATTTGTTTAAAAAAATGAGTGTTGTGTGTGCAGATGAGATGGGCGGATAGGGCTCAAACAGGGATAGAGAAAGCGAAGAAAGCAAAGAAGTGGTTGCTGGGTAAAGGCGGGTTGATATTTGCAATATGCATGCTCGTTTTAGCAGTGATCCTTCATCGTCTCGGCTACATTGGAAGGTAGAGGAATCAACAAAGGTCTCTTAAAGACTTCTTTCGACCCTTTACGTCAAGATCAGTCTTTGGTTTTGCTTCGTAGTTTGTACAACCGTAACATCGACTCACCTTTTGTCTAGATTCTTCCACCTTCCGTAGTGTTTTTTTTTTATTTTAAAAAATTAATGTTAAACGTACGTTGTTTCGTCTTTTAGTTAATTTAATTAAAAAGCATACAATAATTTTCCTTGTCGTACTTTTGTCGAGTGATGATAAACTTATAAAAACAACACTAATGCTGATGTTAATATTGATTTAAAAAAAATGCTGATGTTAATATTATGAATTTGAGAGAAATTCATTATTTATTTAGCTATTTTATATAAATAAATTAGATTTGATATTTTTAATAGGGAAATTAGTATGTCTACCAGAGAACTATATGGTATTTGACAGACTACCAAAACACAACTTTAAGGTCACTGTTCATATTCTAATAAGACCGATAATTCTATGTTGCTTTACCCCGCGGAGATCGAAAATCGAAAGGAGAGATAATGGCACATATCTGTGGATTTTGTCAGTACTTTCTCCCAATTAGATTCTAATAGATTTACTTGCAGGCTACAATCTTTCTTCTATCTCTCTCTTTCAATCTTTCTTCTACCTCTCTCATCGTTAACATCGAGCTACAATCTTTCTTCTATCTCTCTCTCAATCTTTCTTCTACCTCTCTCATCGTTAACATCGAGCCCCCGCAAACCATATTTTCTTCAAAATCAGTAACAAAATGGAAGGAGATGAACTCTCAGCTCCACCTCTCCCCATTCGGACCGGATTTTCCGCGGGTTTAACGCCTGCCGGGTAACGCCATACCACAAACCCTATGCGATTAGGCAAATACTCAACGCTTCTAGATCCCGAAGAAGTAGACACCATCGAGGCTCACCGCTCGAAGCTAATTGAGATCGGTGAAAAGCCCTCTTTCTCCGGACGCTTTGGTCGCTTCATCATCTCCGTGCAGCTAAAGTCTCGAAAACACGGCATGGTTCATCTTCGCAGCAAACCGGTTCGATTTTCTTCGAGTTCGTGATATGTCATCGGGCTCAACCGTCGCAAGCTTCCAAAACATACAAAAAGAGCCAAGAAAATCATCTCGAAAAACCATACCGGGCGAAGCTTTTGGGACACCGGAGGTCCCTGTTACATTATTGAAAATGCTAAAGAAAAACTGTCACAGATAGCTGCATGCGTGGAAATACGCCTGCTAGCGCTACTAGCTGCTGTCATTCTACCAACAACACATACACCGCGATCTCACAAGATCACGCTGAGCTTATCAAAGACATAGATGATTTCTTCGCCTATCCATGGGGCGAGTATCATTTGACATGCTCATGAGTAGTATCAAAGAGAGGAAAGAGGTCTCACCGTCGCGAAAACACCATTGCTCGAAAGGTTTCGTGCTTTCACTTCAACTTGTAATGGTTGAAGCCATCCCCGCTTCTAACAGAGGTGGTTAATGATGGATCCTCCTCGGCTCGGAAGGCGGCGGTGAGGACGATGATCTAGTAGATGAAGATGAAAATGAGAAGAGAAGCATCAGTCCTGGTCATGCTCGCGACACCGATGCAGCAGAAAGGTATATATTCCCAATCCTTATATTAATTTGCTCCACTTTATCCATCGCAACCAACACCGACTTTATCGCAACTCTTTTTAAGCGTGTGCAAGGTCGCAGTTCATTCCATAATAGTAGAAGGCAAAGAACACTTCAAAGCGCCGCCCGAAGCTTGGCTGGTCGACGACGAGGAGGATCCCATCGTTGATAATCTGATGACTCTAGTCGAGCAGCAATTTCCATTCAGCAAGTCCAGCTTCATCGGCGGTGTGACCAACTCAGAGGTCAATAAGATGCGCGAAGATGCAAAACAGAGGCCATTAACAGGAAAACAAAGGAAGCCAAAGCCGACAAAACAAACATCAACGACAGATGTCATAGATCGTGAATCGGTTGCTGATGGTCGAGACAAAGTTAGAGAGGATCTCTCGATCGAGGGAAAATAAGCATGCTTTCTGAATCTTTCATCAAGTTCCAAACCAATGTCCTAGACAACATCCAACAACTGCTTTGTAAATTGATGCGCTTCTTGCCGATACCGATAGCTCCACAGCCCGCCTCGAAATGTTTCCACTTTCTGTGGCTGTTCACCAGCCAGACATAAGGATGACGCCACTACGCCATCTAGGTATCCAAACTGAAGAAGATAATGATATTATCAACGACGCTTATCTTATTTGCAAACCAAACAACATCAGTCACCGCCGATGTAAGTTTCTCAAGAATCGATTAAATATTATGTTAACCGTAAACCTCACAATCCTTCACACATTTTCATTTGCTTTCCGTGGGCTCAACGCTGGACAAGGGAATCAGACAGATGGACCCACTGAAGATCAGACATCGGTAGACGCTCATGTGAAAACGGTCTCGCAGGATATCATACAATCAGAACTAACAACATCACACACCGACGATGTAAGTCTCTCCAGTATGCTGATAAATATCATATTAACCGGCTAACTCTCTGTCACTGTCTTAAAATTACTTCAATATCCGGTCAAATATTATATTAACCGGCTATCTCTCCTTCTAATTTAATATTATCTCCACATCCTGTCAAATATTTTATTAACCGCTAAGTCTCTTTCACTAGACTAATATTCTCTCAATATCCTGTCAAATATTATTTAAACCGGATAACTGACTGTCTCAAACGGATTATACATTCACTCGCAGGGGTTCATCGCAGGCCATGTGATTGAGCCAGAGACACACACCGAATGTCAGACTGACGATCCCACTGCAACCCTATTATCATACAAACCCAATACATCTACTGTCAATGTAAGTTTCTCAATACCCGACAACTTATTAGATTAACTGGTTAACATGATGACTATTACATAAAATACTGATCCCATGCAGTATCGAACGGAGCACAACAGACCATTCGAATCTTGATCCCGAAGTTACTATTCCCGAACCCAACCTTCTCCCTTGGGCTAACGCAGAGGAACGCTCACACCCAAAAGAGACTGTCACCGAAAATGTTAGCATGTGCGAAAACGATGCTGATCATGGTCAAAGTTCACCCGATATGGTAAGTGAAGTATATTTCAGCTAGCTCGGCGCCAGACTGCGTCCTCTGTCTTTTTTGATCTAATGTGGCTTCCTCAGGAGGATCGTCCGCACCCGCAGGAGTCTGCCACTGAAGGGGAAAGTATGTGCGAGGAAGTTGTTGGCAAAGAAATTTGTGATCGAGGATCAGTTGGTGCCCGCCGAAAAGCAAGAGACACAAGGCCCTACCCAAGTCTCGGTAGACAGTACGAATGCGACATGCCTCCTCAATCGCTACCGAGTAAAGCGGTAGACCCCAACAACACAGGCGGTAACATTGATTATTCCGCTAAGTTCTCGCTCGATAAACTGAAGTCACCATTGTAAGTTCATAGCATAGACGGCTAAATTAATTCATATCAGTGTACTTATTGTAGATACCGTCTAACCAATGTTCCTTACCGTACTCGTTTAGCACAATACGCATTGGTCAATCTACGCTTGAGAGCAATGACCTATTTGAGCTTGTTCAAAGATCAGCTCCCGCAACCGAAGGTACCTTTCTCTGCTCTGCTTTGTTATTTACGTGTTGGTAGTGGTAGTTAGTTATGTGTTTTATGTGTTGGTAGTGATATATAGATATATTTTTTTTTCCCAAATTCAGGTTGTGGATGTTATCATGGCCCACATAAGATCACAGTTTACGTTAAACTCAGCCCCAAACCAGTCCAACCAACCCGTGTTTATGGACACTCAATTTGTTTCCCAGCTCTCAAAACTATTTACCAAGTTTTCTAAGATGCCCAAGAAAGAGTCCTTCCGATTTCCCAGCAATATACTTGAGCGATTTCGAAGTTATCCCGAGGCAGAGCGTTACTATCTTCCCTTCAATCTTGACAAGATGCACTGGGTTGGTGTTTGCATTGACTGCACAAGGTGGTCAATTGTGGTGATGGACTGCAACATAGCGCCAGACGCAGACAGCGTGATGGTGAAAGAGGTTAGTCCCATTGCTCAGATGTTTCCATACCTTCTGAAACAAGGGGGTAAGCAGCTACTGCACAAAGACGCTAGAGCAATGCCCATTGAGAGACCTCGATGCATTCCGCAAAATACACGTCTTGCTGACTCTGGTGCGTCAGCCATTCTACTTGTACAAGCTCACGCCATCGCAGGTGTCGACGTCTGCAAATGCATTACCGCTGATAAAATCGATGGTGAAGTTGAGAGGCTGGCGGTTATGTTTTACGAAGCCACTGTGGGGATGCTGTAACCTAATCGTCATTTACTCTTTTACTTCGCGAACTGCGAATTATGTTATTTTCTTAAGTCTTTATCCTAGAAATCGGACTATCGTGCTGCCTTGTGAACTCTTATGCATTTTATGATATCGATGTATGTTTAATGTTGATGCAATACTTCTTCGGATAATTTATGAAGGTGTAATATTTTTTCTAACCTTATGCACTATGGATTTTTTTCATTTATTAGATAGCTATTGATATCAGAAGCGTAGCCAATAATATACTCAACTATATCAATATCAAAATAAATTGAACATATGATGTACACAGCTAAACTACATTCTAGCCATTATCAATACCCAAAAAAATCGAACTTATGGTATACACAGCTAAATTACATGTTAGCCATCCAAATCATTACTTGCATTTTACCATCTCCTGGCTATATTTCTTTTTGCCATTTTGTTAACTTGTTAACCATCATTCCAATACTGCACATTGGTAACCAACATGTAGCAAATCATATGCACATCCCAAGTACGATTCTATAGCATGTTCAATGACATGCCTAATGTATTATTAACCATCCAACATCTAATGTAGTCTGTATTTAATCATATTAACCATCCATCCAATTTTCAGACTTGTTCCGGAAAAACTACAAACTCACTACTCAACACCTTATTAAAGAGGAAAACTTTTATTTATCATAACATTGCGATATAACCACCAATCCAACAATCCTAGAAAGCGAAAGCTACAATATAATACATAACAACAATTTATTTTAGCCTCATGAACCATCCTCGCTTCATACAACTCCCCGCAATCATCTTCCCTCCCTCGCTTATTACTTTTTCTTATATCGGACGCCAGATGTCGCTTTGTTATGGTTCAAACCCTTGCACCTACTGCATACAATCCTCCTACGGACACATTTCATCCGACAAGTCCCACAATACGATAGTCAATTGCAGCTATATATTTTACTAAATGCAAAACACACGGACATAGATTAGTTTGGATTGGTAGACATTACCATTCTCTCCACGCCGAAAACCTATGTTTCTTAGGCCTACCCGGGCGCCTCGTCGCTGGAGGACTAAGGCCTACCATTGAAAATAGCATCATTCTCTGAAATCCCTTGTAGTCCCCACTGGTATTATACTCTCTTGATAAGCACCCTCAGCATATCCACGCTTGTAAGCTTCCAGCACTAAACTCTCAACCAACACACCAGCCTGTAACGCCAAGAGCTATAGCGTGGACAAGGGATACAGAGCTTCAAATGCAAACAGCTACAAGTTTTGTTACCTAGTTCCACATGAAAGCTTCCCCCCTTCTTGTCCCGCACCTCGAACTCGCCATCAGCAATATTAGCTACCTCATAACCCCCTGTCATCTCAAAGTTTCTTGTCACGATCCCGAGCACACGGTGCGACAGGACGCTGGTATTCCTATTCGCTGATGCTCTCCTCGCTTGCAAACCACTCGCCGCTTTCCTCGATATACTCAACCAACCGGATAACCGGTACTCTCTCGCCTTGTTTAAGATCAGATTCCACGACTCGCTAAATTGCTCGTCATTATGTCAAATCTATCCCCGAAAAATGGGATCTTGCCCAATGCTCGAACCCTATATCCAACAGATATTGTGCACAACCAGCATCCATTTCTTTGATTTCGTTGAATGTTTTGTAGAAGTCCTCTAGCCTGTATGACCTCGCTGCTTTGGCAACCATGTAAGGCAGGTGCCTCCCCTTGAAATTCGTACGGATGTTCCTCTTTAAATGAACTATACATACACAGTGCCCTGCGCCAGGATAAACCTATAGATGCACAATGGTAAGCTAGAGTAATGTTCAACGATTGATATTTGCCTGTATAAACAACACTGCAACCAGCTAACAAATACTGAACATGTCTAAATTATATTATAACCTACCAATATTTATCAGTACCGGCTAATCAAATTTACTTTAAGCCAAGATTCTCGGCAGGTACCTTGCTCAAGCCCTTGTAAATAGAAGAATTTCTGTCAGACACAAACACTAAATCCCCATTGTTTGCCACAAACGTTGTTAGTTGCTTGAAAAACCATTCCCACGATGCGTCGTTCTCGCTGTCGACCACCGCAATAGCCAACGGAAAAATTTGGTAATTACCGCTTGGGCTGAGGCCGCCAATAAGCAACCCGCGTGACTTTCCTTTCAAGTGTGTCCCATCAATCACAATTACTTTCCTCATATACTGATATCCCTTCACGAAGCTCCCAACGCCACAAACATGTACTTGAAACGGTGTCCTCCATCATCCGTGGGCTCTCAAGAAAGATTGGCTATGGTTCCCGGATTCACGCTACAAGCTTGTTTAGATACGATGGCAAGTGAATGTACGATTCGCTACACGACCCTTGTACATTATCTATTGCCATATCTCTTGATCGCCGTGCTTTCCAATAAGAGATATCGACGCCATGATCACCCCGCATCATCTGCCTTATTTCTCCCGATCGGGCCAGCACCGTACCAGCAAACTTTGTCCTCATTAGCCTGCCAATAACAGAAGCTGTTGCTTGATGCTGATAACCCCACGCCGCCTATGGTACAACGGTGCCTACTTTCGACGTTCTTATCTCAAACACATCACACTCCTTCAACCGAACCGCGATAGACGCCACGGGCACCCTGTTCCACAACACTTTAGGATCATCATTGTTGGATCGATTTTGCATTTCGAAACGAAACTTCTTGCTGATTGCATATAAGGCCATATGCTGCTTGAAATCATCTCTTGTTTTGAAAATCATCCCAACCGCCACTTTTCCTTCCTGGTCACCAAATTCTCCGAACACCAAAAGAGGTTACATATGTTAATAGCGGTGTAGTGGTGAGATAATTCTCATATTTACCTAATAATTATACATATATTATCCTTATATTATTCTCTAACTCTTTAGTTCATTTCCGAACAAGATGAGACAAACGTGTTTCACATAACCAAGTCTAATGCGATACAGTTAAAATAAATTATACTCGATAATAACATAACTTTGCATTTTCATCCATGCATTATTCCAAAGTTATTCAAGCCTTCTTACATCGGTTCATACTAAACATAAACGGTTACCCAAAAGTTTACCCCAACAAAAACTACAACACTGGTCAAACTTTATGTTAACCGCTACAACTTCCTTAACCCGATAATGGAAAACTAAAACAAAAGATGACATAATTTAACATTAGGACTCATCACCGCTGCTGGACTTAAGCATTTTCGCACCCACCCTCTTTCTCTCCTCGCATGAGGTGACCCTTCAGTGGTCTTACTAGGGTTTGTCTCCACATTTGTCTGGTCTTCCCGCAAGCCAAGGTTAGCATCAAAGATGGTGGAGGAAGTTGCTGACATCCTCGAAAGGTCATCACCTATCTGTGATATTCTCTGCGCCTCGCCTCGCATGATTAACCCAAACCATATCAGTCATCACTTTCGTAAGCTAAAAGTAATTGTTCAACGATAGTTTTAACTTGGTTTTACCTTTGTCCTCCAATGGGATCCCACTAACATTCCCAACACCCACGCAGTTCGACCTCAACCCCCACATCCACGCTTGCGATGTTGCCTTTGAACCAAGTTGAGTGCAAATCACTGCAGTGTTGCTTGTGGATGAGGCACCATCATCACCCATGACCACAACAACTCCTCCTTCTCAATAGCTCCATCTCTTTGGATCCAAGACCACCAGCACCACCCTCATCGCCGCCGAGAAACCCTAGTTGACTCTCGCCTCATCAGTTGATTTTGTCTCCTCATGCAAAACACTCTCCCAGAATGCATTCTCACTTGCCTCCATTGCAGCAGCTCGCCACGGTTGCAAAACTCGTGGAAAGTCGAAGATCAATCCCCACGCCCCACAACACACGGGCCTTGGTCCGACCTCGAATCCTGCATGATGCCTTTTCCTTTATCCCGAGACCCTTGTCCCCTCGAGCAAAATAGATAAATGTCCTATCATTAACATTAACCCGACAAACGACATTATAACCGAATACAATTTTTCTTAGCTTGTTTCCATGGTTTCATATTAATCTAAACATGGATTAGCCGCTTATAGATTACTTTAACCATGAACATAATTGTAACCGGTTCCATTTAAATTCACATAATTGTGCATTGTTTACATGGTTTCATATTAATCTAAACATGTATTAGCCGCTTATAGATTACTTTAACCATGGACATAGAATTGTAACCGTTCCATTTAAATTTACATAATTGTGCACTATATTTAACATAGTAACCTTTTTTAACTAAACTTCAAATCTGTTAACCATCCAATACCAATGTAAGTTCACATATTCAACAATGGTGTGTTTAGAGAAACTTACTCAAGACCTCCTTTGGCTGATTCCTCACGCCAACACCTTTGCTGCCGTCTTCCATCTCGGTGTCATCGTCCGCATAAATCAGGCAAGGCCCCAAACCTTTCTGCTCCTCCAACTTCATGAGCCTTCTCCTTGTCACCAACTCCATCTCCATTGCAACTCGGTAAAACACAACCATTTCTTCCTCACCAAAGATCTCGCTCATGACTGACTCACTTGCTACCATCCTTCCGCCAAACACCAGCCCGAGACATTTATATTGACACACCCAATATGTCGCTTAACTTCTATATCTTATAAACCATAGCATATGCAATTTATTCAATATTATATACTCACTCGTAGAAGCTTTTGCCCTTGCATCTTGAGTTTGGTCAACTACAAAAGAGGAGGAACCAATGTGTTACGCGTTAAAATGGTATTCTCGCAACACCTTTGGCCCCCAACGCCAACAACAGTGTGAACTCCACCATCCAAGGCCTTGAGGCCATCAGCTCAACAAGCTCGGTCGCATTCTATGGTAAGAGGTGGAGTATGACCACTCGGACAACCATCCAGTCAGGCAACCCGTGCGTGAGAACCATTGGAGTGCTCTCACCGACACCATAATGGGTCCTCACAATCGCCTCAACATTCAAGCTCTCACCCTCCTCCATGTACAAAGTCAAACCGAATCGCTGGTTCCGGATCAAAATGCCAGATTGAGAATCATTCTTCCTCCACTCTCCACGCCATATAATGCAACATCCTCCCCATGTCCCGCAAAAACACAATAAATCAAGAATCAAGAACAAAAATCTGTGTATGGCGCTCACATACTCAGCTATGAATTTTTACAATCAGTTTACGAGTCATAAATGCTGCAAAATTGACGCTTTGTTTGCTACTACGATAATTAACTAACTCAGACGCTTAAAGATTGTAGACAAATCGAGAACAAACAATAAACGGACTAATAAATACGCCTTAAAATTAACCGCTATCACAGCCTCTGATGACTATAAAGAAGAAGCTAACCTTTCTTCAGATTTAACCTCTACGATTTGCTCGTGTTTTTCTCGAGTTTAGCATACCGCACACCACCATTTATACACTTCAATGTTTTCAAAACAAGACAGATTTTCACAACCACAAGTTGTGTGCTGAGGCAATCTCTACCGATTTTCTACTTTTTTCCTTGGTCACAGATGTGTCGACCGCGGAATGAGGAGGTTACACCTGCAGGAGGGCACCGCTCATTAACTCGAACGAGGTTTATTTCCTAAATCTAATCCAATATACTTTCTACATATTTCTGCATTTTACTAGATTGTGGAAGATTCTAAATGCATTCTTCATACCTGGATAAAATAGATAGATCTTTCTTCCGTAGGGCAATGTCGACAATTTCTTCTCTCCACGTAGCCACGCCATCTCCTTGTTTCACTATTTTTGGTACATGATTAGTTTCTCGGTCTTCCTTTGGTTTTCAACAAATTATCCCTAGATTATGAATCAGATTTGATATCTTTTATGTGAACCAGATTTGATATTTTTAATGTGAACCAGATATTATTTTAATAGAAACGAGATTTGATAATTTTTTAAAAAGTTACCTACTTTTGTCTAAATATATATAATATTAATATTTTTTTTACAGACATGATTATTCATTCTCGTACCTTCTTTTCCCGACCAAGAGTGAAAAATCTTGTTGTCGGAATGAGGTGAAAACTGAAAGTACAGATAAAAAAGCAAAAGAACTCAACAAGGGAGAAGGAAACACGTGTCGTAATCTGGGACCCAGTCGTTGTCTTTTCGTTAGTGGTGTGAATCATTTTTTTTTTTTTTAAATGAAGGTCGTGGGCGAGAGTCAATAGAGACCACGCGCAAGAGAGAAGAAAAGTTTTTAGTCTTTTTGTCTTCTTCTCCATAATCATCTCCATCTCCATTATCTTTTGCTCTTCATGAATCTAGGGGTTTGTTTTCTCTCACAACCCTAGATTGATTGATTTCTTCGATCGTCTTGATCATCCTTTACTTATCTCTCTCTCTCTCTCTTCGTCCCCCTTACCTCGTCATCATCCGACAATTTCAATTTCAATGGAGGTTAGTTTTTTTTTTTTTTCGTTCCCATTTAATTTGATCTGATTCATTATAACTGCGTAAGTTCTTCTGAAAAATGATGCTTTTTGGGTTGAATTGTGCTCAAATTTCTCTAGATTCCCGTTATTTGCTATTTGGATCATTTTGCATTAATCGAAAAATCCTAAATTTCAGGGAGTTGGAGATACGACGTCGTCTGAGGGGCATATGATATCGGCAGCAGCTTTTGTGCAAGGGGGAATCCAAGATGCTTGTGATGATGCTTGTAGCATCTGTCTTGAATCCTTCTGTGATAGTGATCCATCAACTGTTATGTATCCCAGTAATCACATTTTGTATTCCATTTCGTTCGCACATTTTATTAATTTTTTGTTATCTCTACTCTGTCTCTGCAGTTGACTAGTTGCAAGCATGAGTATCATCTCCAATGCATTCTTGAGTGGTAAGCTCTCTTCAAAACTTGATGATACCTCACGTATCTACTGCTGTTTTTCAGCTCTGTCTCACTATTGTCATCATTGAACATATCTTTGATAGGGTTGCTCTTATAGATAGTGTGTGGTTTGTCCATCTTCTCTTGTATTTTTGGTGGTGTGTCGAGTTTTCATAGGACTGTTAAATAATCAACAACTCGAGCTTTGTATCCGTGTTTCTTGTCCTGATACGTGGCATTTTATATTTCAATATTTTTTCAGGTGTCAAAGGAGTTCACAGTGCCCAATGTGTTGGCAATCAATTAGTCTCAAAGACCCTACTAGGTTAATTTTTTTTTGGTCACCTTGTAATACCATGATGACGTTTACAATGATGCATCCTTGATAGATAGAGGTTTCAGTTCTGTTTGTTTTCTATGTTTCTAGTCAGGAGTTGCTTGAGGCTGTTGTACAGGAGAGGAACTTCCGCTTCAATCCACCTAGAAATGCCACCATTTTTCATCATCCAACTCTCGGTGATTTTGAGTTACAGCATGTATGTGATGTGACTCTGTGAGTTATCTAAACAGAGAGCTCCATCTTTGTTACAATTTTTTTTTTTTTTTCTGAAATGCAGCTCCCAGTGGGGATGGATAACGCCGAGATTGAAGAGCGGATCATTCAGCATTTGGCTGCTGCTGCTGCTATGGGACGAGTAAGACATGGGGCAAGAAGGGAAGGACACAGAAGCAGGTCATCAACTCAAGGTGGTCATCCACAGTATATGGTGTACACTCAGCATCCTAATGCTTCTCCTCCTCCTCCTCCTCCACCTCATCCTCAAATGCCTTCCTCTCCATCTCAGATAGATGAGAGTGACACTGTCACTAACCTTCCTCACAATACTACTGTAGGGGAGGGTTCTCTTCAGGCAAACACAGTCACAAACCTTTCTCCTTCGGCATCTGATTCGAACAGCAGGTTTTGAACCTGAATCCTAATGTCTCTTATTACATGCAACCAATCTGAGCATTCCTTTTGTTTTTACCATCCACAGGTCTCTTAATCAATCTTCTCCAAGTGATCAAGATCGAGCTGGACCATCCGAACTCCAATCGTTTTCAGAATCTTTAAAGTCTCGACTAAACGCTGTCTCAACTAGGTATCCCATCTCCTATCTTGCCAGCTTTGATTTTTTTTTATAATAATTTTCACCTATTCTAAATGGTTCTTGATGCACAAATGTAGATACAAAGAGTCCATATCAAAGAACACAAGGAACTGGAAAGATAGATTCTTCTCTCGCAACACGTCCATGGCAGATCTTGGCTCTGAGGTTAAAAGAGAGGTCAGTGCCGGAATCGCCACTGTTTCACGCATGATGGAACGTCTAGAAACGAGAGAAAACAGTAGTAGTAGACAACCTGGCACTGCATCTGTAACATCAGATAGCTCAGAAAACCACACAGCTGCCGAAGCAAACAATGAGCATTATAGAAGATCAGAAGCGGGTGATGAACATTCTTTGAATGAAAGAGGTGTTAAAGGAACATGTGCGGCTGGTTCTGGTTCTAGCTAATAAAACAAGTGCCAGCATCTTGTTGGCAAATGTATATGTTTGACCCTACCTTGATGTGTTGACTCAATTTGGCTTATCTAGTTGTTAAAATTTTGTTTTGTTGTTTTTTTTTTTGCAGAGACAGGAAGATGTTGTTTGTTGTGAAGTTCTGTTATATAGATAACTAGGGCAAATCCGCGCTTCGCGCGGAAGTTTATTTCATTATATTTTTCTTTAATATTTATTTTTAATTTAAATAATTTTATTTTAATTATTCATATAACTTTTTGTAGCTTTTATCATTATTTTCCGTTGATATCGTTTCTTGTAAAAGACTCAATGTTAGTTTTGTTAGGTTAGCTAACTTTTTTCATACTATTGTAGGTATTAATGAAGTTATATTCAATTTCTATTATATCGATATGGATATTTTAATCTGTTTAGTTTAATATAAGTTATCTAATTTCATTTCTGTTATTTTTTGTTTGTTATCGGGTTATTTTACATAATTTTTTTGTTGGACTATGCAAGTATATATCGATTTATTTTCATACCAATAATTATGGTTAAGCTTTAGTATTTTAAAATAATTCACATTAAATTAAATACAATAACCTTACTTTTTGTCGTCAGAATACTTACAAAAATGAACTTATTTACCATTAAAAACAATTTTTAGATTTTTAAAATCTATTTGATATTTATAAATATTTTGATTGAAATAAACTGTGTATTAAAAATAATTATAGTATAAAATTTGGTGTATTAAAACAAATTTAATAATTAATTAAAGTATTAAGCTTGTAACAAAAAAATAATGTACCAAAAAGCTTAATAAAATTTAGTTAAAATACTTTTATGAAAATTTTCTGGTGTTTCATTTAATCATGGGCATTCGGTTCTATGTTCCGGTTTTGGTTCGGTTCGTTGGTTTTAGGTTCTAGAGATTTAAGATCCATTCAGGTTTAAGATCCCAACGGACGGGCAAATAAATAAACTACTAATACAAATATATTTTAAAATTTTGATTTATTTTAACTAAAAGTTGATTTGATATTTATAAATTTCTTACAATATTTAACTATTTATTTTACTATACATTTTAAAATATAATTATTCTCTTTCGATTTTTATTCTAGATTTTTTTTATAACTTAAAAACCAATCAACTTGATTGGGTTAAGTACAGTGAAGTTATTTTTGTTCTCAGTTATATATTTGTTTCATGAATTAATTTTTTTTACTTGGTTTTTAAAACTAATGATATACACAATATAAAATCTGTAACTTATTCATTATTACTAAAAATATTTATTATATTTCTATATATACATGTTTGTTAGAATCTTATAGGTATTATTATTATTATTATTATATATCAACATAATTGATTAGAATTTTGAAATAAATATAACTGACTTTTTGTCACAAAAATAAATCTAACTGGCTAACTTATAAAATATAATCCTTGGAAGAAGAATTTTATTATATATGTAATTATATTGATTATAGTTTATTGTTGAATAAAAGTATTTCTTTTGTTTATTAGATAGATATATATATATCTAATTATATAAAGTTAAATTATGTAAATTGACTATGATAATTATTTAGCATACATGTAGTAGATGTAGATGATGCTGCACCACTGGCAAGAGGAAGAGATCAAATTGACATTTCAAACAACATTAAACACTAAACTAATAGCAGCGGAAACTAACATAAAACTATAAAAGTAACATTTGCTTGTACCAAAATAAATCTTTTGTTTTAATTTGTAACATAAATGCAAAATCAAGAAGAAATTTGAAACTATTTTTTTTATTTCTAGTGAATAAGAGGTACAAAAGAAAAGGCTTTATCAATATGAACGAAAGTTTTTAGACTATTGGGATCAATTCATAAATGCCAAAAAAAAAAGACAAAAAAAAAACTGATAGTATTGTCTTTAAAAACAACAATTAATGGGTGGAGACTTGGTTGCGGGACTTGTTGATACAAGCTTTAAAGTTTATCCTATTATAGCTCCATTAATGGAGTTAGATCTTCCATCACCTTCCTTGACCACATTTTTCTCCTATGGTTTGTTTTACAGTAAAATTGCTTGCACCAAGCGATCCAATTGCATTCCACAAGCTTAAAATATTACAACAAAACCATAACCCGGTTTTAGTGAACAAATTTGATTACAAAAACAGTTCTGATGGTCTAAAGTGTGTTGATGTTAGACAAAAGAAAACGTTGACTCAGCTTTTCTCCATTGGTTGCTTCTTCTAGAATATCAAAAGCAAAACAGGAAGACAGAGTCAGGAACTACATATGGTCAAGTAGTTCCAAAGTCCAAATGATATACCTAATGTAATGTCTTTCTGATGCTCAGGCATTATTGACTATACTGTAGTAATCTTCCGCCTTGGGGATACTTAACTTAATCCTTGCAGTCATTGATCTGAAAAGGACAAAGGGACCGGCATATAATCTTCTCCTACATATGATCCACTTCTTGAATGTTTTAGTGTCAATAATTCTTTAAGAAAAATGAAGAATGAGAATGAATCATATGAAAAACATATTCCCCTATGGCCCTATAAATGATGTAGTTTTTAAGGAGTGAGACAAGTTTTTTGTTAAAATTTAAAGTTTAAACCGTTGTTAAAAATAACATAATGGTACTTTCTGGAAATAAATTTAATGGATTTTTTTTTTAATTTTCCTTATTTTGTGCACTTTTCCTGATTTCCAAACATAAATGTGTTCTTCTAGCTAATACTACTATAGTTTTATTTATCTAGGGTTTTGTGGAATTCACTACGAAGGCGCCATGGAAGATTCACAACCGTCTCTCGTTCAAGCAGGAAACAACACAACAACAACAACAACAACCATTCCTTTCGATCTGATCATCGAAATACTCTCTCTACTTCCTGCGAAATCGCTCTTTCGATTTCAATCCGTGTCAAAACAATGGTTCTCTACCATCCGCAGCAAATTTTTTGTAGACTTGTTCCAGACTAGGTCAAAGAGTCGGCCTCGTCTCCTTCTCACGCTCTATCTCGGAGATGCTGAGGAGCAATTCATCTTCTCGGCTCCTGAACACACAGACGATGATAAATCCTCCTCCAGTGTCATGGCAAGATACGACATGCCGATCTCGGCTCCAGGCTACAACTTGACCTCTGGTTCTGTCAACGGTTTTTTCTGCTTCAGAGGTGTTAGCTCTCATACGATCACCGTCTATAATCCCACAACAAGACAAGTTGTGAAGTTGCCAGATGCTAAACCCAAGGGAAGACACATGACCGCACTTCTTGGGTACGATCCAGTCGAAGATCAGTACAAGGTGTTATGTGTGGTGATGCGTGAAGGCCAAGATATACCACAAGAGCATTTGGTTTGCACTGTGAGTTCATCACATGATGAGAAACAAGAGTGGAGAAAGATCGAGAACCCCACCGGAGTTGATTACCGATGTATCTTTGGAGACAAATGCATTGATGGTGCTCTATACTATGAAGTTGGACAGTCAAGAATAGTTAGGTTCGATGTTAGATCTGAGAAGATTCAGTTTATTAAAACACCCAAAGAGTCAAATATGTACTGGTCCACTTTTATAAATTACAAGGGAAAATTGGGCAGTGTAGATTATTCTTGCACAGAAAATTTGATGACGTTGTGGGTTCTTGAGGATGTGGAGAAACAGGAATGGTCGAGCATGATGTTTGTCTTACCTTCTAAGTGGGAAGATTTACCTGAGACTGACGTAGTGTCTAAAGGACTGATCCATACGGGCGAGCTTATGGTGTTCATTCCATGGTTAGAGTCATCTAAGCCTTTTTATGTTTGTTATTATGATTTTTACAAAGAGAGTACAAGAAAATTCGAGATCCGAGGAATGAAGGATGTTGATTTGAGACGTATAAACGGTCAGATGTTTTGTTATCCAGGTCACATTGAGACTTGGTTGCGGGACTTGTTGATACAAGCTTTAAAGTTTATCCTATTATAGCTCCATTAATGGAGTTAGATCTTCCATCACCTTCCTTGACCACATTTTTCTCCTATGGTTTGTTTTACAGTAAAATTGCTTGCACCAAGCGATCCAATTGCATTCCACAAGCTTAAAAATATTACAACAAAACCATAACCCGGTTTTAGTGAACAAATTTGATTACAAAAAAACAGTTCTGATGGTCAAAAGTTGATTTGGTTTACCTTCATGTCCAACCAGATCATAACGTTCTGGTTTCTCTTGGCGTTCTTCTGCTTGTTTAGAACCAATTCAGGAAGCAGGGAAACCATAGCTCTCAAGATTCTTCCTTGTCACGGTTGAATCAACATCCTCCCCAAATCATATGCTGCTCCACGCAAAATCTAACTCCTATATCGGAAATGGCTCAGAAAACTTCCACTGACTATATTTTTTTAGATGAGATCTTGTGAAAAAGCACCACTGATTGAATAACAGAGAATTTTTTCGAGTGTAAATGATACCTGTTTAGCGAGAAGCTTTATGAGTTACCTGTTTAAAAAGAACATGCGCGTCGGAATCAATCATAGTATTGGTGTTAGTGGAAATATATGAAAAAGCTTTATTTAACTCACTGAAATAAGGAGCAGAGGTGATCTGTAATATCTCAAAATTATATTATATATACACATATATCAGATAATATTAATAAAAGAAAAGCAGGAGATCAAGAAAGTTGACTCTTCACAGATGGAGAGAGGTATCGTCGAGAAAATTATCCAGGAGTCCCTAGAAAAGGTCCACTCTGGTGAACTCCGACCAACAGTACGAGACCACGGAGATCTCTACCGGTAGTGTTGACAGTAGATCCAGAGCAGCAAAGTTGAAAGAAACCATAAGAGATACAGGACAAAAGTGAATTAAAGATGGAGTCGTGGCTAGGAAAGACTGGAGAGATTGGCCGTGCGTCGCACCACCGGCGTCGGAGAACATGTTGAAATTTGAAAACTCGATAATGCCCGAGAGAAAAGCGTCTACAGAAAGCTCATGCTACGAAGTCTGATTTTTCTCAGCCTTTTTATGTTTGTTATTATGATTTTTACAAAGAGAGTACAAGAAAATTCGAGATCCGAGGAATGAAGGATGTTGATTTGAGACGTATAAACGGTCAGATGTTTTGTTATCCAGGTCACATTGAGAATATTAGGTTCTTGTAAGAAAAATTTATTATTATCATTATTATGGTTCATGTTTCATTAGTTTCTGCCATTCAATTTGATAGTTACTTGATTATGATCTGAGTTTGTTAGACGCGATTAAATTCCTGGAAAATATTTTTTCTGTTTGTTTTAAGAGCTTGGTTGGTTTTTATCTATTGTGTATGATTGTTATTTATCTTCAAAAACTTGGCCAAGCAAAAACCAAATGTATGGAGCAGATACTTATTCCTATTGGTCTTCTGTGTTCGATACAAACTAGAAGTCTAGAATCCGCCCTTACACACCAGAAACAGCACAAATTCATTTGTCAATCCAGGAAAAAACTATAGAAAAAGCCTTTATACCTACTTGAACATGAACATTCAGAAAGATACATTGTCTTTGGCTTCTCAGCTCTTTCTCTTGGAACCGGTGCCTCGTCCTGTCTCTTTCTTCTCAGCTTCTGCGGCTTTGCCTCTGCCTCTGCCTCTACCAGCTGCCGTTCTTGAACCTGAGGTTCTAGCTCCTTTCAAATCCACTTCAACTTGGATCCCTGGAACCCGATTATAATAGTTCGTTTAAGAGTTAGCTATGACGCTATCAACAAAATCCCTCCCATAGATAGAGATGTGGTGTAATAAAGAATCATTCAGAGCCAAGATATGGTTCTAAGCTTGACTTTTCTAAAGCAAAAACACAACTGATCAAAGAAGTAACAAGAGATCTCTGGCATTCAGATTTTTAGATTGACTCCAGGTTTCCTCCATTAGTTACTTCTTGGAATATCAAAAGCAAAACAGAAGACCAAAGTCAGGATTATATATTATGGTCAAGTAGTTTACATACCTAATGTAATGTCTTTCTGATGCTCAGCCATTGATTATGCTGAACCAGTTACCTGAATCTACTATATAATAGTTCACAAAAATGCACAGTACCTGAGCCTTCAGCGTCTGATTCATTTTCTTCTTCATTTTCTGCTACCGGCTCGCCATCTTCACCTCCCAAACTTTCAACAGTTGTTCAAGCATTGCAGCTATTCGCTTCTTTGGTGCCTTCTTCACTCCCGGAAGCTGCACCATGTCAGTAGCACGTACCATTCTGGTTTTACTTGTCTCATTATATTTTTTTAGTCAAAGCTGTTTTAACTGATTCGAAAATATTGCAACGCAGTAGTAGAGATTCTTTGTCGCAGTGATATCCCATGAAAATGAAAATCGTGTGTACCTTAAATTTTGCCAACTCTATAATAGCATAGTCCTCCTGAAACTGCTTCATCCTGTGAACATTTTGCATATACCAAACAAGTGTATATTGCGTTCATGAACAAGAAACATATATTAACCTTAGGAAGTGTCTGCAGTGGACTCGTCAAGCGACTCAAGAGTAGGGGAAGATACGAAGAGTCTCCCTATGGTCGTCAATGTTGACGTTAGTCAGAAATTTTGAATGAGGAATATATTATATATACACATATATCAGATAATATTAATAAAAAGAAAAGCAGGAGATCAAGAAAGTTGACTCTTCACAGACGGATGAGAGGCAAGGCAGCAATATATAATACACAATGTCTAAAGACTTATCAATATCATCAAAGGTAGTGAATCGTGAAGAAAAAAGCAAACATTTCACCAGCAGAAAGAGATAACTAATAAAGCTAAATGTACATGTGGAAACAGCCTAGGAAACTTTACAAAACCCTTATTTCAATATGAGTGCATGGTAGATTGCACACTCAAAACTTCATCAGAAAAATAAGGAGATTGAATGATAGCAAAAAGGGATATCAACAACAAAAACTTCATGTAAAGACAAAATAA
This sequence comes from Brassica carinata, assembly GCA_016771965.1. NCBI lineage: Eukaryota > Viridiplantae > Streptophyta > Magnoliopsida > Brassicales > Brassicaceae > Brassica > Brassica carinata. Next base: position 63,154,260 of record CM028687.1, on the reverse strand, counting down.
AGCAATTTTGGTTAAGATCAATATTATATATTCTCAAATAAGTGGAAGCAACTTACAGGAGAATAGAAGATGCAACACAACAAGATAGATAGAGAGAGTTGCCATTGCCTAAGTCTCCGAATCTACACGTTGATAATATCTCCAAACCACATTTACTATTTAGGTTCGGTTCGGCTTTAGTTGGTTAGGTTTTACTGGATTGATGGGGTTATAAATTGTTCCGTGACTAGTACTATTGTTATTGCGTTTTTATTTAGGGTTTTGGACTTCACCACAAAGCAGCCATGGAAGATTCACAACCATCTCTCTCACGAGAACGAATTGACCTAGATCATGCAGGAAACAGCACAACAACAACCATTCCTTTCGATCTCGTTATCGAGATACTCTCTCGACTTCCTGCGAAGTCGCTCTTACGATTCCAATCCGTGTCTAAGCTATGGTTCTCTACCATCCGCAGCAAAATTTTGTAGACTAGTTCGTTTAAGAGTTAGCTATGACGCTATCAACAAAATCCCTCCCATAGATAGAGATGTGGTGTAATAAAGAATCATTCAGAGCCAAGATATGGTTCTAAGCTTGACTTTTCTAAAGCAAAAACACAACTGATCAAAGAAGTAACAAGAGATCTCTGGCATTCAGATTTTTAGATTGACTCCAGGTTTCCTCCATTAGTTACTTCTTGGAATATCAAAAGCAAAACAGAAGACCAAAGTCAGGATTATATATTATGGTCAAGTAGTTTACATACCTAATGTAATGTCTTTCTGATGCTCAGCCATTGATTATGCTGAACCAGTTACCTGAATCTACTATATAATAGTTCACAAAAATGCACAGTACCTGAGCCTTCAGCGTCTGATTCATTTTCTTCTTCATTTTCTGCTACCGGCTCGCCATCTTCACCTCCCAAACTTTCAACAGTTGTTCAAGCATTGCAGCTATTCGCTTCTTTGGTGCCTTCTTCACTCCCGGAAGCTGCACCATGTCAGTAGCACGTACCATTCTGGTTTTACTTGTCTCATTATATTTTTTTTAGTCAAAGCTGTTTTAACTGATTCGAAAATATTGCAACGCAGTAGTAGAGATTCTTTGTCGCAGTGATATCCCATGAAAATGAAAATCGTGTGTACCTTAAATTTTGCCAACTCTATAATAGCATAGTCCTCCTGAAACTGCTTCATCCTGTGAACATTTTGCATATACCAAACAAGTGTATATTGCGTTCATGAACAAGAAACATATATTAACCTTAGGAAGTGTCTGCAGTGGACTCGTCAAGCGACTCAAGAGTAGGGGAAGATACGAAGAGTCTCCCTATGGTCGTCAATGTTGACGTTAGTCAGAAATTTTGAATGAGGAATATATTATATATACACATATATCAGATAATATTAATAAAAGAAAAGCAGGAGATCAAGAAAGTTGACTCTTCACAGACGGATGAGAGGCAAGGCAGCAATATATAATACACAATGTCTAAAGACTTATCAATATCATCAAAGGTAGTGAATCGTGAAGAAAAAGCAAACATTTCACCAGCAGAAAGAGATAACTAATAAAGCTAAATGTACATGTGGAAACAGCCTAGGAAACTTTACAAAACCCTTATTTCAATATGAGTGCATGGTAGATTGCACACTCAAAACTTCATCAGAAAAATAAGGAGATTGAATGATAGCAAGAAAAAGGGATATCAACAACAAAAACTTCATGTAAAGACAAAATAAAGCAATTTTGGTTAAGATCAATATTATATATTCTCAAATAAGTGGAAGCAACTTACAGGAGAATAGAAGATGCAACACAACAAGATAGATAGAGAGAGTTGCCATTGCCTAAGTCTCCGAATCTACACGTTGATAATATCTCCAAACCACATTTACTATTTAGGTTCGGTTCGGCTTTAGTTGGTTAGGTTTTACTGGATTGATGGGGGTTATAAATTGTTCCGTGACTAGTACTATTGTTATTGCGTTTTTTATTTAGGGTTTTGGACTTCACCACAAAGCAGCCATGGAAGATTCACAACCATCTCTCTCACGAGAACGAATTGACCTAGATCATGCAGGAAACAGCACAACAACAACCATTCCTTTCGATCTCGTTATCGAGATACTCTCTCGACTTCCTGCGAAGTCGCTCTTACGATTCCAATCCGTGTCTAAGCTATGGTTCTCTACCATCCGCAGCAAAATTTTTGTAGACTCGTTCCTGACTTGGTCAAAGACTCGTCCTCGTCTCCTTCTCATGTCCTATCTTCTAAAAAATTTGCAGAAGATCAATTTCATCTTCTCGGCTCCTGAACACACAGACAACAACGACGATGATAAATCATCCACAGTCATGGCCAGATACGACATGCCGATCTTGGAACCCAGCGACTACTTGATCTCTGGTTCTGTCAACGGTTTCGTCTGCTTCAGAGGTCAGGTTTGTAATACTATCACTGTTTATAATCCCATTACAAGACAAGCTGTGAAACTGCCAGAGGTTACACCCAACGGAAGATGCATGCACGCAAGTCTTGGGTACGATCCAGTCAAAGATCAATACAAGGTGCTATGTGTGACGATGAGGTCCGACTCTATAAGAAAATATAACCAACAGGAGCATTTCGTTTGCACTGTGAGTTCATCTCAGAAACAAGAGTGGAGAAAGATCGAGAACCCGACCGGAGATAATTACAGCTATGTTTGCGGAGAGACATGCATTGATGGTGCTCTATACTATGGAGCTGGACTGTCAAGAATAGTTAGGTTCGATGTTAGATCTGAGAAGATTGATTTTATTAAAATACCCAAGCTGGAGTCATATATGTTCTCTACCGCATACAGGTCCATATTTATAAATTACAAGGGAAAATTGGCCCGTATAGATTGTTCTTTCCCAGAAAATTTTATGACATTGTGGGTTTTGAAGATGCTGAGAAACAGGAATGGTCGAGCATGACGTGTGTCTTACCTTCTCAGTGGAAATATTTAACTGCGAGTCACTTAATGTCTGAAGGAGTGATCCATACGGGGAGCTTGTGGTGTTCAGTGGATTGTTAGACTCATCTAAGCCTTTTTATGTTTGTTATTATGATTTTAATAAAAAGATTATAAGAAAAGTAGAGATCCTAGGAATGAAGGATGGTGATTTCAGAGGTATCCATGGGACTAGTTGGATGTCATGTTTTCCAGGTCACATTGAGAATATTAGGTTCTTGTAAGGAATTTATTTATTGTTATTATTATTCACTGGTTTATGGTTCAATAGTTTCTTCCATTCAATTTGATAGCTACTTGATTATGATCTGAGTTTGTTAGAAAAGATTAAATTCCTGGAAAATAATTTTTCTGATTGTTTTAAGAGCTTGAGTTTTTTTTTTTTTTTTTTTAAGTACTTTTATTTAGAAATACGGTTACAATTTTGCTATGACCGGAGTCATACAGTTCAGGAAACAATTACAAAGTGAAATGATCATTACATGATCCTGAAACAATCGTTGCATATGCACTGATTGACTTTTAGAAAGATGGATAGTGCAAGATGGATAAATAAGAGCTTGAGTTTGTTTTATCTATTTTGATTGATTGTTACTTATCTTCAAAAATTGGCCGAGCAAAAACCAAATGTACTGTATTGTATATCTAAAGTGTTGTGGATGTTAGATATAACGAAAAAGCGAATTGTGGTTCTGATGAATGGTGCATTATAGGTGGGAGCAGATGCTTATTCCCATAGTTCAAAAAGGTATTGGCCTTGTGTGTTCGATACAAACTAGGAGTCTAGAATCCACCCTTACATACCACCAGAAACAGCACAAATTCATTTGTCAATCCTGGAAAAGAAAACTAACAAAAAAGCCTACCTGAACATGAACATTCCAGAAAGATACATTTCTTTGATAATCTTGCCTGAAAAAACGAGACGTCTTTGGCTTCTCATCTCTTTCTCTTGGAACCGGCGCCTTCTCAGCTTCTGCGGCTTTGCCTCTGCCTCTGCCTCTGCCAGCTGCCTTTCTTGAACCTGAGGTTCCAGCCCCTTTCAAATCCATATCAACTTGGATCCCTGAAACCCTATGTAGCACGGGACGTCTATTTAGGTGCCGTGCGGTACGGAAGCGTTCGGGGGCGGGTACTTCCGCGGGGACAACACTGGTACGGCTTGGAGACGGTTAGAGAACATAGCTATGAGTAAGACTAGTTTTCACGGGACATAATGCTTGTGTAATTGTTTTTTAACTGTCACTATTATTTTGCTTGTAATTTTAGTTGGCAAAATAGACATATTATAGTAAATTATATCTAATTATGTTAGATTCACTATATAAATTTATTTTTTTATAAATATTTTATATTTTTACTAGTATATATTTGCCGTACCATACCCATAATTTTTAAATTTTCCGTTTCCGTCCCTTCCATCCCCATTTCTGTCCCGTATCCGTCTCGGTGCATCATAGCTGAAACCCAATTATATAGTTCGTTAAAGAGTTAGTTATGATGCTCTCAACAAAATCCCTCCCAGAGATAGAGAGATGTGGTGTAATAAAGAATCATTCAGAGCCAAGCTATGGTTCTAAGCTTGACTTTTCTAAAGGAAACACACAATGGATCAAAAGAGGTAACAAGAGACCTCTTGCATTCAGACTTTCTAGATTTGACTCCAGCTTTTCTCCATTAGTTGCTTCTTCTGGAATATCAAAAGCAAAACAGAAGACCAAAGTCAGGATTACATATGGTCAAGTAGTTTGAAAGTCAGGATTACAGATCTAATGGAATGTCTTTCTGAGGATCAGTCATTCATTTATACAGAACCAGTTACCTGAATGAATCTACTATAATAGTTCACAAAAAATGCACAGTACCTGAGTCTTCAGCGTCTGATTCATTTTCTTCTTCATTTTCTGCTACCGGCTCGCCATCTTCACCGCTCAAACTTTCAACAGTTGGTTCAAGCATTGCAGCTATTCGCTTCTTTGGTGCCTTCTTCACTCCCGGAAGCTGCACCATGTCAGCAGCACGTACCATTCTGGTTTTACCTGTCTCATTATATTTTCTTTTTAGTCAAAGCTGTTTTAACTGCAGGTGGAACACCCTCCAATGGATTTCCACGTCCCTAACTCATAGAGATTGCAATACTGTATATTACGTTCTCATTCAATATTTGTGTCCACAGCTTTGCATTGTTAATATCATCATATTCTAGGCAGCTTCAGAGCTACAAAACGGAGAAACAGGCTCATACCATAACCATATGTAACTGGAAGCATGCATAAACCCCAAGTAACAGTTCTACATCAACAGAATCCAGCAAAACTATTTTCTCGAGGCAGATGTTTCTAAGTTAGGGTTATATCCAAGCGAAATCGAACCCTTGAGGTTGTGATGGCATTCATTTCGACAGACACTCTTATGGTCAGTCACAAGACTGGACAATTTCTGAAAGAAAGACATTCCAAAAAGAAAGGAATCAGTTAAAAGTAGAGATTTTTCCTTTTAACTATCATGGTCAAGATGCAATGACTGACAAAAAACTAAAAACATTGAGAATATTAGATTCTTGTAAGGAATTTGTGTTTATTATTATTATTCACTGGTTCATTCTTCAATAGTTTCTTCCATTCAATTCGATAGTTACTTGATTATGATCTGAGTTTGTTAGAAACGATTAAATTCCTGGAAATTAATTTTTCTGTTTGTTTTAAGAGCCTGGGTTTGTTTTTATCTATTTGGTGTGATTGTAACTTTTTTTTTTTGGATCACTATATGATTGTTACTTATCTTCAAAAACTTGGCCAAGCAAAACCAAATGTATGTTAACTAGAGCGTGTAGATCTTAGATAAAACGAAAAAGAAAAAAAAAATTGTGGTGCTGAGTAATGGTGGTTCTGATGAATGGTGCATTATAGGTGGGAGCAGATGCTTATTCCCATAGTTCAAAAGGTATTGGCCTTGTGTGTTCGATACAAACTAGGAGTCTAGAATCCACCCTTACATACCACCAGAAACAGCACAAATTCATTTGTCAATCCTGGAAAAGAAAACTAACAAAAAGCCTACCTGAACATGAACATTCCAGAAAGATACATTTCTTTGATAATCTTGCCTGAAAAACGAGACGTCTTTGGCTTCTCATCTCTTTCTCTTGGAACCGGCGCCTTCTCAGCTTCTGCGGCTTTGCCTCTGCCTCTGCCTCTGCCAGCTGCCTTTCTTGAACCTGAGGTTCCAGCCCCTTTCAAATCCATATCAACTTGGATCCCTGAAACCCTATGTAGCAGGGGACGTCTATTTAGGTGCCGTGCGGTACCCGGAAGCGTTCGGGGCGGGTACTTCCGCGGGGACAACACTGGTACGGCTTGGAGACGGTTAGAGAACATAGCTATGAGTAAGACTAGTTTTCACGGGACATAATGCTTGTGTAATTGTTTTTTAACTGTCACTATTATTTTGCTTGTAATTTTAGTTGGCAAAATAGACATATTATAGTAAATTATATCTAATTATGTTAGATTCACTATATAAATTTATTTTTTTTTATAAATATTTTATATTTTTTACTAGTATATATTTGCCGTACCCGTACCCATAATTTTTAAATTTTCCCGTTTCCCGTCCCCGCTTCCATCCCCATTTCTGTCCCCGTATCCGTCTCGGTGCATCATAGCTGAAACCCAATTATATAGTTCGTTAAAGAGTTAGTTATGATGCTCTCAACAAAATCCCTCCCAGAGATAGAGAGATGTGGTGTAATAAAGAATCATTCAGAGCCAAGCTATGGTTCTAAGCTTGACTTTTCTAAAGGAAACACACAATGGATCAAAAGAGGTAACAAGAGACCTCTGGCATTCAGATTTTTAGATTTGACTCCAGCTTTTCTCCATTAGTTGCTTCTTCTGGAATATCAAAAGCAAAACAGAAGACCAAAGTCAGGATTACATATGGTCAAGTAGTTTGAAAGTCAGGATTACAGATCTAATGGAATGTCTTTCTGAGGATCAGTCATTCATTTATACAGAACCAGTTACCTGAATGAATCTACTATAATAGTTCACAAAAAAATGCACAGTACCTGAGTCTTCAGCGTCTGATTCATTTTCTTCTTCATTTTCTGCTACCGGCTCGCCATCTTCACCGCTCAAACTTTCAACAGTTGGTTCAAGCATTGCAGCTATTCGCTTCTTTGGTGCCTTCTTCACTCCCGGAAGCTGCACCATGTCAGCAGCACGTACCATTCTGGTTTTACTCGTCTCATTATATTTTTTTAGTCAAATCTGTTTTAACAGCAGGTGGAACACCCTCCAATGGATTTGCACGTCCCTAACTCATAGAGATTGCAATACTGTATATTACGTTCTCCCTGCATTCAATATTTGTGTCCACAGCTTTGCATTGTTAATATCATCATATTCTAGGCAGCTTCAGAGCTACAAAACGGAGAAACAGGCTCATACCATAACCATATGTAACTGGAAGCATGCATAAACCCCAAGTAACAGTTCTACATCAACAGAATCCAGCAAAACTATTTTCTCGAGGCAGATGTTTCTAAGTTAGGGTTATATCCAAGCGAAATCGAACCCTTGAGGTTGTGATGGCATTCATTTCGACAGACACTCTTATGGTCAGTCACAAGACTGGACAATTTCTGAAGAAAAGACATTCCAAAAGAAAGGAATCAGTTAAAAGTAGAGATTTTTCCTTTTAACTATCATGGTCAAGATGCAATGACTGACAAAAAAAAACTAAAAAAACAATGAGAAAGATATCTCACAAGGGTTTAGGGTTTTGTTCAAACGCATTTCTCTATTCTTCCTACTCTAAATTGAAGATTGTTCAATGATATAATCAGACACCAACTTTTGTATAAATAAAATGAATTCCCCGCAACATGTCCTCAGCTCTTCTTCTTCTTCTGTTTGCAAGCCTCAACACACAGCTGCTCTGATCTTTATCATGTACTGAATGAGAATAAAGCCAATGATGTTTCTTAAATAAGCTTCCCTCACAATGGCAAAACTGCACGTACCTCTTTCTTCTTCTTTCAGCTTCTGGTTCATTATTCTTCTACTAAACGTTTATAAAACAGAACGTAAGCAGCCGAAGTCTTGATCTTTTCTTGGCTGATCTGATTGACATGGCTATCATCAAAGTCATACCATCGATCTCCCCCATGCTGCAAAAGAAAAGATGAATCAAATGAGGATTCAAAAATCGTATGGAGTCAACCCAATAGACTTGGAAATTATGAGCCTGTTAGCACAAGTAATATCCTCCTCTTAAACGTTGAGACATACACGAGGAAGTATAGATGGATTTATCACTTACGTGGACATATGCAGTGTAATGACCACCTCCCATGCCCCCATAGTGATTGCTAATCGCATAGAGCATGTAGTGATAAGTCGTCTGACCATTCTTGTATGAGATGTAGCTTGACAGATCAAAACCATCTATCGGGAAATCCACAAAGGCCTCCAGCTTGTTCTTCATAAACCGGCTATAAGAAAACCTCTTCAGATGAATCACCAGTATCTCTGGCAACCTCCAGAGATCCAACTTTTTAATGGCTTGTCGGTGTTCTTTACAGCCAGGACAATACCTAAAACGATTATGACTCATGTCAGCTACTTGGATATCTAAAAGGCATAAAAATAAAGTTCAAGTTCAACTCCACTAGGTGGCGATTGTCAAAAGATTTCACTCATCAAAAGCTGAGAATAAAATGAGAAAATGATGGTTTTGATCCTTAACTCACCACATGTCATCAGGACCAAGAGGCTCCTCCGTCAAGAATGCTTCGAGGCACTTGTAAAGCGAGACGGTTTCCTGGGGCCTCTTAGTTCCAAATTTGGAAACCTCAGGCAAGGAGCTCAGAAGACAAGTATCATAAACGTCTAGCTCTTTTACTGGCCAACGTGCAAGCACATTCAACCGCTTGGATTTGATATTTACAGGCTTTTCTTTCAATATCTCAGATTCTATTGAGCCTCCTATGTCGTCGGTTAGGTAAAGCCTCAGCACAGGGTCTGGAACAGACTCAGTAGTCTCCTTCACATCAGTGGAATTTTTATCCTCAGCTGAAGTAGTACCATCCGTACCTGCTTTTTCAGTTGCTTCTTCTTCGGTAGGATTTTCAAGATTCTCTGTGAAGACTTCACTAGGCATCTTAAATGAACTAAGCAACTTAAGGTACATCTTCTCAACATCAAATCCATTCTCGACATCACAAAGCCTCGAGACCAAGGGGATTCCAAATCCCTTCCAAGTTGGGCTTGATTTCCCACAGATGAACTGCCTGAAATAACATTGAGACGGTTACATATTTGATACCCCATAAATTTGAAACTGCAGTACACTTAGTTAATTGAAAAAAAAAACATGTTAGAGATGCATTATACATAGGCCAGAGCTATAAATATTGGTTGCTGAGGAAAGAGCTATAAACAAACAGATAATGTCTAACTAGTTTGCCTTGATAAGAACCTTACTTAGCATTTGAATACTAGGCAAACTTACTCTTCCAGCTTCTGATGCATAAATACAATCAAAGGAGAATCGTTTGCATCTTTCTTTAACCGATACACGACAAGTTTGTCACCTTATCTGTATCTAAGATAAAATGTAATTATTTTTAAACATATATAAAAATAGATACATTTATGTTAAAAAGAAGAAAACTGTTGACGTATGGCATCGATACTCTGTTGAACCAATAACGTGGCACATTGTGAAAGTCACAGTTTTATCTTTCTCTTTAGAGTTAAAACGATGAGAATGTTCCCAAAATATGCAAAGAAAGCTGGATGCCATTATCAGGATTTTCTATTGTTTTAAAGTTACCTTTCTACCACTTGGGTTTATTTTAAAGCATGCATTTGTTATATAATAAATTTTACATAATATATATATATATATATATATTTTTTTTTTTTGTAAAACCACATTCATTAGAAACTATAGGAACATTACATTAAGAGAAGAGTTTGTTTGGCCATGAGGTCAGCTATATGATTGTCTTGTCTAGGGATAAACTTAAATTCAATTGCATTAAAGAAAGTAGATAGATGGCAGATGTCGTTGAGAAGAACTGCGATCTCAAGATGTCTTCCTCTGGAATTCACAAGTTTGATGAGAATTTGAGAGTCTGAGTAGATCCGGAGAGCGTTAATCCCACTTCGCCGAGCAGAGTTCATGGCGTATCTCAACGCTAAGGTTTCCGCTGTAAGGGGCGAGGCCATAAAGGAGGTCGTCGCTGAGTATGGGAAGGAAGATCCTGCATCATCGATGATCCACGCAAGACCTGCACACTTCGTCGTTGGATTCCAAGCGGCGTCAGTATACATGCAAGTTCGATCTGAGTCGAGGGTGGGATCCTGGTTGATGCGGGAGTTGGAAGATTGGGGATTTGGGTGTGGTTCCTGAGCAACAAGCCACTCACGGGCCTTTCGTATCGCTTTCAAGTTTGTCTCAGCCGGTGTAAAGATCCGATTTTGGAAGATCAGCTGATTCCTTGAGATCCAAAGGTTCCAGCAGATCCACGCCGACAACATTCCTTGGCCCAATCCTGTTGGTGGTAGTGAAGGGATTCGTCTGAGACAGTCCAATCCGTTCCAAGTAGAGAATATGAGCCCCGGGTTGAACTCCAAGGCCAGTGGGGTTAGCTTCCAAACTTCCTGAGCATAAGAGCAAGTGAAGAGAACATGAAGTACAGATTCAACCTTGTTACAGCGTTTGCACCGGTTCGAGAGGGGTATGTTTCTTATAGAGAACTGTTCTCCTACTGGCAAAGCATCATGTAGGGAATTCCAAATGAAATTTTTTATCTTTTCTACCGTTTTCAGCTTCCATACATTGGCTAACCAATCACGGTTTGGTTATGTATCAGGTGTCTCCTCATAGATCAAGCTTTAAGCTTGTGCTCGGTATTTTGACTTTGTGGAGTACTCTCCTGATGGGATTCTGAGCCAAACCAACTCATCTGGGCTGTTGCAGATGGACGGTTTAATGTGAAGCACAACATCTTTATGGAACGGAAGAATGAGGTCTAGCTTGTGAGTGTCCCAATCTGTGGAGTTCTCAATCAATAAATCCGATACCTTGAGATCTTTAGAGGCTTCAGGGGCTGGTCCAAAAACCAGAGATTATAGGTGGAGAAGATGCTTATTCCTATAGTTCAAAAAGGTATTGGCCTTGTGGGTTCGATACAAACTAGAAATCTAGAATCCACCCTTACACACCAGAAACAGCACAAATTCATTGAACATGAACATTCCAGAAAGATACATGCTTTGATAATCTTGCCTGAAAAAAAAAACGAGACGTCTTTGGCTTCTCATCTCTTTCTCTTAAAACCGCGCCTCGTCCTGTAGCATATTAGTATCATAGTCCTTTTGGCTTATAGAGTAAGAGTTCATGAACTCAACAACTTCTGAAACAGCTTCATCCTGGTAACATTTTCACATATAACATATAATATCTCATCATGTTAGTCACAAACAATGTGTGTATATATATATATATATTGCGTTCATGAACAAGGAACAGATATTAATCTTAGGCAATGGACTCGTCAAGCGATTCAAGAGAAGGGGAAGATAATCAACACGAAGAGTCTCCCTCTGGTCAATGTTGACGTTAGTCAGAAAGTTGGAATGAGGAATATATTATATATCAGAATAATATTTGATAAAAGAAAGGCAGGAGGTCAAGAAAGTTGATTCTTCACAGAAGGATAAGAGACAAGACAGCAGTTATATATATATATACACAATGAGAGGTAGTAAATCGTGAAGAAAAAACAAACATTTCACCAGCAGAAAGAGATAACTATTAAAGCTACATGTACACGTGGAAACAACCTAAGAAACTTTACAAAACCCTAATTTAAATACGAGTGCATGGTGGATTACATGACTCAAAAACTTGATCAGAAAAATAAGGGACAAAGCAATTTTTGGTTAAGATCAATCTTTTTTTTTGGGTCAAAAGTTAATCTTATTCTAAATAAGTGGAAGCAACTTACGGGAGAATAGAAGATGCAACAAAGCAAGAATAGAGAGAGTTGACAATTTGCCATTGCCTACGGTCTCCGAATCTATTACACGTTGATAATATCTCCAAACCACATTTAGTATTTCGGTTTGGTTCGTTTCGGTTTTAGTTGGTTCGGTTTTACTGGATTGATGGGGTTATAAATTGTTCCGTGACTGTACGTTTTTTTGTTTAGGGTTATCTTGTGAAATGCACCACCAAGCAGCCATGGAAGATTCATCTCTCTCACGACAAATACTTGACCTAGATCATGCAGGAAACAACACAAAAACAACAACCATTCCTTTCGATCTCATCATCGAGATACTCTCTCGACTTCCTGGGAAATCGCTCTTACGATTCCAATCCGTGTCGAAGCTATGGTTCTCTACCATCCGCAGCAAATTTTTTGTAGACTTGTTCCAGACTAGGTCAAAGACTCATCCTCGTCTCCTTTTCAAGCTCTATCACAGAGATTCCACGAAGGAGTTCATCTTCTCGGCTCCTGAACACACAGACGACAACGACGATGATAAATCCTCCTCCAGTGTCATGGCAAGATACGACATGACGATCTTGGATCCCGTAATAAACGAGCTCTATGGTTCTGTCAACGGTTTTGTCTGCCTCAGAAGTATTAATTGTAATACTATCACCGTTTGTAATCCCACTACAAGACAAGTTGTGAAGTTGCCAGACGTTAAACCCAACGGAAGTTACATGCAAGTGCGTCTTGGGTACGATCCAGTCCAAGATCAATACAAGGTGTTATGTGTGATGCCGATGTTCCTCTCTGAAAGCCAAGAACATGAGCGTTTCGTTTGCACTGTGAGTTCATCTCATGGGAAACAAGAGTGGAGAAAGATCGAGAACCCGACCGGAGATGACTACAATTATGGCTACAGAGACACATGCATTGATGGTGCTCTGTACTACGCAGTTGGACGGTCAGGAATAGCTAGATTCAATGTTAGATCTGAGAAGATTGATTTTATTAAAATACCGAAGGAGTTTACCCAATACCAGACCATTTTTACAAATTACAAGGGAAAATTGGGCGTTGTAGATTATCTTTGCACAGAAAATTTGATGACATTGTGGGTTCTTGAGGATGCAGAGAAACAGGAATGGTCTAGCATGAATTTCTTACCTTCTAAGTGGGAAGAATTAATTGCGAGTCACATAATAACTGAAGGAGTGATCCATACCAGCGAGCTTATGGTGTTCAGTCCATGGTTAGAGTCATTTAAGCCTTTTTATGTTTCTTATTATGATTTTAACAAAAAGAGTACAAGAAAAGTAGAGATCCGAGGAATGGAGCATTGTGATTTCAGACGTATATTCGTTTATCAAGGTCACATTGAGAATATTAGGTTCTTGTAAGGAATTTATTATTATTATTATTATTATTATTATTATTATTATTATTATTATTGAACAATAGAAGTTATTATTATTACTCACTTGGTTCATGATTCATTAGTTTCTTCCATTCACTTTGATAGTTACTTGATTGATCTGAGTTTGTTGGAAACCATTAAATTCCTGTAAAATAATTTTTCTTTTTGTTTTAAGAGTTGGGTTGGTTTTATCTATTGTTACTTATCTTCAAAAACTTGGCCAAGCAAAAGCCAAATGTATTGTATCTAAAGTTTTGTAGACGTTAGATAAAACGAAAAAAAAAAAAACAAATTGTGGTGCTGAGTAATAATGGTGGTTCTGATGAGTACAGTGCACAAGTATTTCTCTCAAGTCCTAGATAGAGTTGAATTTGCAATCAGAAACAGAGAACATAGGTGGAGCAGATTATTCCTAATGAGTTTGGCTTGTAGTAGTTATCTAAAAGAAGAAATGGCTTTCTGTGTTCGATACAAACTAGAAGTCTAGAATCCACCCTTACACCCAAGAAACACTACGAGAAAAACGAAAAGCTTTAAATATCTAAACATTAACATTCCAGAAACATACATTTCTTTGGGCCCCATTTCTTTGTAAAAAATAAAAAATGCCTAAAAACCGAAACGTTTTGACTTCTCATCTCTTTCTCTTGGCACCAGCGCCACGTCCTGTAGCCTTATTGTATCAGCTTCTGCTTCTGCCTCTACTTCTACTAGCCGCCTCTCTTGAACCTGAACTTCCAGCTCCTTTCACTTCAACTTGGATCCCTGAAACCCGATTACATAGTGTTCGTTTTAGACTTAGCTATGATGCTCTCAACAAAATCCCTCCTAGAGAGAGACAGAGAGTAAAGAATATAGCAAGCCACTGAAGTTCATGAACTCAACAACTTCTGAAACAGCTTCATCCTGTAAACATTTTCACATATAACATAGAATATTCCATCATGTAAGTTACAAACAAGTGTACATTGCGTTCGTGAACACGTAACATATGTTAACCTTAGGCAATGTCTGCAGTGGACTCGTCAAGCGATTCAAGAGAAGGGGGAAGATAATCAACACGAAGAGTCTCCCTGTGGTCAATGTTGACGTTAGTCAGAAAGTTGGAATAAGGAATATATCACATAGTACTATTTGATAAAAAGAAAGGCAGGAAGGAGATCGAGAAAGTTGACTCTTCACACTTCACAGAGGGATGAAACATGAAAGAGAGGCAAAGGTAGCAGTTTAATAATACACAATTGTCTAGGACTTAAACAAAGGTAGTAAATCGTGAAGAAAAGCAAACATTTCACCAGCAGAAAGAGATAACTAATAAAGCTAAATGTAAATGTGGAAACAACCTTCCAGAGCTGGATTCACGGGAAGCAAGGACATGAACATGCAGATCCTCCAGCAACCTTGTATTTTTCCCCGCAGTGGAATTCTTGCCAAGCCACCCACCGAATCTATTGAAATTACGTTCTCCCTGCACTCAACATATATATGTGTCCACAGCATTGTTAATATATTCTAGGCAGCTTCAGAGCTACAAACCGGAGAAACAGGCTCATACAATAACCATATCCGTACACAAAAGTAATCATGCTCAAATGTACAACAGCCTAGGAAGTATCTGATTCATTTTCATGCAACTTCACAGAATGCCATGAAAATAGGGGGAAAAAAATCATCCTGCTTGCAATAAGGAGAGGAGAGGAGAGAGAGTAGAAAACCTCACCCGCTCAGATTTTATGGGTGCAGTCTCCGCAGCATTTCCATTACCCTTATCATCATGAGGTTTCACAAACCACTTTCTAATATCCGACTGCAAAAATTCAAAGTACAGAGAGATTACTATCTCTCTATCATCCCACAAACTCAAACAAAAAGAGCCATTGCTTTTTTTCACACAATATAATGGAAGGAGGAAGAGAACGTAATTTCAACTCACCATTCCCACGTCTATAGAGCTTGGTGAACGTAATTTTAACACTTATGAGTTTACATATTTGTGATGTTGCCGCCTGTGAGGTTGTGATGGCCTTCATTTCGACATACACTCGTATGGTCAGTCACAAGACTGGGGACAATTTCTAAACGCAATGCTTATCAAAGCAGTGAAGAAAAAGACATTCCCAAAAGAAAAGAATTCAGTAAAAAAGTAGAGATTTTCCTTTAACTTTCATGGTCAAGATGCAATGACTGACAAAAAAAAAAAAAACTAAAAAGCAATTAGAAAGATATCCCACAAGGATTAAGGGTTTTGTTCAAATGTATTTCTCTATTCTTCCTACTCTAATTGAAGATTGTAATAATGAAATAATCAGACACCAACTTTTGTATAAATAAAATGAATTCCCCGCAATATGTCTTCTTTCTGTATGCAAGCCTCAACACACAGCTGCTCTGATCTTGATCATGTACTGAATGAAAATCAAGCCAATGATGTTTCTTTAAGCTTCCCTCACAATGGCAAAATTGCACGTACCTCTTTCTTCTTCTTTCACCTTCTGCTTCATTATTCTTCTACTAAACGTTTATAGAATAGAACGTAAGCAGCCGAAGTCTTGATCTTTTCTTGGCTGATCTGGTTGACATGGCTATCATCAAAGTCATACCATCGATCACCCCCATGCTGCAAAAAGTAGAAGAAGATGAATCAAATGAGTCAGAGATTCAAAAGTCGTATGGACTCAACCCAATAGACTTCACGGAAATTATGAGCCTACGAGCACAAGTAACATCGTCCTCTTAAACGTTGAGACATACACGAGGAAGTATAGATGGATTTATCACTTACGTGGACATATGCAGTGTAATGACCACCTCCCATACCCCCATAGTGATTGCTAATCGCATAGAGCATGTAGCGATACGTCGTCTGACCATTCTTGTATGAGATGTAGCTTGACAGATCAAGACCATCTATCGGGAAATCCACAACGGCCTCCAGCTTGTTCTTCATATACCGGCTATAAGAAAACCTCTTCAGATGAATCACCAGTATCTCTGGCAACCTCCAGAGATCCAACTTTTTAATGGCTTGTCGGTGTTCTTTACAGCCAGGACAATACCTAAAAAAAACCCATTATGACTCATGTCAGCTATGTTTCTGTCTAAAAGGAATAAAAAGAAAGATCGGATATCAACTGCACTAGGTGCACGATTGCCAAAAGATTTCACGCATCAAAAAACTGAATATCCTTAACTCACCACATGTCATCAGGACCAAGAGGCTCCTCCGTCAGGAATGCTTCAAGGCACTTGTAAAGCGAGACGGATTCTTGGGGTCTCTTAGTTCCAGATTTGGAAACTTCAGGTAAAGAGCTCAGAAGACGAGTATCATAATCATCTAGCTCTTTTACTGGCCAACGTGCTAGCACATTCAACCGCTTGGATTTAATATTTACAGGCTTTTCTTTCAATATCTCAGATTCTATAGAGCCTCCTCTGTCGTCGGTTAGGTAAAGCCTCAACACAGGGTCTGGAAGAGACTCAGTAGTCTCCTTCACATCAGTGGAATTTTTATCCTCAACTGAAGTAGTACCATCGCTACCTGCTTTATCAGCCGCTTCTTCTTCGGAAGGATTTTTAAGATTCTCTGTGACGACTTCAGTAGGCATCTTAAATGAACTAAGCAACTTAAGGTACATGCTCTCAACATCAAATCCATTCTCGACATCACAAAGCCTCGAGACCAAGGGGATTCCAAATCCCTTCCAAGTTGGGCTTGATTTCCCACAGATGAACTGCCTGAAGAAAAACATTGATAGCCAAGACATAAATTTGAAACTGCAGTACCAGTTGTTAACTGTACAATAGCATGTTAGAGATGCATTATACAAAGGCAAGAGCTATAAATATTGGTTGCTGAGGAAAGTGCATGTAATGAAGCTTATATTTATGTTGTTACCAACATGAACAAACAGATAATGTCTAACTAGTTTGCCTTGATAAGAACCTTACTTAGCATTTGAATACTAGGCAAACTTACTCTTCCAGCTTCTGATGCATAAATACAATCAAGGGAGAATCGTTTGCATCTTTCTTTAACCGATACACGACAAGTTTGTCACCATCTCTGATCAAGGATAATGAATCGGTAGGATCATCCAGGACGCGAAGAATCCGATTGTTGTACACCTATAAAAGTACAGACCGAATGAAGAGAAATTCACAAAATGATCCGCCTAAGCACCAAAATAAGATCCAAAGCGTCAAATATAGCATATGATGTAGAAATGTACCTCAGTAACCAGTAAAGTCTCATCCTGTGGCAAAGAGCAGGCAGTGACAAGAGCTTTCTGAAGATCTTCAAATTTTCCACACTTAGGAACGTTGACAGTCACTGAAACAGGCAGACTACCTCCATCGGCACTCATGACTGTTAAATCCATTGTTCGCATTGACGTGCATGGCAAAGGTAGCGATATGTACATGAACGGATCAAACATAACAGAAACCTTTTTGCAAATAGGACAAACTAATGTTGACTTGTACTGGCCCTACAATCAGAAATGCATATCAATGTCAGTGTACTTTCTTAGCAAATGCACTGAATCAAAGAAGATGGGATATCCAGGATGCTAAAAGTTCATGACATAGTCAGACCATACTGAACACAAAGCAATTCATCAAAGAAATTGTGTAGAGAGAACAATCTAATAACTTGACAAAGTTAATATGATCCCATTCAAGAGGATAAAATTGCACTGCCAACCTGATGGAATAATTTTCAAACATATGCAGCTTAGATCAAATGAAACGTGAAACCTAAAATACTACCATCTTGAGACATCCAAAATTTTTCAAGCTGAATTCAAACTAACTAAAGTTTCCTAATGTGCAGTCAAACCCAATCCTTAGCGTGATTGCTGGAAGAGGCATACAAACAATTTGGGAACCTGAAGATATTTACTTGGCACACATCCACAATTATTGAATCATTCCGAGCCACATGATTTCGCCAATATTCATCAGCCACTTCTTCGTCTGGACGGCCATCTCCATCTTTTGCTTCCACATAAGGCTTCTTCTTTACACGGTTTAAGTCCTCGTGAAGTCCATCCAGCAAGAAAGCTAAAAGTTCCTGCAACCAAATCAGAAACCCGAAACACATGAATGGAATATTCCATTATGCAGTTTTAATGCTGAGGGACAGGAAAAAAATATCAGGAAGGCTCACTTAATTCAGATTCTATAAACTGAAGTGTTTTCCCTGACCTGCGAATCATGCTGATTAAAGCCACTAAACTGAGGAGCAAATCGGCCGAGTTTTGCTTTAAATGTCCTTGGGGACACTGTTGATGCACCTGGAGCCCACAAACTCCTTAACAAGTCACCAAAAGCTAAGGCGATCTCACCCTGCCAAAAGAAAATTTGATCGGTGAGGCTAACCAAGAAGCAAGAGAATATATTAATCAGCCACAGCATATATTTATACAAAGAACCATAGATTGGCATACTTTCATTCCCAATGGGTTCTCCAGATTTATTTCTCTGATGTACTCTCCAAGAAAGAAGTCAACAAGCTTTGGTGTATGAGCCAAGCACTGAAGGGAGCTGTTCATGAAGCAAGTATTTCCTAGATTCTGCAAGCCTGTCAGGCCCAAAGTTCCGGCTTCTCCAGCTTTTCCCAAAAAGCTCAAAGAATGACTCCGTCCAAATCTGAACGGTGTGCCGCCATTGGTAGTTCCGTTGGTTTGACGTGTGGAACCATCTTCTTTTTTCGATTCCTTCAATTTGATGGAGTCTGATAACCCATAAATCTGCAGCTCTAAGAGCATCTGTGGACCAAAAGTAATGATGAACAAAAAATACCGCATCAAGGAAGTATGGAAGAAACAAGGAAAAGGGAAGGCGTCAAACTTACTTCTTGATCTCTTTGTTGTTGGCAGTCCTTGGAATTGTTGAGATCACTTTCGGAAAACAAGGTTGGTTGCCCAGAGATATCCCAAATGCGCAGCTACAGAACCAAAGGTACAGGTATAATTGTAATTGCATGAATAAATATGACACATAATCATAAACTGACATGCATATTGTGTACATAGTAGGTAAAAAGATGATAAATGGAACACATTACCTGCTCCGAATCCAAACTGAATATCTTGCATGCTCGTCTGAAGCACTCAACTGAATTGTCCTGCAGGCGGAACAATATAAGATTTGAAACCAGAAAAGATCATACATGGAACACGAACCTAAATGGGTTCTAATATGGTTCACAAGCATGAATCTTCAGTGGAGATGAAGTTTCAAGTTTACAAGTATATTCTGTAGATTACAAATTCAGCAGATAGAAAGTAGATTCTCCTGTCCTATAGTTTATACAATGTCTCATAGGGAAATTCAATGTGGCGCCACTAAAGCACTAGATTAGGCAATTAAAGAAAGCTGTAAGCTTGAAGACACCTTTTTACAGATTTTAACCGCCAATGAACTGGTTTCCTGCAAGACGGAGAGCCTGAGCTGTACTGGATAAACATCACCTCTGTCAACGCCTCCCGCCGAGAAACTTTTCACGCCTCTCTCACTAATTTTATCATTATGGTGCCTGCGAGCAAAGAAAGTAATAGATCACAGATTAAGGACATCACCTTCGCTTTTGTAAGAGGTAGCATACAGGAAACCAAAGCATATATACAACAACAGCTAGGAGAATATAAATAGGTAACATAACAATAATTTGTAGCTTTCTCAGAACCACTTACCATTTGAGTGCCTGCAGCCACATGTCACTAGAGACCAAAGCAAAATCCCTGCCTGAGACGCTTGCTTCACCACTCTGTAACGCATCACCACCTTCTCTCCTCAGATCAAACGAGATATCGGAGTTAAAGATGTTGTTAATCAACTTCATTGGGCCTCCATAAGACGACGACGACCCAGTAGTCGCTGCTGTATACAAGATCTCTCTTTTCTCAACAGATTCACAAGGCATTGACTCTTGAGCATCTTTCCACCACCTGGAGATATTTTCAAATATAAATGTTTCTCTCTAACACTACCATCGGAATGAGTCTTTGATTTGACTCTCATTTTAGTCTGCTGTCAGCTCAACTACCAATCAGCAATAGATAAAGGTTTCGAAATCTCTAAAAAAATCAAATCAAATTTTAAATCCAACACATTGGAATCAAACTCCTTAGTTACTGAGATGCGATTCAGATACGCCGAATATTCCAATCGGAAGGAAAGAATAGATACCTGAAGGGGACGAAATAGACACTCTGCTGGCCGTTGAACGAATCGATCCGCTGAGCTGAATCGGGAGATTCCTCGGACGATGATGCCACGGTCATTGTTCCTCCGCGCAGGATGTAAGATTCACAGAGAGAGAGAGATGTGGAGAGGAGGAGGAGGACCGATATTTTCTTCAGACAATCACACCATCTAACAACGCACGCACGCACGCACGACAAATAAAGAGAGATTTTTATTTTTGTGTGTCGTCGTCGTCCCTCGCGAAGATGATATAAAGGAGGGAAATTTTATAATAGTAATTTTCTTTTACAAATTTGTAGATTTATTGTTGCTAATACAACAAATATTGCAGATTTATTTCTATAATCTTTTTCATGTTAAAAAAAGTTGTAAAGGTATACGATCTTCTTTAATTTGTATTTGACCAATAAACCATTTTTTTCAAGTTTTATTCGCTGTTAAGTTAATAATTCTCTATAATCTCAATTCCAAATTTTAATTAGGAAGTAAATAAGAAAATAAGTAGTGTAAATGTCTTTAACGGTTCAAATATGAAAATTAATAAAAGAATTAGGGAGATGTTTACGGCTTTGAATCATAGATTTAACGACATTGAATTGCATGTTGAGTCATGCATCACTCAAAAATAACTCATATGGATATAACAAGCTTATAATACACTAAGACAAAGTAATCAATAAAGTAACTTTACCATCTTTTTGATTTAACTGTATGCAAGCTTTTTAGGTGACTTTATTACTATCATATGATGTGTCTTTTAAGAAGGTTAACAAGACAACTTATGACGCAACAAGGCCATTGTATTCAATTTCAAAGTCTGGAAAGCTTAATTGATCTAGAAGCCAAAAAAAAAAAAACAGAGTAACACAATATGCATATTGCATCAGTAGAACCGTGAGACTGTCCCACCAGGATACTGACCTCTAGACTCGAATCCATGATCCCTATCTCCACCCTGAAACCTAGGTCTCTCTCCATATGCATCAAACCGATCTGATCCATAGGATCTGGATGGTGGTGCATCAGCTGGATCTTGAGCATTGCCAATGTATCCCTGGGGATGACCACCAGATGGTCTTAGATTAGCAGCACCAACCGCGTTTGGATGGTACTGATCCATCATCCCAACGGTTTGCTGCTGGTATTGTTGCTGCCTAGCTTGTGATTCTTTCCTCATGATCTCTTCTCTTTACCTGCGGTCGTGATCTCAGTGCAGCTAACTGTTCTAATGCACCGGTACTAATGGTGTTTATTTTCTGTATACAGACAGAGAGTTAAAAGACTTGAGATCAACAAACTAAAACCAAATCTAGATTGTTTCAAGTAACAGAGCTTTCCAATTTTGTTGCTAACCTCTCGATGTCTGGCAATCTCTGCATCCTCTGCTCCCATTTGATCTTTTGCTAGTCTTGTTATATCATCCATCAACTTCTGTTCAAGACCTTCAAAGGTCTGCATCCCACGGCTATTCTCATAACCAGGCTTGGGGTTATCTTGGTGCTGTGGTTGAGCTCTTGGACCGCTGCCTTGTGTCTCCATTCCTGATTTTGGATCCATTTGGCCGCGGTAATACGTCCTCGATGAATCAACGCCTTGACCTGCATGGACACGATGCTGGTATCAAGAGATAAACCCTAAAGCTTGAGATACACTCGATGCAGGAACTACGAAAGAAATATCATTGTTTTCTTTCTTCTTACCGCTATCGAAAATATTTCTGTCAAAAGTTATATGCAACTACTATTCCTCTCATCTAACATGAATTTTCATTGAAGAACTCACCCACTAAAGTAACAGTTTATAAAAGAAAACTGCTGTATATGAGCATTTCTTGATACACACAGTGCATCAGCTTATGTAGAGATGTTACACTTCACCAAAACTTCCAAACAATAATATCATTGCCTACGAGACTTAAGAAGCAAACCCATCGCATGACACTTTCTCCTCCATACAATGCTAAGGTAAAGAGACTTACTTTCATTGTAAATAGCAGTTGCCATAGGCCTTGACATATTCGGGGGACCATCTCTTTCCCATCTCCATTGACCCTCTGTTTGCGATGGTTGGTCCCTCTCAGGCGTGAACGCCTCTAACTGACCTTGGAAATCAGAATGTGCATTCTGTATCTGTCCAGCTCCGTATCCACTTGCAGGTGAGTCCGAAAAGTTTCCCTGTCTTCTCATATTCACTTTCTCGCAAATCTGACAAACACAATATTTAACCACTCAGAAAGAAACTCGAAGTTCATTGCACGGCAGGCATAGCAAGAAACAATCTGTAAAAGCTAAGGACATAAAATATCAATGAGCAGAGAAATACAATTCTAACGTGCAGTCACCATTCAGCTAAATGCATCAACCTGATGTACCAATGCAAAGTGGATTACAGATACATCAATCTTGCAAAACTAATACACAACCACTGATGACATAAAACAGTATCTCACAAAAAAAAGAAGTAAGGCATGGTTAGAGACGTTAACATGATAATGCCTCCACAAAGCTTAACTAGTAATCACAAGGAACCTTCCAGGATATGAAACTAGACAATCCTCCACATCATTCATCCATGCGAAAGATACATTCTTTCTATGACGTCTCTCACTGCAACAGAAGCAGTCAAGCAAGATAGCAGCAAAGACTAGCTCCAACATGCTTATACTTAAAACTTGAGCTACAACAGGAAACCAACTCGTAGCAAAGGGACGGAAGATTATCCAGTAAAGTCTATAACTTCAATCAAAAGACCGTTACAGCTCAACAATCTTAAATTCTTTATTTACACAATAACAATCTCCTATTACAGATTTCAATAGTCACTTGACGAGCACAATCGAAAAAACGAAAATCGAATCTCTCATGAGGAACAACATTGATTCGATATCATTAGAGTAAGGAAATCAAGCTCTCACACAGAGAAAACTAACAAAGGCGAAAATAAGTTTAGAGATTGAGAGTTTAACGTACCCGAAGGCCACCACTCGAGCGGAAGACGAAGCAGAAGGCGAGGAAGGAAGAAGAGCGATACACAATTTGGATATTCGGTAGAATCTGTGGGTCTCCAATTGGGCCGCCGGGTCGGATCTGAAAGTCTTCTTCTAACACACGCGCGCGTGAGGGAAACACATTTTAATCCGGTTCGTTAAAATAACTTTTTGTAATCAAAAAAATTTAAGTTTCTTTTTTTTTAACAAACAAACAAAGAAGCGCAGTAAAAAGTAATTAATTGCTTTACTGATTAACTAACCATTAATGAAAAACCGTTATGATTAAAGATGGTGGGAAAGGAAGAAAGAAAGAGAAAAAAAAAAAGGGAAGAGGAGAGATTTTACAGCTCACGATGTCGTACAGTTGACACTCCCAAAACTTCCAAGAAAAGCATCAGATCCAATCTTCTCACTCAATCATTTCTCTAGTTAGAGAGAGAGAGAGAAACTTTAGCTCAGTGAAGAAACGAATGGCCATGGACGATCGACCTCGCCTCAGCCGCAGAATCCGGTTCCTTCTTCTTGTCTGGCTCCGCCGAACTCGATCCGGTGAGCTACAATTTCGCTTTCTTTTCCTAGATCTTTTTTTTTTGGTTCATCTTCCAGCTTTTAGATTTTTTTCAGATGCGCCTCTTCTGTGTTCAGATTACATATGTATAGTTGAATCTACTATTCTGGACTACATTCTCAGTTCTTGCTCACTTTTCGTTTTTAGTTTTCTATCAAAATTCAACTCTTTCGCAGATGTTATATAGTTAGGGCTTTAGTGGAGTTCATGAGCCATTTGAGTGACTTGGTTTGAGTTATATGCGAGTGACACCATGTTGTGGATTCTTCTTTTAACTAAAATTTGCTAATACTCTGTTCTAATGTATTGAATGCTCTTTTGGCGGTTTCTCAGTTTCGTGAATCGTTTTGAGTGAATTGGTTTGAGTTCTATGTGTGAATTCTTCTTTTAAACTCCAAAGAGAACTTAAGCTTGATATAATCTGTTTGTAAGATTGTATTTACTTTGTACCTGGTTAGTTTGTAAACCACTCTAGCTGAGCTGCCAATTTAACTTTTTTTGATCTCTTAATCTCACTTTATGTTATGTTTACGGAGCAACTTATACAAACCATACCATTGTGCTGCCATCTTCATTTCATCACAGGTAGAATAGAGTTTGTCAGACGATTCGGATACACGGAACTAGTGAAAGCAACAGAAGGTTTCCGTAAGGTTATTTACACCAACTATCACGGGTCTGCGTACACTGCCAAATTCAAAGGCGGTGAGGTTGCTCTGGTCAAAGAACTCAAGTCTCTCGATCTTGGACGTGAGAGGTTCTATGAGGAAGTCCAGCTCTTGGGACGCTTACGTCACCGCCATCTCCTCACACTTCGCGGGTTTTGCACCGGACGCAAAAGGTTCCCTTTCCTTTCTTTCTTTCTCGAAATCAACAAAATCAATGTTTTGTTTGTTAGCTTTTCATTTCTTCTTGCCTGCTTCTCAGGATGCTAGTGTATGACAATATTGAAAATGGAAGCTTGAAAGAACATCTCAATGGTAACCCTCAAAACATTTGTCATCATAACATAATCAATCCTTTGCTAAATCTTCCGTCTCTTTCTTGATAGATCCGCTTAAGACTCCTTTGAACTGGAAGACTCGTATCCAAATAGCCATTGGGGTCGCAGCTGCATTAGTAAGTTGCTTTTAAAATGTTTATTTAACATACATACCGGTTATACTACTAAAGTGAGTCAGAAGAAGATTGTAATCGCCTCTTTAACCACAGGAATATCTGCTGATCTTCAGCAGTAGTGATGCACAGATCTATGATGTTTCAGTGAACTCATGTAACATCATGCTGGATCAAAACTTCACCCCCAAAGTAAGTTCAATGATTAAAAAGTTCAGCACAGATTAAATTGATGTTCAATAACTGAAATCTTCCTTTCGCAGATTACAGACATCCGCATCAACAGACACACACAAAGCCATCCCAAAACAACCAATGATGCTTGCTCTGAAGGTAAACCTTCTTCTTTCCAAGATCATTGCTTCTTTCGCTTCACTCACCGTTTCAAAAACTGACGTGTAGGATCATGTGCGGATGAGGAATGTGGAAACGTGATATTCCAGCTAGGAGTGTTGATGTTGGAACTGATCACAGGACAATCATCAGATAGACAAGGCGAAGACTTGATCGAATGGGTACAACACTCGTGCATTGCAAACTCTATTGATAAGATGATTGATCCAGATCTCGGCAACAGCTACAACTCTAGAGAACTCCAGAAAGTTCTAGCCGTGGCTCGACTCTGTATTAAATCGAGGTACGAGCCACCTTCCTTCTCAATAACACATGTATACCGATATCTACAGAAGAAGATCGATGTTGCATCATAAATAGTACTTCTTGTCTGTGAATCAAATTGAGGCTGAATAGTCGGATTACATGTGGACCGTTTCAGACAATTCTAGATGTAATATAGTATTGTCTTGTGTCTTGATATAAAGCTTCATCCTCAACCCTATACAAGTTATGATAAGCATTTTCAATGAACAGTAGCTAGAAATTATTTTGGTGAAATTCTTTTAATTTTGCACATTGATTTTCTGGTGAAGAAGACAAAAGCTCAAGAACTAGAAAAGTTTATTGAAGAAAAAATAAAACAAAAATTGTAACAAGAATTTGGGCAAAGTCTATAAAGAGATCCAAAAATAATCAAAATAAAAGTTAAAAAAACGCAAATGTCGGATTACTGCTGGGCACATTGCACACCATGACCACCGCCATGGCCTTCTTCTTCATCATCGTCATCATAAGCCTCTCTTTGAGCTTGAGCCTTCCTTTTCATCTCAGCTTCAATGTTCACATCGTGCAGCGTCGCCTCTTCGCACTCGTCTATCTCCATGTCGCTCAGAGCTGCCCTTGTCGGCTTTGGTAAGACAGCTTCAATGGCCTTTGTCTGAACTGAGCTCAGCGATTCCGGGAACTCAACAGTGAAGTGGATGTAAAGCTTACCCTTCATGAACGGCCTTTGGTGCATGGGCATTCCCTCGTCGCTTATCGCCCTGTATGAATCTATCAACAAACAAATACACACCACGTCAAGACACAAGAAAGTAAAGACAATGAGAAAGGCTCGTGGTTGAGACATGTACCAGGCTTCACAACCTCCCCGGGGTTGGATTTGATGAGAAGTTGTCTTGCATCCAAGTGAGTCAAGACGAACTGGAAGCCACAGAGAGCCTCGGTTAGAGAGAGTGTGTGCTCCACAAAGAGATCATCTCCCTTTCTCTTGAACTTAGGGTGCTCCTTCTGCTGAATGACGAACACTATATCTCCAGTGACTGTATCAGGCTGTTTTCAAATAACAAAAGAAAGTTAATAAGACGATGTAATGTAATGATGAATCAAACGAAGAGACAAGATGAGTATCACGAACCGCTTCATCTGCTTGTCCACGGAATGTGATCTTCTGACTGTGCTGCATTCCCTTTTCAACAGCTACTTCAAGCACCTTCTTCTCAGAGGTAACTTTATCTCCTTTGCACTGTGGACACCTGTCACGATCACTGATGGTCTCTCCTGTACCCTTGCAATCATGACAAGGGTGCTGCATCTGCTGAATCATTCCAGGTCCAATCTGTCTGATCGAGACCTTCATTCCCTTTCCTTGACATCCACCACATTTCGTTGAAGCTCCAGACTTTGAACCCTTTCTGCCATCATAAAATCAAACTCTTTTTAAGCATCTTGGAGACATTTAAAAAAACGAAAATTTGAAAGACAAGACAGAGAGGCAGATCTACTAACCCGTTACACTTTGAGCAGAGAGCATTCCTAGAAAGTGAGAGCTTCTTCGTTGTTCCGAGATAAAGATCCTCCAAGGAAAGCCTCAAGGGATGAACAACATCCTCACCACGCCTCTGCCTCCTTCCACGGCTGCTGTCACCTCGGAATGGGCTATCAAAGAAGGTCGAGAAGATATCAAAAGGGTCGTGTCCTGGATTACCCGGTCCATCCTTGAGTCCCTCCTCTCCATATTGATCGTAGATCTCACGCTTCTCTGGATCACTAAGAACTCCATAAGCCTCACCTAGCTCCTTAAACTGCATAGACATGTGAAGTACCATTAACACTTATAATCCTAACAACTACTAACGAACATCTAAAGAATCAAATTCAAGAATCATTAATGTGCAGTATCCAAGTAGATATCATCAGCTTCAAAGACCTAAAGCTCGAAACTTTCAGATCGAACCAGACTTGTATACTATAAAGGAACTAACTTTCTCAAACGAAACAAAACACACACTAATTCAATTCCAGAGAATCTAAGCCAATAAAGAAAGGGGGATCTAAGATTCAAAACCTTCTCGGGATCTCCACCCTTGTCGGGATGGTTTTTGATGGCGGCTTTCTTGTAAGCCTTCTTGAGATCTTCTGGCGATGCGGTCTTGGGAACGCCAAGGATCTCGTAGAACTTGGTGTTGTCGCTCTTACTCGAAGGTCCTCTTCTGAACATCTTCACTCTTCCCTTCTTAAGAAAACCCTAATTGGGAGAGAAGGAAAATCGCGAGAGGCTTTAAACGGCGGAGAGGAGAAGGAGACGGAGTTTGTTTTCGAAGAAGGCTAATTGAGTTTGCTTTTATGTTCGAGGTCTTTGTGGAGCGGAACACTATTATATAAGTCTTTTCTTTTTTCCCTTTTTCCTTTTTACTTTAAGCATTTATTTTGTTTTTATTCAATCCTTCTCGTATGGGAAAAGGATAAAATTATATAGAGAAAAATGGAAATTTAGCTAAGAAATCAAAGAAAATAGATTAATTTGAAACTTATATCAAAAAAATTATGTATTTTAATTTTAGCAAATACAATGAAAATATTAAGATCTTTTCTATAATTTTAAATTATTATTATTTATAATATCAGTGACAAATGCAACTATAATTAATAAAATTGATTTATATATTTTAAATGTAAATTAAAAACATTGTCAACAAAACTTAATATAAGAAATGTATAAACTTTATAGGTTTTTACTAATTTTAATGTTAATTTGAGGGAAACTTAAATTAACAATAATTATTTATTATTAAAAAAAAAACTGTAACAATATCTATGATTTAATGATTACGATTTACCACATTAACCTACAAAATTTAGGTATAATCTGTACACCGCAGAAAATCTAAGTGGTCGATACTGTAAATCATATTTTATAAATTCAAGTTGTGTTTAATTACAATTAAGCATATTTATAATTTTCTCTTGAGTGTCTATTAATTTTTTTTGAAAATGCTAATAACTACAACTAGCATTTGTGGTACATTTGCTTCTTTACAATATGAGAATCTGAAATTAGACTTTTAGCAACTATTGAATATTCTTAATTGTTCCAAGAACACTTCGATATAAAATTTGTTTCTATGAAA
The DNA here is from genome assembly GCA_016771965.1 of Brassica carinata. Classification (NCBI taxonomy): domain Eukaryota; kingdom Viridiplantae; phylum Streptophyta; class Magnoliopsida; order Brassicales; family Brassicaceae; genus Brassica; species Brassica carinata. Next base: position 63,125,212 of record CM028687.1, on the reverse strand, counting down.
ATTATAAAAATTAAGTAAACTTAACCTTAAGAATCAAATATACGAGAAAACATCTTAAGAAGAAAAAGTCAGGGTTTCCCACTATTTAGTATAGCTTTGGACATGTAGGCCTAGTCACTTTTAAGAGCCCTAGAAAAACAAACAAAATTGGGTCTTTTACTCCTTTATAGCAATATAAAAAAGAAATTTGGAATTTTGAATAGTGGCGGAGGAAGGTAAGAAATAAGAGAGGCAGCTGCTCCCTATGAAATAATGAAATAATTATTTTTCAATCTTTAATTGAGAATTATATGAATTTCAGTGGTTGAATTTTCTTCTACTGCTCTCTATAAAGTATAAACTGAAGATAAATTTTATGTTGCCCCGGTAAAACTTTCGGCTGGTTCCGCCACTGATTTTGAGCATGTTTATTTATAACCATTTTTTAAAAAGTATATAAAATTTGTTCACCTTAAAAAAACATATTAAAGATCTGAAATGGTAACATGCGGAAAAAAACTCCAGAACAATTATGGTATATGATTCTAATAATAACAAAACATATAGATATGTAAAAGTACATGATAGAGATTTTGTTAGTATTACTGAGAGCCTAAATTTGTGTTTTTTTTTAAAAAAAAAAGAGTTTAATGGGTCCTTGTTTTTGCAACTCTTCCCACTACTCTTGGACCTGGGCTCAATCTGTCAGACCCTGAGTACGTGTTTTTGTACTAGTAAAATAACATCCCAGCAAATAATGCAGACCAGTTAACAAATCAGTTGGACCAACCGAAGTTAGATACAACATCTCAATATCTAAATCTATTATTTAATTCAATCAATCACGTTTATTCAAATCAAAAAGAGGAAAATAGCATTCCGACATCATCATCGACCGATGTATCATCAACGAAGCCATTACGGTAGTATCAACGACGGAAACACACAGAGTAACGCCGTTAACTTGTCCCTCCATCTCATAAACAAACACTTGACGACGTCAGGGGTTACGCTTGTCGGTTTGTAATTGACACAAATACCCCTCCGTCTCATAAGAAAAAAAAACTATTTTTTCGCGTCAATTACAACGCAACAAAGGAAGAACAACAAATCGCTCTCTCTCTCTCTCTCTCTCTCTCTCTCTCTCTCAATCGTCTACATTATCATCATCACCACCACTTACTGTGAGAGAGATCCTCTTGATTTATAGTTTTTTCAACATTGAAATCTGAAGATAACTCTATAAACTACACAATCTGCTAATTTTCCCCAAAAATCTGGGGTTCTTCATCGTCTTCCTTATGCGATTTCGTTCTTACAGGAGTAAGAAATCGAGATCTCGATTGAATGGTCTCTAGTGTTTGAGGTCTGAAGAATCATCGCAACAAAAAAGAGATCATCTTTTCTTTATTCCATCTGCTCAAATCCGTGGAAAGTTTCTGGCTTTCTCAAAAAGTTCAATCCATGAAGGATTGACGCACATTCTAGGGTTCCAGATTCTCGATTTCTCCTCAATGTACTCGAAGCAGTTCATCCTCTCCTTCTCCTTCCTCCTCTCCCTCCCAATCATCTTCTTCCTCTTCATCGCCCCCCATGTCTTCCCCTCCCCACCCGCCGAATCCCTCATCCCAATCTCCGACGAGATCTCCGACCAGACCCTCTTCGCCTCCGCCGCCGCCTCGACCTCCCTCTCCCACCTCTCCTCCGGCCACCCAAACCCCAAGCTCAAGATCGCCTTCCTCTTCCTCACCAACTCCGACCTCCACTTCGCCCCGATCTGGGACCGATTCTTCTCCGACCACCCCAGATCCCTCTACAACGTCTACGTCCACGCCGACCCCTTCGCGAACGTCACGCGCCCCCAGAAAGGCTCCGTCTTCGCCGACGCGTTCATCGCGAACGCGAAACGCACCGCGCGAGCCTCCCCGACGCTAATCTCCGCGACGCGCCGCCTCCTCGCCACCGCCTTCCTCGACGACCCCGCCAACACCTACTTCGCCGTCCTCTCCCAGTACTGCGTCCCTCTCCACTCCTTCGCCTACGTCTACGCCTCCCTCTTCGAATCCCCGTCCTTCGACAAATCGTCCGACCCGGATCCGAGCCCGGGAGGGGTCCGGGTCCTGTTCCGGACCTTCATCGAGCTCATCTCCGACGAGCCGAGGCTCTGGAAACGGTACAACGCTCGCGGGAGGTACGCCATGCTCCCCGAGGTCCCCTTCGAGAAGTTCCGCGTGGGTTCGCAGTTCTTCGTCATGACGAGGAGGCACGCGCTGCTGACGATCAAAGACCGGGTCTTGTGGAGGAAGTTCAAGCTTCCTTGTTATCGTTCCGACGCTTGTTACCCCGAGGAGCATTATTTCCCCACGCTGTTGAACATGAAGGATCCGGAGGGGTGTACTGGGTATACCTTGACTCAGGTGAACTGGACTGGCACTGTGAAAGGGCATCCTTATACTTATAGACCCAAGGAAGTGGTGCCTGGGCTGATCAAGAGACTCAGGAGGTCGAGCCACTCGAGCTCTTACCTTTTTGCGCGCAAGTTTACCCCTGACTGCTTGAAGCCGTTACTGGCCATTGCGGACTCGGTGATTTTCAGAGATTAAGTTTTTGCCTGTAAGTGTTTCTTTCTCAAAGCCTTCCTCTTTTGGATTAATCTGTGTCTGGGAGCATGTTTAAAAGCAGAACTTTGGGCTTTTAGTGATAAGATTAGAGTTAAATTTTGTTTTATTATTCAAAAAATCAATCAGCAGACTCTGGTTTGTCAGTGAAATGCTAAAGAAAAGCAGTTTCATTTAAAGGTTTTCCTGTCTAGAGGTTTTTCACATTGCTTTGTGATCATGAGACAGAAGAATCATTTTGGATTATACAAATCTGCCTTGAAAAGGATTTAACGTTCTCTTATCAGTTTATTGGTTTTAGATCAATCAAGCCACCCTGATGTAGCTCTACCATCAATAGTCTTTGATTATATGCAAAACTTGGTTATCAATCGTTACACTCGGATTGTCTCAGTGATTATCTAAAGAAAAGCATGTATTTTTTATAGTTAAGGTTAATCTCTACAACTGCTTGACTTTACGCCCTAATAAGAAGAAGTAATTTGGTTTTCTACCATGAAATGTGCTTCCTGATCGTACCTGTTTCTTTGCTCTGTTAATTTTTTTTTTTTTTAAGAAGTCTTGTGGAATTGCATCGAAGTGTTCTCTTTATTTTGTCGTTACTATGAGAACAATTCTCAAATTCTGTTCTGCTTCTGCGTATGTCCTTTTCAGGGAAAAGTTTTGGTGATTTCTCGTGTGCAAGCAAGTGGCATGAGAAAATTAGATAAGTTTTTGGGACCGGATGTGTATTAAGCAGGTTTCATGTGGGTTGAAGAACAAAAATCAATCACTTTCAGGATTAAGGAAGAGACGAAGCGAAAAAAGTGCTTGGGGAGGCTTGAAACAAATAAACCACAGTTCTCGTGGGTATTCAAGCTCACCGTCTTGAGTTGTTGTCACATTATATATATCACACGAAAACAAAGATTAAGCCACTTTTGAGATTATGTAAGTTGTAATTTTTATGATATTTTTTGGTTCTTTTGGATCTGGTGGTGCTGTACATAAGCAGAGATTTTTTTACCCTTTGTACCATTATGGTTGTCAAGGATTATCTAAGAAGAGAACATCTATTTTCTTGGTCTTTGATGTTTACATGAATGAAAAAAAATTGGAAGTTTATAATCTTATGTCTAAAGACAATAATGAAAAAGGTAAATGGTCAAAAGCATTTGAGAGGTTAGATAAATTTGTTTCTGATGTAATTTGAGACACAAAGTTACTGATGTACAAAGAGGAACACAGACACAAGTGTGTGATCATACTCCAGAAGACAAATGTATCAGCGGTAACAACAGCAAAACAAAAAAAGAGTTCAGTTTCGGAGGACGGGTCTCTCCCTTTTTGGCCCGGAAGGCAAACTAGAAACTCTGCATATACCCTCATGGCCATTTTTCTTCTACGCCACTCTTGGTCTGTTGATATCTCTCGGACCTTTAGCTTAAGCTCCTTCTGAAACTCTTCAGATTGCTCATATATTTGCTCATGTGTTTCCCTGTTGTAAATAAATACAAGTTCAGAGGAGTCTCAGCTCAATAGCTTAGATCTAAATCCAAAAAAAAGAAATGGTTTCCTTACCTCATCAACCAAGGACTTTATTTTAGAGGCTGTATCTTTCTTCAACTGTTTCTTTTCTCTTCATCTTAAGCTCTTCTGCATTTCATAGAAAGAACAATAGAAGGTAAATTACAGAATCTGGTAAAACTTTCAACTGATCTAAACACTATGTGTACGTACACACAGGGTTGGGTCTTAATAACTCTAACAAACAGATAAAACATGGATCCAAGATGACTATAAAACCTCATCTAATCTTAACCTTTAGCAGCATGGACTTGGGTGAGAATATAATCTCGTTCTTGGTCGTTCAGCAATAGTTGTTGCGCTTTCATCTAAAGAAAAATCATCTCTTTTTAAGAAGACATCAGCATTTCATTCCTGATGCAATACTCAAATGGCGAATTCACACCAAAACCAGCTGAATACGCAAAGAAATGTATTAAGAATATTAACCTCCAAAAGCCTCCTGTGCTTGTGGATGCTTGCATTTGTCACGGTGAACCCCATCAAAGAAATCTGATAAAAAGAAAAAACGTACACAAAGTTTCGAGTGTATTCTTTTAATCAGTGGCGGGTAATAACTAAAATCACTAGAAGAAAAACAAATATCTTCGCATAGTGTAAGTGACAGAGGTGAAGAATACCTTTCTGTACTGTCTTTTAACATCATCCGTGGAAGAATCGAAAGATAGGTTGAGATGCTCAAACGGGTTCAGCCTGAAGCATGAGAGAATCCTACAAAGTTCCCAGTTTTTTTTTTTTAATAAGACATGATCATAAGAGCATACAGTCAACAGTAAAATCAAAGTAATCGCTAGTGTACACATGGAAGCTAAGTTATGTGCATCATTGATCAAATTTTCAGGTAAACTGCATAGTGAAGCAGACCACACACTTCCAATTCAGTTGCCATTACATTCATACAGAGTTCCCTAAGTTACGGTGAAACACTAACACACTATGAATAACGGTTAGACACAAGTTAGAATGTTAGATTGAAATGTTTTTTTTTTTTTGGAACCTGACGACTTCGTTGTCCCTCTCCACTTCACCGACCTCAGCAAGAAAGGATTTTAGGATCGCGTCGTCGTCTAGTTTAGCATCTCCCATGACTCTTCCTCGCTTGATATGATCGATTCCCCCTCTCTTTCGAGTACGACGGAGTATTTTTACGGCAGTAAGTCTACGTTTGTATGTATTAAGAGACTTGGCCCGACCCATATTGGAAATTAGGCTGTTGAGACTTTTATTGGATTATAAAGCTTTTACCACCAATTTTTAGCCAATCAGTTGTTTATGATTATGACCTTTGTTAGTTCTACAACTTTTAAAGTCATTTTTATTGTACTTTCGCTTGTTACATTCATGTTTTACAATAACCAACATTTGGTAGATTTATACTTTTAAAAAAATTTACAATCAACTTCTTAAACGACTTGTATATAACAATTGGTGTCATATATAGGTTCCCCAACTCTTCAACTATATTAACATCATACTGTTTACTTTGTGTTGGATAAGAAGATCAATATAGGGCAGTTGGACAGACAATACAAAAATAAATAACTTGTTCAAAAGGTTCTAAAAATAAACTTGTGACAGTTGAAACATCATTTTGATGTCATCATTCAAAAGCTTTTTACAGGTTGAACCGTGCTGATTTTTTTTACGTACTCCATATCGGTCTCTTGCCATTTCCTCGCGAATAGATAGATTACCAGCCAGATACATGCAAACACGTACGCCTCGATTCATTTATAATATATCTAAGTCTAAGTAAACATCAATTAAATCCTGTACGTAGCCTAAATAATAGCACAACTGACAACAAGTGCTATTATCACGATCTCTCTCTAAAGGCGCCTCTTTATATATATAGTACCCTTCCCACAAGCAATCTCCTGGAAGAAAAAACATATTATTATCCCTTTCATTAATTTTAATATATACCTACAAGCAATTCAAAATTTCGACAGTTATGGGATTAATCTCTGATAAAGCGTGTATGTTTATTTTGGTATTTGCTTTGGTCGATCATTTTACTGTTGGAGATGCTGGTGGCAGCGGTTGGATTGGAGGCGGAGTTGGAGACTTTAGTGGAGGAATAGGCGGAGGATTTGGTGATGCTGGCCAAGCTGGAGGGGGAGGAGGAGGATTTGATGGCCGTGCAGGATTTAATTTTGGTGCCGGTGGTTCAGCTAGTGGAGAGGCAGGCGGTTCAGCTGGTGGAGAAGCAGGAGGCGGTGGCGGTGGAGGTCACTGAGGGTTTCTTATGTGCATTGACAAGGAGCTACGAATCCCATGCATATGTTATCATTTACGAATATGATATAATAAAAGATATGTATGTCATTTCTCTATTTTACTTGCAAGTTGTAGTGCACCTCAGTGTGCATATACAAGACCATAATGTGTTACATTGCTCTATATACATAACTTGGGAGATATGTTATTACAGTTTCTTATTTTAAATGCCAATACGTGATTCTGGTTACGAATAATTGCACGAGAATCTACAGAAGAAGAATAGACCATGCATATTCATCCACACAACAAATATTATTTCTATTTTTCCAAATTTAAGACAGATTAAAAAGCTCCACAATCAGTCACGTCCATTGAATGTGTTTGAGCATTCCTTAAATAACCTTTTTGCTAATATGATTTTAACATTTATCATAATGTGGTGAATACACAAATCAATAAAACGAATTCTTGAGTCTTATTCGCGAGAAATAAGGAACAACAAAAGTTTGTACAAAACACAACACTCATCATTAATTATTTATTACTCTAACAAGGTCTCTGACCTACTCTTGATTCTTTTTTTTATCCACAAACCAATAAGGCAAGTGGTAAAACATATAGATATGCAAAAAATAAGTAGAACACCATCAGCAACAACAACAATTATTGGGTTGACATGGATATATATCCGAGTACATACACTCGTATATATATACACAGATAGATATATCATTTTATGCTTATGCCTCTGTAAATTACTCCTTTTTGGTAAACTTATGAAGTGGCAATGCAGAAACGCTCAACAGACAAAAGAGACCTCCTTGGTTCCTTGCAACCATTTATCAAATCATGTGTAACTACACCCATTGATTTCTGGACATAGTTTTGGGCTTGAAATTGGGATTTTGTGTTTCGGCCCAATACTTCATTGTTAGTGGACTTCCAAGAGTAGTCACATGTGTTGAAGCAAGCAGCTCCTACGGTGTCGTCCACCGTGGACGGTGGTTTCATTGACCGAGCCAGCTGAGCCACCCTTGGCCTCGGTGGCAGAGAGTGGACTACCGGCGTCGCCAGATCGGTTTTAGTTTTGAACTCATCCTCGGCGGGCCATCTCGAGTTTATCTTCGGTACTCCAATAGGCTTACACGCCAACCTATGAACAGCAATAGGCCCAATAGGCTTTTGTGCCACCTTATATAAAAGCCCATTGGGCTTGTAGGCATACTCGTCTTGTACCTCCTGTTCTTCATCGAACAACTGACCCTCATCAGTTTCGTCTTCTTTGTCGTAAATTTCTGCAAAAGTGAGGAGGAGACGTCCGTCTTCTCGCTTGGCGGAGAAGTTGTTGTGAGACGGCATAGAGACAGCCTCGAGAACCAACCGGCCATTGTCACGGCGAGTTTTCATGTGCAGAGCCGAACCTGACTGGCTCGAGAGAGAACGAATCGGTGGAGGAAACGAACCTCGAGGCAGCTCCATGCATCTTGTCTGATTTGGAACCGTGACTTGTTCTTGTTCAACCTCAACACCAATCTCTGTTTCTTCTCCCTCTTTGGTCACCGTAACGTCAAGAACAAGATTCTCCTCAGCATCTCCAGTCTCCGAGGAAGCATAAGAAGAGAAACCTTCGCAACCCGTCTCGGATCCGAGGCTCTCAGTGCAAATCTCGAGGCTTTTCTCGCTCAAGGAGCTGGCACGTTTCACCAAAGGATGAACATACGGTGGAGGAACCGTGTCCGTGTCCGTCTTCTTCTTCTTGTCCGATAAAATCAAACTCCACACATCGGTTTGGCTCGGCTCGGTCTCATCCTCCTTCTTGTTCTTGTCTTCTTGAATCTGAGCCCATATATCAACCCCAGATCTTGATCCTTCTTCTTCCTCTTGGGAGCTCAACGGGTCAGCACCAAAGTTATGAAGCTTCTCCGAGGAAGAGATCCTCTTCATAGGAGAAACCTCGTTCTGCGAGAGCCAGTTCTTGGAGGACAAGTCAGCGGAGAAAGTCCTCCTGAGTGAAGGTGCAGATGAAATGTTGCCGCCACCAAGGATGGTCACTATGCCTTGCTGCTTCTTCAACGAGGAAGAGAAGCCAAGGCTCTTGCTTAAGCCACAAGCCATCATCTTACAAAGATTCAAATCCTCTCAACACTATATTCCCTCGCTTTCCTACACAATTAAAATTAGGGTGTTTTAACAATCACTGGTTAATCAAGCCAACAAATGAAATATTTTTTTTGTATTCTTCCTATTGGATGATGATCCGGTTCTGGAGATGTAATATACCTGGAGATTTGAGAAAGATCAAAGTGTGGGTGAAAGTTCAAGTGTGTTAAGTGGTGATGTTAAGAGAGGAAGAAGATGATGTTTTGTGGTTTGATGGATGAGAATGAGACATGAAGAGAGGGGAGTGAAGATGCGCTTATTTATAGTGGTTCTCTCGTTGTGGAACCATGTACCGTGGGGTCCTCCATCAAATGATTCTTCCCAAATTTTCTTCTTTTTTTTTTTTTTTTGGTTTTCATAAACAAAAACAAATACTACTTGTTAAAAATTTGTACAGATTTCTGATAACGATGCGTAACATATGTTTTCAAGATGTTTTTAATGTGTTCCGTTAATTAACTATTTACTGCAAGAAAGTAACATGTACCTACGTTTAGAGTGCTGACCTTGGAGTGTGCTTAGTGTATAATGGTTTTACTTTTTTACTAATAATGTATTGTTATTATGTCAATTTCGTTTTCCCACTGCTCCGACTAGATAAAAGTATCAAACAGATTAGTTCTATGTCATTTAACTATAAGAATTAATTTCTCACAGGCACACGTACAATCTAAAAGTTGCCTGATAACGGTGACAACCAAAGATGAGGACTAAAAAATGTGATTTTATCAGTTCTGTAAGTTGTAACTTGTAACTAATGCGTGTGTCGAGAAAAAAGTAACGGATACGAAATTAAACATATATAAAAATAGATACATTTATGTTAAAAAGAAGAAAACTGTTGACGTATGGCATCGATACTCTGTTGAACCAATAACGTGGCACATTGTGAAAGTCACAGTTTTTATCTTTCTCTTTAGAGTTAAAACGATGAGAATGTTCCCAAAATATGCAAAGAAAGCTGGATGCCATTATCAGGATTTTCTATTGTTTTAAAGTTACCTTTCTACCACTTGGGTTTATTTTAAAGCATGCATTTGTTATATAATAAATTTTACATAATATATACATATATTATGTTGAATATTTAGTTTAATATTACTAAACAAAAGACGTGGTATTTGTTTGGCGTCTAATATCTAAACATTAAGTAGACAAAGGGATTGAAAAGGTAAACTCAACCGAAATCACCAAAAAATGGGGGAAAACATCATAAACTTTTAAAGTAGTATGATTGACTTAGATATATCATTTATATATCGAGAAATCCTAAATTTTAATACAATTTAGTCCTCTTTTCAATTGGAGCTCAGCTATTAAACAATTCACTTGATGATTACATGGATATCTAGGATATCATGTTGCTTCAGAAAAAGATAACTGAAACCAAGCTTCTTAAAAGAAATTAATATGGGTGTAAAAGGTAAAACGTAAAAATAATAACCGTAATTTAGCAATTATGTTCAATTAAAAGAAAATATTTATCGTTTGGAAATTACTTAGGGTAAAACACAAGTTGCTGGTTATATAGGAGTAGGATACGGTCATACGGTCCGAGAGACAGAGACGTCTGCATGGGGACACGAAGACTGAATATTTTTTTTCTCAAGTGTAAGTGGTTGCATGTCTACGTGCGTATATATGTATATTTGATGTTGATATTATGAGGATGAGATCATTACTGGTCCTATCACAAAACGATAAAATGTTACAAAAATATCAAAAAGTTATCAACTGCCTACCCCTACGTACGTATATGTATTCTTCTCTTACATTGATCGTAAGAGCTTATTCTTCTTCTTTTCTTAGTGGTGTGTGATTGCACCATATCTCCAGAATATTGGCCCGCTATACGTCTAATCCCTAATTATAACGAATTAATGATTATATCATATAGTACACTGATATTAAAACTAAATGTATCTAAAATTTCAGTAACCAAAATATCTAAATATCTATACTATTCATATATTTTTGCCGCCCCCCCTTTAATCCATATTTTCCGCTCATTGTACTTTGTGTTTGGTCTAGACTTACACATTATATATTCTCTTGCTAAAACTGTAGCCAATCAAAGAGGCTTTACAATCACTAACTCGTGTGAATTAGTTTATGATCTTACTATATATATTAACTGAGAATGATTTAAGTAAATTTTGTTTATGTATCACTCATATGTAAAGTTTTTTAAAAATATAACAATTTGATTGGTTAATGATTTTAATTAGTTATTTATTTTAATCAAATCTAAAAATAAAAAAAAAATTATAGAACCAGTTAATACAAGTTACCAAACAGCACAAATAATTTTAAGATAATGATTTAGGGTAACTAATGCAGAATTATAGAAATAATATATAATGTTTCATCAATTTGTTTATTATAAATTATTTATTAATAGTTATAGAAATACTTTAATATTTATATAGATTTAAATACAATGTTTTTATATTATTATATAAATAATTAAATTTGTAAGTAAGGCATTATTAGAAGTTTTAATTCTGTAAAAGGCCACCCATGATTTATAAATCGAGTATAAAGATTTTTAAATTACAAAATCATTTTATTAAATTAATTATACATTTTTATAAACATAAATTTTATAAAATCATTTCTAGATGCTTCTAAATCTAGTTGTAATTGTATAAATGTATATTTATAATGATTTATAAATAATATAGAATTATTTCACACTTCTTATTATATATTAAAACAGAAATTATTTAAGTGACTTACGTTACTACGCTTATAGGTGAAATCTTAAAGATTGTTATAATTTTGATGACATTTTATATTTTATTTATTTGATTAATATAAATTAAAAATTAACTCTAAAATAAACTATCTTCAACTTTTAGATTGGAATACCTTAATAAGATCTATTTTTTTAATGATGGGTTGTATTGTTAAGTCATGTAATCAAAGAGTTGTAGCAAGTTAAACCACAAAATCTTATAAATCTATAAGTAATTGTTTGTAAATGGTTATAAATATATTTATAAATTTTAAAAATGTATATTTATAAGGATTTCTAAATAATATAAAATATATCACAATTTTATTATATATTAAAAGAGAAGTTATTTAAGTGATTATTGGTTACATATACATTCATAGGTAAAATCATAAAAAATATTACAATTTCAAGAGTTTGTAATTTTAGATTTTTATTTATTTTTATCAGTTCTAAAATAGAAAGTAATCTCACCAATAATCATCTGCAATTTTTAGATTTGAATACCTTATCTGTATCTAAGATAAAATGTAATTATTTTTAAACATATATATCCAAAAATTCTTTTGCTAAATCTTCTTAAAGAAACACATAAAAGAATAATGAAATTTTATGTTAAATTTAAAATAAATATAAAACAATCAGACAAATCAAAGAAACATAAGTAAACAAATAAGCAACGCCGGTGTCAAATGAATAGAAGCCTTGACTATCTTCTTGGAGCTACACAAAAAAAACTTTCTTTTCTTCTTCTTGAAGGTTAGAGTACTTTTTGTTTTTTCACATGTTCAAATAAAATAAAAAGGTAATTTTACAACTAACTACCTGAACCAATTATAATATTATTTCCATGTAAGGGAAATAAATTCAGTGGCTTAGATTTATGTTGTTTAATTATCTTAAATCTCAAAGTTCTTCTAAATATATATATTCAAAAGTTTCGATTATCAAACTATTTAAAGTTAAAAGTTATTTTTATATCTATAATTATTATTCAAAAATTATAACACTGAAAACATAATATATTTTTTCGTATAATATTACTATCTGCAAAATCGCGGACAAACACCTAATATCTAGAGTCAAATACATTTTGTGTAGGGTTTGGTTTAAACTGTGAACCTTCACATATATGTTGTCTAATCTTTTACCTAGTGTTGCAAAGGAAACCATCTTTTATGCAAAAGATAAAGGAAAGGGATTTTTCTAAATACGTAATATTTAAGTTTTTATCTACAATATACCATCTTTAGTTTTTTCATCTAACAATATCACATTTTGAAAATATATATAGTCTACAACTTACAGGGAAATCTAAGCTCTAAATTGGGAAAACGAACCCAAATACACAAGCTTCTCACACCCTTGATTATTGATGTTGAGTAGTTTCCAGTTCTCTGTTTGAGGGATGACCATATGGATACAATTTGTTTTACAGATTTTTTGGTTGTTCCATATATTTATCTCTTATATTTACCTTTCTTTGTCAAAGTGTCATCTGTTAAATTAAATTACCATAAAAGCTAATTGCTTAAATGATAGTTTCTTTGTAAAAAAATAAGTAATACATACAAGAACAATAGACATGTGAAGCTTGGCTTTGAATAGTGCTAATATATATATAATATTACTGATAAGGAAGACAACTGTAAGAAAAAATATTATGTATTTTGTTTTAACATAAGCCAATATATATTAATTTGATTGTAACAAGAAAAAGACCATAGAATAACAATACTAATTTATGCTATTTTCTATAAATAAAATATCAATAAAAACTACCATGCAATAAGTTCTAAACCTTCATAGAACTATAGAGAGATTTTAAATGTTTCTCAAACGACTTGTGATATTTTTGAGAAAAAAATAAAGAGTAATTTTGGAAGCAAAACATCAAACTAGTATTTTAAAATTTCACCAAAAGGAGAAACACAAAGGCAAAGACATCCAAAAAGAACAAACATTTCCAATTAGGTTAAAGGAAGATAGCGAGAGACACTCATTGTGGGCAGAACATCGCTTAAGATGGAAGCAAAGGAATTGCCTTTCTTCTTTTGGAGGACCAAATTCAATTGGACGGACCAATTAACTTACCAGAAAATAAAGTTCATCAATATATAAATTAATCGTGAACAAAAATTATAAATTAATCATGAGAACATAGATAAATATCGATTTTCTTAAGGCCATCGATTACTATTTGAATTAGTGTGGGAATATGCCATGGTCTCTTCACACTTAGGAAAATGTGCGACCTACATAAGAATTAAGAGCTGATATTTCGGTTACTTTTCACATCTAGTTTAGTTCCGTAATTAATTTGCTTACACACTTTTAGAGATGTTTTTTTAGCTAGTATTTGTAAACATACTGGTGTAAGTGTGGAATCAATTAAAAGAACAACACACATTTAAGATACAAGATGACAAATGCAAAAGACCTAAAACGCTTGAGATAATATAGCATAAGGGTTTATTCGATAGCTTTGGATTCCTATTTATCTATATGTATTGTTTTTTTTTTGTTATATATCTACATACGTGGAATATACTCTCATTCCATTTATATTATTTAGAAGTTCCCCATATATAGATATACGTAGCATCATGATGTAACAGCCGCATATGGTTCAGAACCGATATAGTTCAGTGTTTATGGAATTTGTTCTCAAAAAATAACACAGCAACTACCAAAATGGTGTTAGATACTAACTTTAAGATGATTGATTCGCTTCTTAGTGTTTCTAGAAAACGTGCTATGCATAACATTGCTTAATATGGAGTATTATAATCTCAGATTTGTTTTAAAATACTTTAAAGTGTTTATATTGGTAATATATCTGAGAGCTTATAATATAAATACCTAAATTATATCATTGGGCATTCGTCGTAAAACAATAAGAGAAGTATCTTACATTTTTCATGTATATTAAAACTTCAAAAAAGTGTTCTAGCCCAAATCTTTGAAACTAGTTAATCGAAATACAATTCTGGTTTGGAGAACAAGCACACGAACATAATGATGAGTTCTGAGTTTTTAGGTAATCAAGAGCTTACCCAACATAAAAGCGGAAAGCAACCGAAAGCTCGTATTGTTGTGTGCATGTTGGGTCCTTTTGTCTCTCTTTTTTCTCTCTCTACGGATGTGCAGAAGATGCTTCATATACGTAGCGTCGTTCATTAAAATAAAAACAAATAACAGTAACTCAACAAAAAGGTCTCGATGTTGATCCCTTTCTGATTATTTATAAGTTAATTAACGTGGTAACCACAAAAATAAATTATAGAATATAAAAGTAATTTATAAAAAGCTGCATGATCAAGAGAGCTTTTAGGACGTAGAGTGAGAGATAAAGAGAGCGCATCGCCACACATGAAGAGAAGGGACATGCATCAAGCCAGACATGGATGCTTTTTGTCTTTACCTATATACCAAAGCAACAGCACTCAATTTCAATTCTATAACAAATTATTTATCAAAGTTTCAAAAAAAAAAAACAACAACAAATTGTTCATTATCAAAATCATTTTTCACAATTTATCCGATTGCTAGAAATAGAAAAAAAATTCAAGTTTTGGTATTTTCGGTTTAATGCAACTTAAACTGACAATAAAACAAACTTTTAAACCAAAATAATAGTTTCACAAAAGTAAGTGATAAAATTTCATTTATTGGTGATAAGCATTACTATCTTGCAAAAAAAAATCATAACAAATAAATCCTCTCTCCTTCGAGTTTATATGTTTTCTACAAACATGTGAAGCATGACTACGAATCCTAAGAAAAATTCCCAAAAACACTATCAAATGAGCATTCTTCATAGATCATAACAAGATTTCACTTGACTGTGTACCGCTCCACTGCGTGTGCTCGGGCATATCGGTAACATTGGTTAGAGGATACTGAATCGCACTATTGTATTTTATGAATGAAATTCACTCGTTAAAATTTAATGTGAATACATGTTGATTTGAGATAAATGAAATGAAACAATAAAAAACTTATATGTAAACACGTTAAGATAAGCAACCAGCTTGTAAACACATAAGCTATCAAGCTATGCAAGATGGTTTTTTGAACAAAGTATTAGGCTACGAATGTTTGCTGTGGTTTACGTAATCGCTATGCGGGATTATATCGCAGTAATTCCATTCAACATACTTTTGTACGTAAATTATAACTTAAAAAGAAAAAAAAAAAAAATTCAAGTTTTGGTATTTTCGGTTTAATGCAACTTAAACTGACAATAAAACAAACTTTTAAACCAAAATAATAGTTTCACAAAAGTAAGTGATAAAATTTCATTTATTGGTGATAAGCATTACTATCTTGCAAAAAAATCATAACAAATAAATCCTCTCTCCTTCGAGTTTATATGTTTTCTACAAACATGTGAAGCATGACTACGAATCCTAAGAAAAATTCCCAAAAACACTATCAAATGAGCATTCTTCATAGATCATAACAAGATTTCACTTGACTGTGTACCGCTCCACTGCGTGTGCTCGGGCATATCGGTAACATTGGTTAGAGGATACTGAATCGCACTATTGTATTTTATGAATGAAATTCACTCGTTAAAATTTAATGTGAATACATGTTGATTTGAGATAAATGAAATGAAACAATAAAAACTTATATGTAAACACGTTAAGATAAGCAACCAGCTTGTAAACACATAAGCTATCAAGCTATGCAAGATGGTTTTTGAACAAAGTATTAGGCTACGAATGTTTGCTGTGGTTTACGTAATCGCTATGCGGGATTATATCGCAGTAATTCCATTCAACATACTTTTGTACGTAAATTATAACTTAAAAGAAAAAAAAAAAAAATTCAAGTTTTGGTATTTTCGGTTTAATGCAACTTAAACTGACAATAAAACAAACTTTTAAACCAAAATAATAGTTTCACAAAAGTAAGTGATAAAATTTCATTTATTGGTGATAAGCATTACTATCTTGCAAAAAAATCATAACAAATAAATCCTCTCTCCTTCGAGTTTATATGTTTTCTACAAACATGTGAAGCATGACTACGAATCCTAAGAAAAATTCCCAAAAACACTATCAAATGAGCATTCTTCATAGATCATAACAAGATTTCACTTGACTGTGTACCGCTCCACTGCGTGTGCTCGGGCATATCGGTAACATTGGTTAGAGGATACTGAATCGCACTATTGTATTTTATGAATGAAATTCACTCGTTAAAATTTAATGTGAATACATGTTGATTTGAGATAAATGAAATGAAACAATAAAAAACTTATATGTAAACACGTTAAGATAAGCAACCAGCTTGTAAACACATAAGCTATCAAGCTATGCAAGATGGTTTTTTGAACAAAGTATTAGGCTACGAATGTTTGCTGTGGTTTACGTAATCGCTATGCGGGATTATATCGCAGTAATTCCATTCAACATACTTTTTGTACGTAAATTATAACTTAAAAAGAAAAACAAAAAAAAATATAAAATAGCATGTGCGGTCCAAAAAATGGTGAAACGCACCTAAACACACAAAGAAGCAAAATTGGTGTGTTTATTTTACTGTTCAAGATTAGAATTTTTTTTTTCTTTGGTCATTATAACACAAAACTGTAAATATTGGTTATATGAACCTCAATAATAATACCTTGAGTTTGAAATTATATTTAAAATATATGTATATGCAATAAAATTTCTTACAAGTGAATGTATATTTTGTTTAAATTTTAGTTATTAAAAAAATAGCTTTGTATACATTTATTTACTAAATCTTTATATTATCTTTACATATTTTACTTAATTTTATTTTATCTAAATCATTCTAGTTATTTGATATTTTATCCAAACTATACGAATCAGAACCAAAACCAAATGAGAATCGATTTTTTTGGGTATTTTTGGTTCCTAATTTTACTATCTGTACCGAACTGAAATTATCCAAACCGAACCAAACCGAAAATAGATCAAGTAGTAAATGGATCCTCTAACCCCCTACCAAACTAACTGAAATCGGAAACATCCGGACCGAACCGAACCGATACCAGAAATGCAGAGGCCTAAATACTACAATTAAAAATAAAATATTTTCTGATAGATTTGAATTTTTTTTTAAATCAATCACTATAAAGATATAATATAAATATTTATATAGTAAGATTTACAGTTTTTTTAACTAAGACAGATCTATAATATATGGATACTTATAATTTAAAAATTTAAAATAATAGTTCGTTTTGAAATTTGACAGTATAATATTTTGGATGAAAAATATATGAATATGATTAATAAAGTTTGGAGAAATATAAAATTTTTGAAAAAGAAGAAATTAAATATTTAAAATTATATTAGTATCATTAATTTTTAGTTTATAAAATATAATATATTATATATATTCCATAGTTATCCCGCAGTCACCATTCATATATTATTTTGAATCGTTCATTTCAGACAAACTGCAGCTATTCTGCAGTATCATATAAACCATTGTTAGACCGTACCACAGTGTCTAATCCGTTCGTCATGCACCACTCAATCCACTGTTACGGTTCGGAGTTTTAGTCTATTGCTATCGAATTCAGTTTTATTGAATAATATATATATGTGCATACCTATAAGCATCGAACAAATAAATCATTTTATATAACTGAGAAAATGGTAATTGACGCATAAGCACACTTTTTTTTTGCATGACTGGATGTATAAGTTATTCAGAAAATAATCAAACAGAAAATATATTTTAGTACCGCGTGTTTATTTTTTAAACACCGTTTCTGACTTTCTGTGCTGCTCATAATGCGATTAACTTGTTTCCAGCCATATGGATCGATTCCTAGCTAGTTGACTCTGTTTTATAAAATGAAAACACTTTAGTATTTAACATGATTATTTTGTAAATAACAACTAATCCTCTACTAGTGATTTATTAATCTATCAATTCACTTTATTCTAGTCAACAGTATACTTGAAAATATTTAGTACTTGGGATTCCCTTGTCCTATAAACTTCAATAGATATCTATCGTTTCTGGACTAGTTTACAATTAGAAACTATGATATTTTTTTTGTAACTGTAGAAACTATGATATTGAAAATTATAATCAGGAGATAATTGAAATGAAATTCTATTTTTTCTCGACGTACATGACATTGTCTGTATAGTATTTAGGGGTCTGTGGCTTTTTATGTTTACTGTCGATCATGGGTTTTGTCGACATGAAATTCGACATATAGTATTTAATTTATTTAATTAGGGTTGATATTTTTGTAACTTTATTGTCAGCAATGGGTTAAATCTTTAAACAAACAGAGATGCTAGGCATAGGCTAAAAATTCCAGAACAAGTGGAGGCCAATGAACCATGAACGTCCAACTTTTTGTTAATTTACAAATGTTTTATGAAGAGGGAATAGAGACACCTTAATATTCGGACGGCCGCGGGTATTATTTTTAATTATAAAATATCACATATAACACTATTCTTGTGATAACTTACTTCGAATAGTTGTTTCTCCTTCAGGTTTATTTTTAAATAACACCAAAATTCTTCTTTTTTTTAACACCAAAATTCTTATATAAATAAAGGTACATTGTTGTTCTCTTGTTTTAGTTATAATTTACGTTATATATAATACATTCTATTTTTATGTCCGACAATCGACACTGGTCTAACGACCTCTATCCGAATAAAGCTACAAAGTCGGCTAGCCCCCACTAACATGAAAATTTGCAATTACATTTTATTTTCTTAGTTCATAGTCATTTTCGTTTATATATTTTCAGTCATATATACCCTATCACAATCTCTTTGTAGGAAAATTATCAAAACGGGACTTCAAAACGGGACAAGTTAAGTTACAAAAAAAAAAAAACGGGACAAGTTGTAGGTTTAATATTTCTTATTAGCTCAAATATGGACCTTCATATTTTAGCACTTTAATCAAGGTGGCAGAATCGACAAAAAAAAAAATCAAGGTGGCAGAAGACTACCCTGATCAGATAAATATTTCGTTTCTTCTTCACTTTAATTTATTATAGGAATTAAATGTTGGTTGGAAACTTTTTTCCAATTCTCCTTAAATATGTATATCTAAGCAGTGCATGTATAACACTTGACAAGATTGGTTACATGTTACATCAAAAAAAGATTGGTTATATGCACTTTATAATGTACAAATATTAATATATATATACCAAAAAGATTGGTTACATGCTCTACTCTTGTACATGTATAATCATATATATATATATATATATATATATACCAAAAAGATTGGTTACATGCTCTACTCTTGTATATGTATAATCATCTTCATTTTAATGATATTCACATACTTATCAAAATACATATATACAGATATATAAACATGTTTAATGGTGTAATATCGTTATTCCATATAATAAATTCAACCGTCATCTATCATGTGGCAGCCAAATAAAGAGATGGATGAAAGCAAATTTAACATTTTAAAAGATTTTTCCTTTATCTAATTTGATTTTCTAATGGTATTAGAAAATGAGAACAAAATACAAAGTGGGAAATAAAAAACGCAAAGAAGATGGGGGGAGAATTTTTCTTCTTTTGGATGGAATTTTTCCATTATGTATAGTCCATTTCAAAGTAGCAAATTTACAAATCGGAGGATGCCAAGTGTGCCAAATGGCATGAGTTAACACGTCCAAGTTAGTGTAGGGTACAACTTAATTGAAATTATCACCCTTGTAAAATTGTATTACATGGTTGTAAACATATAAAAGCATCTCATTTGTTAATTAAGCAGCCGCTAGTGCATTTTCCTTAGCAAAATATACCTACATATAACGCACATTTTGGTATATAAAAACTTTAATCAGTAACCTAACTTCAACGCGTAATGTAAAAAGTAATGTGAATTATGCATAGTCTAGTAAGCCTTTTGAGCCACCGTTCCAATGGCGGTGAGTTCAACGGCTCATATTGGTTTTGATTAATTGGAGGAATCATTGGAAGTGAAATGAAAGGAGCGAGCAGAACGTACGTAGCCAGCCACAAACATATGCTATATGGTGTACAACCTGAAGGAATTTTCATCTCAATATTCGTTATTATCTCTTTGAGAAGAAAAATATATTAAAGAAATGATATTATCACTTTACTACTGCTCTCGACCATCCAATTAAAACAAGGATATGATCTCATTCTCATGCAAAATCCGTACGGCAACGTTTAAGATATATAATATTCCCATGTGAGTCTTGTGGATCCCAAATCATTTGCCATTCTTGTATGTCACGTGTTATGGATTGGATATGTACTCTACATACACATTTTCTGAGAATTAACTTCACTATCTTGCACGATTTAGCCCGAAGGTTGTAAGATTTATATAGATTTGGTACTTTGTTCTTCGCATATTATTGCAGTTTTTACGCGACTAACATTTCATATAGGAGTGTATGGTAGCATATATAGTACGTGGACTCACATCAAGAACATATGTGATTGTGACGTATATTGGATCACTTATATATATCCTTGGTAGCTAGGTGTCAAGGAACATGCTCACCGTCAAGCTTGTAACGAAAATGTCAGCGAATCACAATATTTAAGATGCTGCGTAGTGAAACCAATAGGAAAATATATATTAAAGTGGCCGACAACAATAAGGACTCAGAAGGCACCGATTCATGAGACACTAGGCATACATCAAAAGATGAAAAAAGCAGCTAGCTTTCAAGCCTTCCATGGTTATAAATATATTTTGTATGTGGTTACAAACTTATTTCTAATTCAGATTATTTTTTTATTTTGAGAATAAAGAAGAAATGATCAAACTGCACCTTACCACACGCAAGGCAAGTAGCAACAAGCAACTATTTCAGCATCATCAGCTTTTGTAAATTTATAATGTTATTTAGAAATAAAAATGTAAGAACAATATTCAATTGGATGCTCATATAGTCTTCGCATGCACCAGACTAGTTACATTTCAATGGTTAGCTGATTGCAAGAGCTAGTTCACTGTTTTCTTTAATTTTGTTTATGCAAAATCAAACTGAGAAACTAGGCTAGAGAATGAAGAATGGAGAATGAAGAACGAAGAGTTAGGCAAAGCTCAAAGTACGGACAAAACGTTTGCGTTATGTCTGATCGTCCGTACAATTTATTGAGGGTTTCTTTGTAGTTAAGGAGAATGTTGACGAGACATCTGCTTTTATTGATGTTTTACCTTTTGTAAAGAAAATATATTAATTGTTTGGTGATCGGTCACACCCATGTTTTCTTGTTTTCTTTTTCTCTAACCAATTGCATTAACTTTTTTCCTTTTTTACAATGGGATGGCCCATCTTTGATTCCGTTCAAATCATAACATTCAAGCAGATAGATAATTTATTTACCCTTTCTTTATAAAATTTCTGCTAAAACAAAAAGAAGAGACTTTAAAACAAATATTTACTTGTAATGTGAATGTTGAAAGAATAGAAAGTGATAATGAAATTAAAAAAGAAGGGAAACAATTATGATTCTTGGGACAACAATGCATGGTTGCTGATGCCATAAAACCACATTCCCAAACGATTCAATTCAACACACAAAAACATTACAATCATTTGCCTTAATGAAATAATCAACTCAAGTGAACACCTGAGGCTTGTAATCTTGTATGTATACACCAATCAGCACACACTGATAAAGCCTGTAAGCCATACAACTCGGGCAAACCAAACCAAACCTGTACGGTATGGCCAATGTCAGTCATCTCCCCAAGCATCGTCCCTTTGCTTCTGCCTGGAGACAATTCTGCTTTTCCTGGCAGCTTCTTGGTCTCGTAGCTCTTTAGACCCGAATCCAGAAGCCGGTAGCTTCAATCCCATGCTGTGAGCTATCAACCGTTGTGCTGTTCTCGCTGATGTCTTTGGTCTTTGAGACGGCGGTTCCAAATCTGAAGGAAGATTTGAACATAACATATGGTCACACACATAAGAGACACAAGAAACAACATTTTGACCTGATCTATATGTGTTTTGGTGTTTCATTAAAAAGTAAGCTTGACCCAGTGGATTAAGGAAGAATGATGTGTTAAAGGCTAGTAACTTGGTCATCAAAGAAAAAAAAGAGAAGCTAGTAACTTGATGACATAAGAGAAGTCAAGTGAAAAAAAAAACAGGGAATAATTACCTTTCCCAGATATTGAGCCCAAAAGAGAATCTTGATCTTCAAGAACACGTATGGTGAATGAACACTGAACACTTTTGCAAGCCTCTTGAGCTGTACCCAATCATCAAAACCACATCAAGTTAGCGTCTTAGGATAAGCTCTAGTCTGATATGTAAACTCAGTTAACTTTACATTTGAGCCTTAACTATCAAGATACTAACCTATTCAAGTAAGCTATCAGTTTAAAAATGTTAAAGTGGGTTTACACAAAAAATCTTCCTAATGAATGGAGAAAATTAAATTAGCTACATAACAATACCAGTGGAAGGAGTTTTGAAGACTGCAAGAGCTGTTGTATCGTTAACCCAACGAATGAGGAATCCACTGTCTTTGAAGTTCACAAAAAGCCTCTCTAGATCAGTAGTCCTCAAATTTGGAGAGAAATCAGCAAGTACGAGGACATGTCGTGTGCCATACTTGGCTGCATTTTAATACCAGACAGAAACTCAGGTGTGTTCTACTTAAACCAATCACCATCTATATCCTTAATTACAGACTAACTACGCTTGTTTACAGAAACTACAATCCAAAAAAGAGAAATGAAACAATAAGAAGATTAAGAAGCCAATGTGACTTTTACCTTTAAGTGATTCATCAGTCTTGTCAGAGCCACCACGAGACATCATATCGTTATCTCCTGAATCTTCAAACCTCGACTCACTGTACATCACATCCTTGTTATACGTAAAAGTCCCCCTTCCACGCCTCTTAGGTCCTTCCACTTTAGGCTCTTCAACAGAGAGCTTTGATATCTGAGGTAACTCTTCTACAGAGAGTAATGTACTCGGCTCGCGATCAGCAAGAGCTTCCCAGTCTGCAACGTAAACACATACACACATAACATGATAATGAACAATCAAGTTACTGCATCCTCTTAACTCACAAGTCACACAACAAATGCATAGCTGTTGATGAAACATACCATCATCTGAAGACTCAGCTTTTGTGGGATTCAAGGGGCAACCATCAACATTGGAATCACTAGTATTCGTGTGATTCTCTGCATCACAGGAACCTCTGCAAAATCATATACAATGAACCCTAAGATCAATGAAGCATGTAAAGTTTGTGCCTTTCAATCAAAGCAACACGTTTTACACAATCTCCCCTAGTTTCTCGATTAACCCAAAAGCAGTAGTACCTTGAAGAGGCGAGATCGGAATCTAAAGCACGTTGCTTTACGAGGGAAGAGCGAGCGAGAAGCTCATCTGATTTGAGGGAGAGTCCCTGAGAAGAGTAGAGATCCGCCAATTGGTTCAGAGCGGAAGCTAACTGAAGCCCCAACTCCGTTGAGGATGATGACGAAGAAGAAGAAGAACAGAGCCGCGACTGAAGATTGGTGGTTAAAGACTCGAGAAACGAGATCGCCGCCGTGACGTCTCCGGCTGAGACAAGATCCTCCACACGCTCGCTCCAATTTGGTTCGTCTTCGTTTTCCAGTTTCTTCTCCATCGGTATTTTTTCACACGATGACTCCTCTGTTTCTGGGTTTTTAATTAATAATCATTAAACACAACTCAGAGGAGGTTGTCCGAAAAAAAGTTGTGCACTAAAGGAAATTGATTGCAAACCGGTTTTGAATATTTGTCTCATCGGTTTAACGTAACCAGTAATCACCACAAGAGAAATAATGGAACCCGGTTTGCGTCGGGTGATGGACCTTCTCTTTTTTTTTTTGGTTCAACGGGGTGATGGACCTTCTCCTTCCCCACTTTCCAGCACTAGCATACATTGTTTGATAGTAAAACGTGGCATGCTCTGGTTCGACCTCAAACATATGTTCAGTTCAGATGCTGCTATCTTCCCCATGGACTGACTACTCTACAAGCACCGAGAAGAGCTCCCCCCAAATAGATTGCATCTGGCCTGACCTGAGGATATGCATGCTTTTGATAAAAGTTATGCGCGCTTCTTAACTGACCAGCTACTAGACCAAACCATATACCATAATGTTTCAAGTTTATTGCTATGCCATGATCCGGTTGCATTCCCTCCTCATCTACTAGACCAGACTAGTTACAAGCTGATAAACAGAGTCACAAACGTAATGTGATATGGCTTGATTCCTACATCAAGCATTTCTCTAAACAACATCATTGCTTTCTCTCCAAAGTTGCAGATCATACAAAACCATAACGCAGAAGGTCCTCAATTATATGAAATGGCCCAACAAATAAAGAAAGCAAAAAACTCTTTTGGATATCAGATATCAGTCGAGTTTTGTAACAGTTTTTGAACCATAATGTCTGAAGAGAGGAGAGAATCGATGGCGCAGAATGATTTTGACGAGAACAAACGTGTTTGCAGCCAGAAACACCAAACTTGCCATCCACACCTGTAGAAAAACGTTAAACCCCTTGAACTCCAGCATGTATCCGGTATCCCCCACAAGAGCCAATGTGTCTGAGCTCCAATCCACAGGACGATGCATAACAAAGCCTTCCCATTTCAGCTTCATACGTCTCCACAGTAGAATCAGAGGTAGCAAGCAATAAAACCACACAAAATACTTTATCACCTAGAGCCAAATGGAACAATCAAAACATTACAACAAAACCAGAAAGGTTGCGAGTAAAACGTAATGCATCATATATATATACCTTATTGAAAGCCACAAACGCGACGGTTTGGAGAAAGAAACAGAACACTAGATCCTGGTAGAAGCAGAGGACTAACGCAAACTGTACTGTGAACTGAGGTAAAAACGCGATAAGCTTCTCCACTGCTGAAAACTTGCGCTCGTAGTGAAGATAAATGTGATAGAAGTAGATGGAGAAGTTGAAGAAAAATAGGAATGCAAGTGAACACATGAACTCAAATAATACCAATTTAACATCAAAGATACAACACACAAACAACATAAGCAAACCAACACTCACTCCAGACAACAAACTTTAACATGATTACATATGAGCACAAAGGCATCCCTCTCTCTCCCAAGATGAAACCTCTGAAACACAGTGAAGAACTCAATCTTGTACACGTTTAGGATCTAGCCCTCTCGTCTTCCTAGTCTTCCCCACAAATAGATCCTTCGACTTGATCAAACCAGTGAGGCAACCAATGACCGTCGCAAACGGAAACTGAGCCAGTGAGTCTTTTCTTCCTAGAGAAACAATGGCCATCTCTGACCCGGGCTTGTATGTCAACATCTTCTTCTTCTTCCCACCGGACATCATCATCTTTATGTTCTTCATAGCCACATTGGCATGCATCTCCGCTATATATCCTTGCTTCATCTCCTACCATTACCAAACAAAACCATATAATCAAAACAAGATACTAACCAAGAAACTATGTAAATAAACTGAAAAAAAAACATTATATAATCAAAACAAGATACTAACCAAGAAACTATGTAAATAAACTGAAAAAAACATTATATAATCAAAACAAAGAAACTATGTAAATGAACTGAAAAAGCATTATATAATCAAAACAAGATACTAACCAAGAAACTATGTAAATAAACTGAAAATATTTTATAATCTTAAGAAGATACTGACCAAGAAACTATGTAAATAAACTGTGAACGTTATGGTCTTGTGAACTTACAGGGATATTAGTGATATCTCCAATGGCAAAAACATTCTTTCGATCCTTAACCCGCAAGTGCTCATCGACCATGACTCTTCCTTTACCATCCAAGCTATCTTTCAAAACGGTTCCATTAAGCCATTGAGAAGACAGCGGCTTCCCAACACAGAGGAAATGGCAATCTGCGTGTATAGTCTCTCCTCCTGAAGTCCGGTATGTTTTCTTCCCCTCTGAAGCTGAACTCAAATCCACGGACTGGTTCAGTATCACCTCCACTTTCTTAGACGCCAGCCAGTCAAATGCTTTGTGAGCAGCTTTCTCTCCAACAAACTCAAGCAGTCTTGGTCCTTTGTGCACCAATGTGACTTTCTTCTCCGGAAAATCAACTGCTATTTCTGCAGCAAGCTCCACACCAGACGGTCCTCCCCCAACAATCAGAACAGATTTAGAAGATTTTATCTTCTCATATTCTGCAACAAAACAAGATCAGTTGTAAAGACAAAACAACTCTTGTGTCCTAAGTTGAGTGAAGCTTCAAGCTAGTTAGGAAATATTAGAATATTTTTGACTGAGTCTATTTTGAAAAGTAAGTGTATTCTCAAGCAATCTCTCTATTAAAAATTATGTACATTTCTTAAAATTAATAATTAAATTAAAAGTAAATATCTTCCTCTTTTTTTCCGACAAACTTTCTTTATCCACCATGAAATAAATGTAATATATGTATAAGTGAAATGTTTATTTTCCAATAATCTCTTTTTCCTTTTTTGAAACACAACTTTCCAACATAAAAAAAAAAAAAGAAACACAACTTTCCAATAATCTATATACATTAATTATATAAGTTAACATCAATCTCATTATTCTCTCCAAAGTTCAAACGAACAAAAAAGAAAAGAAAAGAAATATGGCATACCAACCCAACTTAGACCCAACGCCACCTTCCTCCGTCGCTCCTCGTCACTGGTGGTCACGACCAATGATGACTATCCCGCCTTCTAGTGAACGCACAGTAAAGTATTTTGCGGCTACGTATGCACCCGACTTTAGCGCCTTATTCACCTTTGGCCTCGTGTTCTTAATCTTTTCGTTCATCCACGACGCTCACTCCCACGCCAAAATCTCCCTCCAGTCACTCGCCGTCTCCTCCGCTACGTGGCAAGCCGATTTTCTCGTGAAAAATCCGAGCTCGAGCTATTCTATCTACTACGACGGCGATAGCGCTGCCGTGAGGCTCGGTTCTCGAAACGCCGCCATTTTAAACATCACTAACCAACGTGTTTCTAGAGATCACACTGCTTTCTCTTTATCTTTCGTTGCTGAGGAGGGAAACCGAAGCAACGTCGTTTCAGAAGATCTTAAGATCAGACTCATGGGGAAGCATAAGCGTTATACGTTTGACGACGAAGCTGGATTCTTTAATATACGGTGCCAACATGTGACTCGAGGCCGTGAGAAGATTATATGCGAATCTTCGTTTACACATTTTAAGTTGGTTCCTTGTTTTAGAGCATCATTTACCTAGAGACCCATTTAGGTACGAGTAAAGATGGGTTAAATGGTCTCTTAATTTTTTTTTTAATAATAAAAGTGAGTCAAGAGACTCTTCTAAGAGAAGGCAACATTTTTGTGTTCCAAGCAAGTCTCTCGATTAAGGATTTTTAAAAAAATTATTAAACATTTTTTATTTAAAATAAAATTTATTTACTAAATAGAACATAGTAAAAATAACATCTTAAACATTGATTTTTAAATAAAAACAAAGATGCCATAAGATGAAAATTGTTTAGAAAAGTTGTTTTGAAAATTGATCAAAATTATCATCAATTGATCCTTCGAAATTGTTTTGAGAAAAAAATGTCATTAGATGAAAATTATTTAGAAAAGTTGTTTAAAAGATGAAAATGAATGATCGAAACATACAAGTCATCAGGAAGGATTGGAGTCTCAGCATCATTTAAGCAATCAGTGTACGTACCACTCTTCAGCATATAGATCAAGTCCATCCAAGTCCAAGCTTGAGTCAGAAGCGTCCGCTGGAAAAAGGAGACAGTGTTTTGTTTGAATGGAAAATGCATTGGCTGGATTGAATCGTTATAATTTACGAGAGCTCAACCTGAAAACCCCATCTATAAGCTGAGATCCTTCAGTTCACCAAAGGCATTATTTAACTTTCATTGTATATGATGTGTAACATGACTACTTACAGGTGAATCATCAGAAGGCCATATCAGGGTCTCCATAAGTCGTTCACGCATCAACGCCAAGTTCCCATGGTCGCATTTCTACAATAAGCAACAAGATAACTTAAATGAATTGTAACTTAAACGAATTGTAACTTAAAACGTGTGATCATCATGTTAACTTACCAGAACAACAACAAGAGAACTTAAATGAACCACAACAAGAAGAAACAAGATGAGTTCTCGCACATTTGCAAGACCAAGAACAAGCCACACTTTTTAACTTAACAGAAGAACAAGAAGAACAAGTAAAATCAAGCAAAAAAAAAAAAAGACAATTCAGACCAAAACCAATTGCATGATTGATGGCATTAAAATGAAGAGGAATATATAAACTAGACTCCACTATTCTAAGACAAGCACGATTAACTTGAGTTAGTTTCAAGGGTCCGTGCAAAGATCTTGATGTTATAGAGTCCTTACCAACAATCTTAACAGCAACACTCTAACTAATGAAAAAGGGTTAAGAAGTAGATACAAAACAGTACCATCTTTGCAGTTCCATGTTTAGTATTCACTTACCAATTAAGGAACCTTTAATGGCATCATCATTAACATTTTCTCCCGCCACAAATGCTGAAGATCTCATCTATCTTTTCCTCCTGAAAACAACTTCCCCCCGCACCATCTACATCTGCAAAGGCTCTTGCACAGATTCAGAAGATACACGCTTCTCATCTCCAGCACTATTACTCTATTGCTTGGCAGCTGACACGTGTATTTAAAAACACCCTAAAGATCGGTGCCAAAAGTGTTGAAATTAAGGATCGGTTATCCCCTTTTAATTTACTTTTGATTTAATTTTATCACTGATTTTGTTAAAAACCAACCCCTTTTAAGAAACACTAATAATGGTGCTCTTAAGATCCGATGGTCTTAGTTTTACTTTATGAATTAGTCTGTCAAGTTTTATTCTTAACTTATTAATATTTGAATATGATATAAATAATCAATTAACTTTTATTTCTCTAAAGAAAACAATCATTAATAATTTGTCGAGTGTTTATATTTGCTTTAAATCATACTAGTTTTTTTTTTGCATGCGGATTATATCACTTTTTTGGTCAACGGATTCTATCACTTAAAATTATTTAAATTTATTATTTTCTACGTATATGATTTTTTTCTTTCTAATTTGTATTTAATTTCACTTTAAATTAGGAATAATTAATCATTTTATTTCTCGTTAAATTAATTTATTGGAAAAAATATGAAATTTTATTTTATATTTTTTGTAACTTACTTTTATTTATATTTTTAGTTTTTACCAACAAAAACATAGAGTTTGTGTTGCTGTAAATCTGTAATACATGTTTTCAGAATCTGAATCAGATGTGCTTCAAAGTAGTTAGCTGTTCATGCTGAAAATGGAATTTTTTTTTTTTTTTTACATATTTTAAGTTGTTTCTTTAATAAGTCGACGATGGAGAATGTTCTACGACGGACAATTAAATTAGGCTTCTGGTTTCTTGTTTTAGTTTTATTTTATGAATTAGTCCGTTAAGTTTTATTCTTAACTTTTTATTAATATTTTAATATGATATAAATAATCAATTAACTTTTATTTCTATAAAGGAAATAATCATTGATAATTTGTCAAGTGTTTATATTTGCTTTAAACCATACTAGGTTTTTCCGCATGCGGATTAATATATCACTTTTTGGGTCAACGGATTCTATCACTTAAAATTGTTTAAATTTATTATTTTTACATATATGTTCTAATTCTGACACACACCCTGTAATTCCACTTTTGTACACTATTCGTTGCAGACATAGGACATTCTTCTTATTTTCTACTAGACAAGTCCCATATATGCATATTAGAGAAAGAAAAAAACTGTTTATCAACACGAACTTGAAAGGAAAACGGAATGTGAGGTTTGATCTAAAAGGAGGAATCATGAGCATAACACACATTAAAGGAAGATTACATTTTGTATTTGATCGTTTTGTGGAATGTATTACTGATTGAAGAAACTTACTTGGATTTAACCAGTTGCTAGCAAATCTAAAGATCTTTGATTTGTCATCAATCACTTTTTGCTATTGCAACCATCTGAAATCTTATTCTCATTGGCGCATGTAGCTATTGTAGATGCAAAGATCAGATGGACGTTTTGATACAGCCGCAAGTATAGCAGCGAATGGAGCATAGTCTGCGACAGAGAGTGCACATGTGGATGAACAAGTCAAGTTGAAGATTGCGACTTGAAGAATGGATTGCGGACCAAGATGGAGTTAATACGAAGATATATTGGAGAGCAAGCTTGAAAAGATTCACTTTGGAGAAGTGAAATCTCACGATGGGAAATTCTTAAAGGCTTTGTAAAAGCTTTAAGGAAACTTTACCATATTTGGGTAGATAGTGAATATTGGGTAGATATGCGTGGAGAGCCGACTTGGCTGTATTGTAGAGATCTTGTATTCGTTCTTAGGACGTGTGAGGCTAGGGAAACAAGTCAAGAAAGGTCTTGATCTTGTTCGAGTTCTGTTTAAAGCGAGATTTGTAACTTTGCTTTAAAAGAATACTAGTAATAATACATATCTTTGTATAGATATTCTCTGGTGTACTATGTACTTTATTCTGTGCTATAGTTCTTGCATTAACAGCTATTTTCTTTGATAAAAAAAACAGCTATTTCCATGTCTGGAGATAGAATCCGTATCTAGCAGGTTTGACTGTATTTGTGGAGCATCTCCATTGGTGAACCCCACATGGGGTTCACCATTTTAATTTTTTATTATTTTTTTTTTACTTTTTTCG
Organism: Brassica carinata; assembly: GCA_016771965.1. Lineage (NCBI taxonomy): Eukaryota > Viridiplantae > Streptophyta > Magnoliopsida > Brassicales > Brassicaceae > Brassica > Brassica carinata. The sequence goes on along the minus strand of CM028687.1, from coordinate 63,094,199 downwards.
TTTGATTTTTTTTAAAAAAAAAAAAAAAAAAAAAATTGAAGCGGACCAATCACGGTCTGCCACGTGGCGAATCCAGGTTCACCCCAGTGAACTTTTCCTATGCAAGTTCAAAACTTTTAGATTATTTTAATTTTTTTTTTTTTAGAAGAGTGTGAACCTCCCATTTGAACTCTCAATGGGGGTGCCCTTAAATGTTAACGCCCACTTGGTTCTCCTTATTACGGATCTCCTTGACTTGTTTACTTTATGAAAAGCTGTAGTTAACGTGAAAATACATACCACAACTAGACCAAAACAAACTAAACTAAACTTGTCCAGTCATTTTTCGTCTGTGCCAACTACATTGCAATTTGGATACCAAAAAAATCTAAGAAGGCTGTTATGGTTCACAAACCAAACATTGGAGATTTGGTTATCTCAGACCAGTATAGTTTGGTAATTCATTCACGGTTCTGGTTGACTTCGAGACTGGGATGCGGGTGTTATGAGCCTTGAACACCACCGTCCATCAGTATCAAATAGACAGTAGAGTCGCCACGGTTATGGTTGATTTCGATGTAGAAGAAGAAAATAGGTTTTTGGAATTTATAGTTTGGAAAAGAAAAGATTCAAGAAATATTAAGATATGGTAATCTATATAATATTATAATCTGGTAAGTGAAATTTGTTGCGTGTCGATTTCACATTAACTTTTTTATTACAAAAATATTTTTAATAGATTAAAATATTGTTTCCATTTACATTTTTTGAAAAAAAAATATTTATATTTTCTTTTTGTATAGTTTTTAGTTATATTTTTAAGTTTAACTTCTTTTTCATTATATTGATATCCAAATCACATATATTTGTAAAACAAGATTTTCCATTTTTAAAAGGTAACACATGTGCAATAAAGGACCAAAAAATGGAAAAGTCATATTAAAATCTGTATCTTTACTATTTTAACAATTCTCTCTTAGAAAACAGCTTTCTATATATATACGTGAATTCTTAAACTAAGTATTAAGAATGTTTAACATGTCAACGTCTATAGAGCAAGCTTCAACCACCGCTACCGGAGGCCCTGACGATAAGTCATTCGAGCTTACTCCAAAATATTGCTGCTCTCGCTACTTTCTTACCATTATTCTTTTATTTTCTATTACTGTCGCCATAGGAGGTTTTGCAAGACGCAACAAATCTTATTGTTACATAGAGCTCTTTGCTCACTCCGTCTCCGTCTCAAACTCCACAAACGCCGCAAACGTTTCAACCGCTGATTGGAGAACCGGTTTGGTTGCCAAGAGTCCAGTCACCAGGTGTAAACTCTCACTCCATACAGTCACTTCGCGTCTCCTTCGTGGCGACGAGGTTATCTCCAAGGTATCTCCGTCGTTCGATGAGTTCGGGCGACTCTATGAGTCGGACAAAACTGATGCACCGGTAACAATCGTCGACTTCAAAAAGGTGGTGACGCCGGTAGTTAACGGCAGCGTGGTTTGGGATTACCGTGTGGAGAGTGTCGTCGGGTTGAAGGCGAAATCTGCACATGGGTTCCTGTCGGTAATTTGCCGCGATATCCCGGTGAAGTTTACGGCGGATGAGGCGGGGAATGTGGTTGGTTCGTTGCTCGGAGGTATGCGACCATGTGAATACTCACTCCGGGATAACTTGGATCCTGTTTAGATATTAATAAGTCTTTAGTTCTTAGCTTTTATGTTATTTTAGTTCCTTTGTTTCATTGTTTGTAGTTTTGGTTCGTGATCAAAAGCGAAAGCTGTATTTTTGGTCATTATAGTTAATCTTTTTAATCATGTGAGGTTTTTTTTTTCCTTTTACCAAATACTTTAATATACTGTGCCGACATCAGAATCGGGGCTGTGAGAAGATTATATGTGAATCCTCTTCTACGTATGTTAAGTTGTTTTCTTTAATAAGACGACGAGCGACAATTGAATAAATCGAAAAGAATTCTTGTTTCTTTTTCATCTTCTTGTTATGTTTTCTGTTATGAATTATTCCCCAAAGTTTTATTTCTTAATTTTTATTAATATTTAAATATAACATGTTTAACATGGAGCATATTTCTCTAATGTTAGGAAACTCTATAACATGTCTTTCTCCTATTGGTTCACTTTTTTATTTTGCAGTCTTAATTATAAAATTAAATAAAATTATTATGATTGTACTAGTACTAGTGATGCCTTAGATCCACTTTGATGAGAGACATTTCCCAACAATAAGAGCTTTCTTCTATTAAAAACTTATATAAAAAGAGTTGTTAAAATAGGACAGATTTAATTAGTAGAGTTTGTTCTAATAAAACTTAGTCAATAATTGAGAGATTATGATTTAAATAATACTAATTATCCCTTGATAAATCAAATTAAGTGTTAACTAATAATATTTTTAATTAAATTTAACATTACAGAAAATAAAATAAAGCACAAAACTAAATTGAATATGTATCTTGGAAAACAAACCGTAAAATATGTTTAATTGTGTTTCTATTAATTTTCATATTTTTGAACTTTTAAATATATATATGAAACATTTTTTTCCATTTTAAAAAGGTAACACATGTCCAACATGGACAAAGAAAAATGAAAAAGTCATATTGGGACGATTAAAACCTGAATTTTTCTTATTTTAACAATTCTCTCTAAGAATTTTCACAAAACGTTAAAGAATTTTAACATGTCAATGTCTATAGAGCAGGCTTCAACCACCGATTCCGGCGGCCCTGACGATAGGTCCTGCGAGATTACTCCAAAATATTGGTGCTCTTGCTACTCCTCTATCATTATTTTCGTATTCGTTTTCACTCTCACCGCAAGCGGTTTGGGTTATTTTCACGACGGCAAATATGCTTGTTACATAGAGCTCTTTGCTCAATCCGTCTCCGTCTCAAACGCTACAAACGCCGCAAACGTTACAACCGCTGATTGGAGAACCGGTTTGGTCGCGAAGAGTCCAGTCACAGGGTGTGAACTCTCTACATACAGTCACGTGGCGTCTCCTTCGTGGCGATGAGGTTATCTCCCAGGTATCTCCGTCGTTGGATGATTTCGGATTCGAGAAAACTGATGAGCCGGTTACAGTTGCCAACTTCAAAAAGGTGGTGACACCGGTAGTTAACGGCAGCGTGGTTTGGAATTATCGTGTGGAGAGTGTCGTCCGTTTGAAGGCAGAATTTGCATATGGGTTCTTGACGGTGGTTTGCCGCGATATCCCGGTGAAGTTTACGGCGGATGTGGCGGGGAATGTGGTTGGTTCGTTGCTCGGAGGTATGCGACCATGTCAATATTTACTCCAGGATAACTTGAATTCTGGTTAAATATCAAGTCTTCAGTTCTTGGCTCTTATGTTTAATTTATTTCCTTTGTTTTTAGTTTTGGTTGCTGATTAAAAGCGAAAGCTGATTTTTTTTAGTCCTAGTTAATCATTTTATCGTTTTAAAGCACTCGCAAATGCTTGATTGAAGTTTTAAACAAGTGAGGGTTTATCTCTTCCTTTTATCAAATACTACACAGTCTTCTATATTAGTTCCGATCTCGGTGTTACAAAATAAAAACTTAAAAACTAATTCTGTTTTCGGTGTTACAAACAAAAGAATAGCTCTAGTTTCTATTTAATTATTTTTATGTTAGTTACATCTAATCTATTTATAGAAAAATAAAAACTATATACAGTAAAAAGTATATAAATTAATTAATAGAACTATTAATTGATAGAAAGTCTATTTTTAGATTTCTCTATTTGAAAATATATTTTTATAAAAGAAAATAGTTGATTTTATAGTATATACATTAACTTCAAATTTAGAAAATTCAACTTTCATATTATTTTATTATATTATTTGGTATATATGAAAAGTATTTTATAGAAGTTAAATGTATTTTTACATAAAAATTTATTAAATATTATCAAATATATTAAAGTTTTAAGAAAAGATAGAAATTAACTCCAGCGTGCATATAAAATTTACTGTAAATCCAATTAACTAAAACCTTAAAAGTTTATCTGCCTCTTCTATATCTCAAACTTTTTCCACCTTAAACAAGATATATAAATAGTGGGAGATCGAAATTCGATTAATCTCTATATAATTAATGATAACTTAGCATCAATCTCATTCTTGTCTCCAAAGTCCAAACCAACAAAAAGAAATATGGCCTACCAAACCAACTTTCATCTAACGCAACCGTTCTCCGTCGCTCTTCGTCGGTGGTGGTCACGTCCAATGGTGACTATCCCACCATCTAGTGAACGTGCATGCACTAACAAAGAATGTGCGGCTATGTGTGCACCCTGCTTTGGCGGCTTACTCACCCTTGTCGCCGTGTACTTAATCTTTTTGTTCATCGACAAAGCCCACTCCCACGCCAAAATCTCCCTCCAGTCCTTAGCCGTCTCCTCCACAACGTGGCAAGGCGATTTTCTCGTGAAAATCCCGAGCTCGAGGTATTCTATCTACTACGACGTCGATGAGGCTGCCGTGAGGCTAGGTTCTCTAAATGCTGCCGTTTTGAACATCACCAGTGAACGTGTTTCTAGAGATGACACGGCTTTCTCGTTGTTTTTCGTTGCTGAGGAGGGAAATCGGAGCGACGACGTTTCTCGAGAGCTTGAGATCAAACTCTTGGCGAAGCATAAGCGTTATGTGGATAATGATGAAGCTGTACACTTTAATATTCGGTGCCAAAATCTGACTCGGATTATATGTGAATCCTCTTTACTGGTTTTAGGTTGTTTACTCTTTCAAAAATAAGACAACGAGGGACAATTGAATAAATCGATTAGGCTTCTAGTTCTAGTTTCTTTTCCATCTTCTTGTTTAATTGTCTGTTATGAATTATCCACAAGTTTTGTTTTATTTCTTCCCCTTCCCATATATCAGTATCAATTTCTATCTAAGAGTAACCCTATTCCTTAATGTAAAATATAACATAAATAAGTAATAATTTTTTATTCTTGACAAAAGAAACATTCACTACTTGTCAACTGGACATTCATTTGAGAAAATTATATCCATTCTCTATTGATTTTTATTTATTTTTAATATTTTACTTACATATTTTCAGATCTTCTCACTGGAAGTGTTCTACATAACACTGGTTTTATCAACAACAAAAAGTATGTCAAAATCTTGCGACTTTAAGTAGTCAATTTTTTTTTCCAATGAAAGATTCGAACTATTTTAGAAAAACCATTCCACCTTCATCTTCTTCAACTACTTCATCGTGTTGCAAACCACACTCCCATGTTATTTATTAAAGTGTACAAGTCTTTCCCTTTTTTCTTTGAAAATTCTGAATTAGATATTCGTCTCGTTTTCTCTCTTTCATCTATAGATGTTATTTTTCATTTTGTAAGAATAAATATCTTTATCAACAAAAGAAGACTCGTTGAGATTTTCTCTATGGGAATGCTATTATATTTGCTTTAATATCTTTATCAACAAAAGAAGATTTACTTCCTTACTAAGAGGGTGATTGGTTAAAGTTGTGAGTGAAGATTTACTTCCTTACTAAGAGGGTGATTGGTTAAAGTTGTGAGTGCTGTACACAGCTTTATTTCTCTTCACAGCACACAAACGAAATCAATGCTTTGGTCAATTTTTTAATCTCACAGCCATATCTACTTTTTATTTTATTTTATGGCTGTGGAGAGCTAATTTCCTAGAGCACTATTTCAACTCAAAAGTACTTTTTCTCTTTTCTATAAACACACGTCCGCTTCCTTTCCTATATAGTAATAAATTTCACTAATATATGATAATATGTTGTTTGATCAAAAAAAAAATATGATAATATGTTTCTTTCATACATAATCCACAAAATATTACAAATGCTATGTAAAATATGTACACATGATATAGTATACAAATAAAAAAGTTAGACATACATATAAATAGAAATTACATATATTACTTTATATCATAATTATTTATAATTTATAAAATAACAAACTAACTTATAAGTTTTAATTTTAGATATATTATTATTTAATTTTAATGTTACTGTTAATATAATAAGTTTTATTTTAGTATAAATGTATAGTGTTAATATTAAGTACTAGATAATGGCACACACCTTTTGCGGAATAATATATATATCTAATTAATTCAAATCTAATTTTTTAAAAATTTTATCTATATTATTTTATTAGTTTCAAATATTAAATTAATTATAAGATATAATTTACCTTTTATTACAACACAATACATATAAATTTGGTACTTGATATTTTTTATTCTAGCCGTTATTGTATTTTAATGCATTTTAATTAAAATTCTACATTGTAAAATTAAAATAATATAAAAGATAAATCTAAAAACTTAAACCATAAATACCAATTATCAGCAAAACATATAAAATCAAACCCGCTTCATCAAAGTCTCAATTACATTTTATATGAATTTTTTTCTTCACCGGAGTTCATAGTGACGCCTATTAACAAAATCTACAATAATTAAATACAAACTTCTATTTAACTAAAATTTTACAAAACAAAAGTAATACAATATATATGTCTTGTAAAAGCGAAAAATTTAATTATAACGGCAAGAGATCGTATTTTTGGACTATATTTTTTGATTGATAAGATGATTCAGTAGCATTAAAAAAAAAATAAAAAAAAAAATAAAAATATACGATTTAATATTACTAAACTAAACATAATATGAACAAAACTATACTATGAAAAATATGACAAATAATCAAAACTAAAATTATTAAAATATAATAAATAAGTAAATTACCTAAAATTATGGAAAATATGACAAATAAACAATAATAATGACAAGTAAGAAAAAAAAAACCTTAAACTATGGAGAAGCTGACACTTCATAAATAATAATATAGATTAACCAATCATGTTTTCTTTTAAAAATTTACAGCACAAAATCTTACAGCTACAGCATAAATCCTAGAGCAAAAATATAAATCTACATTTATTTATGTGTTTAGAATAAGTTTCAACGTCTGGTGTTTAATAAAAAATATTGTTTATGCATTTTATTGTATTTGAAATTTTAAATATAATTCACAAATCTCAATTTTACTACTTTTAAAATATAACATTGAAATTTTGATTTGTTTAATTAAAATTAGTAATTTATTTTATAAATACAGAGATTTATTTCAGATATGAAATTATATATATTTTTAAACAATATTTTATACTAAAATTTACTGTAAATAAAATTTATTAGAACCTGAAAGTTGATATTCTCACGAAATATAATAAAAACTATATATATATATATATATATATTTGTATTTTATATTAATACTTAATTGAAGTAATTATCTTCCTCTTTTTATCTAACAGACTTTCTATATCCACCGTAAAATAAATATAATATATAAAAAGTGAGCAATTGATTTTCCAATAATCTTTATATATAATTAGTGCTAAGGTAACATCAATCTCATTATTTTCTCTCCGGAGCCTATATACCAAACCAACAAAAATAATATGGCTTTCCAGCCCAACTCCGACACAACGCCACCGTCCTACGTCGCTCCTCGTCCGTGGTGGTCACGACCAATGACGACTGTTCCCCCACCTAGTGAACGTAGAGCCACTAGCAAGGAATGTGCGGCTATGTGTGCACCCTCTTGCGGCGGCTTCTTCACCGTTGTCGTCGTGCTCTTAATCTTTGTGTTCATCGACAAAGCTCACTTCCACGCCAAAATCTCCCTCCAGTCACTCGCCGTCTCCTCCGCTACGTGGCAAGGCGATTTTCTCGTGAAAAATCCGAGCTCGAGGTATTCTATCTACTACGACCGCGATGGCGCAGCCGTGAGGCTAGGTTCTCTAAACGTTGCCGTTTTAAACATCACTAGTCAACCTGTTTCTAAAGATCACACTGCTTTCTCGTTGTTTTTCGTTGCTGATGGAAATCGAAGTGACGTCGTTTCAGGGGAGCTTGTCGTCGAACTCGGGGCGAAGCATAAGCTTTACGTGGATTATGATAAGGCTGGACACTTTAATATACGTTGCCAAAATGTGGCTCGAGGCCGTGGGAGGATTATATGTGACTCCTCTTTACACATTTTAAGTTGTTTTCTTTAGTAAGGGGACTAGAGAGAATTAGATATATCGATTAGGCTTCTGATTTCTTTTAATTTTCATCTTCTTGTTTGATTTTCTGTTATGAATTAGTCCATACGTTTTGTTTTATTCCTCTCCTCCCATATATCAATATATTAATTTCTATCTAATAGTAATGTTAATATAACATAAAAATTAATAATTTTTATATTTAATAAAAGAAACATTCACAAATTGTCACTTGGAGGAATCTATAGCAATTACTCTCTTGATCTTTAATAATTTTTTTTACTTAGATATTTTTGCAGATCTTCTCATTGGAAGTGTTCTACATAACACTTTGTGATTATAAGTAGTGAAAAAATAAATTTATCCTTTCTCAATTATTTTAAAAAAAAATTATCTTTCAACCAGATAACTATTAACATAAAAACTCTTTTATATATTCATTAATGTATATAGATATATTTACTTATATAAATGATTAAATTAGATAAACATGAACAATTTTCTTTAGAGCATCATTATTAGTTTCATTGAGATAATATTAATACATTTTTTTGTCGTCCAATATTAATACATTTAATATGGTTAATTATTTAGTTATACATAAATTATTATATTATATATAAACTCATGGTATAAAGCCGAATGTATACAAGTTTTTTGTTTGGAAATTTCTCATATTAGATATTCGTCTCCTTTCCCCTCTTTCATCTATTTTATTTTTCGTTTTTGTTAGAAATTAAGACTCATTGAGATATTCTCTATGAGAATGCTATTAAATTTGCTTTTATATCTTTATCAACAAAAGAGGATTTACGACCGTACTAGGGAAGAGCTTAAATTTAAGAAAATCATGTTTTATATTTCATTGAAGCCTCACAATTTTACCTTACAAAAAGTATCATAAATTCCTTTCACAAAATCTTATAAATCACTATACTTATTTATATTAAGTCGTTTGAAATAGATAGACAGGATATTATGTCACCACTATCGACAGGGTCTAACTAAATCTCTCATAATTATAATAATAAAATAGAAGAAAAGAGAATATTTTCATGGGAAAATGTTCTCTTATTGTTAAGAGATTCTAAAGGAATGTCTTCTTCTTATTGGTTCACTTCTTTTAATTTTAAATATAAATCAAAATATACTATTATTATTATATAATAACGATGCTCTTGAATCCCTTAGATTTGCTGTGGGGCATTTATCAAGAATAGGAGACTTATCCTACTATGGAAAATCCTTTTTAAAAAAAAAAATCCAGCTTTTTATATAATACAGTAAATCTCTAACTAAGTTTAAATTTTCAGAAAGTGTTAATTAAGAAATCTAACATGGCAACCACCGAGTCAGGCAGCCGAAACAACGGTCCCGTCGAGGTTACTCCAAAATATTGCTGCTCTCACTACTTCATTAGTATTATGATCTTCCTTTTCCCTCTGGCCCTTGTAAGTTTTATAAGGGTTCTCGCAAGCAAAGACCAGTGTTACATAGAGCTCTTTGCTCACTCCATCTCCGTCTCAAAAGCCGCAAACGTTTCAACCGCTGATTGGAAAACCGGTTTGGTTGCAAAGAGTCCAGCCACAGGGTGTAAACTCTCCCTACACACAGTCACTTCACGTCTCCTTCGTGGGGACGAGGTTATCTCGCTGGCATCTCCGTCGTTGGATGGTTTCGGGCGACTTGCTAGGTTCGAGAAAACTGATGACTCGGTTACGGTTGTTGACTTCAGAAACGTGGTGACGCCGGTAGTTAACGGCAGCGTGGTTTGGGATTATCGTCTCGAGAGTATCATAGGGTTGAAGGCAGAATCTGCACATGGGTTCATGTCGGTGGTTTGCCCGGATATTCCGGTGAAGTTTACGGCGAATGCGGCCGGGAATGTGTTCGGTTCATTGCTCGGAGGTATTCGACCATGTCAATATTTAATCCGGGATAACATGGATTATGTTTAGATATCAAGTCTCTGGTTCTTGCTTTTATGTTATTATTATTTTATTTTGCTAAAGATTTGGTTCCTGATTAAAAGCGAAATCTGTATTTTTAGTCTTAATTAATATCTCTTTTAATTTCATCTTTTATGTCACTTCCATCTTCATGACCCCGTCCTTACGTATATAGAAACATAAGACCATGTTTATCGGGATAGTTTTAGGAGTTTCTTAGGGGATTCACAAAAACACCAAAACTGGTGACAAAACAACCAATTAAAGATCGTTTGTGGGTGGTTTTTGTATTGTTCATGGTCCCACCGATTTGTAGTGGCACCATGATTGGTTCGCTTTTAATTTTTTTTTTTCAGACTAAAAACAAAAACAAAAAAGTTTCTTAAGAAACCTACCGTTAACATTCTAACATTTTTAAAAATATTATCCACCCAAAATTGACAGTGTGTTCTGCGTTTCTTTATAAGAGACGACGTCTCTGGGACGAACCGCTCCTACACCTTTTCCTCTGATATTCACTGTTTCTTATTTTTAGCTATTATTTTAATATGAGAGACGGACTAGAGACGAGCCGCCAGTGTCGGTCCTCAAATATTCATGGTCTAATACTTAAATACAAAACTGAGACCTTTAGATAATATATAAAATATCCATCGATAAAAATTCAAGTCTATAATAAGAAAATTACAATATTCTCAAAACTAATAAAAATCATCAGTTCTTAAATATAGATTTTTTGCATTTTGTCCTGCAAAATCACCCATCAAACTTTTAATCAAGGTTCTTGATCATATTCTTTTCAATCGACTACATAACCAAACCATTCAATCTTCTTGTGACATAGTTGACCGTAAGTAAGACTTTATCAATTTCAGCTTTGAGAAACTTCTTTCGGCTGAGGCAACTAAAATAAAAATATGAGACTTTAGTACCTGATGAGGCAGTGGAAGAGGCTTAAAGGCGTGAAAGAATGTTTGCTAAGAAAATAAAATGAACCTAGAAGATAACTATTGTAAATCAGTTATTTACCTTTTTTGTTGTCCTCATAATATATATATATATTTTAAACCTTCTAATTCATCCATGTTTAATAACATAAAGAGATGTCCCATCACGTTCCTTACTTATCGACAATATACAATAGTACACAACAAATTTCTATATTTATAAGTTACTAGATGATGGTCCGCACACTTGTGCGGATTAATATATATCTAATTAATTCAATTTTTAGCATAATTTTAAATTTTAATCTAATTTATTCTTTAATATACGGCGCCAAAATGTGACTCGAGGCATGAGAAGATTATATGCGAACCTCTTTTACAGATTTGAAGTTATTGATATCAAAGAGACCACAAGGGCAAGGTCCGGAGGGACAATTGGATATCTCGACTAGGCATCTTGTTTTTAAACATCTCCTTGTTTTATTTTCTGTTATGAACTATAGGTTTTGTTTTATTTATTCTCTTTCCCACAAATCAATATATCAACTCTTATCTAACAGTAATTCCCATTGATTGAACTTCTCATTTTATGCTGCAACTTGAATGCATTTTTTGGAATAAAAACTTTCTAAATACTTAATTCATGTGCATTCTAAAAATTGTTCATCCATTACAAAGAAAAAGTCGAAAGAATATTCCATTTCATTCCATTAGATTCCATATCATTCCGGAAAAAAAAAATTTCATTTGAAAATCATTCCAAATCAAAAAACTTCTGGAATAAGTGAAATGTTGATTTCATTCCATTATTCCATAAATAATAATTCCTATCATTTCATATATTCTTTTTATTTTTCACTGGTTACACCCTTAAGGTTTTTTATAGGGTGTAAGGGTTTATTCCTAGTAGGAATACTATGAATACGATAAATAATTATTTGTTACATAAAAAATAGAATAATGTAAAAAAAATAGAATACAAAGATAAATGAAATAGAGATTTCACACATTTCTTCCATTCAGGTTTAATTTTTTTGCTTCATTCCAAAAATTGAATATGTGGAATTGTGTTAACAAAACTTTCATGATAATTGATAACTAGTAACTATTTTATGGAATTGTATAAAATGATTCATGCCAGATAATTTTATTCCAGAAAATGTCATTCTAGTTGCAGCCTTAGCCATTATTATTACTAGATACAAAGATTACATTATTATTAAGAAAACACAAAAGGTGTCTATTTTCTTAAACATGTAATCTTTTGTATAGCCACCTTGTGTTTTCTTAATAATGTAATCTTTTTAAGTGTACACTTGCTTTGTCAAAAAAGCCTCTACATTCAAAGTCTTGTGTTTATAAGTGGTGATAACTTACATCTCTTTTAACCAGATAACTAAGGAATTGATTTTATATATTCATTAATTGTTTATTGATATATTTATTTACTTATATAAATGATTAAACTAGATAAACAGGAACAATTTTCTTTAGATCATCATCATTATTAGTTTCTTTGATATAATACTAAAACATTTAATGTATTTTATAAATGATTAAATTAGATAAACATGTAAAAATTTAAATCATAAATTTAAGGTATTTATGAAAATTAATTTTTGTAATTTGGCTTTAAATTTATCATCTTTAAAGGTAAATTTTAAAAATAATATTAATTTTGGGTTAAAATTAGAATTTCTTCGATATTATGCCACTTTTGTCAACAAGTTCTAACTAAATATCTCTAACTAGTTGATGTCCCGCACCTTATGTAATATATATATTATAGATAAATTAAGAATATTTTATTTTAATTTTTATTAAAAATTATTAAATAAAATACAAATTTAAAATTAGTATTATAAATTATAAAACTTCAATATTCATATTGGTAATCAATGTATTAAATATGATATTATTTTGTTTTATAGTTTTATTTAGACAATGTAGAAGTTGGATCAAAATATTTTTTATAGTAATAATCAAATCACAAAACTTGGATTTAAAATTTGAAAATTACTTTTATATATACTTATTATATTTGTGGACTGGAAAGAAATCCAATATTGACACTGAAAGGATTATAAACAATAACAAATCATAAAACATCAACAAACTTACAAAAGTCAACAAATATTATATATTCTCTATAATTTAGATTTTAAAAACAATGAGACAAAATGAATAAGAAAAACATTATCTCTGTATTCTCGTAGATTATATTTATATTTATATGTTTATTATTTGTCAAACTTTAGTGTTATTTAATGTTTTAATCCTAGCTTTCTTGTTTCTATATATTTCTAATATTTTACGTTAATTTCAATTTGTAGTTTATATGACATTTACTATTCTGGTTTTAAATATATTATTCTGATAACATTTATCATTTTATGGATAAATTCATTATTAGCCTAAATTCATTTGTGATTTTTGATTTTCGCCATTAACAAATACAAATTAATTTATTTTAGAATATGAATATGATTGTTTAATATTAAAATTATATAAACTATTTAACGTGAGTATATAATTTATATTTTAAGACATATATTCAATGATGCTTTACATTAATCTTGACTTTAATATTGTGATAATTATTTGGATCATATTTTGTTTTTGTCATCAACTTAAGAATCATATTTGGATCATATTTCCAATAAGAATCATGGAAACTGATTATAATATTAGTCATAACATAAATTAAATATAAGATAAACGGAATTATTATATTATCAATCGATATTGTTAATATCAATTGTTGATATCTTTTTATTAATTAATTTTCCTAATTATCATGATAAGTATATATATTAAATATATATTTTAAAAAAATAATAGTATATATATAGTAGTTGAATAGGTTAATATTTATTGATTATCTAAAATATCATGATAAATATATATATATATATATATATTAAAATAAAATTTTAAATAATAAAATTTATTAAACTAATAATATATCTTAAAATCTTGGAGAAGATGACAAGTTAGGAAATTTACTTCTCAAATAATAGTATATATAGAATCTAAAATATCATGATAAATATGTATATTAAAATAAAAATTTAAATAATAAAATTTATTAAACTAATAATTTATCCTAAAATCATGGAGAAGATGACAAGTAAGCAAATTTACTTCTCAAATAATAGTATAGATTATAATAATAAATCAAATTAAATAGAAAAGGAGAAATAATAAATAGAATACAATTTATAGTTGAAATTTTCTTTTATTGTTAAGAGGTTCTAGAACAAATGGTCTTCGTCCTATTTTAAAACCTTAATTATAAAATAAAAATATACTGTTATTATAAAGGCAGTTCTAATAAATAGCCCCATCTTTAGTTTTTATTCCTTAGAAAATTGTATTATTTAAATTATATTAGTATGTAAAAACTTATATAAAAAGAGATGTTAAAATCGGCAAATTTAAGTTGAGTTTGTTCAAATAAGGCTTTAGTCAATAATTGGGAGATTATGATTTAAATAATAAAAAATTATCCCTTGATAAAACATATTAATTTAGTTAAAAATAAAAGGTATATAAGATTTAACATTACAGAAATAAAATAAAACACAAAGTAAGATGAATATGTATTTTGGAAAAAACAAATTAACAAAATATATTTACGTGTGTTTCAAGTAATTATCATATTTTGAAATTTTAAATATTTATAAAACAATTTTTTCCATATAAAAGTAACACATGTCCAATATAGACAAAAAAATGGAATAGTTATATTGGGACAATTAAAACCTGAATCTTTCCTATTTTAACGATTTTCTCAAAATTCAGCTTGCTATACATGCAGGAATTCTTTAACTAAAGTCTATATTTTTACAAAGCGTTAAGAAATTTAACATGTTTACGTCTATAGAGCACGCTTCAACCACCGATTCAGGCGCCCGAAGCGATAGATCCATCAAGGTTACTCCAAAATACTGCTGCTCTAACTACTTCTCGATCATTATTTTAGCACTTGTTATCAATCTCGCTACAAGTGGTTTGGATCATCTCCTCGACGGCAAATATGCTTGTTACATAGAGCTCTTTGCTCACTCCGTTTCCGTCTCAAACGCCGCAAACGTTACAACCGCTGATTGGAGAACCGGTCTGATTGCCAAGAGTCCAGTCACAGGGTGTAAACTCTCTACATACAATCACATCGCGTCTCCTTCGTGGGGAAGAGGTTATCTCCAAGGTATCTCCGTCGTTGGATGATTTCGGGAATCCTGTTACCTCCGATAAAGCTGATGAGTCGGTTACAATTGTCGACTTCAGAAACGTGGTGACGCCGGTTGTTAACGGCAGCGTGGTTTGGGATTTTCGTGTGGATAGTGTCGTCGGGTTGAAGGCGGAATTTGCACGTGGGTTTTTGACGGTGGTTTGCCGCAATATTCCGGTGAAGTTTACGGCGGATTCGGCGGGGAATGTGGTTGGTTCGTTGCTCGGAGGTATGCGACCATGTGATTATTTACTCCGGGATAACTTTCTTTAATTCTGTTTAGATATTAGTAAGTCTCTAGTTCGTGGCTTTTGTGTTACTTTGTTTCCTTTGTTTGTAGTTTTGGTTACTGATTAAAAACCAAAACTGTATTTACAGTCATAATTTAATCTTTTATCGTTTTATTACACTCGCAAATGCTTGATTTATTTAAGTTTTAATCAAGTGAGGGTTTTATTTCTCACAAATACTGCACATTCTCCTATATTAGTTCCGATCCCGGTGTTACAAAATAAAAGGTTAAAAACTAATTCCGTTTTCGGTGTTAGAAACAAAAAGAATAGCTCTAGTTTCTATTTTTAATTATTTTTACGTTAGTTACATCTAATCTATTTATAGAAAGTTAAGAGCTATATACAGTAATTTTTATTAATTCTTAGAACTATTAATTGATAAAAGTCTATTTTAAGATTTTTCTATTTTTAAAACGTATTTTTATAAAATAAAATAGTTAATTTTACAGTATACATTAATTAAAATTTAGAAATTCATCAGTTTTATATTGTTTTATTATACTATTTGGTATAATTAATATATTTTGTAGAAGTTAAGTGTATTTTAAGATATACTTTTATTAAATATTATCAAATATATTGAAGTTTTAAGAAAAATATAGAGATAAACTTATTTGTGCATATAAAATTTAGGGTAAATATAATTCATTACAACCTTAAAATTTGATCTTTTCACAAAATCTAATGAAACTAGCTATATATTGATTATCTTTATATGAATAATTAATTAAAGTAGTTATCTTCCTCGTCTTTTTCATCTTCCTTTTTTTTCTAAAAAAAATTTCTTATTCCACCTTAAAATAATATAAACAGAATATAAAAAATGGGAAATCGAAATTACATTAATGCCTATATATATAATGATAACGTAGCATCAATCTCATTCGTCTCTCCAAAGTCCAAACCAACAAAAAGAAATATGGCTTACCAAACCAACTTTCATCAAACGCCACCGTTCTTCGTTGCTCTTCGTCGGTGGTGGTCACGACCAATGGTGACTGTCCCACCATCTGATGAACGTAGTCCCACTGGCAAAGAAATGGCGGCTATGTATGCACCTTTCAGCGGCGGTTTCTTCACCGTTTTGGTCGTGTTCTTGATCTTTCTGTTCATCGACAAAGCCCACTCCCACGCCAAAATCTCCTCCAATCCTAGCCGTCTCCTCAGCAACGTGGCAAGTCGATTTTGTCGTGAAAAACTGAGCTCGAGGTATTCTATCTACTACGACGGTGATGACGCTGCCGTGAGGCTCGGTTCTCAAAACGTTGCCGTTTTGAACATTACTAGTGAACGTGTTTCTAGAGATCACACGGCTTTCTCATTGTCTTTCGTTGCTGAGGAGGAAAATCGAAGCGACGTCATTTCAGAAGAGCTTAAAATCAAACTCAGGGCGAAGCATAAGCGTTACGTAGATGATGATGAAGCTGGACACTTTAATATACGGTGCCAAAATGTGTCTCGAGGCCGTGACAAGATTATATGCGAATCCTCTTTACACTTTTAAGTCGTTTCATTTAATAAGACAACGAGGGACAATTGAAACTTAGATTAGGCTTCTAGTTTCTTGTTTTAGTTTTATTTTATGAACTAGATGATAATTTTCGTTCTGTGTGGATTATATTTTTCAAAACTAAATTTTATTTTATTATTATAAATAATATCAATTTTGTTATCTATAACTTTTTGACATTTGATTACAGGTGGACATCCGAGTACCATTTGGTTTGGCTTGGTTTGGATCTTTGTGGATTTGGTTCACTTCAAATTTTTATGGTTCGATAAACTATTTAATTCTTTCTTTTGAAATTAAAGTTTATATATACTTTAAAATTTTCAAAATATAAAACAAAAATAATAGAGAACATACAAATTTGAATAATGTATGCCAAAATACTTAAACTTTACATCAACTTGGTTTAGTTTAAATATTTGAATAAGAAATTAATAGATATTTTAAGTATTTTAGGTATATATTTGTATATATTCCAAGTATTTTGGACAACTTAGAAACATCTTATATATTTTGTATATTTTTTAGAATTAAATTTAAAATAATTAATATATTTAAGTATATAAATCTGGTTCGGATATATTTGGATACCCGAAATATTACGGTCCAGATCAGGTCGGTGCTAGTTCTCTAGATACAAAATTTTCTAAATCATTCGGATATCTAACCAATTTTGGTTTTAGTTCAATACTATTTCTTGGATCGGATTTGGTTTGGTTTTTGGATTTGGATTTTGCCCAACCTATAGTTTTATTGTAATAAAATTTTAAACTAAAATGATGATGGTTTATATTGATTTTGGGTATGCAATAATTTTAAACCAAAACCTATTTTACTATGTACATGGCCCTTAATCATTATAAATTATTCTAGACCCATTTAAGAAAAACAATGTGTTGAGCTTAAAAAACGTTATCATTTCAGATTGTCAATCGATACTTTCATATATCCTTTGGTGATTTTGTGACAAATAGAAAAGGGGGGGGGTAGAAAAGCAAATTTGTTCTGCAATTCATTGATTTCAATAATTTCTAAATAAATATGTGTTTATATCGATCTCTTATAAGATTTTTGAACAATATTAATTAATAAAATCTTATAGTTGCTAGAGTAATAATTTTTATTCTTGACAAAAGAAACATTCACTACTTGTCAACTGGACATTCATTTGAGAAAATTATATCCATTTCTATTGATTTTTATTTATTTTTAATATTTTACTTACATATTTTCAGATCTTCTCACTGGAAGTGTTCTACATAACACTGGTTTTATCAACAACAAAAGTATGTCAAAATCTTGCGACTTTAAGTAGTCAATTTTTTTTCCAATGAAAGATTCGAACTATTTTAGAAAACCATTCCACCTTCATCTTCTTCAACTACTTCATCGTGTTGCAAACCACACTCCCATGTTATTTATTAAAGTGTACAAGTCTTTCCCTTTTTCTTTGAAAATTCTGAATTAGATATTCGTCTCGTTTTCTCTCTTTCATCTATAGATGTTATTTTTCATTTTGTAAGAATAAATATCTTTATCAACAAAAGAAGACTCGTTGAGATTTTCTCTATGGGAATGCTATTATATTTGCTTTAATATCTTTATCAACAAAAGAAGATTTACTTCCTTACTAAGAGGGTGATTGGTTAAAGTTGTGAGTGAAGATTTACTTCCTTACTAAGAGGGTGATTGGTTAAAGTTGTGAGTGCTGCACAGCTTTATTTCTCTTCACAGCACACAAACGAAATCAATGCTTTGGTCAATTTTTAATCTCACAGCCATATCTACTTTTTATTTTATTTTATGGCTGTGGAGAGCTAATTTCCTAGAGCACTATTTCAACTCAAAAGTACTTTTCTCTTTTCTATAAACACACGTCCGCTTCCTTTCCTATATAGTAATAAATTTCACTAATATATGATAATATGTTGTTTGATCAAAAAAAATATGATAATATGTTTCTTTCATACATAATCCACAAAATATTACAAATGCTATGTAAAATATGTACACATGATATAGTATACAAATAAAAAGTTAGACATACATATAAATAGAAATTACATATATTACTTTATATCATAATTATTTATAATTTATAAAATAACAAACTAACTTATAAGTTTTAATTTTAGATATATTATTATTTAATTTTAATGTTACTGTTAATATAATAAGTTTTATTTTAGTATAAATGTATAGTGTTAATATTAAGTACTAGATAATGGCACACACCTTTTATGAATAATATATATATCTAATTAATTCAAATCTAATTTTTAAAAATTTTATCTATATTATTTTATTAGTTTCAAATATTAATTAATTATAAGATATAATTTACCTTTTATTACAACACAATACATATAAATTTGGTACTTGATATTTTTATTCTAGCCGTTATTGTATTTTAATGCATTTTAATTAAAATTCTACATTGTAAAATTAAAATAATATAAAAGATAAATCTAAAAACTTAAACCATAAATACCAATTATCAGCAAAACATATAAAATCAAACCCGCTTCATCAAAGTCTCAATTACATTTTATATGAATTTTTTTCTTCACCGAGTTCATAGTGACTTATTAACAAAATCTACAATAATTAAATACAAACTTCTATTTAACTAAAATTTTACAAAACAAAAGTAATACAATATATATGTCTTGTAAAAGCGAAAAATTTAATTATAACGGCAAGAGATCGATTTTTGGACTATATTTTTGATTGATAAGATGATTCAAGAGCATTAAAAAAAAAATAAAAAAAAAAATAAAAATATACGATTTAATATTACTAAACTAAACATAATATGAACAAAACTATACTATGAAAAATATGACAAATAATCAAAACTAAAATTATTAAAATATAATAAATAAGTAAATTACCTAAAATTATGGAAAATATGACAAATAAACAATAATAATGACAAGTAAGAAAAAAAACCTTAAACTATGGAGAAGCTGACACTTCATAAATAATAATATAGATTAACCAATCATGTTTTCTTTTAAAAATTTACAGCACAAAATCTTACAGCTACAGCATAAATCCTAGAGCAAAAATATAAATCTACATTTATTTATGTGTTTAGAATAAGTTTCAACGTCTGGTGTTTAATAAAAAATATTGTTTATGCATTTTATTGTATTTGAAATTTTAAATATAATTCACAAATCTCAATTTTACTACTTTTAAAATATAACATTGAAATTTTGATTTGTTTAATTAAAATTAGTAATTTATTTTATAAATACAGAGATTTATTTCAGATATGAAATTATATATATTTTAAACAATATTTTATACTAAAATTTACTGTAAATAAAATTTATTAGAACCTGAAAGTTGATATTCTCACGAAATATAATAAAACTATATATATATATATATATATATTTGTATTTTATATTAATACTTAATTGAAGTAATTATCTTCCTCTTTTTTATCTAACAGACTTTCTATATCCACCGTAAAATAAATATAATATATAAAAAGTGAGCAATTGATTTTCCAATAATCTTTATATATAATTAGTGCTAAGGTAACATCAATCTCATTATTTTCTCCGGAGCCTATATACCAAACCAACAAAAATAATATGGCTTTCCAGCCCAACTCCGACACAACGCCACCGTCCTACGTCGCTCCTCGTCCGTGGTGGTCACGACCAATGACGACTGTTCCCCCACCTAGTGAACGTAGAGCCACTAGCAAGGAATGTGCGGCTATGTGTGCACCCTCTTGCGGCGGCTTCTTCACCGTTGTCGTCGTGCTCTTAATCTTTGTGTTCATCGACAAAGCTCACTTCCACGCCAAAATCTCCCTCCAGTCACTCGCCGTCTCCTCCGCTACGTGGCAAGGCGATTTTCTCGTGAAAAATCCGAGCTCGAGGTATTCTATCTACTACGACCGCGATGGCGCAGCCGTGAGGCTAGGTTCTCTAAACGTTGCCGTTTTAAACATCACTAGTCAACCTGTTTCTAAAGATCACACTGCTTTCTCGTTGTTTTTCGTTGCTGATGGAAATCGAAGTGACGTCGTTTCAGGGGAGCTTGTCGTCGAACTCGGGGCGAAGCATAAGCTTTACGTGGATTATGATAAGGCTGGACACTTTAATATACGTTGCCAAAATGTGGCTCGAGGCCGTGGGAGGATTATATGTGACTCCTCTTTTACACATTTTAAGTTGTTTTCTTTAGTAAGGGGACTAGAGAGAATTAGATATATCGATTAGGCTTCTGATTTCTTTTAATTTTCATCTTCTTGTTTGATTTTCTGTTATGAATTAGTCCATACGTTTTGTTTTATTCCTCTCCTCCCATATATCAATATATTAATTTCTATCTAATAGTAATGTTAATATAACATAAAAATTAATAATTTTTTATATTTAATAAAAAGAAACATTCACAAATTGTCACTTGGAGGAATCTATAGCAATTACTCTCTTGATCTTTAATAATTTTTTTTACTTAGATATTTTTGCAGATCTTCTCATTGGAAGTGTTCTACATAACACTTTGTGATTATAAGTAGTGAAAAAATAAATTTATCCTTTCTCAATTATTTTAAAAAAAAATTATCTTTCAACCAGATAACTATTAACATAAAAACTCTTTTATATATTCATTAATGTATATAGATATATTTACTTATATAAATGATTAAATTAGATAAACATGAACAATTTTCTTTAGAGCATCATTATTAGTTTCATTGAGATAATATTAATACATTTTTTTGTCGTCCAATATTAATACATTTAATATGGTTAATTATTTAGTTATACATAAATTATTATATTATATATAAACTCATGGTATAAAGCCGAATGTATACAAGTTTTTTGTTTGGAAATTTCTCATATTAGATATTCGTCTCCTTTCCCCTCTTTCATCTATTTTATTTTTCGTTTTTGTTAGAAATTAAGACTCATTGAGATATTCTCTATGAGAATGCTATTAAATTTGCTTTTATATCTTTATCAACAAAAGAGGATTTACGACCGTACTAGGGAAGAGCTTAAATTTAAGAAAATCATGTTTTATATTTCATTGAAGCCTCACAATTTTACCTTACAAAAAGTATCATAAATTCCTTTCACAAAATCTTATAAATCACTATACTTATTTATATTAAGTCGTTTGAAATAGATAGACAGGATATTATGTCACCACTATCGACAGGGTCTAACTAAATCTCTCATAATTATAATAATAAAATAGAAGAAAAGAGAATATTTTCATGGGAAAATGTTCTCTTATTGTTAAGAGATTCTAAAGGAATGTCTTCTTCTTATTGGTTCACTTCTTTTAATTTTAAATATAAATCAAAATATACTATTATTATTATATAATAACGATGCTCTTGAATCCCTTAGATTTGCTGTGGGGCATTTATCAAGAATAGGAGACTTATCCTACTATGGAAAATCCTTTTAAAAAAAAAATCCAGCTTTTATATAATACAGTAAATCTCTAACTAAGTTTAAATTTTCAGAAAGTGTTAATTAAGAAATCTAACATGGCAACCACCGAGTCAGGCAGCCGAAACAACGGTCCCGTCGAGGTTACTCCAAAATATTGCTGCTCTCACTACTTCATTAGTATTATGATCTTCCTTTTCCCTCTGGCCCTTGTAAGTTTTATAGGGTTCTCGCAAGCAAAGACCAGTGTTACATAGAGCTCTTTGCTCACTCCATCTCCGTCTCAAAAGCCGCAAACGTTTCAACCGCTGATTGGAAAACCGGTTTGGTTGCAAAGAGTCCAGCCACAGGGTGTAAACTCTCCCTACACACAGTCACTTCACGTCTCCTTCGTGGGGACGAGGTTATCTCGCTGGCATCTCCGTCGTTGGATGGTTTCGGGCGACTTGCTAGGTTCGAGAAAACTGATGACTCGGTTACGGTTGTTGACTTCAGAAACGTGGTGACGCCGGTAGTTAACGGCAGCGTGGTTTGGGATTATCGTCTCGAGAGTATCATAGGGTTGAAGGCAGAATCTGCACATGGGTTCATGTCGGTGGTTTGCCCGGATATTCCGGTGAAGTTTACGGCGAATGCGGCCGGGAATGTGTTCGGTTCATTGCTCGGAGGTATTCGACCATGTCAATATTTAATCCGGGATAACATGGATTATGTTTAGATATCAAGTCTCTGGTTCTTGCTTTTATGTTATTATTATTTTATTTTGCTAAAGATTTGGTTCCTGATTAAAAGCGAAATCTGTATTTTTTAGTCTTAATTAATATCTCTTTTAATTTCATCTTTTTATGTCACTTCCATCTTCATGACCCCGTCCTTACGTATATAGAAACATAAGACCATGTTTATCGGGATAGTTTTAGGAGTTTCTTAGGGGGATTCACAAAAACACCAAAACTGGTGACAAAAACAACCAATTAAAGATCGTTTGTGGGTGGTTTTTGTATTGTTCATGGGTCCCACCGATTTGTAGTGGCCTGCGATTGGTTCGCTTTTAATTTTTTTTTTCAGACTAAAAACAAAAAAACAAAAAAAAAGTTTCTTAAGAAACCTACCGTTAACATTCTAACATTTTTAAAAATATTATCCACCCAAAAATTGACAGCTGTGTTCTGCGTTTCTTTATAAGAGACGTACGTCTCTCTGGGACGAACCGCTCCTACACCTTTTCCCTCTGATATTCACTGTTTCTTATTTTTAGCTATTATTTTAATATGAGAGACGTGACTAGAGACGAGCCGCTCAGTGTCGGTCCTCAAATATTCATGGTCTAATACGAAATACAAAACTGAGACCTTTAGATAATATATAAAATATCCATCGATAAAAAATTCAAGTCTATAATAAGAAAATTACAATATTCTCAAAACTAATAAAAATCATCAGTTCTTAAATATAGATTTTTTTGCATTTTGTCCTGCAAAATCACCCATCAAACTTTTTTAATCAAGGTTCTTGATCATATTCTTTTCAATCGACTACATAACCAAACCATTCAATCTTCTTGTGACATAGTTGACCGTAAGTAAGACTTTATCAATTTCAGCTTTGAGAAACTTCTTTCGGCTGAGGCAACTAAAATAAAAATATGAGACTTTAGTACCTGATGAGGCAGTGGAAGAGGCTTAAAGGCGTGAAAGAATGTTTGCTAAGAAAATAAAATGAACCTAGAAGATAACTATTGTAAATCAGTTATTTACCTTTTTTGTTGTCCTCATAATATATATATATATTTTAAACCTTCTAATTCATCCATGTTTAATAACATAAAGAGATGTCCCATCACGTTCCTTACTTATCGACAATATACAATAGTACACAACAAATTTCTATATTTATAAGTTACTAGATGATGGTCCGCACACTTGTGCGGATTAATATATATCTAATTAATTCAATTTTTAGCATAATTTTAAATTTTAATCTAATTTATTCTTTAATATCTGGCCAAAATGTGACTCGAGGCATGAGAAGATTATATGAACCTCTTTTACAGATTTGAAGTTATTGATATCAAAGAGACCACAAGGGCAAGGTCCGGAGGGACAATTGGATATCTCGACTAGGCATCTTGTTTTTAAACATCTCCTTGTTTTATTTTCTGTTATGAACTATAGGTTTTGTTTTATTTATTCTCTTTCCCACAAATCAATATATCAACTCTTATCTAACAGTAATTCCCATTGATTGAACTTCTCATTTTATGCTGCAACTTGAATGCATTTTTGGAATAAAAACTTTCTAAATACTTAATTCATGTGCATTCTAAAATTGTTCATCCATTACAAAGAAAAAGTCGAAAGAATATTCCATTTCATTCCATTAGATTCCATATCATTCGAAAAAAAATTTCATTTGAAAATCATTCCAAATCAAAAACTTCTGGAATAAGTGAAATGTTGATTTCATTCCATTATTCCATAAATAATAATTCCTATCATTTCATATATTCTTTTTATTTTTCACTGGTTACACCCTTAAGGTTTTTATAGGGTGTAAGGGTTTATTCCTAGTAGGAATACTATGAATACGATAAATAATTATTTGTTACATAAAAATAGAATAATGTAAAAAATAGAATACAAAGATAAATGAAATAGAGATTTCACACATTTCTTCCATTCAGGTTTAATTTTTTGCTTCATTCCAAAAATTGAATATGTGGAATTGTGTTAACAAAACTTTCATGATAATTGATAACTAGTAACTATTTTATGGAATTGTATAAAATGATTCATGCCAGATAATTTTATTCCAGAAAATGTCATTCTAGTTGCAGCCTTAGCCATTATTATTACTAGATACAAAAGATTACATTATTATTAAGAAAACACAAAAGGTGTCTATTTTCTTAAACATGTAATCTTTTGTATAGCCACCTTGTGTTTTCTTAATAATGTAATCTTTTTTTAAGTGTACACTTGCTTTGTCAAAAAAGCCTCTACATTCAAAGTCTTGTGTTTATAAGTGGTGATAACTTACATCTCTTTTAACCAGATAACTAAGGAATTGATTTTATATATTCATTAATTGTTTATTGATATATTTATTTACTTATATAAATGATTAAACTAGATAAACAGGAACAATTTTCTTTAGATCATCATCATTATTAGTTTCTTTGATATAATACTAAAACATTTAATGTATTTTATAAATGATTAAATTAGATAAACATGTAAAAATTTTAAATCATAAATTTAAGGTATTTATGAAAATTAATTTTTTGTAATTTGGCTTTAAATTTATCATCTTTAAAGGTAAATTTTAAAAATAATATTAATTTTGGGTTAAAATTAGAATTTCTTCGATATTATGCCACTTTTGTCAACAAGTTCTAACTAAATATCTCTAACTAGTTGATGTCCCGCACCTTATGTAATATATATATTATAGATAAATTAAGAATATTTTATTTTAATTTTTATTAAAAATTATTAAATAAAATACAAATTTAAAATTAGTATTATAAATTATAAAACTTCAATATTCATATTGGTAATCAATGTATTAAATATGATATTATTTTGTTTTATAGTTTTATTTAGACAATGTAGAAGTTGGATCAAAATATTTTTTATAGTAATAATCAAATCACAAAACTTGGATTTAAAATTTGAAAATTACTTTTTATATATACTTATTATATTTGTGGACTGGAAAGAAATCCAATATTGACACTGAAAGGATTATAAACAATAACAAATCATAAAACATCAACAAACTTACAAAAGTCAACAAATATTATATATTCTCTATAATTTAGATTTTAAAAACAATGAGACAAAATGAATAAGAAAAACATTATCTCTGTATTCTCGTAGATTATATTTATATTTATATGTTTATTATTTGTCAAACTTTAGTGTTATTTAATGTTTTAATCCTAGCTTTCTTGTTTCTATATATTTCTAATATTTTACGTTAATTTCAATTTGTAGTTTATATGACATTTACTATTCTGGTTTTAAATATATTATTCTGATAACATTTATCATTTTATGGATAAATTCATTATTAGCCTAAATTCATTTGTGATTTTTGATTTTCGCCATTAACAAATACAAATTAATTTATTTTAGAATATGAATATGATTGTTTAATATTAAAATTATATAAACTATTTAACGTGAGTATATAATTTATATTTTAAGACATATATTCAATGATGCTTTACATTAATCTTGACTTTAATATTGTGATAATTATTTGGATCATATTTTGTTTTGTCATCAACTTAAGAATCATATTTGGATCATATTTCCAATAAGAATCATGGAAACTGATTATAATATTAGTCATAACATAAATTAAATATAAGATAAACGGAATTATTATATTATCAATCGATATTGTTAATATCAATTGTTGATATCTTTTTATTAATTAATTTTCCTAATTATCATGATAAGTATATATATTAAATATATATTTTAAAAAAATAATAGTATATATATAGTAGTTGAATAGGTTAATATTTATTGATTATCTAAAATATCATGATAAATATATATATATATATATATATTAAAATAAAATTTTAAATAATAAAATTTATTAAACTAATAATATATCTTAAAATCTTGGAGAAGATGACAAGTTAGGAAATTTACTTCTCAAATAATAGTATATATAGAATCTAAAATATCATGATAAATATGTATATTAAAATAAAAATTTTAAATAATAAAATTTATTAAACTAATAATTTATCCTAAAATCATGGAGAAGATGACAAGTAAGCAAATTTACTTCTCAAATAATAGTATAGATTATAATGATAAATCAAATTAAATAGAAAAGGAGAAATAATAAATAGAATACAATTTATAGTTGAAATTTTCTTTTATTGTTAAGAGGTTCTAGAACAAATGGTCTTCGTCCTATTTTAAAACCTTAATTATAAAATAAAAATATACTGTTATTATAAAGGCAGTTCTAATAAATAGCCCCATCTTTAGTTTTTATTCCTTAGAAAATTGTATTATTTAAATTATATTAGTATGTAAAAACTTATATAAAAGAGTTGTTAAAATAGGACAGATTTAATTAGTAGAGTTTGTTCTAATAAAACTTAGTCAATAATTGAGAGATTATGATTTAAATAATACTAATTATCCCTTGATAAATCAAATTAAGTGTTAACTAATAATATTTTTAATTAAATTTAACATTACAGAAAATAAAATAAAGCACAAAACTAAATTGAATATGTATCTTGGAAAACAAACCGTAAAATATGTTTAATTGTGTTTCTATTAATTTTCATATTTTTGAACTTTTAAATATATATATGAAACATTTTTTTCCATTTTAAAAAGGTAACACATGTCCAACATGGACAAAGAAAAATGAAAAAGTCATATTGGGACGATTAAAACCTGAATTTTTCTTATTTTAACAATTCTCTCTAAGAATTTTCACAAAACGTTAAAGAATTTTAACATGTCAATGTCTATAGAGCAGGCTTCAACCACCGATTCCGGCGGCCCTGACGATAGGTCCTGCGAGATTACTCCAAAATATTGGTGCTCTTGCTACTCCTCTATCATTATTTTCGTATTCGTTTTCACTCTCACCGCAAGCGGTTTGGGTTATTTTCACGACGGCAAATATGCTTGTTACATAGAGCTCTTTGCTCAATCCGTCTCCGTCTCAAACGCTACAAACGCCGCAAACGTTACAACCGCTGATTGGAGAACC
Source organism: Brassica carinata (assembly GCA_016771965.1). NCBI lineage: Eukaryota > Viridiplantae > Streptophyta > Magnoliopsida > Brassicales > Brassicaceae > Brassica > Brassica carinata. Next base: position 63,066,022 of record CM028687.1, on the reverse strand, counting down.
GGTTTGGTCGCGAAGAGTCCAGTCACAGGGTGTGAACTCTCTCTACATACAGTCACGTGGCGTCTCCTTCGTGGCGATGAGGTTATCTCCCAGGTATCTCCGTCGTTGGATGATTTCGGATTCGAGAAAACTGATGAGCCGGTTACAGTTGCCAACTTCAAAAAGGTGGTGACACCGGTAGTTAACGGCAGCGTGGTTTGGAATTATCGTGTGGAGAGTGTCGTCCGTTTGAAGGCAGAATTTGCATATGGGTTCTTGACGGTGGTTTGCCGCGATATCCCGGTGAAGTTTACGGCGGATGTGGCGGGGAATGTGGTTGGTTCGTTGCTCGGAGGTATGCGACCATGTCAATATTTACTCCAGGATAACTTGAATTCTGGTTAAATATCAAGTCTTCAGTTCTTGGCTCTTATGTTTAATTTATTTCCTTTGTTTTTAGTTTTGGTTGCTGATTAAAAGCGAAAGCTGATTTTTTTTAGTCCTAGTTAATCATTTTATCGTTTTAAAGCACTCGCAAATGCTTGATTGAAGTTTTAAACAAGTGAGGGTTTATCTCTTCCTTTTATCAAATACTACACAGTCTTCTATATTAGTTCCGATCTCGGTGTTACAAAATAAAAACTTAAAAACTAATTCTGTTTTCGGTGTTACAAACAAAAGAATAGCTCTAGTTTCTATTTAATTATTTTTATGTTAGTTACATCTAATCTATTTATAGAAAAATAAAAACTATATACAGTAAAAAGTATATAAATTAATTAATAGAACTATTAATTGATAGAAAGTCTATTTTTAGATTTCTCTATTTGAAAATATATTTTTATAAAAGAAAATAGTTGATTTTATAGTATATACATTAACTTCAAATTTAGAAAATTCAACTTTCATATTATTTTATTATATTATTTGGTATATATGAAAAGTATTTTATAGAAGTTAAATGTATTTTTACATAAAAATTTATTAAATATTATCAAATATATTAAAGTTTTAAGAAAAGATAGAAATTAACTCCAGCGTGCATATAAAATTTACTGTAAATCCAATTAACTAAAACCTTAAAAGTTTATCTGCCTCTTCTATATCTCAAACTTTTTCCACCTTAAACAAGATATATAAATAGTGGGAGATCGAAATTCGATTAATCTCTATATAATTAATGATAACTTAGCATCAATCTCATTCTTGTCTCCAAAGTCCAAACCAACAAAAAGAAATATGGCCTACCAAACCAACTTTCATCTAACGCAACCGTTCTCCGTCGCTCTTCGTCGGTGGTGGTCACGTCCAATGGTGACTATCCCACCATCTAGTGAACGTGCATGCACTAACAAAGAATGTGCGGCTATGTGTGCACCCTGCTTTGGCGGCTTACTCACCCTTGTCGCCGTGTACTTAATCTTTTTGTTCATCGACAAAGCCCACTCCCACGCCAAAATCTCCCTCCAGTCCTTAGCCGTCTCCTCCACAACGTGGCAAGGCGATTTTCTCGTGAAAATCCCGAGCTCGAGGTATTCTATCTACTACGACGTCGATGAGGCTGCCGTGAGGCTAGGTTCTCTAAATGCTGCCGTTTTGAACATCACCAGTGAACGTGTTTCTAGAGATGACACGGCTTTCTCGTTGTTTTCGTTGCTGAGGAGGGAAATCGGAGCGACGACGTTTCTCGAGAGCTTGAGATCAAACTCTTGGCGAAGCATAAGCGTTATGTGGATAATGATGAAGCTGTACACTTTAATATTCGGTGCCAAAATCTGACTCGGATTATATGTGAATCCTCTTTTACTGGTTTTAGGTTGTTTACTCTTTCAAAAATAAGACAACGAGGGACAATTGAATAAATCGATTAGGCTTCTAGTTCTAGTTTCTTTTCCATCTTCTTGTTTAATTGTCTGTTATGAATTATCCACAAGTTTTGTTTTATTTCTTCCCCTTCCCATATATCAGTATCAATTTCTATCTAAGAGTAACCCTATTCCTTAATGTAAAATATAACATAAATAAGTAATAATTTTTTATTCTTGACAAAAAGAAACATTCACTACTTGTCAACTGGACATTCATTTGAGAAAATTATATCCATTTCTCTATTGATTTTTATTTATTTTTAATATTTTACTTACATATTTTCAGATCTTCTCACTGGAAGTGTTCTACATAACACTGGTTTTATCAACAACAAAAAGTATGTCAAAATCTTGCGACTTTAAGTAGTCAATTTTTTTTTCCAATGAAAGATTCGAACTATTTTAGAAAAACCATTCCACCTTCATCTTCTTCAACTACTTCATCGTGTTGCAAACCACACTCCCATGTTATTTATTAAAGTGTACAAGTCTTTCCCTTTTTTCTTTGAAAATTCTGAATTAGATATTCGTCTCGTTTTCTCTCTTTCATCTATAGATGTTATTTTTCATTTTGTAAGAATAAATATCTTTATCAACAAAAGAAGACTCGTTGAGATTTTCTCTATGGGAATGCTATTATATTTGCTTTAATATCTTTATCAACAAAAGAAGATTTACTTCCTTACTAAGAGGGTGATTGGTTAAAGTTGTGAGTGAAGATTTACTTCCTTACTAAGAGGGTGATTGGTTAAAGTTGTGAGTGCTGTACACAGCTTTATTTCTCTTCACAGCACACAAACGAAATCAATGCTTTGGTCAATTTTTAATCTCACAGCCATATCTACTTTTATTTTATTTTATGGCTGTGGAGAGCTAATTTCCTAGAGCACTATTTCAACTCAAAAGTACTTTTTCTCTTTTCTATAAACACACGTCCGCTTCCTTTCCTATATAGTAATAAATTTCACTAATATATGATAATATGTTGTTTGATCAAAAAAAAAATATGATAATATGTTTCTTTCATACATAATCCACAAAATATTACAAATGCTATGTAAAATATGTACACATGATATAGTATACAAATAAAAAAGTTAGACATACATATAAATAGAAATTACATATATTACTTTATATCATAATTATTTATAATTTATAAAATAACAAACTAACTTATAAGTTTTAATTTTAGATATATTATTATTTAATTTTAATGTTACTGTTAATATAATAAGTTTTATTTTAGTATAAATGTATAGTGTTAATATTAAGTACTAGATAATGGCACACACCTTTTGCGGAATAATATATATATCTAATTAATTCAAATCTAATTTTTTAAAAATTTTATCTATATTATTTTATTAGTTTCAAATATTAAATTAATTATAAGATATAATTTACCTTTTATTACAACACAATACATATAAATTTGGTACTTGATATTTTTTATTCTAGCCGTTATTGTATTTTAATGCATTTTAATTAAAATTCTACATTGTAAAATTAAAATAATATAAAAGATAAATCTAAAAACTTAAACCATAAATACCAATTATCAGCAAAACATATAAAATCAAACCCGCTTCATCAAAGTCTCAATTACATTTTATATGAATTTTTTCTTCACCGGAGTTCATAGTGGCCTTATTAACAAAATCTACAATAATTAAATACAAACTTCTATTTAACTAAAATTTTACAAAACAAAAGTAATACAATATATATGTCTTGTAAAAGCGAAAAATTTAATTATAACGGCAAGAGATCGTATTTTTGGACTATATTTTTTGATTGATAAGATGATTCAGTAGCATTAAAAAAAAAATAAAAAAAAAAATAAAAATATACGATTTAATATTACTAAACTAAACATAATATGAACAAAACTATACTATGAAAAATATGACAAATAATCAAAACTAAAATTATTAAAATATAATAAATAAGTAAATTACCTAAAATTATGGAAAATATGACAAATAAACAATAATAATGACAAGTAAGAAAAAAAAAACCTTAAACTATGGAGAAGCTGACACTTCATAAATAATAATATAGATTAACCAATCATGTTTTCTTTTAAAAATTTACAGCACAAAATCTTACAGCTACAGCATAAATCCTAGAGCAAAATATAAATCTACATTTATTTATGTGTTTAGAATAAGTTTCAACGTCTGGTGTTTAATAAAAAATATTGTTTATGCATTTTATTGTATTTGAAATTTTAAATATAATTCACAAATCTCAATTTTACTACTTTTAAAATATAACATTGAAATTTTGATTTGTTTAATTAAAATTAGTAATTTATTTTATAAATACAGAGATTTATTTCAGATATGAAATTATATATATTTTTAAACAATATTTTATACTAAAATTTACTGTAAATAAAATTTATTAGAACCTGAAAGTTGATATTCTCACGAAATATAATAAAAACTATATATATATATATATATATATTTGTATTTTATATTAATACTTAATTGAAGTAATTATCTTCCTCTTTTTTATCTAACAGACTTTCTATATCCACCGTAAAATAAATATAATATATAAAAGTGAGCAATTGATTTTCCAATAATCTTTATATATAATTAGTGCTAAGGTAACATCAATCTCATTATTTTCTCTCGGAGCCTATATACCAAACCAACAAAATAATATGGCTTTCCAGCCCAACTCCGACACAACGCCACCGTCCTACGTCGCTCCTCGTCCGTGGTGGTCACGACCAATGACGACTGTTCCCCCACCTAGTGAACGTAGAGCCACTAGCAAGGAATGTGCGGCTATGTGTGCACCCTCTTGCGGCGGCTTCTTCACCGTTGTCGTCGTGCTCTTAATCTTTGTGTTCATCGACAAAGCTCACTTCCACGCCAAAATCTCCCTCCAGTCACTCGCCGTCTCCTCCGCTACGTGGCAAGGCGATTTTCTCGTGAAAAATCCGAGCTCGAGGTATTCTATCTACTACGACCGCGATGGCGCAGCCGTGAGGCTAGGTTCTCTAAACGTTGCCGTTTTAAACATCACTAGTCAACCTGTTTCTAAAGATCACACTGCTTTCTCGTTGTTTTTCGTTGCTGATGGAAATCGAAGTGACGTCGTTTCAGGGGAGCTTGTCGTCGAACTCGGGGCGAAGCATAAGCTTTACGTGGATTATGATAAGGCTGGACACTTTAATATACGTTGCCAAAATGTGGCTCGAGGCCGTGGGAGGATTATATGTGACTCCTCTTTTACACATTTTAAGTTGTTTTCTTTAGTAAGGGGACTAGAGAGAATTAGATATATCGATTAGGCTTCTGATTTCTTTTAATTTTCATCTTCTTGTTTGATTTTCTGTTATGAATTAGTCCATACGTTTTGTTTTATTCCTCTCCTCCCATATATCAATATATTAATTTCTATCTAATAGTAATGTTAATATAACATAAAAATTAATAATTTTTTATATTTAATAAAAAGAAACATTCACAAATTGTCACTTGGAGGAATCTATAGCAATTACTCTCTTGATCTTTAATAATTTTTTTTACTTAGATATTTTTGCAGATCTTCTCATTGGAAGTGTTCTACATAACACTTTGTGATTATAAGTAGTGAAAAAATAAATTTATCCTTTCTCAATTATTTTAAAAAAAAATTATCTTTCAACCAGATAACTATTAACATAAAAACTCTTTTATATATTCATTAATGTATATAGATATATTTACTTATATAAATGATTAAATTAGATAAACATGAACAATTTTCTTTAGAGCATCATTATTAGTTTCATTGAGATAATATTAATACATTTTTTTGTCGTCCAATATTAATACATTTAATATGGTTAATTATTTAGTTATACATAAATTATTATATTATATATAAACTCATGGTATAAAGCCGAATGTATACAAGTTTTTTGTTTGGAAATTTCTCATATTAGATATTCGTCTCCTTTCCCCTCTTTCATCTATTTTATTTTTCGTTTTTGTTAGAAATTAAGACTCATTGAGATATTCTCTATGAGAATGCTATTAAATTTGCTTTTATATCTTTATCAACAAAAGAGGATTTACGACCGTACTAGGGAAGAGCTTAAATTTAAGAAAATCATGTTTTATATTTCATTGAAGCCTCACAATTTTACCTTACAAAAAGTATCATAAATTCCTTTCACAAAATCTTATAAATCACTATACTTATTTATATTAAGTCGTTTGAAATAGATAGACAGGATATTATGTCACCACTATCGACAGGGTCTAACTAAATCTCTCATAATTATAATAATAAAATAGAAGAAAAGAGAATATTTTCATGGGAAAATGTTCTCTTATTGTTAAGAGATTCTAAAGGAATGTCTTCTTCTTATTGGTTCACTTCTTTTAATTTTAAATATAAATCAAAATATACTATTATTATTATATAATAACGATGCTCTTGAATCCCTTAGATTTGCTGTGGGGCATTTATCAAGAATAGGAGACTTATCCTACTATGGAAAATCCTTTTAAAAAAAAAATCCAGCTTTTATATAATACAGTAAATCTCTAACTAAGTTTAAATTTTCAGAAAGTGTTAATTAAGAAATCTAACATGGCAACCACCGAGTCAGGCAGCCGAAACAACGGTCCCGTCGAGGTTACTCCAAAATATTGCTGCTCTCACTACTTCATTAGTATTATGATCTTCCTTTTCCCTCTGGCCCTTGTAAGTTTTATAAGGGTTCTCGCAAGCAAAGACCAGTGTTACATAGAGCTCTTTGCTCACTCCATCTCCGTCTCAAAAGCCGCAAACGTTTCAACCGCTGATTGGAAAACCGGTTTGGTTGCAAAGAGTCCAGCCACAGGGTGTAAACTCTCCCTACACACAGTCACTTCACGTCTCCTTCGTGGGGACGAGGTTATCTCGCTGGCATCTCCGTCGTTGGATGGTTTCGGGCGACTTGCTAGGTTCGAGAAAACTGATGACTCGGTTACGGTTGTTGACTTCAGAAACGTGGTGACGCCGGTAGTTAACGGCAGCGTGGTTTGGGATTATCGTCTCGAGAGTATCATAGGGTTGAAGGCAGAATCTGCACATGGGTTCATGTCGGTGGTTTGCCCGGATATTCCGGTGAAGTTTACGGCGAATGCGGCCGGGAATGTGTTCGGTTCATTGCTCGGAGGTATTCGACCATGTCAATATTTAATCCGGGATAACATGGATTATGTTTAGATATCAAGTCTCTGGTTCTTGCTTTTATGTTATTATTATTTTATTTTGCTAAAGATTTGGTTCCTGATTAAAAGCGAAATCTGTATTTTTTAGTCTTAATTAATATCTCTTTTAATTTCATCTTTTATGTCACTTCCATCTTCATGACCCCGTCCTTACGTATATAGAAACATAAGACCATGTTTATCGGGATAGTTTTAGGAGTTTCTTAGGGGGATTCACAAAAACACCAAAACTGGTGACAAAAACAACCAATTAAAGATCGTTTGTGGGTGGTTTTTTTGTATTGTTCGCGGGTCCCACCGATTTGTAGTGGCCTGCGATTGGTTCGCTTTTAATTTTTTTTTTCAGACTAAAAACAAAAAAACAAAAAAAAAGTTTCTTAAGAAACCTACCGTTAACATTCTAACATTTTTAAAATATTATCCACCCAAAATTGACAGCTGTGTTGCGTTTCTTTATAAGAGACGACGTCTCTGGGACGAACCGCTCCTACACCTTTTCCCTCTGATATTCACTGTTTCTTATTTTTAGCTATTATTTTAATATGAGAGACGTGACTAGAGACGAGCCGCTCAGTGTCGGTCCTCAAATATTCATGGTCTAATACGAAATACAAAACTGAGACCTTTAGATAATATATAAAATATCCATCGATAAAAAATTCAAGTCTATAATAAGAAAATTACAATATTCTCAAAACTAATAAAAATCATCAGTTCTTAAATATAGATTTTTTTGCATTTTGTCCTGCAAAATCACCCATCAAACTTTTTTAATCAAGGTTCTTGATCATATTCTTTTCAATCGACTACATAACCAAACCATTCAATCTTCTTGTGACATAGTTGACCGTAAGTAAGACTTTATCAATTTCAGCTTTGAGAAACTTCTTTCGGCTGAGGCAACTAAAATAAAAATATGAGACTTTAGTACCTGATGAGGCAGTGGAAGAGGCTTAAAGGCGTGAAAGAATGTTTGCTAAGAAAATAAAATGAACCTAGAAGATAACTATTGTAAATCAGTTATTTACCTTTTTTTTGTTGTCCTCATAATATATATATATATTTTAAACCTTCTAATTCATCCATGTTTAATAACATAAAGAGATGTCCCATCACGTTCCTTACTTATCGACAATATACAATAGTACACAACAAATTTCTATATTTATAAGTTACTAGATGATGGTCCGCACACTTGTGCGGATTAATATATATCTAATTAATTCAATTTTTAGCATAATTTTAAATTTTAATCTAATTTATTCTTTAATATACGGCGCCAAAATGTGACTCGAGGCATGAGAAGATTATATGCGAACCTCTTTTACAGATTTGAAGTTATTGATATCAAAGAGACCACAAGGGGCAAGGTCCGGAGGGACAATTGGATATCTCGACTAGGCATCTTGTTTTTAAACATCTCCTTGTTTTATTTTCTGTTATGAACTATAGGTTTTGTTTTATTTATTCTCTTTCCCACAAATCAATATATCAACTCTTATCTAACAGTAATTCCCATTGATTGAACTTCTCATTTTATGCTGCAACTTGAATGCATTTTTGGAATAAAACTTTCTAAATACTTAATTCATGTGCATTCTAAAATTGTTCATCCATTACAAAGAAAAAGTCGAAAGAATATTCCATTTCATTCCATTAGATTCCATATCATTCCGGAAAAAAAAAATTTCATTTGAAAATCATTCCAAATCAAAAAACTTCTGGAATAAGTGAAATGTTGATTTCATTCCATTATTCCATAAATAATAATTCCTATCATTTCATATATTCTTTTTATTTTTCACTGGTTACACCCTTAAGGTTTTTTATAGGGTGTAAGGGTTTATTCCTAGTAGGAATACTATGAATACGATAAATAATTATTTGTTACATAAAAAATAGAATAATGTAAAAAAAATAGAATACAAAGATAAATGAAATAGAGATTTCACACATTTCTTCCATTCAGGTTTAATTTTTTTGCTTCATTCCAAAAATTGAATATGTGGAATTGTGTTAACAAAACTTTCATGATAATTGATAACTAGTAACTATTTTATGGAATTGTATAAAATGATTCATGCCAGATAATTTTATTCCAGAAAATGTCATTCTAGTTGCAGCCTTAGCCATTATTATTACTAGATACAAAAGATTACATTATTATTAAGAAAACACAAAAGGTGTCTATTTTCTTAAACATGTAATCTTTTGTATAGCCACCTTTGTGTTTTCTTAATAATGTAATCTTTTTTTTAAGTGTACACTTGCTTTGTCAAAAAAAAAGCCTCTACATTCAAAGTCTTGTGTTTATAAGTGGTGATAACTTACATCTCTTTTAACCAGATAACTAAGGAATTGATTTTATATATTCATTAATTGTTTATTGATATATTTATTTACTTATATAAATGATTAAACTAGATAAACAGGAACAATTTTCTTTAGATCATCATCATTATTAGTTTCTTTGATATAATACTAAAACATTTAATGTATTTTATAAATGATTAAATTAGATAAACATGTAAAAATTTTAAATCATAAATTTAAGGTATTTATGAAAATTAATTTTTTGTAATTTGGCTTTAAATTTATCATCTTTAAAGGTAAATTTTAAAAATAATATTAATTTTGGGTTAAAATTAGAATTTCTTCGATATTATGCCACTTTTGTCAACAAGTTCTAACTAAATATCTCTAACTAGTTGATGTCCCGCACCTTATGCGGTAATATATATATTATAGATAAATTAAGAATATTTTATTTTAATTTTTATTAAAAAAATTATTAAATAAAATACAAATTTAAAATTAGTATTATAAATTATAAAACTTCAATATTCATATTGGTAATCAATGTATTAAATATGATATTATTTTGTTTTATAGTTTTATTTAGACAATGTAGAAGTTGGATCAAAATATTTTTTATAGTAATAATCAAATCACAAAACTTGGATTTAAAATTTGAAAATTACTTTTTATATATACTTATTATATTTGTGGACTGGAAAGAAATCCAATATTGACACTGAAAGGATTATAAACAATAACAAATCATAAAACATCAACAAACTTACAAAAGTCAACAAATATTATATATTCTCTATAATTTAGATTTTAAAAACAATGAGACAAAATGAATAAGAAAAACATTATCTCTGTATTCTCGTAGATTATATTTATATTTATATGTTTATTATTTGTCAAACTTTAGTGTTATTTAATGTTTTAATCCTAGCTTTCTTGTTTCTATATATTTCTAATATTTTACGTTAATTTCAATTTGTAGTTTATATGACATTTACTATTCTGGTTTTAAATATATTATTCTGATAACATTTATCATTTTATGGATAAATTCATTATTAGCCTAAATTCATTTGTGATTTTTGATTTTCGCCATTAACAAATACAAATTAATTTATTTTAGAATATGAATATGATTGTTTAATATTAAAATTATATAAACTATTTAACGTGAGTATATAATTTATATTTTAAGACATATATTCAATGATGCTTTACATTAATCTTGACTTTAATATTGTGATAATTATTTGGATCATATTTTGTTTTGTCATCAACTTAAGAATCATATTTGGATCATATTTCCAATAAGAATCATGGAAACTGATTATAATATTAGTCATAACATAAATTAAATATAAGATAAACGGAATTATTATATTATCAATCGATATTGTTAATATCAATTGTTGATATCTTTTATTAATTAATTTTCCTAATTATCATGATAAGTATATATATTAAATATATATTTTAAAAATAATAGTATATATATAGTAGTTGAATAGGTTAATATTTATTGATTATCTAAAATATCATGATAAATATATATATATATATATATATTAAAATAAAATTTTAAATAATAAAATTTATTAAACTAATAATATATCTTAAAATCTTGGAGAAGATGACAAGTTAGGAAATTTACTTCTCAAATAATAGTATATATAGAATCTAAAATATCATGATAAATATGTATATTAAAATAAAAATTTTAAATAATAAAATTTATTAAACTAATAATTTATCCTAAAATCATGGAGAAGATGACAAGTAAGCAAATTTACTTCTCAAATAATAGTATAGATTATAATAATAAATCAAATTAAATAGAAAAGGAGAAATAATAAATAGAATACAATTTATAGTTGAAATTTTCTTTTATTGTTAAGAGGTTCTAGAACAAATGGTCTTCGTCCTATTTTAAAACCTTAATTATAAAATAAAAATATACTGTTATTATAAAGGCAGTTCTAATAAATAGCCCCATCTTTAGTTTTTTTATTCCTTAGAAAATTGTATTATTTAAATTATATTAGTATGTAAAAAACTTATATAAAAAGAGATGTTAAAATCGGCAAATTTAAGTTGAGTTTGTTCAAATAAGGCTTTAGTCAATAATTGGGAGATTATGATTTAAATAATAAAAAATTATCCCTTGATAAAACATATTAATTTAGTTAAAAATAAAAGGTATATAAGATTTAACATTACAGAAATAAAATAAAACACAAAGTAAGATGAATATGTATTTTGGAAAAAACAAATTAACAAAATATATTTACGTGTGTTTCAAGTAATTATCATATTTTGAAATTTTAAATATTTATAAAACAATTTTTTCCATATAAAAGTAACACATGTCCAATATAGACAAAAAAATGGAATAGTTATATTGGGACAATTAAAACCTGAATCTTTCCTATTTTAACGATTTTCTCAAAATTCAGCTTGCTATACATGCAGGAATTCTTTAACTAAAGTCTATATTTTTACAAAGCGTTAAGAAATTTAACATGTTTACGTCTATAGAGCACGCTTCAACCACCGATTCAGGCGCCCGAAGCGATAGATCCATCAAGGTTACTCCAAAATACTGCTGCTCTAACTACTTCTCGATCATTATTTTAGCACTTGTTATCAATCTCGCTACAAGTGGTTTGGATCATCTCCTCGACGGCAAATATGCTTGTTACATAGAGCTCTTTGCTCACTCCGTTTCCGTCTCAAACGCCGCAAACGTTACAACCGCTGATTGGAGAACCGGTCTGATTGCCAAGAGTCCAGTCACAGGGTGTAAACTCTCTCTACATACAATCACATCGCGTCTCCTTCGTGGGGAAGAGGTTATCTCCAAGGTATCTCCGTCGTTGGATGATTTCGGGAATCCTGTTACCTCCGATAAAGCTGATGAGTCGGTTACAATTGTCGACTTCAGAAACGTGGTGACGCCGGTTGTTAACGGCAGCGTGGTTTGGGATTTTCGTGTGGATAGTGTCGTCGGGTTGAAGGCGGAATTTGCACGTGGGTTTTTGACGGTGGTTTGCCGCAATATTCCGGTGAAGTTTACGGCGGATTCGGCGGGGAATGTGGTTGGTTCGTTGCTCGGAGGTATGCGACCATGTGATTATTTACTCCGGGATAACTTTCTTTAATTCTGTTTAGATATTAGTAAGTCTCTAGTTCGTGGCTTTTGTGTTACTTTGTTTCCTTTGTTTGTAGTTTTGGTTACTGATTAAAAACCAAAACTGTATTTACAGTCATAATTTAATCTTTTTATCGTTTTATTACACTCGCAAATGCTTGATTTATTTAAGTTTTAATCAAGTGAGGGTTTTATTTCTCACAAATACTGCACATTCTCCTATATTAGTTCCGATCCCGGTGTTACAAAATAAAAGGTTAAAAACTAATTCCGTTTTCGGTGTTAGAAACAAAAAGAATAGCTCTAGTTTCTATTTTTAATTATTTTTACGTTAGTTACATCTAATCTATTTATAGAAAGTTAAGAGCTATATACAGTAATTTTATTAATTCTTAGAACTATTAATTGATAAAAGTCTATTTTAAGATTTTTCTATTTTTAAAACGTATTTTTATAAAATAAAATAGTTAATTTTACAGTATACATTAATTAAAATTTAGAAATTCATCAGTTTTATATTGTTTTATTATACTATTTGGTATAATTAATATATTTTGTAGAAGTTAAGTGTATTTTAAGATATACTTTTATTAAATATTATCAAATATATTGAAGTTTTAAGAAAAATATAGAGATAAACTTATTTGTGCATATAAAATTTAGGGTAAATATAATTCATTACAACCTTAAAATTTGATCTTTTCACAAAATCTAATGAAACTAGCTATATATTGATTATCTTTATATGAATAATTAATTAAAGTAGTTATCTTCCTCGTCTTTTTCATCTTCCTTTTTTTTCTAAAAAAAATTTCTTATTCCACCTTAAAATAATATAAACAGAATATAAAAAATGGGAAATCGAAATTACATTAATGCCTATATATATAATGATAACGTAGCATCAATCTCATTCGTCTCTCCAAAGTCCAAACCAACAAAAAGAAATATGGCTTACCAAACCAACTTTCATCAAACGCCACCGTTCTTCGTTGCTCTTCGTCGGTGGTGGTCACGACCAATGGTGACTGTCCCACCATCTGATGAACGTAGTCCCACTGGCAAAGAAATGGCGGCTATGTATGCACCTTTCAGCGGCGGTTTCTTCACCGTTTTGGTCGTGTTCTTGATCTTTCTGTTCATCGACAAAGCCCACTCCCACGCCAAAATCTCCCTCCAATCCCTAGCCGTCTCCTCAGCAACGTGGCAAGTCGATTTTGTCGTGAAAAAACTGAGCTCGAGGTATTCTATCTACTACGACGGTGATGACGCTGCCGTGAGGCTCGGTTCTCAAAACGTTGCCGTTTTGAACATTACTAGTGAACGTGTTTCTAGAGATCACACGGCTTTCTCATTGTCTTTCGTTGCTGAGGAGGAAAATCGAAGCGACGTCATTTCAGAAGAGCTTAAAATCAAACTCAGGGCGAAGCATAAGCGTTACGTAGATGATGATGAAGCTGGACACTTTAATATACGGTGCCAAAATGTGTCTCGAGGCCGTGACAAGATTATATGCGAATCCTCTTTTACACTTTTTAAGTCGTTTCATTTAATAAGACAACGAGGGACAATTGAAACTTAGATTAGGCTTCTAGTTTCTTGTTTTAGTTTTATTTTATGAACTAGATGATAATTTTCGTTCTGTGTGGATTATATTTTTCAAAACTAAATTTTATTTTATTATTATAAATAATATCAATTTTGTTATCTATAACTTTTTGACATTTGATTACAGGTGGACATCCGAGTACCATTTGGTTTGGCTTGGTTTGGATCTTTGTGGATTTGGTTCACTTCAAATTTTTGCGGGTTCGGATAAACTATTTAATTCTTTCTTTTTGAAATTAAAGTTTATATATACTTTAAAATTTTCAAAATATAAAAACAAAAATAATAGAGAACATACAAATTTGAATAATGTATGCCAAAATACTTAAACTTTACATCAACTTGGTTTAGTTTAAATATTTGAATAAGAAATTAATAGATATTTTAAGTATTTTAGGTATATATTTGTATATATTCCAAGTATTTTGGACAACTTAGAAACATCTTATATATTTTGTATATTTTTTAGAATTAAATTTAAAATAATTAATATATTTAAGTATATAAATCTGGTTCGGATATATTTGGATACCCGAAATATTACGGTCCAGATCAGGTCGGTGCTAGTTCTCTAGATACAAAATTTTCTAAATCATTCGGATATCTAACCAATTTTGGTTTTAGTTCAATACTATTTCTTGGATCGGATTTGGTTTGGTTTTTTGGATTTGGATTTTTGCCCAACCTATAGTTTTATTGTAATAAAATTTTAAACTAAAATGATGATGGTTTATATTGATTTTGGGTATGCAATAATTTTTAAACCAAAACCTATTTTACTATGTACATGGCCCTTAATCATTATAAATTATTCTAGACCCATTTAAGAAAAACAATGTGTTGAGCTTAAAAAACGTTATCATTTCAGATTGTCAATCGATACTTTCATATATCCTTTGGTGATTTTGTGACAAATAGAAAAGGGGGGGGGTAGAAAAGCAAATTTGTTCTGCAATTCATTGATTTCAATAATTTCTAAATAAATATGTGTTTATATCGATCTCTTATAAGATTTTTGAACAATATTAATTAATAAAATCTTATAGTTGCTAGAGTAATAATTTTTTTCTCAATTACTATATAAGAGATTAGAGTAATCACACAAATCAAAATATTCTAAATAAACAAGAGGTATTATTTAGAATATTTTTATGGTAAATAAATCAAAATAATTATTTTATTTATTGTATATGGTATATAATTAAATTTCAATGATATTGAATGGATATATAGTATCTTTTAATATAAATATTTATTAGTGAGACTTCCTACTCATATGGTCTATTAACATTTGTATATTTGATGTAACAAAAAATTTAACCATTAATCCCAAAAAAAATTTATGTTATATTTTTTCGATGTAAATTTCAAAATCGAAATACTAAGTTCTCAATACTTTTTAATGCAAAATTCAAAATTAACATATATATATATATATATATATATATATATTATTTAATATGAATATCTATTAAATAAAAAATTCATATTAATACGATTTTATGATCATTTGAATCTTGTTATAACAAAACAAATAAGCCATTGATAACAAAAATTTTAAAGTTGGATTTTTAACATTTTTGTAATTTATAGTCATTTTATAAAATTCCAAATATAACATATATGAAAAAATATTATTTGGTTAATGTGATTGTTTAATTTCTTTTAATAATTTAAAATTAAAAAAATGAGGAATAACACAAAAATTGTTCTCAAATATTTATTATTCTTAATCATTAATTATCATATGTATATTAATCAAATTAGATAATATTGTTGCTTTTATTTAAGGAAGGAATACACGACTCTTATATTTTGGTTTACGTTCCCTAGCAATTGAATTCTGGACCTACAAATTATTCAATTGATTCTTATACTGACATGTAAGTCAAATTGACATTTTAATTAAGTGATACATCATTAAGTCTCTTTTGTAGTTAGTACAAAATATAAATTATAACTTTTTAAATGATTCTCGAATAATATATAGGGGATCAGTCCGTCAAGGTTTATTTCTCAACTTCTTATTAATATTTGAATAAAATTATTTTTTCATGAAGCATATTTCTCTAATGTTAAGAAAATTTAGAACAACATGTTTTCTCCTATTGGTTCACTTATTTTATTTTTAATTTTAATTATAAAATTAAATTATATGATTATTATAGTAATGATGATGCCTTAGATAAGGGACATTTATCAACAATAGGAGATTTCTTATAGTATGAAAAACATATATAAAAAGGAGTTGCTAAAATAGGACAGATTTAAGTTGAGTTTGTCTTAATAAGACTTAATCATAAATAATTTGGGGATTAGGGTTTAAATTATCCAACATTTCCCCTTGATAAATCAAATTTAGTTTTAAATAAAAATAAAATATTTATATTCTATTAAAACATGAACATGATCTATTGATAAATATTATGTCTAACAATGCACTTCTTTTATTTAAATGACTATTTATCAAATTAAATTAATATTTAAACAAAAATATGATTACAAAAAATATAAATGTAAAAGTTAAATTTCCAAAAAAATTAAAATAAAAAATCTACCTGGAAAAACTAAACACAAAACTAAATTGAATATGTATTTTAGAAAAACCAACCATGCAAAATGTTCTTACTTGTATTTCTAACCATTTTCATATTTGAAATTCTTAAATATTTATAAAACAAAATTTTCCATTTTAAAAGGTAAAATATTGACAAAAACGGGAAAGTCATATTAGAAAAAATCGAAACATGAATCATTCCCCTTTTAACAATTCTCTTTTTAAAAAGTCCATCTTTTTATTACACATGAATTCTTTAACTATAGCCCTGTTCGGGAAGTAGATGCAGAAACTAGCGTCAGCGACGATATTTAAAACATGTAGTTGAAAATATATTAGTTGGAATTGGTCGCAGCGTTCATTTAAAAGTTCTGGTACTAGATACTTTCGATCGCCGGATTTAATGGCGTCTATCATTTTCTAAATCCGGTGCCGCGTTAGACGCTAGCGATCATTTTCTCTCTTATCTGTGTTTTGGTTTGCCGTGGTTTGTATCTATTACAGGTTACCGGACGCTGACGTGCAGCGTCTTCTACCCGAACAGGGCTTAAGTCTATATTTTCACAAAGTGTTAATAGTCCTAACATGTCAACGTCTATAGACCAAGCTTCAACCACTGTTTTCGGCGGCCCAGACGATAATCCCCTCGAGGTTACTCCAAAATATTGCTGGCTTACTACTTCTTTACCATGTATTTGCGTACACGTTGTCCCTCTCGCCTTTGGAGGTTTGTATTTATCTTTTCGACGGCAAACCTGCTTGTTACATAGACTGATGGACCTCTTTGCTCAGTCCGACTCCGTTGTAAACTCTCTCTCCATACAGCCACGTCATGTCTCCTTCGTGGCGACGAGGTTGTTCTCGCTGGCATCTCCGTTGTTAAATGATTTCGGACGAGTTGTTACGTTCGAGAAAACTGATGAGCCGGTTACAATTGTCGACTTCAAAAAGATGGTGACCCCGGGAGTTTTTGGCAGCGCGTCGGGTCGGGTTGAATGCAGAATCTGCACATTGGTTCTTGACGGTGGTTTGCCGCGATATTCCTGTGAAGTTTACGGCGAATGCAGCGGGGCATGTAGTTGGTTCGTAGCTGGGAGGTATGCGACGATGTGAATATTTACTCCGTGATAACTTGAATTCTGTTTAGATATTCTCTAGTTCTCGGCTTTCATGTTTATTTTATTTTCTTTGTTTTTGGTTTTTGTTCCTCATTAAAATCAAAAGCTGTATTTTTATATAAATAATTAATTAAAGTAATTATCTTCCTCCTTTTTATCTACAAACTTTCTTTATCCACCATAAAATAAAATAAATATAATATTTTAAAAGTGAGATATCGATGTTCATGTTCCAATAATCTCTAAATAAACAACTGAGAAGGTAACATCAAATCTCATTATTTTCTCCAAATTCCAAATCAACAAAAAAGAATTATGGCTTACCAAGCCAACTTTGACACAATGCCACCGTCCTCCGTCGCTCCTCGTTCACGGTGGTCACGAGATTGCAAAGAAGTGGCGGTTATGTGTGCACCCTGTTGCAGCGGCTTATTCACCCTTGTCGCCTTGTTCTTAATCTTTTCGTTCATCGACAAAGCTCACTCCCACGCCAAAATCTCCCTCCATTCCTTCGCAGTCTCCTCCGCCACGTGGCGAGGCGATTTTCTCGTGAAGAATCCGAGCTCGAGGTATTCTATCTACTACGAAGGCGATGACGCTTCCGTGAGGCTAGGTTCGCAAAACGTCGCCGTTTTAAACATCACTAGTGAACGTGTTTCTAGAGATCACACGGCTTTCTCGTTGTCTTTCGTTGCCGAGGAGGGAAATCGAAGCGGCGTCGTTTCAGAAGAGCTTGACATCAAACTCATGGCCAAGCATAAGCTTTACATGGCTTCTGATGAAGCTGGATTCTTTAATATATGGTGCAAAAATGTGACTCGAGGCCGTGAAAAGATTGTATGTGAATCATCTTTTACAGATTTCAAGTTGTTTTCTTTAATAAGACAACGAGGGACAATTGTATAATCGATTAGCCTTCTAGTTTCTTTTTCATCATTCTTGTTTTATCTTCTGTTATGAATTAGTCCATATGTTTTGTTTTTATTTTTTCTCCTTTCCAATCAATTTCTATTCTGGACTTCTCATTTAAAGTTTCTTACCAACTCTTTCATTAATGTTAAACTAGAACTCAAACCGCGTCTCCGCCTGAGTATTTAATTTAATTTGTGTTCAATATAAACCATAAACCACCTGTTTTATAAAAAAATTCCATGTAAATTTGTTATATTTTGTAATTTATATATAAAATAAAATATATTATTTTATATTGTAGATGTTGATAATAATTTTTTTATTTGTACATAATATTATGTTAAAAAATTTATAGAGATGTAATCTGATGTAATGTTACTATTCATATATTAACTTGTTTTTTTCTTAATTTATTTTAAAATGAAACAACATACTTTTAATTTTTTGCATTAGTTTTATATGAATTATTATTAATTTTATGATATTTTGTTTTTCTAAAAAATGAACTCTCAAAATTTTTATATTTGACTAAACTAAATAAGGTAATACTATATTTAATAATTGTTTTATATAATATATATACTATATATTTCAGTTAAATATTCTATTAAAGATGGCTTTAATTGATCTCTAAAAAAATTTATATTTGATTTTAATTAAAAATGGTGTACCATATATACTATATATGATATAATCCGTAAATAAAAAAAATACAAAAAGAAAGTATTTAATTTATTATAAACGCAATGACTAAATGTGTAAATAAAAGGACGTGCTAAACAATTCTCATTTATTCATATCCATGTTTCCAAACAATTTTAATTTAGACTCCTATATATATATATTTCCTACCAAAAAGTACTTTATTTTTAATAATATATATAAATATAACATAAATAAGTAATAAATTTTTATATTTAGTAGAAACAACCATTCACATCTGGTCAACTGAACATTCAGTTGAGAAAGTTATATCGATTTCTCTCTTGATTTTTATTTATTTAAATTTTCTAGTTAGATATTTTGCAGATCTTCTCAATGGAAGTGTTCTACATAACACTTGTTTTATCAACAAAAAAAAAAATATTTCAAAAGCTTGTGAGTAGTGAGTAATTTAAATGATATTTATCCTACTACGAAAAACCTTAAGTAAAAAAAGAAATCGAGCCTTTTATATATACATTCTTTAACAAAGTTTATATTTTCACAGTGTTAAGAATTTGGACATGTATACGACTAGAGGGCAAGCTTCAACCACCGATTCAGGCGGCCGAAACGACGGTCCCGTCGAGTTTAATCCAGCATGCTGCTCAATCTGCTTTTGTATCATTATTTTCCTTTTCGCTCTCTTCATTGGAGGTATAATCCATTCGGATTATCTTATCCGCGGCGACAAATCTTGTTACATAGAGCTCTTTGCTCACTCCATCTCCGTCTCAAACGTCACAAACGCCGCAAACGTTTCAACCGCTGATTGGAGAACCGGTTTGGTGGCGAAGAGTCCAGTCACCAGGTGTAAACTCTCTCTACATACAGTCACGTCGCGTCTTCTTCGTGGCCATGAGGTTATCTCCCAGGTATCTCCGTCGCTGGATGATTTTGGGCGATTTGTTGCGTCGGAGAAAACTGATGGGCCGGTTACAACTGTAGACTTCAGAAACGTGGCGACGCCGGGAGTAAACGGCAGCGTTGTTTGGGATTATCGCGTGGAGAGTGTAGTAGGGTTGAAGGCGGAATATGCACGTGGGTTGTTGTCGGTGATTTGCACCGGTATTCCGGTGAAGTTTACTGTGGATACGGCGGGGAATGTGGTTGGTTCGTTGCTCGGAGGTATGCGACGATGTGGATTTTCACTCCGGGATAACGTGAATACTGTTTAGATATTGTGATCTCTCCGCGATCTTTGATATCTATTTACTAGTTCTTGGCTTTAGGTTAATTCTTTTTATTTTATGCATTTTTAGTTTCTACGTTTTTAATCACAACTAGTTAAATAAATGGAATTAAGCATGTGGTTAAATAGTCTTAGTTGATCTTAGAGTGTCAAACCGGACCGTCCACGTAGCTTACCCACCGACCACCGTGGTCTTGACTTCAATTATATACAGCGTGCCGGTATATCGCGGGTCGCTGTAAAAAAATACATGTCCATTCCTGGCCTTCTATATCTGTTTTGGTCCAGAAAAACTTGAAACCAAATATGTCAATCAGTTTATCTTTTACTGGTTAACCATAAAAAAAATAAAAAAATTAACGCGTGGATATAGATTCCGATTACATATATGTGAGTTATCTGTTTTGGTTTAACCAGTACAAGGGCTTACTGGATATAGATTCCGATTACATATGTATGTGAGTTATGAATATCAATCAGAAAACGTATATCTTTGACGGATAATTGCTCACTTTAACGCGTGTAACGGATGCGACAGTTTGGTAAATCCATGAATAAATCCAATTATTCAACTTTTTTTACTGACAACCACCATGGCACCATCTGTAAAGTTTTTTCCAGATATACAAATTAGATTCCTACTCCACTGAACAAAATATAACTGTATCCAAAGTTAGATTGCATAACTTTATTAACTTATTCTGGAAGTTCTCTAATTTCAATGGTAATATTTATTGATGATTTTACAAGTTTGGATTTAAAATGCTAAAAATATATTTTATTAACAATTATGTAGATTAGTTTATTTATTTTTGCAAAAAAATTGATAATAGCACACGTAGAACCATCAAACATTAAAGTTTTATAAATCAGCTCATGAAAATGTTCATAAAACATATATGCAGAACTGTTGGTTGTAAGAATGATCTATATAATATTTTTTAAAAATAATTTGTAATATAAAAATAAATCAGCTCATAATAAATCAGTATTAAATCTTTGATTCATCTACTTTAAAATAGTTTTCTATTAATTTGTAAACAGAAAATATAATTAGGTGTATAAATATACAAAAAGGAGAGGATTATCTCAAAGATTATTTATCGGTTAGGGAGTAAAAGAGAAAGATTGTGTATTCGCTTCCCTCGATATTCCAATGATCTCTATATATCTAATGACAACGTAACATCAATCTCATTCCTCTCTCCAAAGTCCACACCAACAAAAAAAAAATATGGCTTACCCAACCAACTTTGATCAAACGCCATCGTCCTACGTCGCTCCTCGTCCGTGGTGGTCACGTCCAATGATGACTACCCCTCCATCTACTGAACGTGATCGCAATTGCAACGAAGTGGCGGCTATGTGTGCACCCTTCTGCGGCGGCATATTCACCTTCGTCGTCGTGATCTTGATATTAGCCATGTTCGTTTGGTTGCCGCTGTTTTCGGCGTCGGCGTCGGCGTCGGCGTCGGCGGCAGCGGCTGCGTCATCTTAGTTTGATTGTTGTTCGTTTTGTAGACGCTGACGCCGACGCCGACGCTGATGCTGATTGTTGTTCGTTTCGAAGACGCTGGACGCTGACGCTGACGCTGGACGTTGACGCAAGAAGCAGATTTGAGTTGTTCGTTTGACAGACGCTGCGGCTATTTTTATTTATTCATATTTTATTTTTAAAAATTTGTAAAATTGTATTTTAAATAAATAAAATGCAGTTTAAATATATTTACATCCATAAAAATATTATGTTTACTTGGTAATAAATTTTTGGTCAAATATACAAATATAACAATATTTTATATCATAAATCATAAACTAAATTAAAACAAAAAAATACGTCAAAATATTTATCACGAAACAAAAGCTAAATATAAATGTTTGATATTATTAAACAAAAAACTAATAATTATAATTGTTTTGTAGTTTTTTAGGCATTTTGAAGTTAGTACTCTAGTAAAAACTTCAATTGAAAGCATAAAATATTTTATCAACAAAAGTTAACTAGTTAATGGAAGGCTTAGTGTTTCTTTTTCTAAAACTCTACTAATCAAGGTCTTAAACATTTTTTTATTGTGAGACCACGATTGTTAAAAAGGTATACAAATACAGTAATATATATATCTAATTGGCCAACAAATAATTCTTTGCTAAAAAAAAATTCAGCATTTTACTACAAAAACTTATTAATTTAAATCTTGTTGTTTTGTTGTGAATTATATGTATGATGAACAATCTCACATGTCTGAAATATTAATTTGAAGAAGAAAAAAAAAACAAAAGTTGGATACGAAACATAGAACATGGTGATGATGTGTAGTGTTTGTGTAGGCTTAACTTAGAAAAGCAGACAAGTAACAAACAAAAAAGTCACAACCATTTTCTCCAACTAGTTGATCTAAGCTCACCAAAGCAGACCACTCTTCATCATCCTGTGCAACCGATATACATTCAGCAAGTGTCATTGTCGTCATCATCTTTGACTCAATCCCACAACTCTTAGAGATACTTTCTTCTTTAACCTGAACAATCGCGTCCTCCTCCTCCTCCTCCTCCTTGTTACTGATACTGACACTCTCTTCTTTGTGCAAATCCTTTACCAGATTGCCTGCATCTTCCATGACATCTTGTAGAAAGAGGCAGACTACAGTACAGTCGTCGTTTTTGGAAGTTGGACACTTTATTCTCCATGATCTAACCGCTGTGTCCACTAGAGCTCTAGCTGCTGTGCTTCGACTAGGAGCTGAAGCTACACAAGGAAAAGCATTAACCTTTACGAATGAAGCAAGCATAGAAAGCAAAGCAAAGAACATGACCAAGCAAGCATATAAAAATACTAACTACAGAGTAGAACATCAACAGCATCAAGCACAACCAGTAAAATAAACCAACCAGTAACTTTAGAACAGGATTGGCACATGGACAAGTCGAAATCTTGGTACTTCCAGGGAAGCAAGGAAGGATCCAAGAATATTTACTTACAGGAAGACAAAGAAGGCACTAGGAGCTCTTTTGGGTTTGTTAGGGTCCTTCTTGGCCTTCTTCTCTTTACGAGTCTCCCTCTTGCTAACCTTCTCACCCGGTGGTGCCTTCCTCTTTCCCACCTTTCTGAAAAATTCAAAAAGCTTTCACCTTTTATATTTTCAAGACCAAATCACAAAAGACAATGCTTAAAAACCCACTCCAACCTAGATGCTTTAAAATTTTCAAGACCAAATCACAAAAGACAATGCTTAAAAACCCACTCCAACCTAGATGCTTTAAAGGACGACGATTCAGTAACAAAGTTATTCCCTTTAACAACAAAAAAAACAGACAAGCTCTTAACAAAAGCATTCTCTTGGATCCAGTCAGAACAAACCCATTCACAGTTTCAGAGAACAATAAGCAATAACACGCACCAGTGAGAGAGATGGAGAGAGAGCTCGAGAGAGATGAAAGGGATGGGTTTGGTCGAGTCGAGAGAGATGGGTTTGGTCGACGAAGCTTGGGAGAAGATGGAGAGAGCTGGAGATGGAGACAGCCCGAGAGAGCCTGAGACAAAGCAAACACACAACACATTCGTAAGAGAGAGGGCTCGAGCGAGAGAGAGATGGAGAGAGAGCTCGAGAGAGAGATGGAGAGAGGGTTCGAGATGGAGAGAGATGGTGAGAGGGTTCGAGATCGAGAGAGATGGTGAGAGCTCAAGCACAGATTGAAGGATGCGTCGATGGAGAAGAAGACTAGCTGCGTCAAAGAATGAGAGAGCTGCGTCAAAATCAATTTAGGATTAGGTATTTTTGTAAATAATAAAATACATTAAGGGTAAATATGTAAAATAAACCTTAGACGCTGATTTTTCATCGCAGACGCTGATTTTTTCGGCGTTTGACGCTTGACGCTGCGTTCGGACGCAGACGCAGACGCAGATACCCGCGTCGATGAAACGAACAAGCGTCAATGAAAAAACATTGCCGCAGACGCAGACGCAGACGCAGACGCAGACGCAGACGCAGACGCAGACGCAGACGCAGACGCAGACGCAGACGCAGACGCAGATACCCGCGTCGATGAAACGAACAAGCGTCAATGAAAAAACATTGCCGCAGACGCAGACGCCGGACCTGCGGCGACCAAACGAACAGCACTATTATCCTCCATCGACAAAGCTCACCTCCACGCCAAAGCCTCCCTCCAGTCCCTCGCAGTCTCCTCCGCCACGTGGCAAGGAGATTTTCTCGTGAAAAACCCGAGCTCGAGGTATTCTATCTACTACGACGGCGATGACGCTGCCGTGAGTCTAGGCTCGCAAAACGTGGCCGTTTTAAACGTCACTAGTCGACGTGTTTCTAGAGACCACACGGCTTTCTCGTTGTCTTTCGTTGCCGAGGAGGGAAATCGAAGCGACGTCGTTTCAGAAGATCTTAAGATCAGACTCATGGGGAAGCATAAGCGTTATACGTTTGACGACGAAGCTGGATTCTTTAATATACGGTGCCAAAATGTGACTCGAGGCCGTGAGAAGATTATATGCGAATCCTCTTTTACAGATTTGAAGTTGATGTTATTAAAGAGACCACAAAGGGCAAGGTCCGGAGGGACAATTGGATAGGCATCTCGTGTTCTTACCATCTCCTTGTTTTATTTTCTGTTATTATGAAATATTGGTTTTTGTTTTCTTTTTCTCTTTTTTTCAAATATCAATTCTTATCTAACAGTAATCCCCATTGATGAACTTCTCATTTTAAGGTTTTTTTTTAGGGTGTAACGGGTTATTCCTAGTAGGAATATTGTAAATAAAATAAATGATTATTTGTGGAATAAAAAAATAGAATGGTGTAAAAAATGGAATAAAAACTGAAATGATAAATGAAATACAGATTTCACACATTTTTTCCATTCAGGTTTCTTTTTTTTTTTGCTTCATTCCAAAAATGTAATCTGTGGAATTGTGTTTACAGAACTTTCATGATAACTATTAATTATTTTATGGAATCATATGGAATGATTTATTTCAGATAATTTTATTCCAGAAAATGTCATTCCAGTTGCAGCATTAGTCATTATTATTACTAAGATACAAAAATATTGTCGACAAAAAAATACAAAATATTTCGTTATTAAGAAAACACAAAGGTGTCTATTTTCTTAAAAATGTAATCTTTTTGTATAGCCACCTTTTGTGTTTTCTTAATAATTTGTAATCTTTTTTTAAGTGTACACTTGCTTTGTCAAAAAAAAAATCTCTACATTCAAAGTCTTGTGTTTATAAGTGGTGAGAAATTAAATCTCTTTTAACCAGATAACTAAAGAATTGAATTTATATATTCAGTAAATTTTTATAGATATATTTACTTATATAAATGATTAAAGTAGATAAACAGGAACAATTTTTTAGATCTTCATTATTAGTTTCTTTGATACAATACTAAAACATTTAATGTGGTTTATAAATGATTTAAGTATAGATAAATATGAAGAAATTTTTAATTATAAATTTAAAGTATTTATGAAAATTTTCATCTTTAAAGGTAAATTTGTAACACAATATCAAATCTGGGTTTAAAATTAGAATTCCCTCGATATTAGGCCACCTTTGTCAACAAGTTCTAACTAAATATCTCTAATTATTATAATAAAATCAAATAAAACAGAAAAAGAGAAATAATAAATAGAATACGATTCTATAGTTAATTTTTTTTTTGTTAAGAGATTCTAGAACAAATTGTCTTCGTCCTACATTAAAATCTTAATTATAAAATCAAAATATACTGTTATTATATTATAACGATGCTCAATCTATTGACATTTATCAACATTAGGAGATATATCCTACTACGCAAAAACCTTAAATAAATAAAAAGCGGATTTTCTATATATATATACATTAATTCTATATTTTCACAAAGTGTTAACATGTCAACTTATAGAGAGGAAGATTCAACCACCGTTTCCGGCGGCCCAGACGATAAAACCTTCGAGTTTACTCCAAAATATTGCTGCTCTTTCTACTTCGTTACCTTTATTTCCGTCTTCCTCTTCTCTATCGCCTTTGAAGGTTTGAATAATCTTGTCCAGGGCAAAACTACTTGTTACGCAGAGCTCTTTGCTCACTCCGTCTCCGTCTCAAACGCCGCAAACGTTTCAACCGCTGATTGGAGAACCGTTTTTATCGCCAAGAGTCCAGTCACCAGGTGTAAACTCTCTCTACATACGGTCACGTCGCGTCTCCTCCGCGGCGACGAGGTTATCTCCCAGGTATCTCCGTCGCTGGATGACTTCGGGCGACCTGTTACGTCCGAGAAAACTGATGAACCGGTTTCGACTGTAGACTTCAAAAATGTGGTGATGACGCCGGTTGTTAACGGCAGCGTGGTTTGGGATTATCGTGTGGAGAGTGTCGTTGGGTTGAATGCAGAATCTGCGCATGGGTACATGACGGTGGTTTGCCGCGATATTCCGGTGAAGTTTACGCCCGATGCCTCGGGGAATGTGGTTGGTTCGTTACTCGGAGTTATGCGACCATGTGAATACTCACTCCGGGATAACTTGGATTTTGTTTAGATATTGAGATCTCTCTGCGATCTTTGATATCTAGTATTTACGAGTTCATGGCTTTTGGTTAATTTATTTTCTTTATCTGTATTTTTAGTTTCAGACTTGAAACGTTTTTTAGTCGTTGTTAATTAAATGATATGGGATTAAACATATAGCTAAATAGTCAGATTTTGATTTCATGCAAAAATTTTGGTCCGTCAATCTCAACAATATTTAGGATCAGTTCTACATAAACATGTGAAACATTGACCGATCAACAATGATACTCTTTCTCCGGTGCCCTTCGATGCTGAAGATGTGAATCCAACTGACATTGTTTCCCGGTTATTATGAAGCTGGAGATATTGATATTCCGAAGCCAGGAGAACAATGAGAAGATTAAATTCTTGCATTACATCTTTGAATATATTTTTAAAAACTAAAATAAGCTTCTAGTTTCCTAATCTTCATGTTATTTTTTTCCAATTTGTCTATGGGGTTATTTTGTTTGTTCTTCTTCTATAGATAAATTAAAACAAGCTTCTAGCTTCCTAATCTTCATGTTAGTTTTTTCCAATTTGTCTATGGGGTTATTTTGTTTGTTCTTCTTCTATAGATAAATTAAAATAAGCTTCTAGTTTCCTAATCTTCATGTTATTTTTTTTCCAATTTGTCTATGGGGTTATTTTGTTTGTTCTTCTTCTATAGATAAATTAAAACAAGCTTCTAGCTTCCTAATCTTCATGTTAGTTTTTTCCAATTTGTCTATGGGGTTATTTTGTTTGTTCTTCTTCTATAAATAAATTAAAATAAGCTTCTAGTTTCCTAATCTTCATGTTATTTTTTTCCAATTTGTCTATGGGTTATTTTGTTTGTTCTTCTTCTATAGATAAATTAAAATAAGCTTCTAGACACCTAATATACCTGAAATTATGTCAAGCTTTCAAAGTCTTATAGAACACTTCCAATGGGGGAGAGTTCTACCCATTGGAGTTCTAAAAATTCATATGTGTATATGTATATATTAGAATCCCCTATTGGAGGTGCTTACAATATATACATATATACATATGAATTTTTAGAACTCCAATGGGTAAAATCCCTCATTGGAGGTGCTCTTAGTGTCTTTTTTGCTAACTCGTATGTGAGCTTGGCTCCTTGTGTGTGTTGAAAATTCGTAGCAGTCAATTGGGATTCGAGTGTCTGAATTCATATAACTGTTCCATAGACATAGACTTGGTTGTCTTGGTGGTTCAAATCCACCTAAGTAGTACCATTTTCATCTCTATCAATGCCAAAAACTACATGAACTTGGATTCTAAGGAGGGTACGGTTTAGCCAGTTCCAAGGGCTTACCGGTTTGATTATGTAATAACACTGGTTCGATATTTCTCTATAACCGATAAAAGATTATTCATAAACCAAATCAAAACTTAGTACATTAATCAAAGAAACCAGCATTGTGTAAATACTCCCTTTAACAAGGAACAGGGCAATATGTAAATATACTGTATCAACTGTTGTATTGTCCTGTTACGTACTCTATCTGCTACATGAAAATTATTCAGAAAAATGTAAACGCTTGACAGATAATCGATCACGCTTCATTAAACGCGTGTAACGGATGCGACAGTTTGATAAACTCATGAATAAATCCAATTATCCAACATCATGTTTCACTGACAAACACCATCTGTAGAGTTCTTTTTTCCCGATATGCAAATTAGATTCGTACAGCACTGAACACAATAAACCTGTATCCAAAAAATTAGATTACATAACTTTA
Source organism: Brassica carinata (assembly GCA_016771965.1). Lineage (NCBI taxonomy): Eukaryota > Viridiplantae > Streptophyta > Magnoliopsida > Brassicales > Brassicaceae > Brassica > Brassica carinata. Next base: position 63,037,098 of record CM028687.1, on the reverse strand, counting down.
TTAACTTGTCGTGGAAGTTCTCTAATATCAGTGGTAATGTTTTCTGATGATTTTTTTTAAAATTGAAAAATAAGAATAAAATATAATTAATTGATAATTATGTAGATTAATGAAAAAATATTTTTTTAAAAAAAAAATATGTAGATAAAAGATTTTGGGTAACAACATATATGCGAAATTGTCGAATATAAAATTATCTATAATAATATTTTCATAATATGTAATAGCATAATAAATTTATTTTGTTAGTTTACTTTATTAATTTGCAAAACGAAAAAATAATTATATAATAAATATACAAAAAAGGAGGGGATTATCTCAAAGATTATGTGCTCAACTACTCAAGCGCTTCCCTCCACATCAGTATCTGAACCAAACGCAACTCATTCCCTCGTTTTCTTCCACCGTCTCTTTTTTTTTTCTCTCCCTCTCCCTCTCCCTCTCCCTCTCCCTCTCCCGCTTTTTTTTTTTCCGTTTCGCCGATCTCCTCACATTCTCCTCCCGGAATCTCCACATTTTCAACCCCTAGATCTGCCTACCTCTTCGGATCTCTACTCGCCGGAGATCCGAAATTTTCTAGAGATTGCTTTATTTTTTGCCGCCGTTTCGTTTTTTCGCGGTGGAGAGATTTATCGAGAGATTCGTTCCCGATGTCGGACTCTCAGCAAGAGCCTGAGCAACATCCACCTCCTAAACGGCAGCATCATCCTTCCGTAGCTTCTATGAAGCCTCCGCTTGTTGCTCCGGGAGAGTACCACCGGTTTGAATCGGCGGAGAGTCGCGGAGGCGGAGGAGGTCCTGATAAGGTTTCCGAGGCGGTCGTTATCAAATCCTCTGTAAGTTTACTGTCAGTTTCAGTTTTTCGATTTTGAGGCTTGCTTGGTAAGATAATTTGATGCGAATTGTGCCTATAATCTGATCCCGGCTGTGTAATCGCCTCTTTGTTTGGGCTCGTATATGGATTTAGCATTGCAAAGTGATTATTGTATATGACTGACTAGTTTAGTTGCTGGTCTAGGAGTTCTAAGGCTTATGTACTTGCTAGTTAGAGTAAATGTTGGCCTTGGAATCTATGTTTAGCCTATGCTTCTAGACTCAGCGGAGTGACAGTATGATGCTGATATGATAAGATTATAGGTACAAGCAATGATGTACTCTACTAACTCAGTATATATTGGTATCTGTTTACAGGATTCATTTTCCAAATTTGATGTATTTACTTGTAAAGTTGTTTGACTTTATTTATTGGCAGCTGACAGATATGGTAAACCAGATAAATGAGCCTAGTGAAATGAATACCGGTGTTCTGCAAACACCTGTATCAGGGAAAGGAGGAAAGGCCAAGAAGTCATCTAGGTCTGTGAAGTCTAATACAACTGGAATGCAAGCTTCTGGTTTTAATGCTGGTGAGTTTTGGCCTGAAATGGTCTGTCTGTTCTTCTGATTTACAAAGGCGGCTGTTAGTAGGCCAATGATAAATACTTACTTATGTGCTCTGAGATAATGGTCTAACGTTACATGAATGAAAGAATGGGATAACTGCAATGTAGTGAGAAGGATTTTTTTTTTTTTGTGTGTTTTGGCAGGTTCTCCTGGAAATAACCTTTCACAGGCTGGTTCTTGTCGGTATGATAGTTCTCTAGGTAATAACTTATTGCACAAACTAGTGTTTGACGGAAAGTATTTTTGGATAAGAAACCCCTTTTTAATGACCTTATCTAATTCAGGTCTTTTGACAAAGAAATTTATCAATTTGATAAAACAAGCAGAGGATGGTATTCTTGATCTGAATAAAGCAGCTGATACTTTAGAGGTGACGACATATTCAAACTTTTAACTGCCCTCTTGATGTATTCTGTCAAATCTTAAGTGGATGTTCCTGTTAATGTAGGTACAAAAGAGAAGGATATACGACATAACCAATGTGTTAGAAGGAATAGGTTTGATAGAGAAGACGCTCAAGAACAGGATTCAGTGGAAGTAAGCATGTCATCCGAATATCAAAAGCTTGGATTCCTTTGATTTGATGGCTCACGTGTGAGTCACGGTTTTCTCAGTTTTCTTTTGTCTGTTTTAGGGGTCTCGATGTCTCAAAACCAGGAGAAACAATGGAAAACATAGCTAACCTACAGGTATAGAACATGCTTATGTATTCATTTACCTGTTACATGTTCTGATGTTCCATTGCTAACTATGTTGTGCAATGCTCAGTTAATCACCAGCTTTATAATAGTTTTGATGTGGATATATGTTAATTCACATTGTCTTCTTGAACATCATATGAGTCCGCATGAGTACACTTCTTGTTATACCTTTTCTTCGAGATCTAGACTGTTAAGGAGGGCGGGCAACTAGGATACTAGTAAATGCACCACAAACACTGTAAACCGAAACTCCGTACTCCCCTACTAGTACGTTAGAATGATGGGCTTTTGTTTTATGTTTCTCATACTACTTCCAAGTACACCAAGGTGAATAAATTAATAGTTGGTTACTGTAATTTTTGTTTGATATCAGTCACTCATTTATTTCTTGTTTCAGCCTTCTGTTTGCAAAACTATTCGGATTATTCATATTTCCATTACCAGATTTAGTTTGACATTAGTTATTTTTTGATCCTCGTATAGGATGAAATACAAAGCCTGACAGCTGAGGAGGCAAAATTAGATGACCAAATCAGGTATTCTCGTAGATCATTTTCTTTTCCTTTTCTGCTGTTCTTGTATCTTTGAGCATCGACCTGGTTGCAGAGAATCGCAAGAAAGATTAACAAGCTTGAGCGAGGATGAAAACAATAAAAGGTAAGCTTCTCCTGCTTTTCTCTAGCGGAAGGTATATAACAACATATCTGCTTGCTCTGACTCTCCAACTTTTAGGCTTCTGTTTGTTACTGAAGACGACATTAAGAACCTACCATGCTTCCAGGTTTGCTCTCCTTCAATTAACTACGTATTTCTCTTTCACCTACATTCTGCTAACTGGGAATACTGATTTTTTGGTGTCTCTCATGCCTATTTTAGAATAAGACGCTGATCGCTGTAAAGGCACCGCATGGAACAACTCTTGAGGTGCCAGATCCTGCTGAGGTATGCTTAAGATCACATAAACAAATGACCGATACACTCTTTGTAACTATTTTCCTATTTTCATAACTTATCCTTCCATCAATCAGGCTGGTGGTTACCCTCAGAGGAGATATAGAATAATTCTGAGAAGCACAATGGGACCAATCGATGTGTATCTAGTCAGGTAAATCCTGTCCTCATGGATTATGCTTGCCAACGATAGACTTATAAAATTGAAGTGAGTCTGACATTTTGTATTGTTTTAAAGTCAATTCGAAGAGAGATTTGAGGACATTCCTGATGATGACCCTTCAAACGTCCCATCAACTTCTGGTGTCCCTGAGAACCAAGATGTAGCGGTGCCGGTGGTGGATGACAACACCGGAAAAAACATTGAAACGCAGGAAGTTGATGATACACAACGAGTTTACTCCGACATAGAATCTCATGACTTTGTTGATGGTATCATGAAGATTGTTCCTCCAGATTTGGATGTAAGTCCCAACTTCTTCTTCTTCAGCATTAAATTATTTCACCTCATGCATAATCACAGTCTGCCAACTCAGAAGGCAACATATAGCCAGGAAAAGTAATGGACAACATAACTTTAATATTCGAAGCCTGATTCATTAATTATCTGAATGTTACATGATGCACAGATGGATGTAGACTACTGGCTTCGATCAGAGGTAGGCGAAGTCAGCATCACAGACATGTGGCCAGACGAATGTATCCTTAATTCCTTCACTCTCTCTGCTTTGATCTAAATTTCTCTTTGAGCTTTTTGATATTCTTCGTCTCCAAATATTAAATATGTTTAGAGCTCCTCAACTTATTATCATCATCAGCTGGACCGAACTGGAACAACCAGATGCTTTCATTTCATCAAGGCGCTGGACCTAACTGGAACCACCAGATGGTTTCTTATGATCAAGGCGCTGGTCCAAGCAACACGACCCAGGAACAGCCACAGACTCCATCGAGCCCAAAACGAGAACATTCCACTGCTATGAGATCTACAGGTAGCTGAAGTCATGATCACACCACATTACAAGCACGACCATATATATCTGTATATAGAATCTGATTTGAGAGAATCCAGAGTTATGTTTGTATATAGTAGATGCAACTTAGAAACCTACCTTAAAAGTTTCATTTGGTCCGGTTAGATTTCAGTTAATTGAAAAATAAAATAGAAAACCAAATAACCCAACTAGTTTTATAAACGGTTTAACATTAACTACAATGATTAAATTGAAGTTAATGAATTCAAATCCAATAGTCTCGTCCTCCTCTTCAGAAAACCTCCAAACCGTACAAAACTCCAGCAAGTTTCTCCGGCCCATCATTAACGAAGTACAAGTCCCTCATCCTCTGGAACGCATGCCACGTCAGCAAACTATCCGAACCGGCCTGATGACATTTACCAACCTTCCGGTTTACCTCAAGCGACCGAGCCAACCGGTCCAAACCGCCGTACAACCTCCTCTCGCAGAACTTCATCATATGCTTCACGTCGTACACCCGCTCCCCGAAAAACGCTCTGAGCAACCGCAGAAACTCCCGCAGCGAGCTCGGGAGCTCCCGGCGCGTGAGGATCTTCACGAGGTAACCGAAATCGTACGCGCTGTGGAATGTCACCCAGCTCACCGACTCGTTGCAGATCAACCCCGACGACATCATCAGCTCCGCGAACCTCTCCGATTCAACCCCCTCGCTGCGGTTACGCTCGAAATCGATCCCGTGGCGACGGAGGAGCTCGATCGAGTCCTCCGCGTGGGCGTCGCGATCCACGTCGAAGTCGCGGAAATTGAACTCCCAGATGAATCGGCTCCCGTCGACTCCTCCGCCGAGATCCGGGAGGTTTCCGTCGGCGTCGGAGAGAGTGATGCCGACCTGGATGAGGCTGAGAACGTCGACGTTGGATTTGAGAAGCTTGTAGAGATAACCGGGGTTTCCGCGGCGGAGAATAGCCGGCTCCGCCTTGAAAATGACGCCGGGAAACTCCGTGTCCATGGAAACGAACGGGAAATCTTCGACGACCGCGCTGATGAGGTGAAACTCGGAGACGAGATTATAAGCCCAAACCTCGCGAACCACCACCGATCCGCCACGATCGATGAGATCTGCATCTGGATTGATCATCATCGATACCTTTTATTCTTATTTAGGTATCTGTAGATGTATTAGGTATATATAGGTGTTTGCAGGGGAAAAAGGTGAAGTGAAGGGTGACGAGTTGGGGGAGGCATGCAGGTTCGGTTAGTCGGAGTCGGTAATTCGATTTTTCGTGGTTAAATCAATAACAACTGAACCGGGGGGAAAACTATGGTTTGGTATAGATTTATCCAGTTTTTTCAATTTTGTTAGAGCACCGTTATTGGGAGCTCCCAATGGGTTTCTTTCTCTAAAAAGCATGTGGATCCTATCAATTCGGAGAAACCCGGGATAAAAGATTCTGAATAGAGGATCTTTTTTGGTGGGTTTTCAGATTGTTTCATAGCCCAATCCATTAATACGCCTATCAAGGACGGCAATTTTTTAAATATTCTTTTTAAACCGAAAAAATGTATTAAAAAAACCCTGTGGAGTTTCTGTGGATAATGATGCTCTTATCGAGCTGAACCAATATTTTAGAATTTTTTGGTTAAATCCAAAATTTCATTTAGTTTTGGTTAATTCATTTATTCAAATTTAAATATTAGTAGAAATTGTTTTGCTTTAAATAAAAAATATTCATTTATTCAAGTTTAGATATTAGTAGAAACTGTTTTGCTTTAAATAAAAAAAAAAATTTGAGGTAAAATAAAAATAAATGGAATTGAACTAGTCAATATCGAATTGAAATGATAAATAACAAAAATAATTTTAGAGTAGTTCCGATTGGTATAGAACACCTAAGGCCTTAATTGCAAGATTTGGTTCGGTTCGGTTTGACATAAGTGTCGCAGAGTGTTGGAAACGCGTCGTGGAGACGCTTTGACTCTCTGGTTGTTACAAACGCAACTTCTGTGTGTCTAGGACTCGGTCTTTCTTTTTGACCATCCAATCATTGCATTTGCACACCCAAGTCGTTATATACTTATATTTAGTAAACAAAATACATTTCATTTCTATAAGTTTCTTTAATGTTTTTATTTAAATCATCGTTACAACTTACGAAGATCAGTGAACATACGAGGGATGTGTAACTGCGGCTAAGAATACAAACACTTAATGAATACCTAACGCATTAATTAATGATTGTATTTTGCAGGAAAAGTATTCGTTTGGTTCAACTGCTGGATTGCTTAATTGCTTGTTTTTTTCTAATAATGATTCATCTTATTTTCTATTGATAGGATGTACATACATTATGTAATTAATACGTTCTGATAATCTGGACAATGCATTGAGAATTGGTTATGCTAGTTATGCATATAATTTTGCTCTCTTGTCCAGGTTAAGGAAACTAAAGGATGGGGAATACTTATAAAAAGCTTGTTGGTCAGGGATGAGATTAGTTGGTCACTTACTAATAAACACATCAGACATCCATAGTACTTGATGGCCACGACACAATCACCACCTGCCATGGGGGGGAAAGAGGATAGACACATTGTTGATTCTTTTAAGAAGTGGGAAGGTCAATGCATGTCTTCATTATTAATCTGATTCTTTTAAAAAGTGGGAAGGTCAATGCATGTCTTCATTATTTTTTAGTTTGCCTTCTCATGTTCTTAAGACACCTATATGCATCTATTACATACATATGTTACACGTATTACGTATTTGTGTAACTCTGTGACAACCACTCATTGAACAGGAACAAGCATAATATGGTCGCTGGTTGCTTGCTAGACCAAGCACTGTTGTTTTTTTAAAAGCTAGTAACTGATTATTAACGATTAGAAAAACGAATCAAACCTATATAACTTCTTGATTCATAGTTTTTTGTACTGGGCCTTATCAGAAAATCCATAAAAACCCACTAACACTGTGGGATGATTATACAACAAAAGAAACTAAAAAAACTTGGTTTCTCTAAAATATAAGAGCATCGTCAACGGAGAAAAACTCTTTCCAAATATTCTTACAGTATCATAATAATATTAGTATTGTAAATAAATAAATTTTAAATAAAAATCTAATCTGACCATTCATTGTATAACACATGTAGAACAATGCTCTTAGCTTTTTTTTGTGTCTCTCGGATGAGAGCATTTATCTCTTCTGTTTTCAGTTATCTCACTTTCTCTTTCTAAATTTATTACTTTTTCTTATTTTTAATGGTGAGAGCTGTGGATGAGAACTGAGAACACGCCATTGCGCTTGCTCTAAGTGACTATTGGTGACGACACATAACAATATGTCAATATACATAAAGAAAAGAAAAGAACATAGTAAATGGAATGAAAGCATCTTAAGAAATCACTACAGACTCTAACTCAGATGGAATACACCACGTATAGGTGTTTAATCTGAAATTTCCGGGACCTTTTTGAATGGAAGAAATACGTGAAGAAAGTAAATTGGGACTCCATTTAGCTTCTACCCAGTGGACCGATCCTGAGATATATGGGGTTAAACATAATTACAGATTAAAATAATACATATATCTATTTAATCAATTTAGAGGCTAGATGATTTATACGTATTAACTAATTACATTTTGGAGATCGAAGTAAAAGTTTTATTTTGTTAGAAATAAACTTAGACGATGCGTGGTGTTTCTTTTGATAGTTCGGGAAGGAACGAAACACACGTAATGCTGAATCCGACATTAATGTGAAAACCAACATGCATTTTTTATAGTAAGTTTAGGTGAAGGATTTTTTTTTTTTTTTTGAGAATTAAAAAAAAAACTTTTATAGTAAGTTTAGGTGAAGATTTTCACATTTATAACGAGAACAACTCTTCTTCATGATTACTAAGACATTTAATTTGTTCGTTCAACAACTTTGGTAACAAGTAAGCCAAGCCTATTTATTATTTGATGTATGATGTGTATATATATATGAATGTATGTGCGTATATACTTATCATTTGAAGCTATAATTACTTAGTGCACCAAAATCAAAAGAAAATTGTCATTCTTCCACATTTTTCATGTTAAAAACGTAGTTATGTCACGTACGTGTACATTGAACTTACAACAAGTCAACAACAACTAATTTTCCATTCATAAAATTAAATGTCCCAATAGTCAAGAAATATCTAGTACACAAAACGGAATATTATCATTGTTTTGAAGCGAATACATCCGTTATTAACATCCACAATTGACAAAAATAGCTTTATGATGGATTGCCGACATAATCTTACTGTACTGGTCTCTTGGTAATCGCATGTTGCAAAGAATTAATAATACTGCATTTCATAGATAAATTGTCAACAATACAGATAAAACTAATCAACGATGTTTTTGGAAACAAAAAAGGATATCAATATATTCGGTTTGGTGAACACATCCGTTCACCGTTTCATTCAAACTATAAATATTTGTGTCAACGTTGATAGAGGACATTCTTAATGGTATACTTTCTTAGTTACTAGTCTTCTTGCAACCTATGAGAAAATCAAGCAGAACTTGGCTGTTGCATCTAGGACATCTAGGGTTACTACTCTCCAAAGACATGATGATGTACATGATGCAATTAGGGCAACCAACGACCACCATTGATTTAGCCTCTCCTCCTCCACCTTCAACTTCCTCGGAACATAACGATGAAGATGGGCTCTCAGTTGGCAAAGATGAATCCAATATATTCAGTTTCAGATCAAGTTCAAGAGTGCTGGCAGCTTCTTGTTGATTCATGTTTCTTGCCTTCCAAGAAGAGTACGTATGTTGATATATTATTCTATAGGGATCTGAATAAGGAACACAACAAAATCAAAACCGGAGAAAAAACACACATGTATATATATATATCACGAGGAAACAAAAACAGTATAATTGATGTAAAAAACAAAGAACAAAAACAGTAGAATTGACCAATCGAATTACTTATTTATCTATAAAGTGAAGATGACAATAACAATATTTCAACAGATAAATTTGGATCTTGATTCAAAGTTAGCTTACCTTGGTGAAGACTAGTTTTGTTCTTGTTCTTGAGAGTTAAAGAAGAAAGTTTGACGTATTCATGTTATGCCTGCTGTTATATATAGACACACAAGATGAGGGCGGGTGTCATTGATTGTGTATTAAATAGGATCAGTTTTATCTAACTTTCAAAATAAACTCCTAAGAAAAGTACTAATGTGATTGAAATGTTTGAACAATAATGTGATTTGAGGATAAAATATGCAAAATATTGAGTATGTGGCTTTGGCTTTGAAATTGCATTTATTACCAAATACTATTTGGACATATACAAACGAGATACTTTATCCTTTTTCACATTTTGATCATGAAAATTCAAAATTAAATTAAAGAGAGTAGAGACTATATATTTCTAACTTCTAAGGTAATAATGTGTTGACAAAAACAAAGGTAGAGATGATGATATTATAAGATATTAACATGGCATGAGAACTGAAGAGGAAAATTGTTTTCATGACTAGTATTCTGAATAATATTCTAGATTATTTTTATTCAAAGTTTTTTTTTATCAGTATTTTTATTCAAAGTTGAAAATTGATTTATATTGGTGAATAAGAATTTGGACTGCTAGCCGCACGGCCAACAATGATTAAAGACTGACCAAAAAGATCTAGATGAGTGGCTTTTGATTGTTAAGATTGTTGACTTTGTAAAGTGAATCAAAATGAACGAATATTAGATAGTAATGGTTAATTTTTTTTTTAATAAGTTTCAAAAAAAATAATTTAATATTGACTTAGAAAAATATGGAATATGGTCGGTAATATTTAGGGCCTTGACTGATGGAACCATGAAACCAAAAAAGTAGTATGGAAGATTCATATGACATAAAGATTGTCTTTGTCATCTTAGACTCTGTTACCTTGATTCAAAGTAAACCCAAACAACAAATTTGACTATACGAACAGATACACACATATGTTAGCTAATAATACCATCAAGCCATACCAAAAGATACTCCAAGTACTCTAATTCTCTCATTACAATTTGAGTTTCGTCATACGATTAAGACAATCCTTGTAAACAAATTCGCAGGAAGATGTTAACACAACATAAATAAGATACAACAGTTTGCAGTTTGGAATTTTGAAGAGGAACTTTCAGTTTTTTTTTTTTCCCTACAGCTTTGACGTGTACCATTCATGTTATTTATTAGAGTTGTTGTAATGGATGAAACTAGTCTTCCACAATGGGTTTCCTCTCCATCTCAATAAACTGCTTGCTGAGGCGGGAGGTTTCAGTGGCGTTTTGTGTCTGGTTCTCTTGTCCTTTGCAACGCAGTAACTGCATTTGAAGAGTTCGTACAAGCTCCTTTAGCCTCTGGATATGTCTCTCTTGCGACAAGATGATCTGTAACAATCAACAATACAGAATGAGGTTAATAGAGGCCCATGCTATTTTGAAGGTTCAAAATAGGACAATATGCATATGTATATTAATGTTCAAAGTTCTCCTGAAACATGAGGTTGTTCATACATTGAAATGAAACTTCAGGGTTGCAAGATAGATGTCTTTACACTATTTTACTCCACTAACCTTAACTACTTGATGCAGATCAGGAAAGTAATGGAGGGCTCAAACAATTAGTTCGATGCAAAATTAAGAATTTTAATCAGCCCCTGAGGGGTTCCACAGACATTCCAAAAAATAGGAAAGACAAAGAAATGAAATAAAAAACCCTGAAAAAAGATCAGATTGCAGTGCTGAGTCAAGTTAAATGACAAGCATGTCAATGCCAATAATAATGACAGAAAGACAAGAAACAAACTCCAGAGACTGATCGATCCAAAACGTTCAGTAATACTGATATATGGTGAATGAATCTCTAGCACTATAACATTATAAGGTATCTGACTCTCTATGCAATTTTGCACATCTCTCTCCTAATGCTGTACTAGTCCATAAATCACAATCACAAAACCAATCACAATCAGGTCTTTCGTATACATGAGAATTGAGAAGAGTTGTACCTTCTCTTTGACAGCATCTTCCCTCTTTGCAATCTGCTGATGTTTCTGAGACAAGCTAGGAGCAGCATCGAGCTCAAGAAGAGGTTGCCTCCATTCAAACTGAGAAGTGACTATAAGTATAACCAGTAGAAAGACAAGCATGATCGGCCTCGACATCTTTTTTTTTCTCTCTCTCTCTTTCTCTCTTTTAGTTAGCTCCTACAAAACCTGTTCCACACTCACAATAAAGAACATCACTTTTCTTCATCCTAAACCACACATCCCAAGACCAAGCCTTTATCGAATTGTGAAATATTATTATCGGAAAATGAGATTGAAAGGTCGAAACTTTAAGATGTAATTCACCTACCCACTTCCTAAATTTCCAAAATATAACCAAAACTAGAACGATTACGATGTAATCAGAACTTACAGATCAAGATTGAAGAGTGAAATCAAACTTTTATCATCGCATCCCTTGTTTTCCCTAGGGTTTGCGCCGGGAGGGGGGGGAGCAGAAACGGAAGAGACTGATCGAGATCTTTTGATGAAATCGTTTGAAGCTACTAGCTTTCTTTCTCGGGAAATGGGTTCTTCTCGTCTAGGCAAAGAGAAAAAGATGTGAAGCAGGGCCTTTCTCAAACAAAAAAAAAGAGAGATGTGAAAGCAGGGGAGGTTTAACGGATAATCTAAGTGCAACCGTCGTTAAGAGACGGTGAAAAAGAAGAGTACGGACATTAAGAGAGACTCGTTTTACAAAATTACCCCTTTACTTATCCATTTTGTTAGTTTATCACACAAATGCTTTTACAGATATCAAAAAAAAAAATCAATAACTGAAAGTTACAGATATCTAAACCGTTATTAAAATATATGATTATTTGAATTAACGATAATCTAAAAAAATCAAATTATTTGACATTTTATCTAAACAATTCGAGTTATTTGATATTTCCTTTAAGTTACTCAAAATATCTAAAAAAAATGAACTGAATCAAAACTAAATTGAATCCAGACTTTAAAAAAAATATTAACTGATTTTTTAATTTTAACTAACGAAACAATTTTCTATATTTCTATATAAAAAAAATCAAACAAAAACAAAAAGCAAATGCACAAAGATTAAGGGCAACATTATTGGTGTCCCTTATCGAAGCCGAAGTCTTTCCCCAGGGAGGGACCACAAAATTGACAAAATCAAAGGAAAAAACCCTTAGTTAAAGGGCAAATTAGGTTGAGTCTTTATACTATTTACAGACCCCACGAACACGTGACGATCCGCGATTAGTTTATTTTTAAATTTTTTTAAAAAAATCGGATAAAACAAAAAAATAAAATAAAATAAGGGGCGACATTTGGCGACCACCCATAATGATGTCCTAATTGCACTCAAACCAGCAAAGCCATAACAACGGTTCGGTTTTGATTTCGAGATTCTTCCTATTGCGAGTTTTTGATCTATCGGTTTGCTTGAAGTTCACTAACCGAACCAAAAATGAACAGAGATACTCAAGTTGAAAGATTAAACACAAACAAACAAACATATAAACCGCCTATACACAAATATAAACATAAAACATCGAGAGGAAGCAAGGGCCAGAAAGAACAAAACAGGACATCGGTTCCTGCTACTACTTACAATACATAGCCTTACTCTAGATAAAACAACACAGCAAGCAGAGCCACTACACATATAATAGTATCCCATCGTGCCCGGTTCACCGTTTTGATCGAGTATAATCCCACGAAGCAGCTCGACAATGGTTCCGTGCCACTGTTCTCTTTTCCTTTCTTCTCCTGTGATGGTCCTTCCTCTAGCAGCGAAGCCATCTGTTTGTCTATCATGTTTGGTAAAGGAAGTACCCGTATCGCCGATGATGCTGACTCAAGTGTTGGGACTTCATTTGGTGTGTTCCCTGTCATCACCGCTTCATCAAGATTGATGATTTCGTCGCTTATAATATCCGCAAAGAAATCCTCATCAGCATGCACCTTAACACACACAAACACTCAAGATTTCATCAATAAGTGCAAGAATAAAGAACCATCATGCGCTATGTGAAACGTAAATATATATCCAAAGCCAGCAAACTAATACTCCGTTTCATAATATATAATGTTTTAGAACGTTTTCGGTGTTTCAAAATCTAATTTTTTAAAAAAATCTATATTAACTTAACTTTATTAAAAACTATTCAACCAGTTACATTTTGTCTTTTTATGATTGGTTAAAATATTGTTTTTTATTTTTAATGATGGCTTTTAGATAAAGGCAAGTTTTAATCAACAAGAAGTGGAACAAAAGTGACAAACCTGTAGATTGCTTGATGTTTCTGCCATCTCGGCGAGAAGGTTTTCACCCGAGTCACCTGCAAGGTAAAAATCAATCATGCTGTCCCAATCAGACGGGCTCCCTGAACTAGCCACACCATTTTGCAAGATCATGTGCTTCTCAACTGCTGAAGTTGGCTCTGGTGCCTTCTGACTTGTACTTGTGTGAAATTCTCTGTTCTTCCTGAGCCGGCAAACAACCAAAGCATCATCCTAGAATTCACACAAGATAGTTAACTAAATGGCTTGGAGAGACTGTTGAAAAATTCTAAACAGTATTGAAGTATGTAATGGTTATTTAACAGTTTTGTTTAGTCACATAACAGTTTTACCAGTGATACTCCTTTCATGCTATACTCGTGCATAATCCATTCTGTTCTTTCGCCTTTTGGTGCACGACCAATATGGAAGACAAGTATCCTCTTTGTTCCGATCACCTCAGAGGAAGACTTAACATCACGTTCTTTCCCAGTGGCTTTCCAGTATCCCATCTTGGTTGCCCTCCTATTCTGTGAGCCATGTGGATACTTTTTGCCACGGGCGCAGAAGAAGAACCACTCGGTATCAGATTTAATTATCGACTTACCTGGAAAGAAAAAAAAAATAAGAACGTTAACTATCTTAAAACATTACACGAGACACATGTTACTGCCAAGAAAAGGTATTAAATAAAAAACAACAGTTTTCACAAGATCGAAACAACTACAGTTTTCTTTTATCGTAACTTTTTTTTGGTCAAAATTTTCTTTTATCTTAACATGTTACCAAAAAAATAAATAAAAAAAAAGTTAACAACAACAGAAAACAGGACACCCCAAAAATAGTAAGTACGTTGTGAATATCTGATAACGAGACTAAGTGCACCAAAAATAGTAAGTTCTGAGCCCTGAGTGTAAATCAGACGAACAACAAAGAGCAGAAACAGAACAAACCGGGCAAATCCCAAGGCTCGAAGTTGTAAATATCGGTTTCCGGTATAACTTCAACGGACCGCTCTAAACCGTCCATCTTCCGCTTCAGGTAATACGAGATCAGCTCCTCGTCCGTCGGCGAGAACTTGAACCCTGGAAACACCGTTGACGCTTCCATAGTATCCTTAGAAACTCCCACCGGCTCCACCTCCATGAAGGCTCCAGCGTACACAACAGTCGCCACGAGAGTGTGAGATTTAATAATAGGCATATATAAGACAAAAGGTTTCTTTGTGCCTAGAGAATCTCTGTTCTCTCTCACTTAAGCTTTGAGAAGACATTGGCAGACATATGGGTTTTGCCCAGGTGTTGCGCGGGCATTGCTTTGTTGCATGTCTTTTTGCCACGTCATCGCACCTAGTTTATACTGAAGTGCTTTATTTCGGTTTAGCTCCAACGTAGTCTAGGTCCTTGACTAGTCAGTGATCACATCACATATTTGCTATCCGGTTTATACTGAACCAATAAGAGATACAAGCGAAAGTGTCATGATAATGAAGTGAACAATACCGAATTTACAAAGGAATAATTGTTTAGTTTTCTTGTGAAAAGTAAATTGAAACCACAAAGCGGACACTCGTGGCCAACTTGAAGCCATTTTTAAATATAAGAGCTGTGGCGGACATGAGAGCAAGCTTAAACAGTTGCTTATTCCTCAAGAAATATCTTCTCATAGCATTATATGCTTAATGTTTTATAGCAAAAAACATGGGTTTTTTTTTTTCTTTTCCTTGCTAGATCTTGACGTTGTTATTTTTTTTTTTGTTTTAAAATGGTTTGTATGTATTTTTTGTAAATTTATAACGGTAGCATTATTTTTTTCCAAAATAGATAAGAAAAAAAACAATTTTTTTTTTTTGTTCTAAAATTGATACATAGTTGTCATTATCTTTTACATGCGAATAAAAAATAAGACCCTCACGTTCAGCGTCAGATACTTTTTGCGGTAGTGCTTATTGGGGTTTATGTATAATATTACTACAAACGTCAAGATTTTTTATTGAAACCATTATCAGATCCAAACGGTTAAATTGAGTTTATCTGTTTTTTTTTTTTTATAATCCAGATATCCGGACCTCTCACTTGGCCTCACTATCCCAACGCCATCTGGAACCCTAAGGCCCTGAGGAACCGAAAACCATGTTAAATCCGCTGTGGCCGGGACTCGAACTCGTGATGGCGGACACCTCAGCCGAGATTCCTTTACCACCAGACCACGAGGCCCGATTAGTTTATCTGCTTTTTATCGTCCGTATTGTTGCTTATGCTCGTTCCATCTTCAAATTTATACATAAAATTGGTGATCCATTAACTTGTTTGGCTGAGTTGTTTTTATGTTTGGAATTATATATCTAAACTTGGCATATAGCTAAAGGTGAGCAAACAAGTCATCGCCAATAGGTTCGGTTCATTGAACTTTTCAAAGTTTATACTGACAATGGTAGACAAAGAGATAAAGCCACACATACACTTGATAAGATCACACTGACAATATCTCTACTTGTATTTAGTCCAATGTCTTTAGCATTTGACCTTTTCTCATGGTAAGTAAGCCTAGTGGCCCCAAGACTTATTTCACTCTACTAAATACTGTTCAATTTTAGTGAGTTTTACTTTACTTTTGTAATGGGTAACTTTATACGGATTTTTTTTTTTTTTTTTTTTGAGAAATGGCTTAACATTGTTTTCTCGGATACGGAAAATGTTGATCCAAGAAAACAAAACAAATGGCAAATTTCACAAAAATTCAAAATATTCACAGTAATTGTGTCCCTACCCCTAAGGACCCTAACTTCCATGTGTACTAGTCAAATATCTATAGGAAATGAAGACCTACTTTCCGTTTTATTTCTTGTCATCTCGTTAACTTTGTAACGTTTTGATTGAATTATAGATTTACGACAAAACATATAGGGTGAACCGTAACGGATAGTTGAGACAAGTTCACATGGGATGATGCAACGACGCTGTTCGATGTCCACACAATAACAGAGAAAACCTCGTTGTTGTTTCGTTTTTTATTCAAAATCTTAAAACTAATCCATTCTGGCATCAATTATACCTCATTATTGTTCGTTGTTCTTATTCTAATTGTTGTAATTTACACTGAACCTGCGTTTCCATGTGTGTATCATCAATCATGCCTACAATCAAATAAATTATTTAATAAAAATATTCACAAACTCAAACAAATATACAACAATGTACATTATCCTTCACTCCAATCCAAAACATGATTTGACTGATATCCATATATTAATTGCTTCTAAATTACAGACTGATTAGTTATTTAATTATCTAATGCCTTCTCCTCTTAAACACACACATCTACATTAATACAAACTGTTAGGTTGTAAATTACGATTTTAAAAGATTCATATATATATCAAGGTGGAAATATAATGATGTAATCAAAGTTTAATAACATGAACAAAAAAAATCAGTGATTTGCCTAAGACATGTAAAATATGGTGGTTTGTATTAAAAATTATGACAGTTAAGATACTTTTTGCAAGATTAAATCCAAAAATTAAATTGAATCAAATACTTATACACATTGAAAACTGATACTACTATTTTTCTCTTGCCGGCTCTAGCTCCGGTGATTACACGAACTCCACGCTTGGTAAGTGCCGGTGATTCCACTGCTCCGACGACGAGGAACCAATGAATCTCATATTGGAAACAATGTAGTCCTTTAGAGTCTTCAAAGATTCATCTCTCTCCCCATTATCAACAACCACTGATCTCTTCTCCACAGGATCATCATCTTCACCGGAGCCAACAAATCTAGAGTGGCTTTCAACATAACCCCACTTACTTCCACTCTCCATGTTCAGCTCAATAGACTTAAGATCACTCTCCTCCTCCTCCTCGTCATCAGAATCATCTATTATCTCTAAGATCCGACCAATCTCCGACGACCTTTTTCCCTCAAGAACCCGCCGGAGCTCCTTCTTCAGCCGCTCCACGGCGGCGTGTTTCTCCTCGAACTCGAACTTGGCCTCCATAAGCTTCATCTGAACCCTCTCTTCCCTCAAAACATCAGCGATACGCATCATCTCCCTCTCTTTCTCCATATCCTTCTTGTCTTCACCGATTCCTCTCGCGAGCTCATCGCACACTTCCTCAAGAACATCTCTCGCTCTCTTCTCTCTCTCCATCTCCTCCTTCGTCTTCTTCTCCCTTTCCTTAGCTTCCTCTAGCTCTATCCCTAATCTTCTGTTCATCTTCTCCGTTCGTTGCCTGAGCTTTCTCTCGACCACCGCCTCTTCTCGAAGCTTCTCTATTAACCTTCTGTCCTCCTCCTCCTCCGCGTCGTATTCACTCATCAGATGCTTCAGAGAAGATCTTGCTCTGTCCAGTTCGCAAACCAGAGCAGAGATTAAACGGTTGCTTGCTGTCTTGTGATCGTCTCCGAGCTTACCGATCCGTTTTAAGACCTTCACGAGTTCTTTAGACGTTGTTAAACCGTCGCTGATGTTCTTGAAACGTGTTTTCACCTGTTAGGTTTAGGTTTTAACTAATCAGAGGTATCTTCTTACGCAAGAATGTTTTTGTAAGGAAAAGAAAAACGTACCGAGTTTGTTGCGGTAGTTTTGTATTCGATTAGTTGTAGTTTCTGAGGATTTGTTGATCTTCTACGAACTGTATCTTCTCGTAGAACGATTCTCTGTCAAATTTTGATAATCAAGACTTGGAGTTCAAGAAAAGAATAAAGAAAAACAGAGATAACTTGAAACGGAAGCAAACTCTCTAACCTCTGATCCAAACCGGGAAATGGGATCGGATGAGTTTGGTGGCAGATCATTGGAAGAGATCTCTGCTGGTTTATTTCTTCTGTTTCTCGACGGTTTCTTGCTTCTCAAGTTATCTCTTTCGGAGTTTAGGGCAGGATCTGTGCCACCGTCGCTAATCTCCCACATAGTCGCCGCCAGCTTTCTTGCCGAGATGGAGAGTTTCTGAAATTGATCCACAGAATGTTTTTCCGGCGATAAGGACAAAAGTACAGGAGTTTTAGCGGCGGAGATGGACTTAACCGGAGTTCCCGAGCCGCCGTTGTCTTGTGCGGCTCTTTTCCCGGAGAAAATTGCGCGTTTGAAGCGGTTTCGACGAGCTAGAGAAGAGGAAGAGGATGAAGAACCACCTCTCTTCCTGATCTTGCACCCTCTTTTCCGATCCATATTTTCTTGTAATTGTAATACAACAGATCAGCAGAACACAAGATTGTCTCGAATAGATTGTCTCGAATCTTGTCTGAAAAATAAATAAATTTGGAATATGGTTGGTGCTTTTTATGAGAAGTGGGTCATGAGGTTGATCGAGTTAGAAGAAACTTGAAGCAGTTTCTGGAAGATATTGTTTTTGAATCTCTGAAGAAACTTTAAAGTGAGTGAAATAGATAATACAGAAAAAGTGAGAAAGTTAAGATTAATTTTTGTGTGTTTTCTTTTGCTTTTTCTGAAGTTTATTAGAGTAAATTATCTCCCTATTGTATATGAAAAAATGGAAGAATAAGAAAGACTTTGAAAAAGGAAAAGCGCTTTGAATCTGGGAAATTGTGTTTACTTCTTGGGGGAAGAAAGAGAGAAGAATGTGGAGGAAGACAGAGGATGGGAAGATAAAGGAGAGTGGTGTGGGTGTTTTGTTTGTGTGCGTTGTCTAGTTTTGCAGGATTCATTGTACACACCATTAAACCAGTCTTTTACCAATTTCTTCAAAATTTTAAATTTATTTTAATAATAATTCTATAATTAATAACTGTCCTATAACTCATTAATGCAGCAATGACTTGTAAAAGGGTGGTGTTGTGGAATCTGTCAATCCAAATTAATACTTTTCTAAAGCAAATCTCTGTAGGACATTAATAGACTTGCCAACAGTCTAAAAAGACAGTTCAATTCAGAAGCTCTTTTTAGGAAATGATATAAGCAGCAATTGTAGATAGATAGTTTGATCAGTAGTTCTCAAATAATCTTAGGCATCAATCACCATGCTATGACAAAAATTAACATTATTTTAGACAAACACGCACTTACTTATATTGTGACATTTTTAAGATAAAATGTAGACAAAAACAAAACATATTTGAGAAAATGACATTAGGTATTGATTATGATGTTTAATACTTGGCTGGAAAAAAGAGGAGTATGTGATAAACTTTAGTTATTATTTTAAACTTCAAATTTGAATTGTGTATTCTAAAATGGTAAATCGGATTTTCTCTCGTATAAACTCTTTTCAAGCTTAAAAAAGAAACGAGAAGAACAAATGCAGAGAAATGGTTTTTTTTTTTATATATATAAATATAATTTTAGAGGAAAATTGAGTATATAAATTTTCGTATATTTTGTGTTTGGCATTACAATAATAGTGAAATACTTATGGAACATCCCAAGAGATGCCTTCCTTGTCAGTCAAATCAAATCCCTCTTCCAGATCCTTTTAATTAGGGGTAGGACGGATCCGGATATCCGAAAAATTTGGGCTATCCTGATTCGGATTCGTCGGATCCGTAGATTTAGTATCCTGATCCAGATTCGAGGCTTCCGGATATCCGGATTCCGGCATCCGGATATCCGTCTAGTTATCATACTATCCGCGGATATCCGGATCCGGATTCAGATTCGTAAAAATAATTAATAAAATAAAATAAAAATATTTTTTAAAATTTTAAAATTTTAAAATTCTAAAATAATACATAAATTAAATATTTATACAATATTTATAAATATAAATATGAATATTATATTTAAAAAAGTAAAATATAGTATTATAAAACTAATTTTATAAATAAGTATTAATATATCAAATATAATTATTAATAAAATTAAAAATTAATATATTTTAAAAGTATGGATCCGGATTCGGATATCCGGCCTTAAAAATTAAGATATCCGGATCCGGATTCGGTTTTGACGGATCCTTGATTTTACTATCCGAATTCGGATCCGGGCATCCCAGATATCCTATTTTCGGAGCGAATCCGGATCCTGGAAAATAAGTCCCAGACTTACTTCCGAAGGTATCGTTGGCCATACAGAGAAAGTAAGCCCATCGGATCTGAGGATGTGGAAGATGTAACGGTCTTGTGAAACAGAGTCTCTCGTCGGCGGTTTCCGGCGAAAGCTTCTCGAGGATCCGTCGCACCACGGCGCCTGTGTTTCCCGTGACGGCGCTGAATTCCGCTAACACCACCGTGCCCCTGGCCACAACCGCATAGATAATCGCCATATCGGAGAAGTCAGGGACGGTTGATCGCTCGCTCCGGCGTCGACTTTGCTGCGATCCGAGTTTTAAAGTTAGTTACTCAATAAGAGCATACGTTTGGAATAAAACCCTTATTTGTTATTATATTTTTGATAGTCACCCTACATATTGTTTTCTAACATTTTATACCCTAAACAATTGAACCTTTTACTTTATATGGATGGTAAACATATCGTTACACTATCTCAGCTATACTATAAATTTGGATCGTGAGATCGAATCACATCTTTATCAAGTTGATCCTGCTGAAATTGTTTTGAAGGTTTTCTTTTGTCTAATTCTTTAGTTAGAGGATTCTATTCTCCCCTTGTCCGATACCAACTTTTTTGTTAATATTTGAAACATTGTGTAATTTTTTCTTCAAAATTTTAAATTTATTTTAATAATAATTCTATAATTAATAACTGTCCTATAACTCATTAATGCAGCAATGACTTGTAAAAGGGTGGTGTTGTGGAATCTGTCAATCCAAATTAATACTTTTCTAAAGCAAATCTCTGTAGGACATTAATAGACTTGCCAACAGTCTAAAAAGACAGTTCAATTCAGAAGCTCTTTTAGGAAATGATATAAGCAGCAATTGTAGATAGATAGTTTGATCAGTAGTTCTCAAATAATCTTAGGCATCAATCACCATGCTATGACAAAAATTAACATTATTTTAGACAAACACGCACTTACTTATATTGTGACATTTTTAAGATAAAATGTAGACAAAAACAAAACATATTTGAGAAAATGACATTAGGTATTGATTATGATGTTTAATACTTGGCTGGAAAAAGAGGAGTATGTGATAAACTTTAGTTATTATTTTAAACTTCAAATTTGAATTGTGTATTCTAAAATGGTAAATCGGATTTTCTCTCGTATAAACTCTTTTCAAGCTTAAAAAGAAATGAAAATAACCTGTATCATTTCAGAGGGATTATAGATTTGGGTCCGATAATGACCAACCGATCCAACAAGTCAATAGGGACACCATGTGGACTTGGCATATCAGTCCCTCTGCAAACAAAGTGAATCACAGTAACCAAGTTAACCAAAGCTTTTCAAAGAATGAAAAATGAAAAGGTTCAGCGCTTCTCCTCACCTTACGTTGCAAACACCTCTGTTTGTTGCAAATATCACTATAGGAGATAATGAACTCTCAAGAGCACGGTTCAAGTATGAAAAGCACTCCATATCAAGCATATGAACCTGAAGTTTTGTAGTTCAACAAAATATTATTCCAGCTGATCCTAAGCGTGGAATGACAACAAACTTATTAGGAAAAGATTACCTCATCAATAAATAGAACTCCCGGAACAAGCTCTGCAACACCTTCATCTATATAACGGTTCACGACCTGCAATAATCAGACAATACATACTATTACTCCTCTGGTAAAATTTAAACAAGAGTCATTTAGGTCTTAGTGAAGAAGATCAACCTTGTTGATTTCTTGCCGCAAGCTTTCTCGCTGACACGCAGCGTTTCTGTGGTTGACATACATGATGTTTTTCCGGAGAAAATGGTAAGAGTACGGGAGTTTTAGCGGAGGAGATGGACTTAACCGGAGTTCCTGAGCCGCCACCGTCTTCTAGTGCGGCTCTTTTCCCGGCGAAAATGGCGCGTTTGAAGCAGTTTCGACGAGCAAGAGAAGAAGAAGAGGATGAAGAACAACCTCTTTTCCTGATTTTGCACCCTCTCTTGCGATCCATATTTAGATTTGTTTTAAAACAAAACAAAAAAAAAGAACACAAAACTGTAACAACTCTTGCCGGAAACTAAAGAAAAGAGTTGGAATTGGTTGGTGATATTTATGGGAAGTAGGTCACGAGGTTTGATCAAGTAGAAGCTTGAAGCAGTTTCTGGAAGCAGGATCTTGAGTTTTGAATCTCTGAGGGAAACTTTAAAGTGAGTGATAGAGATAATACAAAAAGAGAAAGTTAATAAGATGGATGTTTCTTTGTGTTATCTTCTTTTGCTTTTCTCTGAAGTTTATTTGAGAAGAAAAAGAGCAAAGTAGTTTTTTATATATATACTACAAAAAAAAGAGAAGAATTAGAGACGATAGATTCTTACTTTCTTTAGAAGACGTTGAAAAAGAGAAGTTTGAATCTGGGAAATTGTGTTATGTTCTTGGGAGAAGAGAGTGGAGGAAGACGAAGAATGGGAACAAGGATAGAAGTGTTTATGTGTGGTGTTTTGTCTGTGTGCGTTGTCTCGTTGGCAATGTTTTTGCATGGTTCATTGTACACACATTAACCAATGTTATTGAATGTCATTAAAGAAATAGAGTGCTTCCATAACTGTTAAATCTTGTTGCCGGTAACTCATTAATGCAGCAACGTAATTATAAAAAGGTATACCAGTCCATGTTAGTACCTACTTTTTGAGAGGAGGACATTAGGACGTGCTAAAAGTCTAACTAGATATAGGTTTACATCACATGCAGCGTAACATGGTTTGATTCAGTTAACTATTGATAATAAGCTTTATTTGGGAATAATATGAACAGCAGTTGCAAAATGGTTTGATCAGTAGTTCTCAAATAATCTTAGGCATCAATCACCATGCTATGACAAAATTAACATTATTTTAGACAAACACGCACTTACTTATATTGTGACATTTTTAAGATAAAATGTAGACAAAAACAAAACATATTTGAGAAAATGACATTAGGTATTGATTATGATGTTTAATACTTGGCTGGAAAAAGAGGTATGTGATAAACTTTAGTTATTATTTTAAACTTCAAATTTGAATTGTGTATTCTAAAATGGTAAATCGGATTTTCTCTCGTATAAACTCTTTTCAAGCTTAAAAAGAAACGAGAAGAACAAATGCAGAGAAATGGTTTTTTATATATATAAATATAATTTTAGAGGAAAATTGAGTATATAAATTTTCGTATATTTTGTGTTTGGCATTACAATAATAGTGAAATACTTATGGAACATCCCAAGAGATGCCTTCCTTGTCAGTCAAATCAAATCCCTCTTCCAGATCCTTTTAATTAGGGGTAGGACGGATCCGGATATCCAAAAATTTGGGCTATCCCGATTCGGATTCGCCGGATCCGTAGATTTAGTATCCGATCCAGATTCGAGGCTTGGGATATCCGGATTAGGCATCCGGATATCCGCTCAGATTATCATACTATCCGCGATATCCGGATCCGATTCTGATTCAAAAATAATTAATAAAATAAAATAAAATATTTTTAAAATTTTAAAATTTTAAAATTCTAAAATAATACATAAATTAAATATTTATACAATATTTATAAATATAAATATGAATATTATATTTAAAAAAGTAAAATATAGTATTATAAAACTAATTTTATAAATAAGTATTAATATATCAAATATAATTATTAATAAAATTAAAAATTAATATATTTTAAAAGTATGGATCCGATTAGGATATCCGCCTTAAAATTAAGATATCCGATCCGGATTCTGCTTTTCGATCCTTGATTTTACTATCCTAATTGATCCCGCATCCAGATATCCTATTTTTGAAATAATCGGATCTGGAAAATAAGTCCCAGACCTACTTTTAACTAGTATAATAGTTTTAGATATCACAATTCAAAATAAACTTATAGCCAGTAAATAAATTTGTGTTACAAAAAAAAAAAAAGCCAGTAAATAAATTTAAATTTTGTGAGGCTAAGAGGGTCCCACGATTATGCAAGAAAGTAAAGACATAAGATGAACGGGTCCGATTAATGTGGTCCTACCTTCTGTGTCTTTGACTACTACTCGCAAATCACATGGAGACATTGACAAAATGTCACCACACCTTTATACTTTAGCAACTATTAAGAAGATACTACAAATAATCCACCGTCGTTTATATAATGTGAAAGCGTAAAATTATTTAAGACGTGCAAAATGGTCCCATGGTCTAGTGGTCAGGACATTGGACTCTGAATCCAGTAACCCGAGTTCAAGTCTCGGTGGGACCTTTTTTAAGTTTTCTCCTAAGTTTTGAAAAACTCTAGCTAATAAGCTTGTTTTGGGTTGGGGCCTTTCGTTTCCACATTTCCCAGGAAAATGCTCCTTTGACTCGTACAAAACATTTACTCTTCCATGTAAAAATGACAAGCTTTTCATAATGGATTGGAGGTGGTTATACCAAGTGCATTTCACCAAATTAAAAGCTTCTAAAGAATCTCTAAACATCTGTTTTCTCTCCCTATCATAAGCCGTTGGATGTCTAAGACATGTCTATTCCTTCTCTAGTCCTCTCTACAGTGTGAACACACACTCCTGCATCACTCGAGTTTCAGTTTTCCGGTTTACTCCCCCTTTTATTCTCCTCCCAACCCAGTTTCGAAAAGTCAGATAACTCAACATGGATAAAGTCAACTAATGTTACAATCTCAAGACCAAGCCAAGTATTGGCTCAAGTAAATTCTTAAGGGATTACAAAGGAGTTAAAAGAGAAGCAACCAGAGAAAAAGAAAATTATGAAACCTTTTGAGAAAACATTCGATTAGTGTCTCTTCTTTTTTTTCTTCTTGGCCGCATTGGATAAAGTGTGTTGTTTCTCATGAGATGTATTTCTCTTGTTGCTCGTGCAAAAGCTTTGCTGAAGATTTGGCATCCAGGTAGAGTGATGTTACTTCCTCTATATCATCCTGTCACAAGTTGAATACCAAAAAAAATAATTAATGGAAGATTAACAACAATATGATATTTATTTTTTAGAGACTGCTCTCTTGTCTCAGAATTACCTTGCAGATATTGTCACGTCCATTCATTTTCGCCACGATGCTGGCAGGAGACAGAAGCTGAACCGCATGCCTGAAAGTGAACGCACAGAAAATGTTTAGTGACGACATAGGGAACTTTATTTTTGTTCTGGTAAGAAAGGCATAATGACAATCTTAGTCTTAAGACCTTAAGGATGTTCTTTGCCCAATGTCCCCGAGTAGGACCAAGCATTCTTCATCCACTGTCAGCTCTTCCACTTGCGCACGAATGGCTATAATCTGACCCCACATTACACATTTATTAGAACGTTATTAACTAATAGAAACCGAAAACTTAAAGTGACAATGAAAATAACCTGTATCATTTCAGAGGGATTATAGATTTGGGTCCGGATAATGACCAACCGATCCAACAAGTCAATAGGGACACCATGTGGACTTGGCATATCAGTCCCTCTGCAAACAAAGTGAATCACAGTAACCAAGTTAACCAAAGCTTTTCAAAGAATGAAAAAATGAAAAGGTTCAGCGCTTCTCCTCACCTTACGTTGCAAACACCTCTGTTTGTTGCAAATATCACTATAGGAGATAATGAACTCTCAAGAGCACGGTTCAAGTATGAAAAGCACTCCATATCAAGCATATGAACCTGAAGTTTTGTAGTTCAACAAAATATTATTCCAGCTGATCCTAAGCGTGGAATGACAACAAACTTATTAGGAAAAGATTACCTCATCAATAAATAGAACTCCCGGAACAAGCTCTGCAACACCTTCATCTATATAACGGTTCACGACCTGCAATAATCAGACAATACATACTATTACTCCTCTGGTAAAATTTAAACAAGAGTCATTTAGGTCTTAGTGAAGAAGATCAACCTTGTTGATTTCTTGCCGCAGCTTATCAGTGATCTCAGTCTTCCGGGGTTTCATCATTTGCCCCATCAAAGAAAGTATATCTTGTCCACCTTGAGGTTGAGCATTTGCTGCATCTAGATCTTGAAGCGTGACATCCTAACCAAAGTAAAGAAACTTTTTAGAGGCTACCACACAAGAACGAATGTACAACGGAAGATTAAAACTCATACACTAAACAAATTCATAGAATGTAATATTGACAATGATGATAACTATTCCTACACATGAGGGAGAGTTCTTGGGATAAACAAAGGTCGTAGAAAAGGTAAACCTGCACAATCTCTTTCTTTTTGTGAACTTCTCCTTTGGGAAGTGGAACATATTCTTCTGCTTCCAGATCGAATTCAGTGGCGAAAGCATCGCTTCTACCCACACGCTTGACAGCTCCACTGTTTGCTTCAATGTATATAACATCTCCGACAGCTACCTGAGAGTCAAAACAGTATATATAAGAAGAGCTTCCTGGACATGATGACCACCTGGTAATTTAAACTGTTGCAAAGAAGTCAAAACAACAGACCTTCTCCTTAATCAAGGCATCGTAGATAGTGGGATCCAGCTTCAGTTGTTTGGTTCCTTTGACTGTCTTGAGCCCAATGATAACATGGCTGATGCTTTTACCATAACCTCCTGTAAGACTTTCAGTTTCTTCAGGGGACAGCTCGGTAACCTGGAACTCAAGGGAAACATGTTAAGAATCTAAAAGGGGAAAGAGACATATTACAACACAAAAATAACTGAAAATAGAAGCACACACACCTCTCCTTCGTAGACGTCTTTGGTTTCCTTGATACGCAGACCAATGGCACGTCTAAAATTCTCCATGAGAACCTCAGTTTTCTTGACCTCCGATGAGTAAACCTCAGATCCAACCATTGGACAGAAGGGAACCTGCAAACAAACAAAAACAATTAACATTAAGTTAAAAGTGAATAAAATGCACTCAGAAGATGAAAAAATGAAGACATTTGAAGGATTACCTTACTTCCAAGCTCTTGGGATATACCAAGAGCCAAAGCTGTTTTGCCAGTTCCGGGAGGTCCGGCGAGCAAAAGAGCCTTGCCAGCCATTTTCTTCTGCTTGATCATGTCGACTACAAGACCAGCTGCCTCTCTAGCCTCAAGCTGACCCACGAATCCAGCCGCCAATGGTATAGGGATTCCCGTTGGCTAGAATAGGAGAGACGCAGAGTTAGCAACGAAAAAGCTATTGAAAGAGATCACACCAGTTCTCTCAAGGAATTACTATCAGTAAAAGAGCCACATAAAGTTAATGAAACACACAATGAAGGACCACCACAAAGGCGATGCTTATGGGTCTCAAAGCACTCTTCAGCAGCACAATATAGTATAACAAATGCATTAAAAGATTGAAGCTTTGCAGAAAAAAGTCTCAAAGCAATTAGCTTTAAAACAATGAAAAGGTTAAAACTCTGAATCCAGTAACCCGAGTTCAAGTCTCGGTGGGACCTTTTAAGTTTTCTCCTAAGTTTTGAAAAACTCTAGCTAATAAGCTTGTTTTGGGTTGGGGCCTTTCGTTTCCACATTTCCCAGGAAAATGCTCCTTTGACTCGTACAAAACATTTACTCTTCCATGTAAAAATGACAAGCTTTTCATAATGGATTGGAGGTGGTTATACCAAGTGCATTTCACCAAATTAAAAGCTTCTAAAGAATCTCTAAACATCTGTTTTCTCTCCCTATCATAAGCCGTTGGATGTCTAAGACATGTCTATTCCTTCTCTAGTCCTCTCTACAGTGTGAACACACACTCCTGCATCACTCGAGTTTCAGTTTTCCGGTTTACTCCCCCTTTTATTCTCCTCCCAACCCAGTTTCGAAAAGTCAGATAACTCAACATGGATAAAGTCAACTAATGTTACAATCTCAAGACCAAGCCAAGTATTGGCTCAAGTAAATTCTTAAGGGATTACAAAGGAGTTAAAAGAGAAGCAACCAGAGAAAAAGAAAATTATGAAACCTTTTGAGAAAACATTCGATTAGTGTCTCTTCTTTTTTTTCTTCTTGGCCGCATTGGATAAAGTGTGTTGTTTCTCATGAGATGTATTTCTCTTGTTGCTCGTGCAAAAGCTTTGCTGAAGATTTGGCATCCAGGTAGAGTGATGTTACTTCCTCTATATCATCCTGTCACAAGTTGAATACCAAAAAAAATAATTAATGGAAGATTAACAACAATATGATATTTATTTTTTAGAGACTGCTCTCTTGTCTCAGAATTACCTTGCAGATATTGTCACGTCCATTCATTTTCGCCACGATGCTGGCAGGAGACAGAAGCTGAACCGCATGCCTGAAAGTGAACGCACAGAAAATGTTTAGTGACGACATAGGGAACTTTATTTTTGTTCTGGTAAGAAAGGCATAATGACAATCTTAGTCTTAAGACCTTAAGGATGTTCTTTGCCCAATGTCCCCGAGTAGGACCAAGCATTCTTCATCCACTGTCAGCTCTTCCACTTGCGCACGAATGGCTATAATCTGACCCCACATTACACATTTATTAGAACGTTATTAACTAATAGAAACCGAAAACTTAAAGTGACAATGAAAATAACCTGTATCATTTCAGAGGGATTATAGATTTGGGTCCGGATAATGACCAACCGATCCAACAAGTCAATAGGGACACCATGTGGACTTGGCATATCAGTCCCTCTGCAAACAAAGTGAATCACAGTAACCAAGTTAACCAAAGCTTTTCAAAGAATGAAAAATGAAAAGGTTCAGCGCTTCTCCTCACCTTACGTTGCAAACACCTCTGTTTGTTGCAAATATCACTATAGGAGATAATGAACTCTCAAGAGCACGGTTCAAGTATGAAAAGCACTCCATATCAAGCATATGAACCTGAAGTTTTGTAGTTCAACAAAATATTATTCCAGCTGATCCTAAGCGTGGAATGACAACAAACTTATTAGGAAAAGATTACCTCATCAATAAATAGAACTCCCGAACAAGCTCTGCAACACCTTCATCTATATAACGGTTCACGACCTGCAATAATCAGACAATACATACTATTACTCCTCTGGTAAAATTTAAACAAGAGTCATTTAGGTCTTAGTGAAGAAGATCAACCTTGTTGATTTCTTGCCGCAGCTTATCAGTGATCTCAGTCTTCCGGGTTTCATCATTTGCCCCATCAAAGAAAGTATATCTTGTCCACCTTGAGGTTGAGCATTTGCTGCATCTAGATCTTGAAGCGTGACATCCTAACCAAAGTAAAGAAACTTTTTAGAGGCTACCACACAAGAACGAATGTACAACGGAAGATTAAAACTCATACACTAAACAAATTCATAGAATGTAATATTGACAATGATGATAACTATTCCTACACATGAGGGAGAGTTCTTGGGATAAACAAAGGTCGTAGAAAAGGTAAACCTGCACAATCTCTTTCTTTTGTGAACTTCTCCTTTGGGAAGTGGAACATATTCTTCTGCTTCCAGATCGAATTCAGTGGCGAAAGCATCGCCTACCCACACGCTTGACAGCTCCACTGTTTGCTTCAATGTATATAACATCTCCGACAGCTACCTGAGAGTCAAAACAGTATATATAAGAAGAGCTTCCTGGACATGATGACCACCTGGTAATTTAAACTGTTGCAAAGAAGTCAAAACAACAGACCTTCTCCTTAATCAAGGCATCGTAGATAGTGGGATCCAGCTTCAGTTGTTTGGTTCCTTTGACTGTCTTGAGCCCAATGATAACATGGCTGATGCTTTTACCATAACCTCCTGTAAGACTTTCAGTTTCTTCAGGGGACAGCTCGGTAACCTGGAACTCAAGGGAAACATGTTAAGAATCTAAAAGGGGAAAGAGACATATTACAACACAAAAAAATAACTGAAAATAGAAGCACACACACCTCTCCTTCGTAGACGTCTTTGGTTTCCTTGATACGCAGACCAATGGCACGTCTAAAATTCTCCATGAGAACCTCAGTTTTCTTGACCTCCGATGAGTAAACCTCAGATCCAACCATTGGACAGAAGGGAACCTGCAAAAATAAAAAACAATTACATAAGTTAAAAGAGAAAAAAAATACACTCAGAAGATGCAAAATGAAGACATCTGCGATTACCTTACTCCCCAGCTCTTGGGATATTCCAAGAGCCAAAGCTGTTTTGCCAGTTCCAGGAGGTCCCGCGAGCAAAAGAGCTTTGCCAGCCATTTTCTTCTGCTTGATCATGTCGACTACAAGACCAGCTGCCTCTCTAGCCTCAAGTTGACCCACGAATCCAGCCGCCAATGGAATAGGTATTCCCGTTGGCTGGAAAAAAAAAAAAGGAGAGGCATAATTAGCAACGGAAACAATACTCCAAGCTATAACAAAGAGATCACACTAGCAAAAGAGCAACAGATAGTTAACGATAACACAATGGAGGACCACTACAAAGGCAAGGCTTACGCGTCTCAAAGCATTCTTCAGCATAATATATTATAACAATTGCAATAAAGATTGAAGCTTTGCAGGTAAAATATGAGGTTTAGGTGTACTAGAAGTCTAGAACTGAACAAAGTCTCAGAGCAATTAGCTATAAAAAAACATTAAAAAGGTTAAAACTTTAAACCCTAAACCCGAACCAACTTTGAGCGACAGAACATAACATAGTAGATTCAAAGAGAGATATTTAGTGGGTAGGGAGAGAAGGAGAAGAAGAAGAACCTCGAGGCCAAGGCCTTTGATATGAGTGTGAGTAGCAATCCGCTGTTTCTTAGCGGTGGACTGGATTTCTTCAATCTTCACTTTCTCCATCTCCTTCAGCTGTTATCGTTGTCCTCCTGAGTCTTTTTGCTGTATTCTCCGACGACGACGATGACGGCGGAAGTGTTCGAGCTCTCTTTTTGATGCTTCTTCTTCACATTGGCAAAAACCTCTCCTTTTCTACAGTTTATATGTTAGTTTTATTACATAAGTAGCCCTTATATTCCTATTTCCTTACAAAATCACTCCACTCTTTTAATTAAGTAAAATGAAGGAATAACAGTGGTAGGAAACAATCTACTGTCTCTGAAGTCTCAGTAATCATTTTTAAAAATAGTGGACAGAGAAAAAAATGGTGAACAGAAAAAGAGTCATAAGAATGTTTACTCAGGACTCAAGAGCTATTAAACTAAATTAAGGGTGAAACTGAAATAAATGAATAATAAAAAGGACTTGTTCTTGTAACTTTTTGTTCTCTCCATCAAAAGTGAGATAAGCTTACTACTGTTACTTCTTCTGGAACCACCAGAGGCCAACCACCACACATGGAGACTCTCTCGATTCCCACCTCCGCGTGGTTTTCCAGCGGCGCCATTCATCCGCCGAACGGGAGGCTTTCTCCGCCGTACCTCACTCGGAAACCGCCGAGCAAGAATTCCCGACGCTTGTCCGCCTTTAATGCCGCTTCTCGCTCTGGTAACAGTGCATTTCTTCTATCTCTCTACGTTTTATCTCCACAATGAATGTTCATGCTCATATGATTCTCCTGGTTATTACCGCTTGTGAAAATTGAATGAGTCTTTGGTGTGATTTTCAGTGAGTGAGCTTGTGGGGGAGGATGTGCTGCAGATGTTCTTGAAAGACAGGGAAGAAAATGGAGATTTCATTTCCAAAGTCTCTGATAGGCTCTGGTTAAGGGATGTTCTCGAATCTATTGATCTCAACTCTAATGGTGCTTCTTCAGCTATTGGACTAGAATATACTCAGCAGGTAAACTATGTTAATGGATACATGTTTATGCGTATAGTACCAATTAGTGGTTTCTGAAAGCATGAATCTTTCTTTTCTTTTGATATTATAATCAAAACGATTGAAGCTGGTTTCTTTCATATGTTGATCAAGCTGTAGGTTTTAGTTCTAAGTTTTAAAACTCCACCGTTCAAGAACATGACACTGAGCTTAGTTTGCTTTTGACAATTTAAAATACCTTTCTTATATATTCAGGAATAGTTTGAGAGATGTGTTATATGACAGTGAGCTTAGGTTGCTTGCATGGCGGAAATGTTCTCACTTGAAATTGTTACTTTTGTCGTTATATATGCAGGAGAGGTTGGTGGATGGCGCAGATGATGATGAAGATGAAAACGGTTTCTTGAAACTTAAACCGACACAAGAATGGATTGCTGGGGAAAGTGAGTCCGCCCCCATGAATAGAAAATCTCTAGCTAAGGTGTGCATCTTTTTTTTTTGAATGTTTCTAGTTCTCTGTCTTTCGTTTCACACTCCCTTCTCATTATCTACTTTCTCCATAACCCTTTTGGGTTTTATGGCAGGCATTACGGGATGATAGCGAGCGGAGGAAGAAACTTAACTTTCTGAAATATGAAGCTGTATGATTATTCCCTTTTCAGTATGTTTCTTTGATTAGTATGATTTACCAAAACACTTGATTTGTGGGAAATAGCTGTTCACTACGTGACGCAGTCGGCAGTTGTTATTTTGGATTCGTTAGTCTATTGAAATCACCTCTGAATGATTGCGTTTGCGTCTTTTTCTTTTGCAGCTGAAGCGTGAACTGATGTACCTATCAATTGTTATTGGAACTGGGAGCAGCGGATATTGCTTACTAGCTTTATCACCCCAGGTTAGCTCTCTCATGAGTGATTGTTTTTCTTTTTAAGGTCTAGCATACGATTAAGCATCCTCATGAAATTATGTGTTAAAGAAATTTTGTTTTATCTAAACAGGCTGCCGTTAGTTATGGAGTAGGAGTTCTTTTCAGGTTAGTTCTCTATTTTGATGGTTGTAGCTAGGAAAATAACACCTCGACATTGTAATTTATAAGTTCTGCAACTCACTTACTCGTGCAGTCACATCACATATTCCTGACCAAATCTACT
Organism: Brassica carinata; assembly: GCA_016771965.1. Lineage (NCBI taxonomy): Eukaryota > Viridiplantae > Streptophyta > Magnoliopsida > Brassicales > Brassicaceae > Brassica > Brassica carinata. Next base: position 63,003,939 of record CM028687.1, on the reverse strand, counting down.
TCCAGTGCAGTTGCTTGTACCTTCAGCTTTTGTACGGATATGCGGATGGTGTTTCACGCGAAGACGTTCCTAATATCTTCCTGAAAAAGAAGACTAAAAAGTAAAAGCTGCTAGTTCATCAAAACTTTGGTCACTTTCTCCATGGAATAGTTTTCATTGGTCATGTTGCTCTTAACTTAGTTTTGTATTGTCCGAACCACAGAATCGGGATAAGAAGTGAAGACCTTGAAGACTTTGTGAAGAGGACAATCAGGGGGAGTGGCATGGCACTCTCTTCCCCACGTCTAGTGATCCCAGCTGCAATCTATGCTCTGTGGATTCTCTCGCACAAGTACTTCCAGAATGACTTGTTCGACTTTCAGGTAGCTATTTCTAAAAGCTATATTACTTGTTTATGCCTTTGAGAGCTTGAAAGTCAAATACTTATCAGGTCTCCATTTACAATGCTGTGCCTTTCAGATAGTTCCAGCCATGGTTGGTTTGTTTGTATACAAAGCCGCAGCTCTGGTTCAAGTGTACAGAGACAACCAAGATCTTCAACTCATCTTCCCAGACGACCTGTGACCTTCTAGAGTTAAGGAGGATCTTTGACCTTCCGAGTTACACAACTTGTGAATTCTTTGGTTCATGGTCTCAAAGGAAAACAGAAACTGGACTCATCTGCTAAGACTTAAAGATGAGCCTGAGGATGTAGAGTAACCTGTGTGTTCTCGTTATTTTTATTTTTTTCTTTAACGTCGTCTCTTTGTAAATTTTTGAGGGAAAATACACAATATATTTCTTATGTCTATATACCAGAACAGAAAGTAATGAACATGTGTGAGAACAGAGAGTATTGAACATGTGTGAGAGGAATAGTTATAAACAAGAAATGTTGGGAAATAAAAAAAAACATGTAATTTTAACAAACATAAACAACGAAAATGTGATGTACATTGCAGATGCAAGATTCATAAAGACAAACCAAACAAAGCTTTTGGAGATACAAAGAACAAACTCACTCAAGTGACAACTTATAAAAGAGAAGGTGAATTCTTTTATGCATTCTGACATTTACAAGAGTTGCATAAGCAAGGAAGACAGTGACATGTAACTTAATTTACAAAACAATGATCTGTTTCCGGCTGAAAAGCTTCTGAAGTGTCGTTACCTTCGATAAGGCCCTGAGATTAAGACCTGCAGGATGGTAGAGTGATGCCTCCACAGAAAGATGCGATGATTATGTACAGCACGAGAACTATCAAGCACGTCAACACTACCCTGTCAACACACAAACAATAATAGCAGCTTCTTTTAAAACCGAGAAATGAATTTACTCTAATGATATGGACTCGTAAATGTTATCCAGAGAAGAGGTGTGTAAACATTATAAGTAAAAGAAACAGAGATATGAAACCTTCCAAGTCAGCTGATATATTATGCATCTCTATTTTAGGAAACATATCAGTAAACTAGGCGTTCTTAGTATCACCCAGTAGAATCTACAAGTAACAGATAGACCCTTACAAGAGCTTAGCGTTTTTCATCCAAAGAGCTCTGCGTAAGCGCTTAGATTGTTTCCTGAAGTGAAACGAACTATCTTGCATTGTTGCAGTTTTATCAACAAGAAGCTCAATCCTATCACCTCTCTCCATTATCTTCTCAATGTTCTCCACCATCACCGATCGAATCTAGTAAACAACACAACGCACAAGTGAGACAAAGTGAAAAACTTTCGCCAAAAGAGCCAGCCTTTACAATGGGAACTATAGAAAGAAACATTCTTTCACCTCACTGACTTCTCCCCTGACACGATTGAGAGTATCAACACTAGGATTACTGGAGAAAAACTCCATCTGCTGATGCAAAACCCTCGAGAACTCATCATTCATCGCGTAAGCTGGAGCATGATGCGCCACTCTCCCGTAGTTTTTCATGAACCTCATATGTACATCTTCCAAATACGAAAACGGTATCCTTCCAACACAAAGCGAACCAAAGACTCTGAATCAATCAGAGACATTTCATTTAAAAATCGCCAAGGCAAGGCAATAAAGAGAGGCTTACTTCCGAAGGTATCGTTGGCCATACAGAGAAAGGTAAGCCCATCGGATCTGAGGATGTGGAAGATGTAACGGTCTTGTGAGAAACAGAGTCTCTCGTCGGCGGTTTCCGGCGAAAGCTTCTCGAGGATCCGTCGCACCACGGCGCCTGTGTTTCCCGTGACGGCGCTGAATTCCGCTAACACCACCGTGCCCCTGGCCACAACCGCATAGATAATCGCCATATCGGAGAAGTCAGGGACGGTTGATCGCTCGCTCCGGCGTCGACTTTGCTGCGATCCGAGTTTTAAAGTTAGTTACTCAATAAGAGCATACGTTTGGAATAAAAACCCCTTATTTGTTATTATATTTTTGATAGTCACCCTACATATTGTTTTCTAACATTTTATACCCTAAACAATTGAACCTTTTACTTTATATGGATGGTAAACATATCGTTACACTATCTCAGCTATACTATAAATTTGGATCGTGAGATCGAATCACATCTTTATCAAGTTGATCCTGCTGAAATTGTTTTGAAGGTTTTCTTTGTCTAATTCTTTAGTTAGAGGATTCTATTCTCCCTTGTCCGATACCAACTTTTTTGTTAATATTTGAAACATTGTGTAATTTTTTTCTTCAAAATTCAAACTAGGAGCGCGACAATGGCATTTGATCATTAGCCTACTTCATCTTATATTTTATCATATTTTCGTGTGAAATTATAGAGAATTGAAGTGGTAGAATCAGAAGAGTTTCAACGATTTCAATTAGGGCTGGGCAAATGCGAAACTCAGATATCGAACTGAACTCGAATCGAGAAATCCAACCCGTTATCCGATCCAAAATGTAAAAGTATCCGAGCAGGTTTTGTAGGATGGTACAAAAAATATCTGAATCCAAAGTGTTATTAACCGAATCTTAACGGATAATCCAAAAAAATGTAAAATTAATAGTCAATATAGATATTTAAAATATATATAAATATTTCAAATATTCAATTCAATATTTGTGGTGATATGATATATAAAAGAAATATTAAAATTTTAAATAAATAATTTAAATACTTCTCTGGATTCAACCAAATTAAAAAAAATTCAAAAAAGAAAATAGTTATAAACAAGTCTATTCTCTTTATATGATAATCCATATCATTTATAAACGATGTTTGTTTTCATGCTTGATTTAACATTTTATTATTATTTTATCTATTTTGTATATTTTAGATTAATTTCTACTCAATTTAGATGTTTGTCTTTATGTTTTACTTCAGTTTTTTTGTTTTCTTTACTTTTGAATATTATCCGACCTGAACCGTATAATCTGAACAATATATGAAAACTTTATAGGTTTTAGAATATAATATAAATTTTAACCAACTCGGAAGTATTACTGTCCAAACCAACCTATATTAATAAAATATTAAAATATGACCTTAAAATAATATTCAGAAACCCGAAAAATCTTAAATCTTAATAAGCCTGAACCCGAACTGATATCCAAATATCAATGCCTAATTCCAAGCATAATATTGTCCAATTAACTGGTTGCATAGGTTGACTGGTCACATGGCTGCTTCAATATATTTATCGGCTATAGAGTAAAAAACTGGACTCTCGAAATTTATATTTTGTTATGAAAAAAGTTATAACATAAATACAAATGCATAACAAGTTTAGGCCCTTTTAATTTTTCAGTGTCCTAATCATATGATGACATTAGTACGTTGACCTGTAAAAATTCTGAAACCACAAAGATTTGAGCATTTTCAATGGATAACTTTCAACATATATATTGATTCAAAATAATGAGAATCTCATGTTTGAGACACTTTGACATAGATTTATTATGATTTTGAGATACTCAACATATTATTTTTTTTGTGTTTACTATCTCTATTATTATAAAAGTGGGTTTGAATCCCTCCCATGAAGCCACGTAGGATGACAACCTGGAAATTCTTTTCATATCGTGCTGACACATGTCCTTAGAATGAAACTCATCCACTATAGGAAATGTGGGTATTAATAGCATCAAATTATAGCGTTTTTGACAATTCTGCTATTGTATACCAGCACTGGCTTTTTTAATTGCGTTTATAAATTTAAAACGCTATGTTTGGTATCGCGAGAAAATAAAATTTTTTAGCCGCGTTAATTTACTAAGTATAGGCGCCTTACAATACTTTAATTAACCTTTAACCAGGCTTTGATGCACACACAAAAAAAAAAATCAATTCTCTCCTCTGTCACATTACGAGAAATCGACGAGCCTCTGTTTCTGTCCCCTTACCTCTCCCTCATAAGAGAAGACTCCATCTCGAAATCAAACGGAGCAGTGATTTTTGACGTTCACTGGGAGACAGAGACCAAAACTTCAGGGTGGAGTCTCTCATCAGTGAAGCTCAGCGCGAGAAGCCTCTGTCTCGTCCTCAAACTCCCCAACCCTCCTTTTCACGACAACCTCAATGATCTCTACCGTTTCTTGGCTTCCAAGTTCGCACTTTCGTCGGAGTCCAGATCGAGGAAGACCTGAACTTGCTCAGAGAGAACCAGGGTCTTGTAATAAGAAATGTGATGGAGGTCGGGCAGATAGCTGCGAAGGCTTGCAGAGTGTTGTTGAAAGTCGATTCAGACAAGTTTTCTTTTGCAGCTTGAAAGGTGAGATCTGGGGCTGGACACTGTTCTACGCAGCCGTTTCAAGCTTGGCCTTTGGCTCTGGTTACTATCATCTCAAACCTGATGACAACAGAATCGCCTGGGACTCTTTGCCTGTTCGGTTTTCTCACTTATCACTCTGCTTTAGCTTTCGTGAAAATGATTGGAATGAGTCTTCTTTAAGTTAAGAATAGCTGTTTCTTGGTTAATGATTGTAGATACTGATTAAGAACATCTTGCACACAGAAGCTCAAAGAATTGTCTTGACTCTAGCTATGCAAAGAAGCTTTATTAGATGATTGCAAATTCTATTAATAGTTTAGCTTTATTGGCTTGTTTGTACTAATGCAGAGAACGTCTAGATTCAAAGTTGTGGTTCTATGTCTAGTTGAATGATTAAGTCGTTCTTTTTGCTTTAATAGTTGGTTATGAAACAGCTGTTTCTTGATTAATGACGCTACTTTGCAGATGTTGATTTTGGTTGAGAGAGCGGGTGAGAAAGTAGGCCTGAGTTGCCTCATCTTGCTTCTGTTCATATCATTTCTCAGCGTTGCTTACGCCAGGTAACAATCAAACCCAAAAGAAAAAACAGTTTCTTGATTTTTAGGCAGGTTCAGACTGAAGTTATTATATGTGTCTTAGTTGATGGCAAAGTGTTTAATGATCTCCGGTTATGCATGACATTCCAGTTGATTCCGTGTCTGGCCATTCCCTTCATGACCGTTTTGTTACCTCCCAAGTATACTCACTCTAGATTATGCGATGGCACTAAAGGATGAGCTTGATGGTGGTGAAGAGAAGAGCTTGATGCTTTTAGTTCATGTTTCAATCATGTCTTCCAACTTCTTATCTCCTACATAGAGGAGGAGAATGCAAGATTAAAACATGCCACTTTGAGGAATCCATGAAATAGAGTTAGTATAAGACTTGTATATATAGGACTTAGACTTGCATGTGGTAGATTCAAAATTAGTTTAAGGATGATTATTGGCATCACTGGCAAGATGTGTCTGGCGAAGAGAAGAACCTGCTGCTTTTAATTCATGTTTTCATGTATTGACATTGTGTGTTTTAAATTTTTAATGGAAAACTATATGATTCAATAAGTGGAATCAGGCTATATTTAAAAATTTGATTGTAAATAACATTCTTTTATGATTGTTCAATAAATTTGAAATTTCATAATAAAATAAAGATTATGTTTAGAAATTAAATTAGCATTTGTGGTTTAAGTTTTAGATTAAATATTTGAAACTAATTTTATAAAATATTAAATTTTGAATTTAAACTTAAGATTTGAGATTAAAATAATAAAATATTTAAGTTTTAAGAGTTGTGTTTAAAGTTTAGGGTTTCAACCCTAACCCTTAAACCTAAATTTAAAACTTCAATTTTTTCATGATATAACTTTAATCTTTAATTTTAATTTAAAATTTAATCATTTTAAAGATACAATCTAAACTTTAAATTATAAACCGCAAACACTAAATCGTAAATTTACACCATAAACATTGCATACAAAATTTTAAAGCTCTAATATTTCATTATTTGACTTTAAATCTTAAATTCAATCATAAAGTCCACTATTAAGTCATAAAATTTAAAGATAACACAAAAGTAATATGATAAAAAGAAAAACCAACACTAATAATAAATTATAAATTTTTTAAAAATACACATTTTTACCTTAAGTTCTAAACCCTAAACATGCCCTAAACCCTAACTACATATCTCAAACCCTATATCTTAAATTCCATTTTATACATAAATCTTCAACTTTAAACATTTTAATTCAAACACTTGAATTATATATCACACATAAATATTCAATTTTAAACATTATAATACAAACCCTACATATACCCCTAGCCCTACTTATAACTCCAAACCCTATATCATATTCCAAACTCTATATAAAAAGTATTAAATCATAATATTTTAAATTTATAACACTTATTTTATACTAAATTATGAAATTATACGAAGTATAAAATCTAAATAAAATCAGTATATTCATAATATAACTTCAATCCCTAAACTCCAAACCACATACCTCATATTGACCTATATCACATAAAACATTAAATTTTAATTTTTAATCAATCACACAATTTTTAAGTTTAAATATAAAATACAGATTAAAATTTTAAATTATGATATCAGATTATTAAATTTTAAATAATTTTATAATAATTATAAATATAAAAAGATAACTTGTCTTGTTTTTCTGAATTGATTGATTTTTAAATCAAAGGTCCAAAATCAATCTCTTATCTATCTTCACCATTGTTTTCTATTGGTTTGGTGGATGACCCTCACCCGTTAGATCATACTGAATCAATGCTTGAGATTGTTTCTTTTTCTCTCCAATTATTTTCTGAACAGATCGCGTTGGAGAGAGAGAGAGAGAGAGAGAGAGAGAGAGAGAGAGAGAGAGAGAGAGAGAGAGAGAGAGAGAGAGAGAGAGAGAGAGAGCTGTGCTTTCGGCAAAAAACAAACCTTGCCTCCTTCTCTTCTTCTTTCTCTAGACTCTCTGATTTTCGATTTATCTCTTCATATTCATGCTAAGAACTGGTAGATCTGTGTTGTGGTTGTCGAAATCTGTTAGACTAAGGTTCTCTGATTTTGTTGTTGTGTTTAAACTCTTCATATATTTGCTGAAAAAGTTGTCGATTTGCTGTGATCTGTTTCTGGTTTGTTTTGACGAGTTGAATCTGATTTTTTTTTCTATTTTGGTTATTGAATCTATGTCTGAGACTATGATCGAAATTACTCTCTGTTCTCACAAGTCTGTTTGTTTAATCTGTTCAGTATTGCTCAAGTTTTGATTTTTACTTGTCTTTGGTTGAATTCGAAATTGATCTGAGAAGTGTGGGTTTGATTTTCGTTTTGATCTGTTTCTGTTAAAAGTGTAAGATTGATCGCTTCTTTTCTATCGTTTTTCTTTCTTCCCTGGTACAGATATGGCTTCAATGATAAGTGCTGGAAAGACGGATGATTCTGAGTACGAAATCATCGAAGGTGGCTCTGAGATAACTGAACCCATCTTACAAGAGGCTGAACATGGCGTCTCCTGCGCCTAAAAGAGGAGGGAGCGAGAAGCTTGGCGAGATCTGTCAATGAGAAACAGAGCCTTAAGTCGGAGATGGCAGAGAAACCTAGCGGTGGTGGTGTAGGTGAAGCCAAACAAGCAGAAGAAGAAGAGAAGAAAGAAACAGGAAGAAGGAGACGACATAAGTGCGATGGGAGGGTGACCACAGCTTTAGGTTTCGGTTTATTAGGTCTGGTTCAATTTTTTTGGGTTTATTTAGGTTTATTTAGTTTTTGGTTTAATTTTCTTGGTCAATGTATAAACTGATTTCATTTGTAAACAAAATTTAATTAATAAAAAAAATTAATTTTTAATTATTGTTTTTAATCATTTAAATATTGTTATAAACTTGATAATAGCACAACTTTCCTAATTATTATTAATTAATTTTTGGATAATTAAAAAACTAATTAATAACACGAAACATTTGCTATCTTTGCTACTGAGAAAAATCAAATTATTAGGTTCTAATAACATTTGTTAAACGTTATTATAAATACTAGAGTGAATCTCCGCGCTACGCGCGGATACGTGTATAACGATCAACAATTGCATAAAATTGTAAAGTACAGGAGATAAGTTGTAAAGTAAAAGTTTGGGTGTAAATCATGTTTAGAAGCAGAGAGGAATTGTTATAATTATCAAGAGCAGATATTAATGTCTTTAAGCAGAAAAGTGAAACTCATAGATAAGATGGTGGACTTTTTGACGAAGAGGGCGTGTAGATATGAGGGGATTTTCTTGAGTTGGAGTGCCTGAAATTGTTTTAGAAATATCAGTGAACATAACCTAGCAATATAAATCAATTTATTAAATTCTTAGTATAGGTAGACGTACTTGGTATTGGTGAGATATCCATCATCACCTTCCTTTTCTCGATGTAGAATTTTCATAGATATGGTAATTCATAATGATTTGGTATAAATTACTAATAAAATAATATAAAATTCCCATTATAACATGATATAAATAATAGTAGATCGTTATCGACCATTATAGCAGGGTATAAATGATATAAATAAATTTTACCAAATTGAAACGATCGTCTTCGCGATGTTATAAAAATGGAATTTTATTGTATCGGCGAATTTAAATAAGGGCTAAATTTTATACCCGTAGAAATAATAACACCGATGAGAGAGTTTATTATTAGAGAAGAGAAGTTGAGGTGTGTATTACGTTGAGCAGCGTTAAGTATATATAGAAAGAAATTCAACTGCAAATAGTGCAGCCGGACCCCATCTTCTTATATTTTCAACATAATCGGCTCCTCCTCCTTTTTGACTTTCGTATGCTTATCTTATATATTAAAACGAAGTCACAACCATGATTCATGTGTGATTTTTTAAAAAATAGACCTAATGGACTTATTCCTACAAAATCATGTTACATTTAATCTCTAATCTTATCATTTAAATTTTGGAACTATCAGAAATTTTTATTGGACTATTAATAATTAGATTTAAAGAATAGATGATCCATTGGATTTATAGATAGTATAAATTAAATAAATATAATTTAATGTTGTAATATTATATCTCTATATGTTAAAAATTTTAAATATTTGTCAATGTTAACTTTTAAAATTACAAAGATTTTTTTTAAATAACAAAAATTATATTATCTAACAATGATTAATTTTTACTACCTTAAACCGATGAAAACAAATTTTAAACTATATAGTTTATTTTTAAAAATTAAACAAAAACTAAATGTTTAATTATTTACTCGATAATATAAATCTATGAACTAGAAAGTTTAATTTTTAAAACTTTCTAAATTTATGAAATGTTACAATATCTTTGAATATGACAATAAAACAATATTTTACTAATCTTTATATATATAGTTACGATTTTAATAATGAAATAATAATCCAAAATATATATAGAAGAAGATACAAATACATTTGAAAGTTTAAAACAATGAAAAAATATACCGTAAACTTATTATGTTTTGAAAATTGATAGACACATATATTATAATATATACCAATTTAAATTGAAAATAAAATATTTATATAAAAATAAATGAAACAAAAATCCACATTATTCTGCGGATCGAGATCTAGTTATAATTTAAAGGAATTGTTTGGCATTTGAAAGACGGGCACATGTTGAGTACAATAATAATGAAATACTTATGGAAACATAACAAGAGATGCGTTCCTTGTCAGTCAAATCAAATCCCTCTTCCAGATCCTTTTAACTATAATAAAATTTAGATATAACAATTCAAAATAAATTTTTATAGCCAGTAAATAAATTTAAATTTTGTGAGGCTACGAGGGTCCCACGGTTATGCAAGAAAACAAGATATGAATAAACGGCTCCGATTAATTTGGGTCCTACCTACTGCTCTCTCTTTTATCCTCTGTGGAGTCTTTGACTACTACTCGCAAATCACATGGGGACATTGACAAAATGTAACCACACCTATAAGCCTGGGCAAAATAATAGGAGCAGAAGAGCCAGAATCCAACAAGGCAAAATAAACCGGGAACAGACCAATACCTCCGAATAGAATGGTTCCATATTTTTATATCCAAATAACCAGGCCGAAGAACCCAACAAAACAATCCTAAATATATAAAAATATTAATTATATATACATATAACATCACTAAATATATATTTTAATTTAAAATTCTATTAAAAGTATTTGAAAATAGTCGAGGATAACTAAATTATTATAAAGTATCCAAACTACCCAAAGTATCCGAAACTATCCGGATAGTTTTATCCAAAATATCCAAAGTAATCAAATATCCAATTTTTTTATCTAAATCATTCTAATTATTTGACATTTTACCTTAAATAACCAATATTTTATCCAAATTATCCGAACTACCCGAACTATCCGAACCCGAACCGGATCCAAATGAGAACCGAACTTTTTCCAGATATTTTCCGGTTCCTACATTTACTATCCGAACCGAACCGAACCCGGAACTATCCGAACCGAACCGAAAATAGGTCAAGTACTAAATGGATCCTCTAGCCACTATCCGAACTACCCGAACTATCCGAACCGAACCGAACCGATACCCGAAATGCCCAGGCCTAACACCTATATACATTTTTGCAACTATTAAATACTAACAAACAATTAACCGTTATCACTCATATAGTGTCAAGAAGGCTAAAATATAACAATTATTTGTGACGTGCAAAATGGTCCCATGGTCTAGTGGTCAGGACATTGGACTCTGAATCCAGTAACCGAGTTCAAGTCTCGGTGGGACCTTCTTTTTTTTACGTGGAAACAATTGGCTTTCACAAATGGTTAGCAGAAACTGTTTTCAAAGATTTAAATATCACTAAACATCTGTTTTATCTCATTCCTTTCATAAGCCGTTTGGATGTTTAAGACAACCATTCCTTCTCCTAAAAGTGTGAACACTCGCACTGCTGCACCATTTGAGTTTCAGTTTTCCGGTTTCCTCCCACTTTGATTCAAGGTCTGTTACAACTCAATATGAATAAACCCAACTCATGTTACAATCTCAAGAACGAGCCGAGTATTGGCCCACGTACAATACATTGGCTAAACTAACAGAATCTGGCAAACAATTCTATCCCATCAAGATTAAGATTCCTTCATGTCTTAGAGATTACAAAATAGAGTTAAAAGAGACGCAGCAAACAGAGAAATATTTTGATAAAACATTTGATTAATGTTTCTCTTTTCTTTTTGGCCGCATTGGATAAAGTGTTTCTCAGGAGATGTATTTTTCTTGTTGCTCGTGCAAAAGCTTTGCTGAAGATTTGGCATCCAGGTACAATGATGTTACTTCCTCTATATCAGCCTGTCACATGTTGAAACGCCAAGATATTACACTGGGAGGTTTTACAATGACTCTGCACTACTGTTAAAAAAATTCACAATTACCTTGCAGATACTGTCACGTCCATTCATTTTCGCCACGATGCTCGCAGGAGACAAAAGCTGGACCGCGTGCCTGCAAGTGAACGCACGGTTTAGAGATGACATAACGAGTTTTTTTTTTTGGTAATAAGGGCATAATGACATTTTAGTCTCAAACCTTAAGGATGTTCTTTGCCCAATGTCCCCGAGTAGGACCAAACATTCTTCATCCACTGTTAGCTCTTCCACTTGTGCACGAATGGCTATAATCTGACCCACATTACACATGTATTAGAACGTTGTTAACTAATCCAAAACCGAAAACCTTAAGTGACAATCAAAATAACCTGTATCATTTCAGAGGGATTATAGATTTGAGTCCTGATAATGACCAACCGATCCAACAAGTCAATAGGGACGCCATGTGGACTAGGCATATCAGTCCCTCTGCAAATAAAGTTAATCACAGTAACTAAGTTAGCCAAAGATTTTCAAAGAATGAAAAGGTTCAGCGCTTATCCTCACCTGACATTGCAAACACCTCTGTTTGTTGCAAATATCACAATAGGAGACAATGAACTCTCAAGAGCACGGTTCAAGTATGAAAAGCACTCCATATCAAGCATATGCACCTCATCGATAAATAGAACTCCTGGAACAAGCTCTGCAACACCTTCATCTATATAACGGTTCACGACCTGCAATAATCAGATATTACATACATATTATTAGTCCTCTAGCATAATTTAAACAAAAAATCATTTAGGTCTTAATGAAGATGACCTTGTTGATTTCTTGCCGCAGCTTATCAGTGATCTCAGTCTTCCGTGGTTTCATCATTTGGCCCATCAGAGAAAGTATATCCTGCCCACCTTGAGGTTGGCGTTTGCTGCATCCAGATCTTGAAGCGTGACATCCTAAAACCAAAGTGAAGAAATTTTTTAGAGGCTATCACACATAAGAGAGAGTTCTTGGTATATGCAAAGGTTAACCTGCACAATCTCTTTCTTTTTGTGAACCTCTCCTTTAGGAAGTGGAACATATTCTTCTGCTTCCAGATCGAACTCAGTGGCAAAAGCATCGCTTCTACCCACACGCTTGACAGCTCCACTGTTTGCTTCAATGTATATAACATCTCCTACAGCTACCTGAGAGTCAAAACAGTAAATATCAGAAGAAGTTCCTGACATGGTGACCTGGTGATCCAAACTGATGTAAACAACTAACCTTCTCCTTAATCAAGGCATCGTATATAGTGGGATCCAGCTTCAGCTGTTTGGTTCCTTTGACTGTCTTGAGCCCAATGATAACATGGCTGATGCTTTTACCATAACCTCCGGTTAGGCTTTCAGTTTCTTCAGGGGACAGCTCTGTAACCTGGAACTCAAAAGGAAAACATGTTACGGCACAAGAACAGAACAAGAGAAGTGAGAATAGCATCACACTCACCTCTCCTTCGTAGACGTCTTTGGTTTCCTTGATACGTAGACCAATGGCACGTCTAAAATTCTCCATGAGAACCTCAGTTTTCTTGACCTCCGATGAGTAAACCTCAGATCCAACCATTGGACAGAAGGGAACCTGCAAACAAACAAAAAAACAATTAACATTAAGTTAAAAGTGAATAAAATGCACTCAGAAGATGAAAAATGAAGACATTTGAAGGATTACCTTACTTCCAAGCTCTTGGGATATACCAAGAGCCAAAGCTGTTTTGCCAGTTCCGGGAGGTCCGGCGAGCAAAGAGCCTTGCCAGCCATTTTCTTCTGCTTGATCATGTCGACTACAAGACCAGCTGCCTCTCTAGCCTCAAGCTGACCCACGAATCCAGCCGCCAATGGTATAGGGATTCCCGTTGGCTAGAATAGGAGAGACGCAGAGTTAGCAACGAAAAAGCTATTGAAAGAGATCACACCAGTTCTCTCAAGGAATTACTATCAGTAAAAGAGCCACATAAAGTTAATGAAACACACAATGAAGGACCACCACAAAGGCGATGCTTATGGGTCTCAAAGCACTCTTCAGCAGCACAATATAGTATAACAAATGCATTAAAAGATTGAAGCTTTGCAGAAAAAAGTCTCAAAGCAATTAGCTTTAAAACAATGAAAAGGTTAAAACTTTGAACCCTAAACCCGGAAGAACTTTGAGCTATACGTGCGTACTACTGCAAGCTACTAGATTCAAAGAGAGATACTCAGGGATATATATATATAGAGAGAGAGAGGAGGAGGAGGAGAAGAACCACCTCGAGACCAAGGCCTTTGATATGAGTGTGAGTAGCAATCCGCTGCTTCTTAGCGGTGGACTGTATTTCTTCAATCTTCACCTTCTCCATCTCCGTTTCCTTCTGAAATATCTACTTCTTTTGCTGTATTCTCCGACGACGACGGCGGAAGAGTTCGAGCTCCTCTTTTTGATGCTTGTGCTGCTTCACATTGGCAAAACCTCTCCTTTTCTATCACTGATATCAGGCCTGGGCATTTTAACCTGGACCGAACCGAACCGAACCGAACCGAACCGAACCGAACCGAACCGGACCTAAAATTTAAGTATCTTTTGGGTCTAAATTTTTTACCGAAGAATCGGAACCGAACAAAAACGACCGAATAGACTGGACCGAAAAGAACCGACCGAATAGATCCGACCGATAAAAGCCGATTGTACCGACTTAAAAATATGTATATCTAAAACTATGATGTTTTTGTGTTCTATTTTATATATATTATTTTATGATTTAGTTGAAATATCTTTTGTTAACAATATTTGTTATTATTTTTAATATTTTTAAATAATATAAAGCTTTAAAATGTAAAATTTAGAGTTTAAAATGTTTTATTTAAATTACTAATAGTTTCATTTAATTTATTTTGTAAAATTTTAGATATATATGACAAATATCAACTAAATTTGATGAACTTGGTATGTCATGTCATTTTCGGATCCTAAATACCGAACCCGACTTCGGACCGATATGGACCAAAAATTACGGGTACTTTATGAGTATTTTAATTATAGACGAACCGACTAAGACACGAAAGAACCGACCTAAACCGAACCAGAAAATTAAGTACCATTGGGTCTAAATATTTAGGACTCGAAGATCGGACCGAAAGGAAGGACCGAATCCGACCGAAGATCAAATGCCTAGCTACATATGTTAGTCTTTATTTCATGAATAGACCTTATATTCCCTATTTCCTTGCAAAATCTCCCACTCTTTTAATCGAGTCAATAGAAGTAATAACAATGGTAGGAAACAATCTCTGTCCTCAAATTAGCCCGGGATCCGGATATCGGAAATTTAGAATATCGGATCGAACTCAGTGGCAAAAGCATCGCTTCTACCCACACGCTTGACAGCTCCACTGTTTGCTTCAATGTATATAACATCTCCTACAGCTACCTGAGAGTCAAAACAGTAAATATCAGAAGAAGTTCCTGACATGGTGACCTGGTGATCCAAACTGATGTAAACAACTAACCTTCTCCTTAATCAAGGCATCGTATATAGTGGGATCCAGCTTCAGCTGTTTGGTTCCTTTGACTGTCTTGAGCCCAATGATAACATGGCTGATGCTTTTACCATAACCTCCGGTTAGGCTTTCAGTTTCTTCAGGGGACAGCTCTGTAACCTGGAACTCAAAAGGAAAACATGTTACGGCACAAGAACAGAACAAGAGAAGTGAGAATAGCATCACACTCACCTCTCCTTCGTAGACGTCTTTGGTTTCCTTGATACGTAGACCAATGGCACGTCTAAAATTCTCCATGAGAACCTCAGTTTTCTTGACCTCCGATGAGTAAACCTCAGATCCAACCATTGGACAGAAGGGAACCTGCAAACAAACAAAAAAACAATTAACATTAAGTTAAAAGTGAATAAAATGCACTCAGAAGATGAAAAATGAAGACATTTGAAGGATTACCTTACTTCCAAGCTCTTGGGATATACCAAGAGCCAAAGCTGTTTTGCCAGTTCCGGGAGGTCCGGCGAGCAAAGAGCCTTGCCAGCCATTTTCTTCTGCTTGATCATGTCGACTACAAGACCAGCTGCCTCTCTAGCCTCAAGCTGACCCACGAATCCAGCCGCCAATGGTATAGGGATTCCCGTTGGCTAGAATAGGAGAGACGCAGAGTTAGCAACGAAAAAGCTATTGAAAGAGATCACACCAGTTCTCTCAAGGAATTACTATCAGTAAAAGAGCCACATAAAGTTAATGAAACACACAATGAAGGACCACCACAAAGGCGATGCTTATGGGTCTCAAAGCACTCTTCAGCAGCACAATATAGTATAACAAATGCATTAAAAGATTGAAGCTTTGCAGAAAAAAGTCTCAAAGCAATTAGCTTTAAAACAATGAAAAGGTTAAAACTTTGAACCCTAAACCCGGAAGAACTTTGAGCTATACGTGCGTACTACTGCAAGCTACTAGATTCAAAGAGAGATACTCAGGGATATATATATATAGAGAGAGAGAGAGGAGGAGGAGGAGGAGAAGAACCACCTCGAGACCAAGGCCTTTGATATGAGTGTGAGTAGCAATCCGCTGCTTCTTAGCGGTGGACTGTATTTCTTCAATCTTCACCTTCTCCATCTCCGTTTCCTTCTGAAATATCTACTTCTTTTGCTGTATTCTCCGACGACGACGGCGGAAGAGTTCGAGCTCCTCTTTTTTTTTTGATGCTTGTGCTGCTTCACATTGGCAAAACCTCTCCTTTTCTATCACTGATATCAGGCCTGGGCATTTTAACCTGGACGGAACCGAACCGACTCGAAAATACCCGGACCGAACCGGACCTAAAATTTACAAAAGATTGGTCTAAATTTTTACCCGAAGAATCGGAACCGAACAAAAACGACCGAATAGACTGGACTAAAAAGAACCGACCCGAATAGATCCGACCCGATAAAAACTGATTTGTACCCGACTTAAAAATATGTATATCTAAAACTATGATGTTTTTGTGTTCTATTTTATATATATTATTTTATGATTTAGTTGAAATATCTTTTGTTAACAATATTTGTTATTATTTTTTAATATTTTTAAATAATATAAAGCTTTAAAATGTAAAATTTAGAGTTTAAAATGTTTTATTTAAATTACTAATAGTTTCATTTAATTTATTTTGTAAAATTTTAGATATATATGACAAATATCAACTAAATTTGATGAACTTGGTATGTCATGTCATTTTCGGATCCTAAATACCGAACCCGACTTCGGACCCGATATGGACCAAAAATTACGGTACTTTATGAGTATTTTAATTATAACCAACCGACTAAGACTGAAAATAACCAAACTTAACCGAAATCGAACCAAACTTTCTAAATACCCAAACAAATTCTAAACCTCTAGAACCAAAGAATCGAACCGGAATCGAACCAAAAATTGAATGCCCAAGGCTATAGGTTATCATAGTTTTGATTTCATCAACTTCAGTCGAAAGTCGAAGACAAAACATTTTGCAGAGACCCATGTTTACAGATTCACTTGAATCTTGTTCAAGTAATTATAAACGGAGTGTACACTCACAAATGTAAATTCGGAAACTCAGCAACACAAATAAATTTTTTTAAAAACTTACGACACTTCAAAACATATACTAAAAACAATATGCAAACACTTGATTATAGACTACAATAATTCCTAAATACAACCTCCTTATGCTTTTTTCAACGTATAACCCTCTCATCACTGATATGTCCCAATCTACCCACTACACACTCTCTGACTATTCAACAACAACACCAGACTATATCAAACATTTTCTTACTATTACACAACACAATGTCATGACATTAAATGGTGCTTACTTCCTCTGTATTTAAATGATTGTTGTTTTAAATTTTGGTTTTGTAATGGTTTAGAGTATAATAAATGTATTTATTTTTAAAATTAAAACGTAATGTAAAAATATGAGTGGTGAAACTTATGTGATAAATCCAAAAAGCAATACACACAATAATGTATTTGTTTTTTTTATGTGTGAAAAATTTAAAACATTAATAATACATATACCGAGATAATACAACATATGAAGATACAAAACTCAATACAAAACAAATAAACAATTTCCACAGTACAAAGCGCAATCACACCACTAAATATAATGAATGCAAATCTAAAACATAAAATCATACAAAAAATAACAATCTAGATCACAAGTAAAGTACATCCCACCCGTAGTACGGGCCGACTCTAGTATTATGAAAACTTGTGTTAGAACTCCTTAATATAGATAACAAGAGACATTTTGATATGAGTTTATCATAGTTTTGAGATATTCAACGTACTATTTTGCATTTTATGATATTTTGAGAATTTGTGTTAGAATTTCTCAGTAAAACTATTAACAAGGATTTCTCAACTATATTTTTAACAAAAACAATATTTTTATAATTTCCTTTCAAAAAAACTGTTTAAAACTTTTGAAATATAGTTTTTTTAAGTTTTTGAGAGATTTTCTACTAAAATATTATTACTTTTGACGAGAAATTATTGATGAGACGTCTCAATTGCGGATGCTGCTTTTATCTAAACGACACTTTCTGTTTTTATGTTGAAAGCAATGTATTGGACAAGGACAAGCAATCGACTACCAAAAAACCTTTTAGTCTTCGTCCACTTTCACCTTTTATGTATATATTAGGGCTGAGAATTATTATCCGAGATCTGGATTCGATCCGAGATCCGCTTCAAAAATCGGGTATCTGGAGTGTCCGGATCCAGATCCGGATAGTAAAATAACGGATCCGTCGAATCCGGATCCGGATCCGATCCAAAATAAATAAAAATAATTTTTAACAAAAATACAATTTTTAATATAATACATAAATTAAATATTTATAAATATATTTATATATGTTTATAATATTGTAAAACTAAAATATAATATTATAAGATTAATTTATGTATAAATATTAATATATCAAATATAAATATTAATAAAATATAAAAATTTAATGTATTTTAAAAATACGGATCCAGATCCGGATATCCGACCTAAAATTAAGATATCCGGATCCGGATTCGGTTTGACGATCCAAGATTTTACTATCCGGATTTGGATCCCGGCACCCGATATCCTATTTTTGAGCGGATCCCGGGCGGATCTCGGATCGAATCCGGATCTCGGATAATAAGTCTCAGGCCTACCTCAAATACAAAATAGTTGGCAAAAAAAATGGTGAACAAAAAAAAAACAGAGTTTTTTCTTTTGTGTAACACAAACAAAAAAGAGATTACAAGAATGTTTACTCAGGACTGAAGAGTTATTAAACAAAATTAAGGGAATAAACTAAAATATACGAATAAATAAAAAGGACATGTTCTTGTAACTTTTTGTTGGTCTCTCCATCAAAGTCAGATAAGCTTACTTCTGGAACCAGATCAGAGGCCGACCGACCACACATGGAGACTCTCTCGATTCCCGCCTCCGCGTGGTTTTCAGGCGGCGCCATTCCTCCTCCACCGAACGCGAGACTTTCTCCGCCGTACCTCCTCCGGAAACTGCCGGGCAGAAACTCCCGACGCTTGGCCGCCTTTAACGCCGCTTCTCGCTCCGGTAACAATACATTTCTTCTCTTTCTATCTACGTTCTTATTTCCACTAGGAATGTTGTTCCTGCTCAAATGATTCTCATCGCTTCTGAAAATTGTAATGCGTCTTTGGGTGATTAATAGTGAGTGAGCTTGTGGGGGAGGATGTGCTGCAGATGTTCTTGAAAGACAGGGAAGAAAATGGAGATTTCATTTCCAAAGTTTCTGATAGGCTCTGGTTAAGGGAGGTTCTCGAGTCTATTGATCTTAACTCCAATGGTGGATCCTCAGCCATTGGACTAGAAGATAATCAGGTAAACTATGTTAATGGATCATGTTTATGCGTGGTTTTTGAAGTCATGGATCTTTCTTTTTGTAGTATTATTAAAATGATTGAAGCTAGCTGGTTTCTTTCATATGTTCAATAGTAATTTAGCTAGTTGATCTGATCAAGCTGTAGGTTTTAGTTCTAAGTTGTAAAATGTCAGTCCATCATCAAGAACATGACAGTGTCAGTGAGCTTAGTTTGAGATAGTTTTGAGATATGTATCATCGTGTTGCAAGATGACAGTGAGCTTAGTTTGCTTTCATGGTAGACATTTTCTTACTTCAAAATGTTACTTTAAACGTTATATATGCAGGAGAGGTTGGTGGATGGCGCGGAAGATGATGATGAAAGCGGTTTCTTGAAACTTAAACCAACTCAAGAGTGGATTGCTGGGGAAAGTGAATCCGCCCCCATGAATAGGAAAGCACTAGCTAAGGTGTGTCATCTCTTTTTGAATGTTCTTGTTCTCTGTCTTCGTTTCACAACCTCTTCTCATTACAATGGTTAGCTGCGTTTTATCTACTTTCCTATAACCCTTTTGGGGTTTTGTGGCAGGCATTACGGGATGATAGCGGAGGAAGAAACTGAACTTTCTGAAATATGAAGCTGTATGATTATTCCTTTCAGTATGTTTCTTTGATTAACAGTTGATTTGTGTGGGAAATAGCTGTTCAGTACGTGATGCAGTGGTTGGTTTTGGGTGCGTTAGTTTATAGAAGTCACCTCTGAATGATTGCTTTGTGTCTTTTCTTTTGCAGCTGAAGCGTGAACTGATGTATCTGTCAATTGTAATTGGAACCGGTGCAGCGGATATTGCTTACTAGCTTTATCACCCCAGGTAAGCTCTCTCATGGATGATTTTTTTTCTTTTTAAGGTAAACCATACGTTTAAGAATATATTCCAAATAAGATGATATAGATACGAAGTTGGTCAGAGGGTATCAGTTAAGCCTTAACCCATCCATAGTATACCATACTGATTATAGCTGTCATTGTCAGTCATACAACACTTTCTGCTTCCCTTTCTTCCTTCTGCATCTCCTTAATGGGACACTATAATCAATCTGTTTTGTATAATAAAGAGTAGCGAACTGTGCTATGAACAGTTGTAGAGTGTTTTGTACTCCCCAACACTCAAAGCTCTAACCAGTCTATACAATGGCTTCACTTTGCTTTATCATTTAATTATTCCTGAGAAACGGTGTGTTTAAAGAAATATTGTTTTATCTAAACAGGCTGCCGTCAGTTATGGGGTTGGAGTTCTTTTCAGGTTAGCTCTCTATTTTAATGGTTGATGAAAAATAGATCTTGAGATTTGTAATTTATAATTTATGCATCATACTTGCTCGTATAGTCACATCGCATATTCCTAAACAAATCTGCTTCCAGTGCAGTTGCTTGTACCTTCAGCTTTTGTACGGATATGCAGATGGTGTTACCCGCGAAGATGTTCCTAATATCTTCCTTAAAAGAAGACTAAAAGTAAAGATAGTTCATCAAAACGTTGGTCGCTTTCTCCATGGAATAGTTTACATTCGTTATGTTGCTCTTTGACTTGGGTTTGTATTGTCCCAATCTCAGAATCGGGATTAGAAGTGAAGACCTTGAAGACTTTGTAAAGAGGACAATAAGGGGCAGTGGCATGGCACTCTCTTCCCCACGTCTAGTGATCCCAGCTGCAATCTATGCTCTGTGGATACTCTCTCACAAGTACTTCCAAAATGACTTGTTCGACTTCCAGGTAGCTATTTCTAAGCTATATACTGCTTGTTTATGCCTTTGAGAGCTTGAAAGTCAAACACATATCAAGTCTCCATTTACAATGTTGTGCGTTTCAGATAGTTCCAGCCATGGTTGGTTTGTTTGTTTACAAAGCCGCAGCTCTGGTTCAAGTGTACAGAGACAACCAAGATCTTCAACTCATTTTCCCAGACGACCTGTGACCTTCTGGAGTTAAGACGATCTTTGACCTTCCGAGTTAGACTGGTTCATGGTCTCAGACAGAAACAGAAACTGGACTCATCTGCTAAGACTTATAGCTGAGCCTGAGGATGTAGAGTAACCCGTTTGTTCTCGTTCTTTTTTTCCTTCTTCAACGTCGTCTCTTTGTATATTTGTACTCTTCTCTATATCTTTACTTCTAAATATCTCAATTTTTGTATCACATTTATAGATTTTGAGAGAAAATACAATGTATTTCGTATGTCAATGTGCCAAAAGTCCAAACCGAAACTATTGAACACGTGTGAGATGGATTGTTATAAACAATGTACCAAAATCGTTCTGTCACCTTTTCTTTCTTTCTGCACATCCTTTTATCTTAAGCATATCAACTGGAGTAAGCATTGCCTTGTAAATTAGGCTCCCAAGTCTTATATGGCCTGCAAGCTGCACTCTCGATTCAGCTATAGCGTATCAAAGGCAAGTATTAAACCATGCTTTCCCTTTTTGAGCCGGCCGGTCAGACATGATGGTCACAAACATTACGAAAAGAATAATAAATCTTCTGATGCATGTCATGACCGGATGATGTGTGGTTATAGTTGTGATACTTTGTGACTTTCAACTGGTTCCATGCGGTGCTAATTTGCTTAATTAAGCATAGCTGGAACGGTCATCTTCTCTCCCATATGCTTGAGTTCATCGATAGAAGAAGGATTCAATTGAATCTCATTCAATTCACAGGTATAGAAGAGAATCTAAACAAAAGATGTTGTGAAACCAAAAAAATAATCATGTAATTTTAACAACATAAACAAACAGTGCAGATGCAAGATTCATAAAGACAAACCGGACTGGAAGTACAGGGAACAAACTCACTCAAGTGATAAATTCTGAAGCAGAAGGTAAAGTGTTCTATGAAACTCTGTATCAAATTCTGACATTTACAAGAGTTATAGAAGCTAGGAAGACAATGACATGTAACCTCAGATCTTAATTTACAAAAACGGTGATCTGTTTCCGGTTGAAAACTTTGGAAGCATCATTACCTTCGACAGGGGCTCAGAGATCAAGATCTGCAGGAAGGTAAAGTGATGCCTCCACAGAGATGCAATTATGATGTACAGCACGAGAACTATCAAGCACGTCAACACCACCCTGTCAATCACAAACAATAATAGCAAGATTCGTTAAAAACCGAGCAATGAGTTAACTCTAATGGTCAGGAACTCGTTTGTATCCATTGAAGAGGTGTGTAACATTATAAGCCAAAAACAGGGATATGAAATCTTATGCATCTCTATTTTAAGAAACATATCAGTAAAGTACGGCTTCATATCATCACCCAAAAGCTAAAGAAACTACAATAGAATCTACAAGTGAGACAGAGAGATGCTTACAAGAGCTTAGCGTTTTTCATCCAGAGAGCTCTGCGTAAGCGCTTCGATTGTTTCCTGAAGTGAAACGAATTATCTTGCATTGTTGCCGTTTTGTCAACAAGAAGCTCAATCCTATCACCTCTCTCCATTATCTTCTCAATGTTCTCCACCATCACCGATCGAATCTAGTAAACAACACACACAAGTGAGACAAAGTGAAAAACTTTCGCCAAAAGAGTCTGTCTTTTCAATGAGAACAATACAAAGAAACAGTTTTTAACCTCGCTGACTTCTCCTCTGACACGATTGAGAGTATCAACACTAGGATTACTAGAGAAAAACTCCATCTGCTGATGCAAAACCCTCGAGAACTCATCATTCATCGCGTAAGCCGGAGCATGATGCGCCACTCTCCCGTAGTTTTTCATGAACCTCATATGAACATCTTCCAAATACGAAAACGGAATCCTCCCTAACACAATTCGAATCACCACCACACAAAGACTCTGAATCAATCAGAGACTTTAAAAATCACCATGGCAATTAAGAAAGCGAGGCTTACTTCCGAAGGTGTCGTTGGCCATACAGAGAAAGGTAAGCCCATCGGATCTGAGGATATGGAAGATGTAACCGTCTTGGGAGAAACAGAGTCTCGTCGGCGGTTTCCGGCGAAAGCTTCGAGGATCCGCCGCACCACGGCGCCTGTGTTTCCCGTGACGGCGCTGAATTCCGCTAGCACCACCGTGCCCCTCGCCACAACCGCGTAGATAATCGCCATCGGAGATGTCAGGTACGGTGGATCGCTCGCTCCGGCGTCGACTTTGCTGCGATCCGAGCCGAGTCTTAAAATTGTTGAATAAGAGAATACGTTTGGAATAAAAACCCCTGATTTGTTGTTATATTTTTGGTAGTCACCCACATATTGTTTTCTAACATTTTAGACCCTATACAATTGAACCACCACTTTTAAACGTACCATTGCACAATCTCGTCTACTAGAAATTTGGATTGTGAGATCGAATCACATTTTTATCCACTTGATCTTGCTAAAATTGCTTTGAAGGTTTTTTTTGGGTCTAAGTAGTTACAGATTTTAGTCTCCTCTTGTCTGAAACCAAATTTTGTTAATATTTAAAACTTAAAACATTGCGTGAAACTTTATTTTTCAAAAATCCAAATTAGGAGCGCAACAAAACCAATTCTTGCATTTAATCATTAGTCTACTTCATCCTTTTTTTTTTTGTCAACGAGTCGATTTCAAAAAAATGGTTCATTCGAACTTGTTGTTCAGCTTTTTCACCACAATTTTTAAGCCAAAAGCCACATGAACAACGGAAAAATAATTTATTCCCTATGAACTAGTTGTTTCGGTATTTCACTGCAATTTTTAAGTCATGCCAAAACCACATGAACAATTTTTTTGAATTACATACACAAAATATCGATTTTAAACTAATTCCCCAAAACCGTAAATGGTGTTGTTTAAACGTTAACTTGGTTTATGACGGGTGGAGGGTTTCATTTAGATTGATAAAAATAGAATACTATGTCGTTTGTTCTTCTTTCTTTGTCAACTGTTCTTCTTCTTGAAAATCTTTTACTCTTCATCATCAAATGAGGATAAAAAATTTATTCTGCATTTTCAAGTTACATGACATAGTAACCGATTGGGGTAGATATTTTCGAAGTTATATGACATTATAAAGAGATCATATGACATTAATTTCTAGATTGAGGAGAATATATAAATCCACCATGACCGACCGGAGTAACATCCGCTACGGAACCAATCAAGGTCTAAAGCGCCAATTTTATAGTTCCTTGTGACGTTACATGGAGATTGGTAAGTTAGTATTTGCTGCTCTTCTTTCTCATGCATCATGTAAAATGTTTTATTCTGATAATAAATTTTATCCCCAATTGATGAAGAGTAAAACGATTTTTGAAGAAGAAGAGAAGTTGACAAAAGAAAAAAACGATGTATTATTATGTTTTTATCAACCCAAATTAAACAGTCTCTCCACCTATCATAATCCAAGTTAACTTTTAAATAACACCGTTTACGGTTTTAGGGGAATTAATTTAAAATCGATAGTTTGTGTATGTAATTAAAAAAATAGAGTTGTTCATGTGGTTTTTGGCATGTCGTAAAAGTTTGTGTGTAAAATAGCCGGGAACAATTAGTTCATAGGTAAATAAGTCTTTTTTCCATTGTTCATGGGGTTTTTGGCATGTCGTAAAAGTGTGTGTGTAAAATAGCCAAACAATTAGTTCATAGGTAAATAAGTCATTTTCCATTGTTCATGTGGTTTTGGCATGACTTAAAGTTCATGTATGAAAAAGCCGGAAACAACTAGTTCATAGGAGAATAAGTCATTTTCCCGTCGATTTCATCCTCTATTTTCTCAAATTATAAAAACTAGAGTCTTTGTCCGCGGTTAATTGTTATAAAAACCGATTCTAGCCGGAAACAACTACAATCGGTTTAAATATATTATGTTTAGGATTTAAATCTTTAAATAATATTAAGAATTTATTTGATATGTTTAATTAAGTTTTGTTTCGATGTTGATATTGAAAAAATATGTGAAAGATAATTGTGTGTTGACTCTTTTAATATTTGGCGTTAATTGTGATAGAAAATATTACTCGTTTGAACTAATTTGGGTCCGTAATTAAAACTAAAAAATTGTAGTTGCATGCTTTTAACGTGAAAACTCATGGATGTTAATTACATGATGTCTATTATTTAATATATGAGAGCAAAGTTTATTTGATATTATAACGTCACTACTATAAAGGTTTAAAAAGCAAATTGTTTCCAAAGTAAATGCAAAAGTATGAAATAAGCAATTTGAGAAGGAAGAGTCAAACATAACCAAAAATATCTGGAAAGTGAAAACAAATAAGTTTATCGAACCATGCATCTTCAAAAGATGAGAAGCGATCTAGTTTCCATCCTTGGAGCGTTTAGAGTTGCCATTCTCAATACCATCACCCATCCTTTTCAGCCCTACATCTGACAAGCTTGGCGATTTTGGATGGCTTAGAAGCATCATCCCGTCGCTAGTATCTCATTTAGAGCCAATAATTGGATCGCTATTGGTTCCGGTATAGATGGTGGAGCAGATGGAGACAGGACTTCGTAGCGGTTATCACTCATGTCCTACCAGATAGATTGTGCTCAATCATCTTTACATTGAACTTGTGTGTTTATCCTATGGTGTTGAGCGAGCTTTGAACAGGTACCTCAAAACCATCTTCTTTATTTCCATTGCCATGAAATGTGTAAATATTGTTGTCGGCTATTATGTAATTTTTCATAGCTGTTTTGTAGTGTTGTAAAATATTTTTATAATGACATAAATATAATGTTGTAATTTAAAATAAAATAGTTAAAATTAACTAATTAAAATTAATTAATAAAAAAATTTATAAAAACGAAAATTAATTTTAATTAAAATGAAATTTTATTTATTAATATTTATACATAAAACTAGTCTTATAATATTACATTTTAATTTTTATAATATTACATTCATAAATTTTGTAAAAGTATTTAATTTATGTAATATTTTTAGATTTTTTACTTTAAAAAATATTTTTATTATTTTTAATTATTTTTACAGATCTGATCCGAATCCGATACTTCATGGTATCATGATATCTGGACGGATATCGAATCCGGATATCGGAAGGCAGATCGAATCCGGATCTGAAATCACATATCCGGCGGATATGGATCCGGATCCGGTATCGAATATCCGGATATCCGAATCCGTCCCAGACGTAGTATATATATATATACATGTTTGATGTACATATGCATGTTTTCTCTATTGCAAAAGAAGATATTAATGTTGGCTCTTTTCGTGGGGATTGTTTGTCGGAAAATATCATGGTCATTGCCACTATTGTTGGTGGCACAAGTAGAAGGCCTAACTCTGTTATAAACTTAACTTTGTTTAGTTTAAGATTCTACTAAATTATACTGTCACGTCATAATTAGTAACCTCATTAAAAATTTCACGAATCAGAATACTAACTTTGCTAGTTATAATTGATTTATTTCTTGTATTCACACTCGTTGCAAAAGTCTACTTGCGGAATAAACATATTTATAAATTATTTTAATGTTATATATATTTTTTTAATTAAAGCCCATATCAGGTGTTATGTGAGGGGATAATTGTGACTTAGTTTTTCTTGGCGAGTCGATCGAACATGAAGCGTGTTGGCGTCTCAGTCCGTCTCCTTACCACAATCACCGTCCATAATTTATATTTTGTTAAGACTTTTACTAAACTTTTACATTATAGAATTTAATATGATTTTATAATAAAAATAAAAACATATGAAAAAACTTGTGCCCTTACACCAAAAAGCTTTATTAAAATTCACACCAAATTTTTTTACTAAATTTATAATATATTTATTTCTTATGTTCACACTCACAGTAATCGTAGAACCGATAACCTAGTTTAAAGAGGTTCGGTGTAACTTCATACACCGAGATTCAAAGTTGTGAAAGACTATTTATAATGTTTGGATGGCTTGGAAGATGATGATGGCGGTTTCTTGAAACTTAAACCAACTCAAGAGTGGATTGCTGGGGAAAGTGAATCCGCCCCCATGAATAGGAAAGCACTAGCTAAGGTGTGTCATCTCTTTTTGAATGTTCTTGTTCTCTGTCTTCGTTTCACAACCTCTTCTCATTACAATGGTTAGCTGCGTTTTATCTACTTTCCCTATAACCCTTTTGGGGTTTTGTGGCAGGCATTACGGGATGATAGCGGAGGAAGAAACTGAACTTTCTGAAATATGAAGCTGTATGATTATTCCTTTCAGTATGTTTCTTTGATTAACAGTTGATTTGTGTGGGAAATAGCTGTTCAGTACGTGATGCAGTGGTTGGTTTTGGGTGCGTTAGTTTATAGAAGTCACCTCTGAATGATTGCTTTGTGTCTTTTTCTTTTGCAGCTGAAGCGTGAACTGATGTATCTGTCAATTGTAATTGGAACCGGGTGCAGCGGATATTGCTTACTAGCTTTATCACCCCAGGTAAGCTCTCTCATGGATGATTTTTTTTTCTTTTTAAGGTAAACCATACGTTTAAGAATATATTCCAAATAAGATGATATAGATACGAAGTTGGTCAGAGGGTATCAGTTAAGCCTTAACCCATCCATAGTATACCATACTGATTATAGCTGTCATTGTCAGTCATACAACACTTTCTGCTTCCCTTTCTTCCTTCTGCATCTCCTTAATGGGACACTATAATCAATCTGTTTTGTATAATAAAGAGTAGCGAACTGTGCTATGAACAGTTGTAGAGTGTTTTTGTACTCCCCCAACACTCAAAGCTCTAACCAGTCTATACAATGGCTTCACTTTGCTTTATCATTTAATTATTCCTGAGAAACGGTGTGTTTAAAGAAATATTGTTTTATCTAAACAGGCTGCCGTCAGTTATGGGGTTGGAGTTCTTTTCAGGTTAGCTCTCTATTTTAATGGTTGATGAAAAATAGATCTTGAGATTTGTAATTTATAATTTATGCATCATACTTGCTCGTATAGTCACATCGCATATTCCTAAACAAATCTGCTTCCAGTGCAGTTGCTTGTACCTTCAGCTTTTGTACGGATATGCAGATGGTGTTACCCGCGAAGATGTTCCTAATATCTTCCTTAAAAAGAAGACTAAAAAGTAAAGATAGTTCATCAAAACGTTGGTCGCTTTCTCCATGGAATAGTTTACATTCGTTATGTTGCTCTTTGACTTGGGTTTGTATTGTCCCAATCTCAGAATCGGGATTAGAAGTGAAGACCTTGAAGACTTTGTAAAGAGGACAATAAGGGGCAGTGGCATGGCACTCTCTTCCCCACGTCTAGTGATCCCAGCTGCAATCTATGCTCTGTGGATACTCTCTCACAAGTACTTCCAAAATGACTTGTTCGACTTCCAGGTAGCTATTTCTAAGCTATATACTGCTTGTTTATGCCTTTGAGAGCTTGAAAGTCAAACACATATCAAGTCTCCATTTACAATGTTGTGCGTTTCAGATAGTTCCAGCCATGGTTGGTTTGTTTGTTTACAAAGCCGCAGCTCTGGTTCAAGTGTACAGAGACAACCAAGATCTTCAACTCATTTTCCCAGACGACCTGTGACCTTCTGGAGTTAAGACGATCTTTGACCTTCCGAGTTAGACTGGTTCATGGTCTCAGACAGAAACAGAAACTGGACTCATCTGCTAAGACTTATAGCTGAGCCTGAGGATGTAGAGTAACCCGTTTGTTCTCGTTTTTTTCCTTCTTCAACGTCGTCTCTTTGTATATTTGTACTCTTCTCTATATCTTTACTTCTAAATATCTCAATTTTTGTATCACATTTATAGATTTTGAGAGAAAATACAATGTATTTCGTATGTCAATGTGCCAAAAGTCCAAACCGAAACTATTGAACACGTGTGAGATGGATTGTTATAAACAATGTACCAAAATCGTTCTGTCACCTTTTCTTTCTTTCTGCACATCCTTTTATCTTAAGCATATCAACTGGAGTAAGCATTGCCTTGTAAATTAGGCTCCCAAGTCTTATATGGCCTGCAAGCTGCACTCTCGATTCAGCTATAGCGTATCAAAGGCAAGTATTAAACCATGCTTTCCCTTTTTGAGCCGGCCGGTCAGACATGATGGTCACAAACATTACGAAAAGAATAATAAATCTTCTGATGCATGTCATGACCGGATGATGTGTGGTTATAGTTGTGATACTTTGTGACTTTCAACTGGTTCCATGCGGTGCTAATTTGCTTAATTAAGCATAGCTGGAACGGTCATCTTCTCTCCCATATGCTTGAGTTCATCGATAGAAGAAGGATTCAATTGAATCTCATTCAATTCACAGGTATAGAAGAGAATCTAAACAAAAGATGTTGTGAAACCAAAAAAAAATAATCATGTAATTTTAACAACATAAACAAACAGTGCAGATGCAAGATTCATAAAGACAAACCGGACTGGAAGTACAGGGAACAAACTCACTCAAGTGATAAATTCTGAAGCAGAAGGTAAAGTGTTCTATGAAACTCTGTATCAAATTCTGACATTTACAAGAGTTATAGAAGCTAGGAAGACAATGACATGTAACCTCAGATCTTAATTTACAAAAACGGTGATCTGTTTCCGGTTGAAAACTTTTGGAAGCATCATTACCTTCGACAGGGGCTCAGAGATCAAGATCTGCAGGAAGGTAAAGTGATGCCTCCACAGAGAGATGCAATTATGATGTACAGCACGAGAACTATCAAGCACGTCAACACCACCCTGTCAATCACAAACAATAATAGCAAGATTCGTTAAAAACCGAGCAATGAGTTAACTCTAATGGTCAGGAACTCGTTTGTATCCATTGAAGAGGTGTGTAACATTATAAGCCAAAAAACAGGGATATGAAATCTTATGCATCTCTATTTTAAGAAACATATCAGTAAAGTACGGCTTCATATCATCACCCAAAAGCTAAAGAAACTACAATAGAATCTACAAGTGAGACAGAGAGATGCTTACAAGAGCTTAGCGTTTTTCATCCAGAGAGCTCTGCGTAAGCGCTTCGATTGTTTCCTGAAGTGAAACGAATTATCTTGCATTGTTGCCGTTTTGTCAACAAGAAGCTCAATCCTATCACCTCTCTCCATTATCTTCTCAATGTTCTCCACCATCACCGATCGAATCTAGTAAACAACACACACAAGTGAGACAAAGTGAAAAACTTTCGCCAAAAGAGTCTGTCTTTTCAATGAGAACAATACAAAGAAACAGTTTTTAACCTCGCTGACTTCTCCTCTGACACGATTGAGAGTATCAACACTAGGATTACTAGAGAAAAACTCCATCTGCTGATGCAAAACCCTCGAGAACTCATCATTCATCGCGTAAGCCGGAGCATGATGCGCCACTCTCCCGTAGTTTTCATGAACCTCATATGAACATCTTCCAAATACGAAAACGGAATCCTCCTAACACAATTCGAATCACCACCACACAAAGACTCTGAATCAATCAGAGACTTTAAAATCACCATGGCAATTAAGAAAGCGAGGCTTACTTCCGAAGGTGTCGTTGGCCATACAGAGAAAGGTAAGCCCATCGGATCTGAGGATATGGAAGATGTAACCGTCTTGGGAGAAACAGAGTCTCTCGTCGGCGGTTTCCGGCGAAAGCTTCTCGAGGATCCGCCGCACCACGGCGCCTGTGTTTCCCGTGACGGCGCTGAATTCCGCTAGCACCACCGTGCCCCTCGCCACAACCGCGTAGATAATCGCCATCGGAGATGTCAGGTACGGTGGATCGCTCGCTCCGGCGTCGACTTTGCTGCGATCCGAGCCGAGTCTTAAAATTGTTGAATAAGAGAATACGTTTGGAATAAAACCCTGATTTGTTGTTATATTTTTGGTAGTCACCCACATATTGTTTTCTAACATTTTAGACCCTATACAATTGAACCAC
The DNA here is from genome assembly GCA_016771965.1 of Brassica carinata. Lineage (NCBI taxonomy): Eukaryota > Viridiplantae > Streptophyta > Magnoliopsida > Brassicales > Brassicaceae > Brassica > Brassica carinata. The sequence continues at coordinate 62,972,589 of CM028687.1, read as the reverse complement.
CACTTTTAAACGTACCATTGCACAATCTCGTCTACTAGAAATTTGGATTGTGAGATCGAATCACATTTTTATCCACTTGATCTTGCTAAAATTGCTTTGAAGGTTTTGGGTCTAAGTAGTTACAGATTTTAGTCTCCTCTTGTCTGAAACCAAATTTTGTTAATATTTAAAACTTAAAACATTGCGTGAAACTTTATTTTTCAAAAATCCAAATTAGGAGCGCAACAAAACCAATTCTTGCATTTAATCATTAGTCTACTTCATCCTTTTTTTTTTGTCAACGAGTCGATTTCAAAAAAATGGTTCATTCGAACTTGTTGTTCAGCTTTTTCACCACAATTTTTAAGCCAAAAGCCACATGAACAACGGAAAAATAATTTATTCCCTATGAACTAGTTGTTTCGGTATTTCACTGCAATTTTTAAGTCATCAAAAAAACATGAACAATTTTTTTGAATTACATACACAAAATATCGATTTTAAACTAATTCCCCAAAACCGTAAATGGTGTTGTTTAAACGTTAACTTGGTTTATGACGGGTGGAGGGTTTCATTTAGATTGATAAAATAGAATACTATGTCGTTTGTTCTTCTTTCTTTGTCAACTGTTCTTCTTCTTGAAATCTTTTTACTCTTCATCATCAAATGAGGATAAAAAATTTATTCTGCATTTTCAAGTTACATGACATAGTAACCGATTGGGGTAGATATTTTCGAAGTTATATGACATTATAAAGAGATCATATGACATTAATTTCTAGATTGAGGAGAATATATAAATCCACCATGACCGACCGGAGTAACATCCGCTACGGAACCAATCAAGGTCTAAAGCGCCAATTTTATAGTTCCTTGTGACGTTACATGGAGATTGGTAAGTTAGTATTTGCTGCTCTTCTTTCTCATGCATCATGTAAAATGTTTTATTCTGATAATAAATTTTATCCCCAATTGATGAAGAGTAAAAGCGATTTTTGAAGAAGAAGAGAAGTTGACAAAAAGAAAAAAACGATGTATTATTATGTTTTTATCAACCCAAATTAAACAGTCTCTCCACCTATCATAATCCAAGTTAACTTTTAAATAACACCGTTTACGGTTTTAGGGGAATTAATTTAAAATCGATAGTTTGTGTATGTAATTAAAAAATAGAGTTGTTCATGTGGTTTTGGCATGTCGTAAAAGTTTGTGTGTAAAATAGCCGGGAACAATTAGTTCATAGGTAAATAAGTCTTTTTTCCATTGTTCATGGGGTTTTTGGCATGTCGTAAAAGTGTGTGTGTAAAATAGCCGGAAACAATTAGTTCATAGGTAAATAAGTCATTTTCCATTGTTCATGTGGTTTTGGCATGACTTAAAGTTCATGTATGAAAAAGGAAACAACTAGTTCATAGGAGAATAAGTCATTTTCGTCGATTTCATCCTCTATTTTCTCAAATTATAAAACTAGAGTCTTTGTCCGCGGTTAATTGTTATAAAACCGATTCTAGCCGGAAACAACTACAATCGGTTTAAATATATTATGTTTAGGATTTAAATCTTTAAATAATATTAAGAATTTATTTGATATGTTTAATTAAGTTTTGTTTCGATGTTGATATTGAAAAAAATATGTGAAAGATAATTGTGTGTTGACTCTTTTAATATTTGGCGTTAATTGTGATAGAAAATATTACTCGTTTGAACTAATTTGGGTCCGTAATTAAAACTAAAAATTGTAGTTGCATGCTTTTAACGTGAAAACTCATGGATGTTAATTACATGATGTCTATTATTTAATATATGAGAGCAAAGTTTATTTGATATTATAACGTACTACTATAAAGGTTTAAAAAGCAAATTGTTTCCAAAGTAAATGCAAAAGTATGAAATAAGCAATTTGAGAAGGAAGAGTCAAACATAACCAAAAATATCTGGAAAGTGAAAACAAATAAGTTTATCGAACCATGCATCTTCAAAAGATGAGAAGCGATCTAGTTTCCATCCTTGGAGCGTTTAGAGTTGCCATTCTCAATACCATCACCCATCCTTTTCAGCCCTACATCTGACAAGCTTGGCGATTTTGGATGGCTTAGAAGCATCATCCCGTCGCTAGTATCTCATTTAGAGCCAATAATTGGATCGCTATTGGTTCCGGTATAGATGGTGGAGCAGATGGAGACAGGACTTCGTAGCGGTTATCACTCATGTCCTACCAGATAGATTGTGCTCAATCATCTTTACATTGAACTTGTGTGTTTATCCTATGGTGTTGAGCGAGCTTTGAACAGGTACCTCAAACCATCTTCTTTATTTCCATTGCCATGAAATGTGTAAATATTGTTGTCGGCTATTATGTAATTTTTCATAGCTGTTTTGTAGTGTTGTAAAATATTTTATAATGACATAAATATAATGTTGTAATTTAAAATAAAATAGTTAAAATTAACTAATTAAAATTAATTAATAAAAAATTTATAAAAACGAAAATTAATTTTAATTAAAATGAAATTTTATTTATTAATATTTATACATAAAACTAGTCTTATAATATTACATTTTAATTTTTATAATATTACATTCATAAATTTTGTAAAAGTATTTAATTTATGTAATATTTTTAGATTTTTTTGTACTTTAAAAAAATATTTTTATTATTTTTTAATTATTTTTACAGATCTGGATCCGAATCCGATACTCGCGGGTATCATGATATCTAGACGGATATCCGAATCCCGGATATCCGGAAGGCACAGATCCGAATCCGGATACTGAAATCACATATCCGACGGATATGGATCCGGATCCGGGTATCCCGAATATCCCGGATATCCGAATCCGTCCCAGACGTAGTATATATATATATACATGTTTGATGTACATATGCATGTTTTCTCTCTATTGCAAAAGAAGATATTAATGTTGGCTCTTTTCGTGGGGATTGTTTGTCGGAAAATATCATGGTCATTGCCACTATTGTTGGTGGCACAAGTAGAAGGCCTAACTCTGTTATAAACTTAACTTTGTTTAGTTTAAGATTCTACTAAATTATACTGTCACGTCATAATTAGTAACCTCATTAAAAATTTCACGAATCAGAATACTAACTTTGCTAGTTATAATTGATTTATTTCTTGTATTCACACTCGTTGCAAAAAGTCTACTTGCGCGGAATAAACATATTTATAAATTATTTTAATGTTATATATATTTTTAATATATTATGAAATAATAAATATATATTGAATAATTAAAAATTCAGTAACTATTAAGTATATAATTAAATTGGTATGAACACATAAATACATTTTATTAATCTAATATTATTCAAAATCATTAATTGTTATATATACTTAAGCCACATTAGATAATTCTATAGTTTTATTTAAAGAAAAAATGAAAATATTAATAAATAATTTATGATTAGTTTAATAAAAAGCTTATTATATATTTAGACAGATCAATTTATTTCTCTAAAGATTTTACGAATTATTGTGGTGACGACAAATGATTACCTCTAATGTTGTAATGTTTCTCTTCTAATATATAAGAGATTATTTGAATTTTGAAATGAAATATGCTATTGATTTCAAACTAGTGTAATAAAAGTGAATATTCTTTAAATAATGCTAATTACTACAATTACTAACTAGGATGGTGATTGGTTGGAACGTATTTTAGCATTCCTTAGAACACTCATAATTAAAACTATATATATTTTGGCTGTAGCAACATTAATTTTTTTGCTGTAGCAACATTAATTTTTACATCTTTGATTTCGTTGATTTAGAAAGGCTGAAGAGTTGTCAAAAAAAAGGCTGAAGCAAATTAATTGATTACATGTTTTTGTATAAATTTTATAATTACTTACAAATTATGATGTATATATGACGTATGTGTATAAATATAATATATTACTCTAACCGTTTAGAAAGATATATTTTGAAATTATCATACATATTAAAAAATATCTTAAATTTTGATTATAAATATATATTTTCGTATTTAAGTATTTCTCATAATTTTTAATCAATCAAAATTAATAAACCAGAATACATTAAACCAAAACTAAAACATATTAAACCAATACCTAACTAAACCAAAACCTAAAAACCAAAACCTAAACCTAATTCTGTAGCGTGCGTGATCTTCGACTCCATCCTCCTCGCATCTCTCGTCTTCTCATCTTCTATGCCTTTCTTCTTCTTCTTCTTCTTCTTCTTCTTCTTCGGCTCCACTACCACCACCACCGCTACCTTCCTTTGACATCTCCACACCACACCACTGCTTCTTCAGATCCTGCTGCTTTCTCTACAGAAGAATCAAAACACAAAACAATCAGAAAATAAAACTGATGAGAAACCAATACATAGCAAATGGAACGATACATAGACCCGAGGTGAGTCCGATAGATGCAGACAGTGGTTCATTGTGAGGGAGGAGCCGGAAGGAGATGTGAAGAGGGAGATAGATATTGGTCGGATTCATCTCGGCAGAGCTAGATCTGGTGGTGGTGGGCTTTGTGTTCATCGTCGTCATCTTATTCATCCAGTCATGAGCTTCGTGTTTTCTCTAAAGCTGTGACCTTGTTTTCTTCTTCCAGTGAAGCTTTTGTTCATGGAATGATAAAGAATTAGCGAAATTGATGAGAAATTGAATTTTTTACATGTTTCCATGGAAAGATTAAGAGATTGGGTGAGAATCTATGGAGAGAAGATGATTTTCGGAGAAAAATAAAGGAAAAGCGAAAAGCAAAGTGTAATGAGAGAGAGAGAGTATGGTCAGATGTGGTCCATTGGATTAAATCCAATCCAACGGTAAAGAATGTGATCCGGGTAAATTGATATTAAATTCATTTTTATGGAATTTATTTTCATTCACTAAAAACTAAGGAAAAGTAAAATAAGAAGCCGAGAACAAAAGGCCCAAAATCAAATAGAAACAGATGAAATGGATGATTGCTGCAATATGGCGGCGCTTTTTGATCCGGCGTGGCATAGCTAGAAGGCTTGTTATTCTCCTTTAATAAGTCGATTTCAAATGGTAGCATCAGAAGAGTTTCTAAATTGGGCCTTCAAAATATTTTTCTTGATATGGGCTCTAACACACAAAAATTGGACCCTCAAAATATAATTTATATATATATATATATATATTTTTTTATTAGCATAGGCCATATCAGGTGTTATGTGACCAGGATAATGTGACTTAGTTTTTCTTGGGCAGTCGATCGAACATGAAACGTGTTGGCGTCTCAGTCCGTCTCCTTACCACTCTACCACAATCACCGATTACATAATTTATATTTTGTTAAGACTTTTACTAAACTTTTACATTATAGAATTTAATATGATTTTATAATAAAAATAAAATACATATGAAAAAACTTGTGCCCTTACACCAAAAAGCTTTATTAAAATTCACACCAAATTTTTTTACTAAATTTTATAATATATTTATTTCTTATGTTCACACTCATGCGTAAATAACCGATAACCTAGTTTAAAGAGGTTATGCTGTAACTTCATACACCGAATTCAAAGTTGTGAAAGACTATTTATAATGTTTGGATTTCTAGTAAAGAGGTGAAAACATTTTTTACCAAAATACAATTAATTATTTGAAATGACATGATACTATTGATTTCAAACTAGTGTAATAAAAGTGAATATTCTTTAAATAATGCTAATTACTACAATTACTAACTAGGATGGTGATTGGTTGGAACGTATTTTAGCATTCCTTAGAACACTCATAATTAAAACTATATATATTTTGGCTGTAGCAACATTAATTTTTGCTGTAGCAACATTAATTTTACATCTTTGATTTCGTTGATTTAGAAAGGCTGAAGAGTTGTCAAAAAAAGGCTGAAGCAAATTAATTGATTACATGTTTTTGTATAAATTTTATAATTACTTACAAATTATGATGTATATATGACGTATGTGTATAAATATAATATATTACTCTAACCGTTTAGAAAGATATATTTTGAAATTATCATACATATTAAAAAAATATCTTAAATTTTGATTATAAATATATATTTTCGTATTTAAGTATTTCTCATAATTTTTAATCAATCAAAATTAATAAACATAATTTTTTTTCGAAATTTACAATTTATCATTATTACCTAACAAAAATACATTGAAAATGAAAAAATATTTACAGTTTTTTAACATGAATTATTTTAAAATGGAGAGAGTATATGCTATGGTAAAATGTTCAAATTATTATACATCAATTTTAAAAAAATCAAAATAATATAAATATAATACATAAATTACATTTTATTCCACAAAGACATCATATATTGTAATAATATTACAATGTTAGATAAAAAATTTATGTTATAATTAATATTAAATAATATTTTATTTCCCACTAAATTTCAAACTTTTACCAAATAAAAAACATATTAGTTATTTCTATCCTAATTTAAAAAAATTGGTCAAAATACTTAAAATAACTAAATATAAAATTTTAGAGCTGTAACTAATATTGCTATATATAAATTTTTATAGCAAAGATATACAGTTCAACCCTTCATTCACATATTTTTTTCTTATTTAATTTTTACAACTACAAAAATACATTTACAGCTCAAAACTCGAGACTAAATTTTACAACAAAAATTTTATACAGTCCCACCAATAATTTCACGAAATTTACTAGTCACATAATAATCTTAGTATGTTGAACTGTATAAATTCGGAGACAAAGTTTAGAGCATCTTTAACCAAGATCTATATTTGTTTTATATTAACATTTAAAAGCAAAACTACTCTTAACTTTATTCGGTTTTCTTCCAAAATAAAAGTGTTATATTTTTATTTATAGATAAAAAAATACTTTTCCTATTTCAAAATAGATGATGTTTGATAAAGTTTTGATATTTCAAAATAGATAATGTTTTGATATATTTATATTAATTTTAGTTTTATTGAAAAATGTGTGACCAATAATGTTTTATACTTATTTTTAAGGATTGACTGAATTAATTTTGGTTTATATTTTTAATATTACTTTTAGGAAAGAGAGTATTTTGGACCGAGAGAGTATTTTTTATACTTTACTCATTATTTAGAAATTGATATTTTTTAAAATACATTAGAACATATTTTATTTCTAGTAAAAAATTCTATTTTAAAGAAGAAAATAAAAAATAATAATTAAGAAAAATAATAAAACACATTGGAGATGATATTAGAGTAACGACAATTGTATTTAGGTCTTGGCTTCGAGCATTGACTGTGATCCAATATTCTCCTCCTTTGTATTTTTGCTTATGTGACAAACTATCGACGCGACGACGACCAAGACTCATTGTAGTCTTCTTCCACAGTCATCGATCTTTCTCTACATAATAGAACAAATCTGTCCTTTTGGATATCTCGTTTATTTAAAGTGTATATCCAGCTGATTTTGAAAACATGCATGCTCAAGTAAATTAGTTCTCTACCTTTTTTTTTTAAAAGAGCTTTCTATGACTTTTCTACTTTCACCCAAGTTATACTCCATCTGTTTTATACTAAGATTGTTTTAGTTTTAAAATTTATTTCATTATAATTATTGTTTTATATTTTCAATGAAAATATTAATAAATAATTTATGATTAGTTTAATAAAAGCTTATTATATATTTAGACAGATCAATTTATTTCTCTAAAGATTTTACAATTATTGTGGTGACGACAAATGATTACCTCTAATGTTGTAATGTTTCTCTTCTAATATATAAGAGATTATTTGAATTTTGAAATGAAATATGCTATTGATTTCAAACTAGATTTTATAGAAGAATTAATTGTACTATAATTACGAACTAGTTTCACGAATTTTACTAATCATGTGATTATTTTAGTTTGTTTAACTGAACTGTATAAACTCTGACAACCAAGGCTTACAAAAACAGGACTTGTATTTTTAGGTCTTGGCTTCGAGCATTGACCTTGTCCCAAAATTCTCCTTCTTTGGTGTTATTCCAAAAAAGTTTTGTATTTTTCAATTTTTGCTTAAAAGACAAACTATCGACGACCAAGACTCATTGTAGTCTTCTTCCACAGTCATCGATCTTTCTCTACAATATAAAACAAATGTGTCCTTTTGGCTCTTTTCATTTATTTAATGTTTGTATCTAGCTCGTTTTCAAAACATGCTCAAGTAAATTAGTTCTCTACCTTTTTTTTTTAAAAGAGCTTTCTATGACTTTTCTACTTTCACCCAAGTTATACTCCATCTGTTTTATACTAAGATTGTTTTAGTTTTAAAATTTATTTCATTATAATTATTGTTTTATATTTTCAATGAAAATATTAATAAATAATTTATGATTAGTTTAATAAAAGCTTATTATATATTTAGACAGATCAATTTATTTCTCTAAAGATTTTACTAATTATTGTGGTGACGACAAATGATTACCTCTAATGTTGTAATGTTTCTCTTCTAATATATAAGAGATTATTTGAATTTTGAAATGAAATATGCTATTGATTTCAAACTAGTGTAATAAAAGTGAATATTCTTTAAATAATGCTAATTACTACAATTACTAACTAGGATGGTGATTGGTTGGAACGTATTTTAGCATTCCTTAGAACACTCATAATTAAAACTATATATATTTTGGCTGTAGCAACATTAATTTTTGCTGTAGCAACATTAATTTTTGCTGTAGCAACATTAATTTTTGCTGTAGCAACATTAATTTTTGCTGTAGCAACATTAATTTTTGCTGTAGCAACATTAATTTTTGCTGTAGCAACATTAATTTTTGCTGTAGCAACATTAATTTTTGCTGTAGCAACATTAATTTTACATCTTTGATTTCGTTGATTTAGAAAGGCTGAAGAGTTGTCAAAAAAAGGCTGAAGCAAATTAATTGATTACATGTTTTTGTATAAATTTTATAATTACTTACAAATTATGATGTATATATGACGTATGTGTATAAATATAATATATTACTCTAACCGTTTAGAAAGATATATTTTGAAATTATCATACATATTAAAAAATATCTTAAATTTTGATTATAAATATATATTTTCGTATTTAAGTATTTCTCATAATTTTTAATCAATCAAAATTAATAAACATAATTTTTTTCGAAATTTACAATTTATCATTATTACCTAACAAAAATACATTGAAAATGAAAAATATTTACAGTTTTTAACATGAATTATTTTAAAATGGAGAGTATATGCTATGGTAAAATGTTCAAATTATTATACATCAATTTTAAAAAATCAAAATAATATAAATATAATATATTACTCTAACCGTTTAGAAAGATATATTTTGAAATTATCATACATATTAAAAAATATCTTAAATTTTGATTATAAATATATATTTTCGTATTTAAGTATTTCTCATAATTTTTAATCAATCAAAATTAATAAACATAATTTTTTGAAATTTACAATTTATCATTATTACCTAACAAAAATACATTTACAGCTCAAAACTCGAGACTAAATTTTACAACAAAAATTTTATACAGTCCCACCAATAATTTCACGAAATTTACTAGTCACATAATAATCTTAGTATGTTGAACTGTATAAACTCTGACAACCAAGGCTTACAAAAACAGGACTTGTATTTTTAGGTCTTGGCTTCGAGCATTGACTGTGATCCAATATTCTCCTCCTTTGTATTTTTGCTTATGTGACAAACTATCGACGACCAAGACTCATTGTAGTCTTCTTCCACAGTCATCGATCTTTCTCTACATAATAGAACAAATCTGTCCTTTTGGATATCTCGTTTATTTAAAGTGTATATCCAGCTGATTTTGAAAACATGCATGCTCAAGTAAATTACTTCTCTACTTTCAACTAAGTTATAATTCTTCCTCTTCCTCTTCCATTGTTTTAAAATTTTGTTTCATTATAAATATCTTTTTACATTTTTAACGTAAATATTAGATATTTTAAAATAACTAAATATAAAATTTTAGAGCTGTAACTAATATTGCTATATATAAAATTTTATAATTACTTACAAATTATGATGTATATATGACGTATGTGTATAAATATAATATATTACTCTAACCGTTTAGAAAGATATATTTTGAAATTATCATACATATTAAAAAATATCTTAAATTTTGATTATAAATATATATTTTCGTATTTAAGTATTTCTCATAATTTTTAATCAATCAAAATTAATAAACCAGAATACATTAAACCAAAACTAAAACATATTAAACCAATACCTAACTAAACCAAACCTAATAAACCAAAACCTAAACCTAATTTACGCCAGCCGTCGCGGATCTTCCGACCATCCTCCTCGCATCTCTTGTCTTCTCATCTTCTATGCCTTCTTCTTCTTCTTCTTCTTCTCGGCTCCACTACCACCACCACCGCTACCTTCCTTTGACATCTCCACACCACACCACTGCTTCTTCAGATCCTGCTTTTCGCTTCTACAGAAGAATCAAAACACAAAACAATCAGAAAATAAAACTGATGAGAAACCAATACATAGCAAATGGAACACGATACATAGACCGAAGGTGCGAAGTCCGATAGATGCAGATACGGCGTGGTTCATTGGAGTAGGAGGAGCGGAAGGAGATGTGAAGAGGGAGATAGATATTGGTCGGATTCATCTCGCAGAGCTAGATCTGGTGGTGGTGGGCTTTGTGTTCATCGTCGTCATCTTATTCATCCAGTCATGAGCCGCTTCCTCTAAAGCTGTGACCTTCGACTGTTTTCTTCCAGTGAAGCTTTTGTTCATGGAATGATAAAGAATTAGAGCGAAATTGATGAGAAATTGAATTTTTTACATGTTTCCATGGAAAGATTAAGAGATTGGGTGAGAATCTATGGAGAGAAGATGATTTTCGGAGAAAAAAATAAAGGAAAAGCGAAAAGCAAAGTGTCGCCAGAGAGAGAGAGAGAGTATGGTCAGATGTGGTCCATTGGATTAAATCCAATCCAACGGTAAAGAATGTGATCCGGGTAAATTGATATTAAATTCATTTTTATGGAATTTATTTCATTCACTAAAACTAAGGAAAAGTAAAATAAGAAGCCCGAAAAAAAGACGAAGCCCAAAATCAAATAGAAACAGATGAAATGGATGATTGCTGCATATGATGGCTGCTTTTTGATCCGGACGCATATGCTAAGAAGCCTTATTCTCCTTTTAATAGAGTCGATTTCAAATGGTAGCATCAGAAGAGTTTCTAAATTGGGCCTTCAAAATATTTTTTTCTTGATATGGGCTCTAACACACAAAAATTGGACCCTCAAAATATAATTTATATATATATATATATATATTTTTTTTATTAAAGCATAAGCCATATCCGTGTTATGTGACCGTGATATTGTGACTTTAGCTTCTTGAAGAAGTCGATCGAACATGAAACGTGTTGGCGTCTCAGTCCCGCCTCCTTACCACTCTACCACAATCACCGGGCCTATAATTTATATTTTGTTAAGACTTTTACTAAACTTTTACATTATAGAATTTAATATGATTTTATAATAAAAATAAAAATACATATGAAAAAACTTGTGCCCTTACACCAAAAAAGCTTTATTAAAATTCACACCAAATTTTTTTACTAAATTTTATCTAGACGGATATCCGAATCCCGGATATCCGAATCCCGGATATCCGAATCCCGGATATCCGAATCCCGGATATCCGAATCCCGGATATCCGAATCCCGGATATCCGAATCCCGGATATCCGAATCCCGGATATCCGAATCCCGGATATCCGAATCCCGGATATCCGAATCCCGGATATCCGAATCCCGGATATCCGAATCCCGGATATCCGAATCCCGGATATCCGAATCCCGGATATCCGAATCCCGGATATCCGAATCCCGGATATCCGAATCCCGGATATCCGAATCCCGGATATCCGAATCCCGGATATCCGAATCCCGGATATCCGAATCCCGGATATCCGAATCCCGGATATCCGAATCCCGGATATCCGAATCCCGGATATCCGAATCCCGGATATCCGAATCCCGGATATCCGAATCCCGGATATCCGAATCCCGGATATCCGAATCCCGGATATCCGAATCCCGGATATCCGAATCCCGGATATCCGAATCCCGGATATCCGAATCCCGGATATCCGAATCCCGGATATCCGAATCCCGGATATCCGAATCCCGGATATCCGAATCCCGGATATCCGAATCCCGGATATCCGAATCCCGGATATCCGAATCCCGGATATCCGAATCCCGGATATCCGAATCCCGGATATCCGAATCCCGGATATCCGAATCCCGGATATCCGAATCCCGGATATCCGAATCCCGGATATCCGAATCCGCCCCAGACGTAGTATATATATATATACATGTTTGATGTACATATGCATGTTTTCTCTATTGCAAAAGAAGATATTAATGTTGGCTCTTTTCGTGGGGATTGTTTGTCGGAAAATATCATGGTCATTGCCACTATTGTTGGTGGCACAAGTAGAAGGCCTAACTCTGTTATAAACTTAACTTTGTTTAGTTTAAGATTCTACTAAATTATACTGTCACGTCATAATTAGTAACCTCATTAAAAATTTCACGAATCAGAATACTAACTTTGCTAGTTATAATTGATTTATTTCTTGTATTCACACTCGTTGCAAAAGTCTACTATGCTGAATAAACATATTTATAAATTATTTTAATGTTATATATATTTTAATATATTAAATATAGAGTTTTATTAATAATTATAGTTTTATTTATTAATATTTATACATAAAACTAGTCTTATAATATTACATTTTAATTTTATAATATTACATTTTAATTTTATAATATTACATTTTAATTTTATAATATTACATTCATAAATTTTGTAAAAGTATTTAATTTATGTAATATTTTTAGATTTTTGTACTTTAAAAAATATTTTTATTATTTTTAATTATTTTTACAGATCTCGATCCGAATCCGATACTCGGGTATCATGATATCTAGACGGATATCCGAATCCGATATCGAAGCACAGATCCGAATCCGATATCGAAATCACATATCCGACGGATATGGATCCGATCCCAGATCCCGAATATCCCGGATATCCGAATCCGTCCCAGACGTAGTATATATATATATACATGTTTGATGTACATATGCATGTTTTCTCTCTATTGCAAAAGAAGATATTAATGTTGGCTCTTTTCGTGGGGATTGTTTGTCGGAAAATATCATGGTCATTGCCACTATTGTTGGTGGCACAAGTAGAAGGCCTAACTCTGTTATAAACTTAACTTTGTTTAGTTTAAGATTCTACTAAATTATACTGTCACGTCATAATTAGTAACCTCATTAAAAATTTCACGAATCAGAATACTAACTTTGCTAGTTATAATTGATTTATTTCTTGTATTCACACTCTGCAAAAAGTCTACTATGCTGAATAAACATATTTATAAATTATTTTAATGTTATATATATTTTAATATATTATGAAATAATAAATATATATTGAATAATTAAAAATTCAGTAACTATTAAGTATATAATTAAATTGGTATGAACACATAAATACATTTTATTAATCTAATATTATTCAAAATCATTAATTGTTATATATACTTAAGCCACATTAGATAATTCTATAGTTTTATTTAAAGAAAAAATGAAAATATTAATAAATAATTTATGATTAGTTTAATAAAAAGCTTATTATATATTTAGACAGATCAATTTATTTCTCTAAAGATTTTACGAATTATTGTGGTGACGACAAATGATTACCTCTAATGTTGTAATGTTTCTCTTCTAATATATAAGAGATTATTTGAATTTTGAAATGAAATATGCTATTGATTTCAAACTAGTGTAATAAAAGTGAATATTCTTTAAATAATGCTAATTACTACAATTACTAACTAGGATGGTGATTGGTTGGAACGTATTTTAGCATTCCTTAGAACACTCATAATTAAAACTATATATATTTTTGGCTGTAGCAACATTAATTTTTTTGCTGTAGCAACATTAATTTTTACATCTTTGATTTCGTTGATTTAGAAAGGCTGAAGAGTTGTCAAAAAAAAGGCTGAAGCAAATTAATTGATTACATGTTTTTGTATAAATTTTATAATTACTTACAAATTATGATGTATATATGACGTATGTGTATAAATATAATATATTACTCTAACCGTTTAGAAAGATATATTTTGAAATTATCATACATATTAAAAAAATATCTTAAATTTTGATTATAAATATATATTTTCGTATTTAAGTATTTCTCATAATTTTTAATCAATCAAAATTAATAAACATAATTTTTTTTCGAAATTTACAATTTATCATTATTACCTAACAAAAATACATTGAAAATGAAAAAATATTTACAGTTTTTTAACATGAATTATTTTAAAATGGAGAGAGTATATGCTATGGTAAAATGTTCAAATTATTATACATCAATTTTAAAAAATCAAAATAATATAAATATAATATATTACTCTAACCGTTTAGAAAGATATATTTTGAAATTATCATACATATTAAAAAATATCTTAAATTTTGATTATAAATATATATTTTCGTATTTAAGTATTTCTCATAATTTTTAATCAATCAAAATTAATAAACATAATTTTTTTCGAAATTTACAATTTATCATTATTACCTAACAAAAATACATTGAAAATGAAAAAATATTTACAGTTTTTAACATGAATTATTTTAAAATGGAGAGAGTATATGCTATGGTAAAATGTTCAAATTATTATACATCAATTTTAAAAAATCAAAATAATATAAATATAATATATTACTCTAACCGTTTAGAAAGATATATTTTGAAATTATCATACATATTAAAAAATATCTTAAATTTTGATTATAAATATATATTGAATAATTAAAAATTCAGTAACTATTAAGTATATAATTAAATTGGTATGAACACATAAATACATTTTATTAATCTAATATTATTCAAAATCATTAATTGTTATATATACTTAAGCCACATTAGATAATTCTATAGTTTTATTTAAAGAAAAATGAAAATATTAATAAATAATTTATGATTAGTTTAATAAAAGCTTATTATATATTTAGACAGATCAATTTATTTCTCTAAAGATTTTACTAATTATTGTGGTGACGACAAATGATTACCTCTAATGTTGTAATGTTTCTCTTCTAATATATAAGAGATTATTTGAATTTTGAAATGAAATATGCTATTGATTTCAAACTAGTGTAATAAAAGTGAATATTCTTTAAATAATGCTAATTACTACAATTACTAACTAGGATGGTGATTGGTTGGAACGTATTTTAGCATTCCTTAGAACACTCATAATTAAAACTATATATATTTTGGCTGTAGCAACATTAATTTTACATCTTTGATTTCGTTGATTTAGAAAGGCTGAAGAGTTGTCAAAAAAAGGCTGAAGCAAATTAATTGATTACATGTTTTTGTATAAATTTTATAATTACTTACAAATTATGATGTATATATGACGTATGTGTATAAATATAATATATTACTCTAACCGTTTACAAAAATACATTGAAAATGAAAAAATATTTACAGTTTTTTAACATGAATTATTTTAAAATGGAGAGAGTATATGCTATGGTAAAATGTTCAAATTATTATACATCAATTTTAAAAAAATCAAAATAATATAAATATAATACATAAATTACATTTTATTCCACAAAGACATCATATATTGTAATAATATTACAATGTTAGATAAAAAATTTATGTTATAATTAATATTAAATAATATTTTATTTCCCACTAAATTTCAAACTTTTACCAAATAAAAAACATATTAGTTATTTCTATCCTAATTTAAAAAAATTGGTCAAAATACTTAAAATAACTAAATATAAAATTTTAGAGCTGTAACTAATATTGCTATATATAAATTTTTATAGCAAAGATATACAGTTCAACCCTTCATTCACATATTTTTTTCTTATTTAATTTTTACAACTACAAAAATACATTTACAGCTCAAAACTCGAGACTAAATTTTACAACAAAAATTTTATACAGTCCCACCAATAATTTCACGAAATTTACTAGTCACATAATAATCTTAGTATGTTGAACTGTATAAACTCTGACAACCAAGGCTTACAAAAACAGGACTTGTATTTTTAGGTCTTGGCTTCGAGCATTGACCTTGTCCCAAAATTCTCCTTCTTTGGTGTTATTCCAAAAAAAAAGTTTTGTATTTTTCAATTTTTGCTTAAAAGACAAACTATCGACGACCAAGACTCATTGTAGTCTTCTTCCACAGTCATCGATCTTTCTCTACAATATAAAACAAATGTGTCCTTTTGGCTCTTTTCATTTATTTAATGTTTGTATCTAGCTCGTTTTCAAAACATGCTCAAGTAAATTACTTCTCTACTTTCAACTAAGTTATAATTCTTCCTCTTCCTCTTCCATTGTTTTAAAATTTTGTTTCATTATAAATATCTTTTTTACATTTTTAACGTAAATATTAGATATTTTAAAATAACTACAATTTTATCTTAGCTCACAAAAACATTCTCTAGTGTCACCTTTGTCATTTATTCTTGCTCAAATTCCCATGTTACAAGGAAAATAAAAATAATTTGTGGTCATAAATTCAACTAGTAATAATGTAATAATAACCCATGGGTAATAACTAGTAGCTTTAATTTGCTTGCTTATGAATTTCACTAGATTCAAGGCCAGTTCAGCTGCTCCCATTCCCAGATTGGTTCAGTTAAACCATCCAACATCTCTCTGTCCACAGAGAGATCAACATGTTCTCCTCCTGTCATGGAAATTTCTGGTGATGTTCCCACAAGAAATGATGTCTCAGCAACGGCAACTTCATTTGTAAGCATTCTCCCTGTTTGAAGAACTCCCACAGGGCGTCTATCAAAAGCTCTTGAGCTTCCTGATGTTATGTAGACACGACATAAGCTGAACTCGTGTCTCAACTACATTAAAAAAAACATTAGTGAGTTTCTTATACTGTTCTGTAAATCGTATTAAAAGATTAAAAAAATTATATATGCAACCTTAGGGATTGTGGAAACGTTGTCTCTATCGTCAAGGGCTTTGTACTCATTCATCTTCCATTTTGTTTTTCCTCCTGTTGGTGCTTTTCCGGTGTAAAAAACCATAGTTTTCTTGACTCCAATCATTCGGTTATCCTTGGAAAAGACAGGACCAGGTGATCCAGTTGCTTTCCAGTACCCTGAACCAGTGGTTCTGCTCGGCCTGCCTCCTCTTGCTTCGCGCTCTTGTCTTGGCACAAAGAAGAACCATTGCTCAGCATCTCCTCTACATCTCTCTCCCGCAGTATCTGCAAACCCCCCACAAAGAGTGTACGTTCGGCAGACCACACACACAAAACATTATCACAAGTTTTGATTGTTTATATTCCATAGGATGTTGAATCATAATAAATCAAATGTATATGATCTAAACCGTACGTAAAACCTCAATCCAAAAATCAAATATAGTCTACCATTACGATTAATGATCTTTTATTTATCTGATATCTAAACCCGAAAGATAGAACAAAAGGAACCTTGGTTTTCTTTGAAAATTAAAGATATATTTAACCAAAACTATTTTTCTGAAACAAGAAATTGAGTAGTCTGAACGAAGAATGGCACCTATACAACACCAAAATGGAGAAGTCTACGTGCTACAAAACCTAACATAATACCATGTTATGTTCCTTTTTGTGTGGTTCCTACGTACCAATTTGCTATGTTCCAGCAGTCTTTGATTTCAAATTCTTGTATAGAATTTTGCACATTACTATATAATGATATCACATATTTGACCAACAAAAATACTATCTTGTGTTATGCTTATATGACTCAACAATAAATAAGATGATCATTTTGACGCCATAATGGAGGTTCAGATACATTTGTAGTGAGGGTAACCTACTTGGAAGATGACTAGGCTCGATCTCAAAGACATCTAGAACGGGTATGACACGGTGCATTGAGTCACCACTCCTTCCTTCGAGCTGGTTTCGTAGGTAGAACACAACCAGTTCTTCTTCCGTGGGATAGAAGCGAAACCCAGTTGTAAGCTCCTCCATTTTTGTATGTGTTAAACTTGCTACAAAAGGAAACCTATGTATTTTAGATATATTATGACCGATCGATTTGCTTCTTAAATATAGAGCTCTTGCTTGGCCTCATTGACATTAAATAAGGTGTTGAAGTAGAGATTGGTTTCTCCGAGTGAAATGAGAAAAGTTCTACGCGTTTTTAGGCTTTCTTTTATATACTATATTATACCATTTTGTCGGATAATGTGAAAGACAGGGATGTTCTTGTGTGTGTGTGTTTGATTAATTACTTTCGTTGTAATGTGTTTTACTGTTTAGTAAGCTTTTTACGAGCCACGTACGCCAAAAGAACGAGTCAAGCCTCCTCTTGGCGTCAAATTTCAGTCTCTTTTCCCTGAACTTTAATTTTCGATTTCAGTACAGCTTGCCAATTTTAGAATATAATGTATTTCTTTGAAGCAAACTCAGATTAGTCGTGCTTAATCATTCCTGGTTTTGCCGAAGACAACTTTTATTGTCAAGATGTTTGTAATATGTAATTTCTACTTATAAAATTGTATGATGTTAAAGAAAAATCAATTTTAGGAGTTATATAGTAAAATTGCCATGGACAGCTGTAAAATTAAGGCCTGTAACAATTTTCGTTATAATTACAGATGACACTTTTTTGTGTGCAAATACACGTTACTTTTTTACATAAATTAATATTAAGGCAATATTTGTTTGGATTTCTTTTTTTTGCTTATGATATTTCAAAAATAGATTGAAGCTTCTAATGTAAGTGTATATAACTAATATAAGCATGGCCGTTGGCCGGGATAGTAAACATACAAAAATCCCATATTGATCAGCTTTGTGATGATACCCTAGGGCCTAGTCAACTGATATTTCAAAAATTAAATACTAGCTAGATACTAAAGATTTAGTGTTTAAAGATAGGAGTGGTGTCACGGTTAAATCAAGTACCAGTTCGGATAACTGAGGACACTATGGTGACTTGGTGAGTTTCATCTCCATGACTAGTAGAGCAGTTGCATCACATATATCTATCCCTAGCTAAACTTAATCGGGCGCATATATAAATAGTTTAGAGGTTACCTACCTAACCCGTCAATAAGGGTTTCTCTTGTTTTTCTTTTGTCAGAAATTGTTTCTCTTATCTAAAATTTTAAATATAAAGCAGACAGATGAACCAATACGAAAACTTAACACCATCATGGGTTGTTACGAGTGAAAGTGGTCCACATCAACAACTCGTTTTAAGCATGTTGAGACCTTAAATAGATCCCCACTTACATAAAAGGCACATTGCATATACAAATTATTTTACATAGTATTACTTATTATGCGTTTTTTACATATTAGAAAATAATAAAATAATAAATATATTAAATTATTAAAAATAAAAATTACGTATATAATTAAATCAGCGCAAACACATGGATCAAAAATTCAATCTTCTTAGTACAATTATTTTTATAGTAAATAAATCGAATTAATCAATTTTATCCATTTTATAATGGTAATAATTAAATTTAAGTAATATGAAACATATATATATATATTATTTATTATGATTATCCATAAACAAGACTTACTATTCATATGATGTTGTGATCATTTGTATTTTTTTATAACAAAAAAATAAATCACTAACAACAAATTTTTCGATGTGAGTCTTTTAATAATTATAATAATTTATAATTGTTTTTAAAGTTTAATAAAAATTCTGAAACTAAACTATTAAGTTCTCAATACTTGTTCAATGTAAATTTTGAAGTTAAAATATTCGTGTGTGTGTTTATATGGTATTTACTTTAATTTAAACGATATATATATATTCTCAGTATCTATTTAATGAAATTTCCTATTCAAACGGTTTTATGATTATTTATATCTTGTTATAACAAAAAATTTAAACCATTGATCACAAAATTTTTAATGCGGGATTTTTAACAGTTTTAGTAATTTATAGTTGTTTAGAAATTTGAAATATAACATATACAAAAAATGATAGAAAATGCACAAATTGTTATCAAAAATTTATTATTCAAAATCATTAGTTGTCATATATATTATAATTAAATTAGATAATTGTATCTTTTATTTAAAGAAAGAAATAATAATATTTTGTATTAATAATTACTTTACGGTTAGTTTAATGAGAAGTGTACTTCCTCTGTTTCATTTTAACTGTTGTTGTAGAGTAAAATTTTCGTTTTAAAATAAGAGGCGTTTTGGAATTTCAGTGCAAGATTTATTAATTTTATATGTTATATGATTTTTTGTATTCTCCATTCTATTTTACTATTGGTTGAAAGTATGATTAGTTGTATAGGTATGATGCTTTTATTTTAAAATATACAAAACTAAATATTTTTTTTAATCTATAATATTTTTTAAACTGAAACGAAAGAAATCTATGTTTATAAGAGTCATTGTAATAATGACACATGACATATCTAAAATGTTGTAATGATTTTCGAATAATATAACAACAGATATAATATACATCAAATAGGCTCACCCGAGACTCTTTCCTAAAGAAATGAATGGCTTCAATTACTTTAAGATGGTTCACAAGAAATATCAAACTCAACTAAAACAAGCCCATTTTATAAACAACTGAAAAACTTGAATTTTTAAAAATACCAAATTTCAAAGTATTCAATGAATAAGCACTATTTTCTAAATTGCCGATTTATCCATACATTAGTTGACGTCTATCAGTTTTCTATATAGATATACGTTCATGATAAATATAGTTTACAAGCTAACTAATAAAATTCTAAAAGATGCTAATTTTTTATTTGTTTTAAAAACTCTCTCATTAATAAAATTTTACATTTCTCAATCTCACAATCCATTTCATTTTTTAGTCTTTAAATATTTGTTTACTGTTTAATAGCTATTCAATCTTTTATTTTCAAAAGACAAATCTAATCTTTTATTATCAATAGTATTTATGAATACTTGATTGTTGGAATTTCTGCTTTAAAATATAATATATGTTTTTATACATGTTTTTCTTGGTTCACTAGAAAAAAATACACTTTTCTTTTATATCGAAAAGGAGACAGGTAAATCTGAATTGTTATGTCTTGTTGTAATCTAATTTACGAAACATTAATGTCTTTTCTGTTGGCTAGCAAAGACTTTTTTTTTTTTTTTGAACACAGGCTAGCAAAGACTTGAGATGAAAGAAAACACAAGATTATTCGCGAGCAAGTGTTGACGAGCGTTGATTCAGCCCAACGACGTGGGACTTTCGTGTTCTTTCGCCTTTCGGTGATAAAAGAAAACACAAAAAAAGAAAGAAAAAAAAACAAGATTATTTTCTCCGTACCAAAAACAAAGAAAAGAAAATAAAAGAATAATAATCCTCATGAATTACTCTTTCTATTTCAAAATATTTTGTGTTTTAGAATTTTCACGCTTATTAAAAAAATATATTAAAATCTTAATAATCAATATATTATTTTTTGTTAACTGTTCCCCCACAATCTTTAACTAATAGAATTCTAATAAACACAAAAAATATAGTATCTTTTTGAAACAATTTTTTTTTTTAAAACAAAGATCCTTTTGGAACGGATAGAATATTTATTAGGTAAAAACTTTCCAAATAAGTCATTTGGAAAAAAAATATTAATATTGATATTGAATATATCAAATATATGAGTTTTATACTTTAAAAAAATATTAATACTTTCATTAGTACAATTAAAAATTCATGAAAATCATAGTATATTCTATTAAAAACTAAACTTATGTATATAATAAAGATTTAGTTAAAATAAATTTATTATTGGATAAAATTTGGAAGTTTTAAAGATAAATTAAAATATTTTCTTTTAAAGAGAAAAATAAAGTAAAGCATTGAAATAGAACTCAAACTCATTTTAAATTTATATCACTTTGAGAAAAATGAGGGTAACTATGGGAAACCCAGAGAATTTTTTTTCTTTGGTCGCAAACTATTGCATCTTTTAAATGTTGCTTTTAATATGAGACAAAAAGTTTGGTAGGAACTGAGTTTTTGATAAGGAGTAATTGCATAGGTGGTTGTTGGTTGGTTGTTGTTGATGACGACGTCGTTGCAAATGAAAATCATGGGCAAATAGTTGATTAACTCGAACAAAATCTGAATATATAAAAAAATTATAGCAAGAAGATTTCGAACCACCATTGAGAAAGATATAGAGAAACTAGCATATATCGAAAGCCATATTCTTCGATAAAATATAAGCCTAATATAATGGCATCGCGGAGTTCTTTAATAATAGTTTCGGTAGGTCTCGATGTGCGAATGGAATCTCGAGTATTACAGGTACATTGATCCTAACATGATGTTTTTTTTTTTAAACAAAAAAAAAACATGAGGTTCTTGATACTAAAACCGATTTAAGAATCAATTTTATTTTAGTTTATAGTAATACAGTAAAACCTTTATAAATTAATAATGTTTGGACTTTAAAATTTTATTAATTTATGAGATATTAATTTACAAAAATTTCTTTATTTAGATTTCTTATTTTAAGATATATAAAATAAAAATATATATTTGATTTTAGTGTATAAACATTAATTGTCATTTTATGAAATTTGACATTTATATTAATTTTATTATATTATTTGGTGTATATAATATATATTGAATAGAACTTATATGTGGTTTTAGATATATATTACTAAATCTCATCAAAAATATATTAAGTTTTAAGAAATATAAAGATAATTCCATTGAGAATATAAAAAATATAGTAATAGATTCTTACTTATATAAAATATGTATACACATATATTATTAATTTATCGAGTATTAATTTATATAAATTATTAATTTATCGAGTATTAATTTATAGAGATTTTACTGTAGTTAATCTCAACTTGGAAGGTGTATTGCATCACGTTTACTTGTTTAATAGATATTGAATTAGATTGGGTTGGAACTATAAATTATAAACAAATGTGTTATATATAGTGCTACGTACTGTTATCTTGGATCACACATTCTCAGCAACTAAACACTTCATACTTCCTCTTTGTTCTCCATTTAGGTTTTTGAGTTTCAACTATGGAACCAAGTTGTGCTCAGTTTCTTGAGAAGAAGACAGTTCTCATCACTGGCGCATCCGGTTTTCTTGCTAAAGGTAATAACCTTTATACTCTCATATACCATAATATATCAGTTGAATATATTTCGAGCACGAACCTTTTTAATGGATTATTTACCATTAGTTTGTCACTAATTCTTAGTATATTGTTCATCAATATTTGTAATAGTTTTCGTGGAGCGAATTCTGAGATTGCAACCAAAGGTGAGGCGGCTTTACCTCCTCGTAAGAGCATCCGACAACAAGGCCGCGAAACAACGGTTACATAATGAGGTGTATTTACACACACGTATGACCAATTTTTTTCGTTAAATAATTCATGCGAAACTGAATGTTCTGATCTGATTACTGTGTAAACAGGTTTTCGAGAAAGAATTATTTAGGGTGTTGAGAAAGAATGTTGGTGATGAAAGTCTCAGCGCCTTAATCTCCGAAAAAGTTGTTCCTGTTCCGGGTGACATATCACTGAACAATATGGGAGTGAGTGACTTTAATCTCTTACAAGATATGATGCAAGAGATCGAAATCATTGTGAATTCTGCTGCCACCACGAGATTCGATGAAAGGTATACATTTGCTTACTCTGTAAAAAAAATGACAAACCTATTGTTATTGCCATATTATTTAGCTTTTCTTTTTTGTTTTGTATGTGAAAAAGATATGATGTTGCTCTTGGGATCAACACATTTGGACCTCTCAATATCCTTAACTTTGCTAAGAAGTGTGTCAAACCACAATTGCTTCTTCATGTCTCTACTGGTGAATCATTTAAACATTTTTATAACCAAATTGATCGATAAGTCGTTTCTACCAACATTGTACAAATATTTGTTTTATTTTCTAGCTTATGTTTGTGGGGAAAGATCCGGACTCATAGTAGAGAAGCCTTTTGCTATGGGAGAAACTCTTAATGGCAAAAACAAGGTAGATATTGATGTGGAAATGAGACTGGTTGATCAGAAATTGAAACAACTCAAGAAACTAGGTTATTCAGAAGAAGAAACCAAACAAGCAATGAAAGATCTTGGATTGAAAAGGTTTATGTACCAAATCAAATGCTAAAATTAGAAACTCAAAACATACTATATGAAGTAACTTAACTGAGGCGTATATATAATGTTAATTAGGGCAAAGCTTTATGGATGGCCAAACACATATGTCTTCACGAAAGCAATGGGAGAAATGCTTCTTGGACACTGTAGAGAATCTATGCCTATTGTAATCATACGTCCCACAATAATCACAAGCACTTTCTCCGACCCATTCCCCGGTTGGATTGAAGGTATAAAGTAAGTTATCACTGACCTAATTTATCATCTTTAAGTAGACTATGCCATGTTCGTCTGCACATTGCTGTGATCTGCGACTTGCGACCAATCACATGCCATAATTTGTTGTTCGTTTTGCTATCGCATGACCGATCACAGCGACTAGTCGCAAGTAACATTTGGACGTAGGTCGCATATCGCAGCTGACATGTAAATAAAGAAGGTCTATATATTTGTTCATTCATGTATTTGATATTTTTTTCTCTGACTCAACTTCTTTGTTGTTACTGTGTATATATGAAGAACCATAGACAGTGTGATTGTTTCATTCGGCAAGGGACTGCTAAAGTGCTTCCTTGTTGATCATATGGCAGTTTGTGATCTTGTAAGCTCACTAAGCAAAATACCAATATTTGAAAATGTAAATTAAGATTCTTCTTTGTTATTATTAGCTTGATTCTAACATGAAAATGCATGTATATAACAAGATACCCGTCGATATGGTGGCGAACGCTATGATTGTGACCGCAGCTGAACATTCACGTGAGTCAGGGAGTCATACCATATACCATGTCGGCTCATCTTACCGGAACCCAGTGATGTATAAACAGATCTATGAAATTCTGAATCGTTTTTTCATGGAAAGCCCTCTGCTCGGTCGCAATGGCTTGCCTGTTGTCCCAAACGTTACAATATTATCCACAATGGCTAGGTTTCGTGTCTACACGAGCATTCGTTATAAATTACCATTACAGGTTTACTTGTATAAATTACACGTTCGTAAATTACATTTTTATATGAATGGCAGTAATTTTAAAATGCCTCCTCTCATATTTGCTCTTTTTTTTTTTCTTCTAGATATTGCGATTACTTAGATTAATTTTTCCATCGCAAATTGGAGAGAAATATGAAGTTCACAATCGTAGATTCAATAAAGCGATGAGAATGGTGAAACTTTACAAGCCTTATGTAATCTTCAAGGGCATGTATGTACATATATAACTCTCACATTTCCTCCAAATTTCCCATTTTAAACATTAGTTTTTTTTCCTGGTTGAATGGTTATGGTATATATATTACAGACTGTTTTTAGTATAATGTGGTTTCTGCGGGAATAATTAAAAATGATTTTATAGAAAAACTTAGTTAACAACTTAATACACGTATCTATTATTAATGAACGGCTTAAAGATTTTTATAAGCTAAAGGGAAATGCTTTATTATTTTGAAAATGATAGCAAATCACATCATCAAATGTTACTTTTATATTAATTTTAATAAATTTAGTTTTCAGTGATTACTATTTCTGCTTCTTTTTAATGTTATTTATATTTTGCGATTTATATATATGTTAAATGCAGATTCGATGATAGAAACCTGGAAAGACTACGGATCAAGAATGAAGGCACAGAGATAGACAGATTGATCGGCTCCATCAAATGCATTGATTGGGAAGATTACTTTATGAATATACATATCCGTGGCCTCATTACTCACGTACTCAAGAGATAAACTTCACATACAATTATACTCCAAAACGAAATCAAGTCCGCACAGATGGGACTAAAATTTACGATCGGCTACGGACTTGCATGTTATATATTATTCTATTTTCTTAAAGAACGATATTGAAAAAAACCACTAATAATAATTGCAATAATAGAAACAAAATTGTCTTTCAAGAAAATATTGATCCTACAAAGGAAGGATTCTGGAATTAATCCAACAAGTAAAAGGCTCACGACAGAAATGAAAATCAAATCTCTTCTCAGCCTTTGATGATACCTTAAGAGAAACTTTGAGATAATAATAATAATAATCTTAGAACACACGGTTTGGTGGACCCATTGTGCTCTTCAAGTACAAGCACCTCACCTGCAAAACAAGGAACAACTCTTTTGAGTTAGAGACTGACAAAACGTACAGAGGATGAATGGAGCAGAGATAAAGAAGAAAGGATTTTTACTAACGTTTTGCCAGTTCTTCTTCAGAAGTGAAACAAGGAAGTTGACGCTCATCTGAACATTCTGAAAGATCTGCTTCTCCTCCATGTCAAGGTTCCCAACAGCGACACCCATGCAAAGAACCTTCTTGAGCTGGAACTTCACTGTTGCCTTTGTCTCATTCACTTTGGATTCCAAAGACTCTTGGTGGCTAACAAGAGTTGGGAACTTTCCTGTTTGTTTTGTTGTTCAAAAGAGTTAAGAATACAAATCATAATAGATATGGAAGATTAGGTTTGGTGTTTTAACATGCCTGCCTTGTTGAGACCAGGACCAAGAAGACGTGGAATCTGTTTGATGACTGATTCAGAAGCAAGGAAAGCATGGAACTTCTTTGCTAGCTTCTTAACAAGCTTCTTGTTCTTGTTCAGCTTCTTAAGTGCTTCCACATCCATAGACTCTAATCCAATCTTCTCAGCCTAAGCAAACAACCAAAAGTTACACTTTATCCACACACTAACTAAGTAGCTTAAAAGAGTGAAAGCCAAAACAAAAAGAAGCTAACCTCTTCAACGTGCTGGGCATCACCAAGCATGCAAATCTTCATCTTAGGCCTAGGAATGTGAGGCAACTTGACGGAACCGCTGAACCGCTTGTCCTTTTGAGGGTCATAGTTCTTAAGACCAATCTGGAGTTCGATTGTCTCAGTGAACTTGCGGGGCTTTGTCTCCTTGCAGTGAGTGATCATGGCGGATATGGCCTCTCTCACGGCTTCACTCTGGAGCTTACTGCACCATTCCAAAAAAAAAAAAATCCAAACTTTCAATAACCCAACACTTTGTTTCTTCATAAAGGCCAATAATTTTGTATCAAGAACCATTATCAGCTAAGCTAACTACAATTATACCTAATCCAAAATCAACACTAATCATTTTTTATTCCAGATTCAGCTGAATCATTACATAATAAGATGATCACATAAAAATGAGATCGAGCCTGTGACCATACTAACCTCATTTTGGCACTTCCTCAGAACTATTCCCTCCTGAAGCAGAGACAGGACGGCTAGAAAAGGGTTTTTGAGCAACTTATAAGAACAAGAAACATCAGAGGAGAACGAAACCCTAGCCCATTATCATTTTAGGCCCATTTAAAATGCTTCCACTTATTCTACAACTTCAACCCATATATGAATTTCCTCAAACCATTTCTTCTTCTTTTTTTTTTTTTTGCCTATACAAATGATTGAATCATAGTACTAAGAAATCATAAGAGTATTTCAACAACTTGGCAAAGTGTTCTTCATTTGACTTCTCATAGATATAAACTTTTTTGTCTCAGAGTTTGAAAACTATGCAAAGCTTCAAAGGTTAGTAGTCAGACTTACACGCATCAAATAACAATTAAGCTAAACTTTTGTGAGCAAATGTTATTCCAAAGGGAACTATGAATACAACAAAGAAGAGAAATACTAAATTTTACATATATTAAATCATAGTTTAATACTCGCCTTCAAGGCAGACAATCACTATTCACTACAAATATACAACTTAAGAAATTAATACTTGTGATGGGTATGTGCGTCAGATCAATTGCTCTCTCCCTGTCAAGTATTTTCCTCCTTTTATCCAAACATAAAAGAGAGATCATCCATAGGAACCTCATCAAGCCCTGCTGTATCAATATCCTGAAGACCCTCAAACCAGTTTCCTATATCTGCCTGCTCATCCATTTCCTCTAGATCATGAAACGCTAGTTTTGAGAAATCTATTGGAGCTTCCTCATCTACTGATGCACCATCTCCAGAGATGACTCCTCTGCCTCTGCTTGCTGGACCTGTTGGGTGAGTTGTTGTTGTCGATCTTGATTGGTTTTCGTTCTTGTTGTTGTTGTTCTTTTCTTGGGGTTTCGGTTTGTTCTTGTTCCTGAAACCTCCTCCACCAAGAACCGCGCTATCTATACTTGTTGTCACTTTGGAAGAAGCGCATCCAATAATGTCATCTACCAATGCTTCTCTCCTCTTTGTACTAGACACTGCACCTACACAACCCAATTAGCTCAGATCATCCGACAAAAGGCTTAAAAGCGTAACCCTATTCATCTAGAGACTTGACCATTGACAGAATACTGCTATCATACATTTGTGCGTGTGCTTTCTCATTATTCTCAAATAATCTAACCCATGTTGTCATACATGCCATGCCATATCAGAAGAAACTATTGTATCATCTAAAGTTCAGATTTTGCGTACCTGAACCCTTGGCCTCAGCCTGGTGATTAGAAGGTTCATTGAGCGTGTTACTGGCTGTTCCAGAGCCGCCATTTTCTGATGATTTTGCATCGTTGCTGGGAGATGAAAACAAGATGTCTTGAAGTGCAGGATCAGCAAAACAGCTAAGCCCAGTCTCTTCGAACTTGCGACACCTGGCTAGTGTTCGCCTGATGAACGCCAGTGCCACTTGTCTTGTGACCTTGGGGACTTTCGATGCTTTATTTCCACGGGATGCCTGTTTTCAGAGTAGTATTCATAAGGGAACACCCATATATATCTTATCCCACAAAAATTCATTCAAGTTGATTATGATAAGTATTCACTAGCTTATTACCATTCTTTTCTTGTGAGCTGTTTCCACAAGCTGGTCCATAGCAAGCTGCTCAATATTCCTGCATGAAAGCCTGAAATCTTAGCAAAGATAACAGTGTAACTAGAAAAATACTAAATCTGAAAAAGCCAATCCTAACCTTTTCTCAACATCTTTCCCTTTCTGGATGGTAATATTTAGCTTCTCCATCTTTTTCTTCTTGTTTCGGATCTATTATGGGTCAGACGTAGAATATGATAAGTTTTAAACGGACAAAGACTCTTCCTACCGACAGAAACGATACAAAGCATGAATTATTTCTATAGCTTTCACCTGCTGATAAATACCTTCCTTCAAATCCATAGCATCTGTGCTTATAGTTTCTTCAGCTAGATCAGGCTGGATAAATAAAAAATGAAAATAAATGAAAATGCTAGAGTAACACGTTTTTTCTTTCCATTACCTCAAATTCTTGACAGATTAACTAACTGACTGAAGAAAAAACCTACCATGGCCTCAGGGTACACACCAATGCTCTGTAGTTCCAAAAGAAGTCGCTCATCCAAAGACATAAGCTGATACTGTGTATCAGATACTGAGAAGTTGGGAATGTTCACTTCCCTAGCTTGCAATTGACCCAGGCTATTTGAATAGGTCTCACCGCCGAGTGCAGCATCCGAATGTGAAATATAATCATCCCCGATCCACTGTTCATTGCTATGGACAGATATAGACATGCTACCATTTCTGAGTGGGTTAGACACAACACTCCTCTCACTTGAAAATCTGTCAAACAAACAACTCTTGGGGGTCTGAAAATCCCCGCTTGACTCTACTTCAAATTCCATCCTGTCTCTCTCTCTGAACTCGGTGTCAATATAGGTACATGAACCAGAGTGAGAATCATCACTAGCATAATGAAGAGACAGATTCTTCCCTCCGTTGAATTGTACGACTTCTTCTCCATCATCTTCCTCGATTAAGGCAGAAAGTACCCTCTTATACAACGGAGTACTCTCATTCAACTTTCTCATGTCTAATCTCTCAAATGAAACATCAGATATACATGACAATGCTGGACCTGAATAGTCAACAATTCCCTCACCAGGGCGATGTGGCGCTTTCGGCAATTTGATACCCTGAGATAGAAGGAGTCTCTTACATTCATGCTACTTTCAGATAAACAAAAAGGCTATAAAAACTAGACATTGCTGCATAAGTTTACAATGCAACTTACCATGATGTTATAGCCATCTAAGATTGCCTCTGACAGAGACTCATCCAGTTCTTCTGCAAATCTCAGCTGTTTTTTTTTTGACAATCACAAGTTAACGAGTGTTTGACTTGACACCCTAGAGAGAAGTCACATATATAATATTATTACGGTATCTTAAATTTTACCTGTTCTTTTATGTTCTGCATGTCATCTGCATTGATGGCAGCAAAGATGTGGTCCATCTTTTTCCAAAACTTACCAGAACAAGCAAGATCTACAAAAGTCAAAAAGGATACTTCGAATTAAAAAGAAAACTTTTTGCAATAAAACTTGAGAGACAAGACATGTGGAAGGATGAGTACTCGCTGCCTTCCGTGCTGAATTAGCTGCTGCAAAAATATCTTCACGATCATCATCAGATTCACCTGAAAAGCCAAACAACACTACCTTAGAAAATAAATACCTACTTTTGTACAAACGAAAATAACTGTGCACGAGCTAATAGTTACCAAACCTAAAATATTCAGGCAGGGTAAATCCGGTCCAGGATATATGTAGCACTTCAGAGAAATTAATTTGATAATACACTACGATAACTGTGAATATTGTAAATGACTGGAACTCGAAGTGCCAAAAGGATATGAATACCTGTAATATCTGGAGTGGAAATCGAATTTGAGGCACGCCGTGTAGAAGGTTTACGATCTTTAACCTTTTTCGCTGGTGGACGCCCATATTTGCTATTCAGAGAGAGATGTAGAACGTTGGTCTCTCGTATTTTAAGCTTTATATATAAATATATAATATAAGAAAAAATAAAAAGAACTGGATTAGGCATAAATCACCTTCGATTCTTATCTGACGCAATCTTGACATTGTGCAGGGGCTTCTCTAGTGTTAGATTCTCTGTCTTAACCATCATAGGATGAAAGCCAGGAGTTGTCAACGACGAAACACTTTCACTCTTTCCTTGCTTCCATGCACCACCCCCTTTATGACTCGTTTGCATTTTATTTTTCCTTGCAGGGTGTAACGGCGACCCTGTTTTAGGATTTGTGAACAAGTCACCACTCGCAAGAGCACATTCTCTTGGTTTGTTGTCTCCAGCTCCTGAGTCCTCACTTTCATAGAAACCATAAGGTGATGAAGCATTCTTCAGCTCCCTTTTCATTTTTTTAGGGCTACTATCAACAACTGAGGGTGGCCCAGTGGTTCCAGGAGATGCTCTAGGACTAAAATCAGATGTTGCAAAACCTTGAGGTGAGAACTTGCTTTCAGCATGCTTGATAACAGGCGAAACTACATTTGTTCTTCTCGTTCTAGAATTCTTAGGTCTCTGGCCAACCCATTGAGCCATTGCATGTGCAGATGAACCTGCTGGCAATTGATGCTTTAGACTGTTTCTCATAAACATATCAGATAGTCTATTTAGACAACACTTAGATTGCTTCTAACCTTCTAATACTCCAGATGCGGGCTCGACTTTGATTAAAGAATCAACACCCATAACGGCTGCTGTTCTTGGAGCCCTAGGAACATTTCCTTTCAAGATTGCAGTAGAGCTGTTTGTGGGGCTATTATCCTGTAAGTTTCTCCTGGATAAGTACAATACACAAACAATTAGCTGTTGAATTAACGCAAAATCTACATTAAAAAAAATCTTGAGGTATCTGCTCACTTATTATTTCCCTTGTCCATAAGCCTCTGCTCAGCAACTACTGACCGGTCCCTTGCTACAGAAACGGACTCCGACTCATTCCTGGATACTCCACCCGTACGTGGACTGTCAGGCTCAAATGAAGACTCAAGCCTGTTAATTCCACTCACCCCGGTGGAAGATTTTAATCTGCAACAAATGTGCCACGTTATGTTGTCTGTGAGAATGAAAGATATGCAAGAGGCATCAAGTTGAAATCCTGTTTAAGTGAGCAACTTAATAATCTCTGGCAATAACTTGTATATCATGAAACCTCTCTTTCAGGCCCACTTAAGGTCCTTGGACTAGAAAATCCTCAAACGGTTTTCAGTGTTTTGTGTCTGGTTACCTGAAATTTTGGGTGTCACATGAACGCAACTTAGAGTCAACTGTCGGCTTTGGCTGCATGACACGTTGATCAGGATTCACAACTCTGTTGCCTAGAGTTGCAACAGACCGTTTCCTTTTCATTCTTGTCTCCCATCCTTCACCACCAACAGGCAACCTGCGTATCTTCTCCTCTATTCGCACTGTTTCTCCAGGAACACTTGGAGGTGAATCAGAGCCCCTTTCTATTACCTGCTGCCTTGCAAGAGTAGAAACTCTACCATCCCCCTGCAAGTAGTAACAGGTGAAACCATTAAACAACATGTAAGAAAAGCTTTCGGAGCACACTAATTGAACAATCAAGCAAGATATTCAAATTCATGTCCGCCTAACGTGGTGTGAAACATGATGGAAAACAAACAATCTTCTAAACATTTCTAATCATCATATATATTTAAACTGAGATTTAGATACAAACCCGCACATCTCCAACTGGGGTACGAGCACGCTTGTTCAGTCCAAGCATCTTTTTTCTCTCCTCAGATCTTTGAGCCATACTGTCTTGTGTTCTCGGAGCCTGGTTTCTGATCTTATCCAAGTTAGCAGCGTCCATTCTGTCACCAGGGGACATATCATTCCGCCGTCGTTTCTTTGAACTCAACGTCTCCGCATATTTATCCAACTTAAATATGGATTCACTGAGCTTCTTTGCTAGATCTCTACAAGATAGTAAATATCCCAATAAAAAAATAATCATTAAGCAAAACCTTCTCGTTCCAGTAAACACCGTACTATACTGTGAAAAAAAAAAAAAGACAAATAGAAACAAAACACATACCCGGCCTCTCTGGAAGTATCTTGCACACTTTCTTTGAAGTGCTTGAGCTCCTCTGTTGCTACAGGAGGAGAAGGCTTAGTAGGATGGGACATTCCAAAAGAAGTATCTTCTGATGAAGAAGCCCTACTAGGAACGCCGAGAACCCTCCTAAGCTCTCCTGAACGAGTATAGCTATTGCCTAATCTGATGGGTTCCAAGGTTAAGACTTGGGACAAGTTCGGGGTATCAGACGACAATCCCACGGTACCCCTGCTCAAACCGTTACCAGATCCTAGCATCATGCCCACACTTCGTCTCTACCTACTTCACTCTAAAACCACTCATCCCTGCAACTAAAAATCCCCAAGCAAGCAAATCAGGAAAAGAAGTAAAGTTATAAACTTTCAACTCAACTAGCAATGTAAGGGAACTCTAATAGCAACACTGAAGCAGTTTTGAGGTAAGAAGAGAAATGAAATCACTTCATAGGACACCGAAGAAAACACACACAACAAATAGCCGAATAAACTTCTAAAATCAAATGAACTTTATTTTTTCTTTAATTGAAGAAAAATTTGGAAGAATCTTCACCTTTGCACCTAATCCCAAGCCATGAATCAACTCAATACGAAAAACCCTAAAATTCTCTCGAATCCGGGGGAGGAATTGCGAAACCCTAGAATCGCGGAGAAGAATCAAAACGCCGGGAATTGAGCTAACGGAAGTGTGAGTGAGGATTCGAAGCGTAATTTGAAGCCTTCCTTTGAATATCTATCTCGCTTGTGGGTGGGTGGATTGATTGATAGGCAAAAAGCAAATCAAAATCCCTTTTTTTGAGTCTCTCTCTACCTTTCTTATTGGACGAGTCTCCTTACGTCCACTGTAGATTCCGTGTTCTTTCTGGCAGATGATGTCCTTTATCGTTGACCGGTGTCGCATTTTGGTTTAACTTTCCGGTTCGATCCTTCATTTTATATGCTTTCTCATATATATTTATCGTGTGAATATCTCCCGTATTTAAAAAAAAAAAAACTATTTTTACAATATTACATGGATATTTTCAGAAAAAAAAAAATTGATAAAATTTTTGGTGGATTTTTCGATATTTTGAGATGCCCATCTAATACTATAAAATGTGGTTTTTTATGAAAATGTAAGATGACTCACCTTTGATATCTCCACTAGGATGGTTTTAAGATTCAGTTCATTAATTTCAACATGGTCTTGGTTTAGTTTGATTGAGTTATAATAGGTTCACATTCTGCTACGACCATGCACACGTTACGTCGGAGCAAAATGTCAATTTGCTGCCACAGAGCATTCTATCACTAGTTTGTGATGGAATCCATTTTTTCAGAAAAAAAAAAAATTATAAACTTCTCAAAAAGATGTTGCAAATAGCATATTTGTGACAACTGACAAGCATATCCAACTATATGCCCTTTCTCAAAAAAAAAAGTATTATCCAACTATATAAACATTACCTTAATTTTTGTCAAGTGGTTCTTATTTTATAATGTATATATAAACCGATAACAATAGTAATTTCTCTTACGCATTAAAGATATCTTCCGTAAACCAAATCTAAAACGAGACCTTCAACATCAGTTTAGAATGAAGATAAAGGATCATCCATCGACAAGAAGAGCCTTTATAATGTCTTCGCATTTCCCCTCCTCAGCGTTTAGAAGATGTCCATAACCTGGGACTTCGTGGTACTTAATCCATGGAAGCCTCTTTGATATATATCGATTTATTTCCCGCGGAATAATCCTATCTTCCATCCCTTGCC
This sequence comes from Brassica carinata, assembly GCA_016771965.1. Classification (NCBI taxonomy): domain Eukaryota; kingdom Viridiplantae; phylum Streptophyta; class Magnoliopsida; order Brassicales; family Brassicaceae; genus Brassica; species Brassica carinata. Next base: position 62,937,778 of record CM028687.1, on the reverse strand, counting down.
ACATGTGTACTGATCCTACGCCTTCCACAAATGGATTTTCCAGTTCAGTAGGGTCGAAGTCCCATGTTGCAAATCCAGCTATCATGTCACGGTGAAGACTTTCATGGTCTCCTTGTTGCCTGGCTTTTTCCTGGGGTTAAGACAGATCGTCGAATGTAAAATATAGGATTAAACTGTGAATACGTTAAAAAGAAAACTCAGGTGATCATACCCAGCCATTTCATTTTTTGGTACAGATATTAAATTATTATTACCAATTTTCGGTTTTTGAATCAATTATAAAAGAGAACGAAATTACAAGGATTACTAATAGTGTTCAATCAGGTTTTAGATTTTTACCATGAGAGGATTAGGGTTCTCTTGCTTCTTCTCTATGATGGCCAAATCTTTGTCGCTACGTAACGCCCTGCTCCCAGAGATTATACTCGAAGAAGGAAACAATTTTTGGGTCAACCACCAATACAAGAGCCAAGGAACATAATGAGCCACTCTATACGTCCACTGGTCTGTTTCTGGCAGTAGCTTGAGCGCTTCACTCAATATGTTTTGAGGTACTTTGGTCCACCAGTAGCTCACAAATGGAACCACTAAGACTGCACCAGCTAGTCTATGAAACCAAAACGACATTAGAATATATATGAGATAAAAGAAACTGAATAGAATAGTTTTGAATTTTGTTACCTGTGGGGAATATATTTGAGGCAGCTATAAATGGAGTATGCACCGAGTGATACCCCGATAACGTAGAACTTTGGTCCGAGTGTGAGTTTATCGGCGAGTTCTTGAATGTCGTATGCTTCGCTTTTGACCGTGCGCGAAGGGTGTGGATCACTTTCTCCATATCCTGCTCTATCGAAAAACACAAAATATAGGCCTCGCTCCTCAACAAGATCCTGTAATAAAAATAGGGGTTATTGCTAAAACCAACCCAAATAGTGATTGCAACCCTAAAAGTAGACTCCATATTGAATCAATTGCAAACCCAACCTAAAAGGGTGTTAAAACTACTATTTAGCCCTTACGAACAAACAAAAAACCAGAATGTCATTTTACGGTTCGTTCTTCGTGAAGTCTACACATAACAAAATAGTCTACATATCGTAGGCGTAATACCTGATCTACTCTGTAGACTTATTATGTAGTCTGCATTGTGATTTTATCTAGTTAATTAATTTTAAAAATGTATAAAAATAATATTTGTGAAATTATCCATTAATCATCAATGTAAGGGTTAATATGAAGTTTATAAACTAAAATTGTATATAAGTGAACAATTGAAAAGAATATATGTTGATTTGGTAACCATGTGAGACAATGTTTATGGTTTAGTAACAAAAGATCATAGCATGTTATACCTTTAATGGTTAGATCCTTAGGGTTAGATTTAGATTGATAATTTTTTTTTGTTTTATTGATTTAAATTAGCATATTATTACTGAGTAGTTTATAATTTGTAAAGTTAATATTTGAAACAATACAATTGAGACTCTTTTGATTATCAAACTAACATTTAGGGTTTCAGTTTTGTGGTTTATGGTTTCGTAGACTTACAAATACATCTACTTTAGTGAGTGTAGACTGACTTTAAGGTCTATTCCCATCAATTTAACCTAACGGATTTAACCAAGTAATTTATAACCTAATCCAATTTAAACCAAGCTTTAACATTCAGGGTTTGAGTTTGTGGTTTAGGGTTTCGTAGACCTACAAATCAGTCTACTTTAATGAGTGTAAACTGACTTTAAGGCCTATTCTCATCAAATTTAATCTAATCAGATTTAACCAAGTAAATTCTAACCTAATCCAATTTAAACCAAGCCTTAACATTTAGGGTTTGAGTTTTGTGGTTTAGGGTTTAAATGAACCTACAATAAAGTCTTTATATCCGAGACGCCTTTTCAGCCTGCATTTTTAAATTTTGTTTACAAAATATCATTATTTTTAAATTAAGTTGAGTTCCTTAAGAATAAAAATATAAAATCATATACTATAATTATTAAAGTTAAAGAAACAAATTTAATAAATCATATATTAAAATTATCAAAACAATAAAGAAAAAATAAATAATGAAATTATCATAGTAGACTTCCTAGGAGATCTACTAAGTTACAATAAAATATACTCCAAAATTTTAATTTTAGTAGACTTCAAAAGAAGTCTACAGTGTCGTAAATTTTAACCTAGTTTCATTTTTGTCTCCCTATATAAATGAAATTTACACAACCTCTCCAAAATGGTCTGATATCTCACTTCTCTCTAAAACTCTCTCCTTCTCTCTAAAATTCTCTTAATTCTCTCATATCTTTCTCATAATATTATCTTGTTATATTAGGTATTATGATTCATGGTTTTCATTTTCTCCTTTACAAATGTAAGTTTTAGATCTGTAGATTTTAAATGTGCAATTTTATGTTAATTATTTCTCACAATATTATCTTTTTTTGTAGGTATTATTATTCATGGTATCATATTCTCCTCTAAAAGTGTAAGTGTTAGATCTATAGATTTTAAATGTGTAATTTTATGTTATTTCTTTCTCACAATATTATCTTTTTGTAGGTATTATCATTCATGATTTTCATCTTCTCCTCTAAAAATGTAAGTTTTAGATCTATAGATTTTAAATGTATATTTATATGTTTATATTCAAATAAAATTATAGATTAATCTCTGTGCATTTAATCTGCTACTATTTTATCTTAGAAATTATATTTTTGAAGTATTTCCAGATTTAAAACTAGATTCACATTTAAAAATGTACACATTTTTCCAGATCTGAAAATTATCAGATAGTGTAGACTTCCAAAGTTTGCTTATAAGCTAAGGTTAGTAGACTTCATATGAAGTCTACTAAACCCTAAATTTTAAGTAGACTTCATTGGAAGTCTACAAAAATATGACTTTAAATTTTCTTATGCTCTTTAAATAATTTTATCTAGTTTTGCAGATATTTTTCTCCATGATTGTTATCTCCTCCTCCCAAAATGTAAGATTTACATCTATAAATCTTAAATATGTGTTTTATATTTATATTTAAATAAAATTACATATTCAAACTATATGTCTTTAATTTATTACTATTTTGTCTTTAAGAAGATTTCATTATAAGTTTACTCAAATATGATTTTATTTTATCTCATTTTGCAGGTATTCTCCTCCAATGTTTTCAAATCATCTTACCAAAAGTGTAAGATTTATACTTGTTAATTATAGGTATATTTTTTTGTTTTTAATGAAACTAATTTATAGATTCATACTTTATGTTTTTTTTCTTAACTACAAAATTGACAAAAAACTATTTTTAAATATTTTCCAGAACAAAAAGAGTATTCAAATTTTCTAAATGTACACTAATAGATCTGAAAATTTTCCGCTAGTGTAGACTTCAACTAAAGTCTACTTAACCATAAACTTTAAGTAGACTTAATAAAAAGTCTACTAAAATATGATTTATATTTTTCTTATGTTTTTCTCATAACTTTATCTTATTTTGCGGTACTCTTTTCCAAGACTTTATTTGAGGCATCAAGATTATGAAAAATCAAACACACAAAATACATATTTTTAATAAAATGATTTGTAATAATTTCTCATAATAAAATATTCATTTGTAAATAATTGTTTGATGCATAATTTATAAATATTGTATTCATTTTTAGTTGTGTTTCACTTGTATGATATTATTAATTTTTGTTAGCTATCAATTTTTACACAAGATACTCTAATCAACCAAACAATTTAAATTGATGTAGTAGGCTTTTGTACCAGACTTGTGGCTCTAACAGACTATGTAATTTGCATGCAGCAGACTTCTGTGAAAGTCTTCTGTAAAAGAAGACTAATATTTAAGTCTGCTGCTAGACTATCATGCAGCTTCTTTTGTATCAAATATTATCAGTATTATTCTTGTTTTCAAAATATTCATCACAAATTCAACGAAAATACAGTAGACTAACCAAGAAGTCTACGTTAAAAGAAGATTAAAATGTAAGTCTGCTCGGCCAAAAGCAGACATGTAATAAACCTGTCAAAAGACCTACAAACTCAACATTCATCACATAAGACATCATTCAAAGCAACAATACAACTCATAAGTTCAACACTGACTAAAGATCCACAAATCCAACATAAGTTCAACACATAAGACAACATCCAAAGCAACAATACAAGTCATAATTTCATGTTTCATAAAATTATAAACGTAGACTTCCAAAGACGTCTACACATGTTAGCTAACTACATGCTCAAACCAAAAAATTGATAGTTTCATAATTATAAATGATTATCTTTTAAAAATAGTTAAGGACCATTATTACTAACTAATACACACTTTCAAACAAAAAAAATCTTGAAAATACATTATGAATACTACACAAATTCACTTTTCATAGATTTTCTAGTGTAGACTTTCTTTTCTGTCGACAAAAACGTAGACTTTCGTGTCAATTTACTTATGTAGACTATCATGTAGGTCTACTATTTGGGTTAGTTTTTGCAATTGCCAAATTCACGGGTTATATCTTTATTTGAAATAAAAGTTGTGATTTTATACATGTAGACTTGTTTTTCAGTCTACGTTTTGAAAAAGTTAGTTTTTGCAATTGACCAGAATTCACCCCAGATTTGACTTTGAAAAGTAGACTTCATATAGAGTCTACATTTTTTTATTTTTTGGAACAGGTTAGTTTTTGCAATTGACCAAATTTGACTTTCTATATATGACTTGATCGAACGTCTACACATCCGTAGACGCCTTATGAAGTCTACGCAAAAATCGGATGGGTTAGGTTTGCATTTGACCAAAATAAAATAATAGACTTCATATGCACCACGCTTTTTCCCGAGTTTAGTAGACTGAATAAGAAGTCTACGCTTTTTTCCATAATGGTCAACTTTTTAACATTTTAGTCAAACACAGAACTAACCTATTCAACGGAGTCAAAGTTAGGGTCAAATACAAAACCGACCTTCAGACTTCACTGGCAATCTACACTCTGTAGACTGTTCGAGAAGTCTACTTTGAAAAGTCAAAATTTAGGTCAAATACAAAACCAACCTCTTTCTGTAGACTTTTTAGTAAGTCTACGCACTTTTTGGTTTTTGTTATCAAAGGAAAAGAAGTAGACTTCCAAGAAAGTATTCTTTACAAAAAAATTTATTTTTGGTCAATTGCAAAACTAACTTGTGCGTTGACTTGTAGACCGCAACGTAAGTCTACACTTATGCGTAGACATACGTGTAAGTCTACTTTCACACACAGATCTTAAAAATGACGAAAACCATGTAAATAGTTACCTTTTTGCAGTGTAAAATTCGTTTCCACCTTATTCCACAGTTCAAGCTCCAAATAGGAGCTAAAAGAAGGAACTTTGACGATCCACAAAGAAAAGTGGTTGAAAATGGAGAGCTTTTAGATGAAAAGAAAGGTATTAGAGTTTTTAGATGAAAATGGAGAGGAAATGAGAGGAAATGAAGATTTGTTTGTTTAGAAACAAAGAAAAGTGGTTGAAAGTTGAATTGTGGAGGTGTAATGAGCTTAAAATTGGTTGTTAATGGTGGTTGGAAAATTGATGATAATGGCATTGTTGTAAATAAGAAGAAATGTTTAGGGTGTTATAGGTTTTTTGATATTTTCGAAATTATTAAAAAATTAATTAATAATGGCAATTTTGTAAATAAGAGAAAAACATGAGGATGGATAGGAACTTTCAATGATGAATAGTAATGACAAAAAAAAAGAGGTTAGTTTTAGGGTTGAATTGAATTTGTAGGTTACTTTTGAAAGAACCCCATAAAAATAAATAAAACCTCATTGTTTAGTGTAGAGATTTTTTTTTTAAAACGTCAACTTTTTGTAGATCAATGACAAACGGAGAAATTTATTATATCTTGTGTTTACATGTGGATTTTTTTTTGTTCATTCGTTTTTTAAGAAAAAACATTTTCACGTTTTTGTAATATTTTTTTCAAAAGGAGTTTTTGACCCTTAACAAAAGAGTTTGCTTAAATACAAAAAGTGGAATAAACTGAGGAAAAACATAGTATCATACCATCAATTAATTCATGACACATGTAAATGCAAAACTAGGTGTTTTGGCCGTTTGTGGAGACATGATCATATTACAATATTTATTATTATATTTATGATTAAAAATTACAAAATTTAAGTAGTATTTATAAATTTTTAAGTTTATAAGTTCAAATTCTATATGATTAAAAGATTATTTTTTGGACAACAACACAGTATATATGAATTATTTTTTTTTTTTTTAAATTATATTTTTATGTTTTGGCCAATATATGTATATATATTATATATAATTTATAAAAAATTATCTATTTTTTATTTATTTACTATTCATTAAATATATAAATGACATTAACAGTTACAACTTTAATGTGAGAGATCAAAAATCGAAAAAAAATCATTTCACAAATAATAGTATAAACTAAATGCTAATACATTAGTTCAAGTTCTTATAAAATAATTTTTGAAGTAGCTAAAAAGAGAAAGGGGATTTTGACACTTAACAAAACGATTTTTGCTTAAGATACAATAAAAGTGGGGAATCAATTGAGAAAAACAGTATCATACCATGGTTTCATGTAAAATCAAAACTAAATGCTAATAATTCAATTATAAAATTAATTAAATTGCACATGTTTTCTTCTTAGGTATTTTGGACTTATATAAGAGTTCGTTTCATATTAATCCACAAGAGATGTAGTCCATAGATGAAACTTTTCTTTTTTGCACTTAAATCAAAATTTTATATGCAATCCGGTCCGACGGTCGAATCAGTAAATCCACTGATCTGATATGTAATCCAGTTTGGGTTTTAAAAAATATCGATTATTTAAAAATCCGTAAAAAACCGCTAAAATATGTTGATAACTGGTTAAACCGATGATTGACCGATATGTAATCCAGTTTAAATACTTACTAATTTTAATCTTATTGTATTTTTAATTATTATATGTTCTAACTCCAAATTGTTAAAAAAAATTAAAAATATTTTGTATATATTTTATGTGAAATGGGAAAAAAGAAAATTCATTTTGAATCCTTACTATATTTTAAACATGTTTTTAATATTATTTATATATAATTATGTATTAAAGTTAATTAAACTATCGACCTACGGTTCACACATGGTCCACCTAATAATATAAAATTTTAATTAGAAAGCATATAATTTATAAATGTTATATTCATTAATCAAATATTATATAATTGAATAAATAAGATATTTGTTTGATCCACATGGAGATTTGTTAGTTAAATCTTTCCATACTTTTGTTTGTTAAATCTTTCCATAATTAGGCTATATTTAAGGGTAAAGTCTTTTAATATTAAAGTTGTAGTCAAATTTAGTATAATATATAGTTTATTAAAAATATTTCATCTAGAAACAAGTTGGATCCGACTTTGTGTTTCTGTTTTATTAGTATAGATCTGGTCAAATGATAGAGTGTAGTGAAATGCATACAACCCTGAGTTGCTTAGTTATAACCTAGAACTCATTTGCTACTAGACCCCCATTGCGTAATTAAAAGGGTTCGTATTACATGTGTGAGAGAATCAATAAGAGAGAAGAGAGCCGATGGCAGAGATAACTACAAAATCAGAACATACCTTAGAGATAGGAAAATCCATGTCTTTGGAGCTGCCAAATCCATGGACGACGATGATCTTGTACTTAGCATTCATTCTATTAACTCCAGATTCTCTATAAGCAATATGTCTTCCATCACTGAGCTTGATTCTCGGAGAAGTAACCGGAGGACCATGAGGAGCATCGCAGATTCTCGGTGGTGGAGGCTTCAATGATCGGTAAATGTAGCATACAAGGCATACAAGGATCGCAACGATCATAAAAAGCATCATTATCGTTACTTATAACTGAAACAATAGGTGACTAGCTTGAGTTAACAAAAATGCATAATCTAAAGGTTATGAATTATAATTATTATAAAACATTAGATTATCAATCTTTTACTTGATCAAAAACTAAGAATAATGAACCAGAAAGGCGAGGAGGAAGAGAGAAACCTTTTAGGAAATATGCTTTAGACTTTAGGATTGGTTCTTAGGTCACACTATGGATCTCATATTTATAGTATAGAAATCCATACATGGGAATACTTACTGAGTCACGATTCCTCTATTATTTTCTGAAATTACAAGATCTATCACGAAAATAGTAAAAGTAAAGAGGTTAGTGAGAACGAAGAGAGACACCTTCACCGTCAAATTAGCATCCACTTATTGACGTAGTATTATTGTGTGTTGTGAGTCTTGTAACGTTGACATGCGTTATTGTTGTCTTGTGATGAATATACAATGAATCACATTTTCTTCTTCTTCTTTTTGTCGGCACATTCTCTCCTTTTTTCATATACATTACTTTGTCTCTAGTGAATTTGAATACATTTTACCTAAAGTATATTATATTATAATTTTTATAAAAGCGTGATGAACGTTTTATGTATGGTATTTATCATACATCATAGGGCATGTGAACAAAACTGGTTGGTTCAAATTAAATAATTGTAGATAGAAAACTAACAAAAGAAATTCACAGTAAGGTATTGTCAACTCCTTAAACTTCCCTAGTATATCATTAATTTTCTAAAAATCGAACAAGAATACTTAAAACAAAACAGATGGAGAGCTGGAAATTTAAAATGAAAGTTTAGTGTATAACTTTCGTTCTTAAAAAAAAAAAAAAGTTTTGTATATAAGGAAATGTTATATATACGTGCAGTTGTTTATCGGTGGGTGTCCATTATTCTTACTTTTTATTTTTGTTCTTTGTCTTACTTTCCATTTTCTTATTTTTTTTCTAGTTATACATGTATAATATGAGACTTGAAAGCATAAAGCAACGTGAATTAATTTAAACGTTCTTACACAATCTGTTACATTTATTTGATGTTATGTTCTTAAAAAACAAATTATATCGGGCTTAACGTTTGTTATTATGTTTACAAGTATCTCCTTGATTTCTTTTAATTTACTCGTTTTCTTTTGGATTTGATATTACCGTATCGTTACATATATTAGTATATTACCATAGATGCGTATGAAAGAAAGAACCAACTTGGAACAACATTTTTTAAAAAATATATAGCAGTTTGCTCTCTGATTCTTGAATTGTTTATACCATACAACAAAAACATGCATATCCCATCTCTTCAATCATCACCATTGGTCCCAGAATCAAGTTATCCAGACAGCTTTCTAGGTTTAAGGTAATTTAGTTTGTCTCTTTGGATCCATAAGCAGCATCAGCTGAAGAAGTATCAATGTCGTTGAGACCCAGCTCCTCGTTTTGCTCCCATGACCTCTCGAACTCTTCATCTGTGGTTCAAAAAATAACAAAACATGTTATTCCAAACACATTTGAGTCCTGTCCTTATTCACATATTGGTCTCGAGTCAATTTCATAATGCTGTTTACAAAATGTCGAAATATTTGTTTCAATCTTGAGCTAATCCAACTCAAGGGTGTAGTCAGAGAAAACGAGGAGCTTACATGTGAGCTGATGATCATCTTTGATATCATCTGTTACTGGTGAAATAAATGAATTTGCTAATTCATCATCAAGAATCAATGTCCATGGCTGTTCTAAGCTTAGGAGCTGCAAGGAAAGGATAAAAAACATCTTTCATTACAGAAACCAGGTGTCTTACTGCTTTGTTTTTTTCCAGCACATAAAGAACACGACAAGGGTAATAATTAAAATGAGTTCAATAAAGATGCTTACCTTAGTTAGCCTGGATCCAAATTCTCTCCACTTGTTCTTCTTACTCTCATCTAAACTGTCACCAAATGTGAACCCGTGAACTCTCGCTAGGCCTGTGAGAACCCATACCACATTTGGGTCAGTATCTAAGATCTATACTCTATCATTGGCAAGACCAAACAATGAAAGCTTCGCAAGGCAGAATGTAGGATACTTAGACCACATAAAAATGATTAAGAAGCGTGATTCAGAATTGGCATGGATAAAGGGTACATGTTGAAAGGTCATAACTCACTTTCTCTGATCTGTGTGACCAACCCTTCCACTGTTGTTACCATTCCACCAAGTGTACCACCAGCTAGCTCCAGATCAAGTTCTGGGATTTTCACTCCTGCTGTGTCTGACTAATACACGCCATAAACAAAATTCACCATTAATAACACCACTTATCTGAAACCTCCATAACACCTTCCACGGTCTAAATATTTTATTTTGTGCCAGGAGATACCATACACTTGAATGGATGTATGAAGATTTTTTCATGGTACCATATAAAATTTTAACAGTGAGCTAGATTCATTGTCAAATAGATGGATAGGCATGAAGATTTTATCCAACTTAAACTACAGACATTCTGTGAAAGTTCAATTTATGATTTTCTGGAAGGGTATATACTTCAACTGTAATGTGACATTCTCAACTACACTTACGATATATAGAATGATATAGGAAAAATTCTCTTCCACAGAGATTACTGGTGCAAAACTAACCTTTACAAACAAACAGAAGCGAAAAACTAACCTTGATAACATCTCGGCTAAGGTCAGTGATGTCCTTCACAGAGAGAGTAATTTTCTTTCCCTTCTCAGGAATAGCACCACCAGGCTTCAACTGCTCACAATTACCCCCCAAAAAAAAAGTTAATAACCTTCAAGACCATATGTCTGCAAAATCTCTACAAGATCAAACCAAAGGGAAGCCAACCTCAGAATTGCGATAGCCACAATCCTCACATGTGGATGCCATGACAATAACCTCCTGAAAGTACGGGATTTCTACTTTCTGTCAAGTGATAAACAACATCTACGAGCTCATTGACAAACAAACATATGGAAAACTTGTTGCTGAAAACCAAAGAATAGAACTTTGAAAGGATACTAGTCACGAACATCCGCGTCTCACACTGCTTCATACATGCTCCGCAGGTTGAAGGGAAAGTCATCACCTGTTAGAATAATTGCAACGTGAAAATATCTTATCACCATCTAAGTTTAACATTCTGAGAAACACTAATGTAATCATAATCTTAAAACAGTCAACAGAACTAATTCCAAAAGTTACAGAATCAGAAGTTACCTCTTCAGGCGCAGAGTATCTAAACAAGTTATCAGAAATATCAGTGCTATTACTCTGAGCAATCGCTCGATGACCAGCTGTTGCTCCGATTGTTCCATGAGGTACAGAAGCCGTTTCAGCAGAAGGTGCGGCAAGGCTTCCTTCTGATTGTCCAGCCTGCGATGGGTCAGCAAGATATCCAAGTGTTGCTTGTTGCTCTGGTGTTCGCTCATAGAACTTGATGGTTAAAGAGGGATCTGGTGATGGAGCATGTCTGTCATGTTGCAAAACTTGTCAATAAGCAAATGAAAGAAACATAACTTCTTCTATCTTTTAGGGTATTTTCATATAGGATGTCCTTACGGGTTCTCAACGAAGCTGTTTCCGGCAGGATCGTCCAAAATGAAGGTGAAGGGTGTCTCTGCTTTAGCACATGCTCTCAGTTTGGACAAAAATTGGTCTATTGCTTCAGCAGTTTTAGGATCCACTTTCTGTGTCCAGCAAAATATATAGTTAAAGATTCTTGACTCTGTAAAAAAATTAAACTGAGCATAAAACATAAATGCACAGCTCCTAGTCAGAAGTATACCTTGCGTTCTTCTTGAAGGGCACTTAGTTCATCGGCAGCCCGCGCTAATATTCCTTCCACCTGGTAAAATATACAAATAAGAAGTGTTATTGACAATGAACTAGAAATTTTTCCTAACTGATAAGTGATAACAGCTGGCAACACAGACAGAATTCTCGTGGCGATCTTCAAAATAACTAAGTGTTAAGTTTATGGTTAGATCGTCACTATAAGCACCACTAATTTGTTCTCATGAGTAGACCAGACGATTTTTTTTAGGTTATTCAAAGAAATATATACTCAGAAAAATTCATAAAAAAGATGGTTAAAGATACGAAGGACTTACAGTAGACAAACTTCCACGTTGGGCCTCAGGTGGAATCTCAAAATCCAGTTCAGGAATCTGAAGGCATAAACTAATGTCAGTTTCCAGCATCATATTCAGTAAGTTTTCATAATACGAGAAGAAAACTAATTCACAGTTTTTCAGGAAGATTAGGGGACGCAAAGAAAAACTCACCTTAATGGTGGCTGATTCAGATTTCACAACTTGCCGGTCAAATATCTGCATTCACACATAAACAACAAGGTACAACAATTAGCGTTAAGGAGCCAGAGATAACGACCAAAACCAGATATATACCTTCTCATCGCCAGCTAGAACCTCTAGATGGTAACAGCACCCTCGGGGTTGAATCTCTCCAGCAAACTGGACTTCATTATTCCTATACCATATATAAGAGATGAAATTAAGGCTTTGTCTTGTCAATTGAGAATACAGAAACGCATCTAAAACATCGTTGTGAAGTTGATACCTTTCTCCGCAATGCGGACATTCAAATGCAGATATTAAGACCTGTAAGTAGAAGTTGAGCAGTAAAACCAAGAAAAACAAGTCTTTAAATTAGATAATGAAACAAAAACTGAACCTCTTCAAAACAGAATATGACACATACCTTTCTGAAGTGAGGAATCAAGGTCAAGAGAAACCTGCTTGTTCCCTGAAAGAAAACAAGGTGAAAAGGCTAAACGAGAGAAACTAGCCCAACAAAGGTTTCATCCAGAACATTTCAGGAATCTCCATGTAAAAAGTATGAGAGAGATATACATTTTCACCGCAGCGCATGCACATGCTCTCAACCACATAAAGGGGAGCACCAAAGGAGTGATCCGCGGAAACAGCTTCAACCACCGATCCAACATCAATGTCTTGGTCCTTTTCGTTGTCCATTATTCTCCCAACTCTCTCCAAACAAATCCCAAGCAATCAGATCAGCCGCAAAGTCAAGCAAATTCTGAAAGCAAACACAAAGGAAAGAAAAGCATGAAACTTTGTGCTCATCAAGAGGTGTTCTTTTTAAAAAAAAAAAAAAAAAAAAAATCTATTGTAAGAGGTTCACTTTTTAAAGCTCTAAAGGTTCATTTTTTAAAAAGTTGCAGAAGATGAAGCCTAAGCAGAAGAGTTAAGACAGTTTAGAGACAAAAGAGCTACGCGCCGAGACGCGGAAGTGCGTGACAGATAGCTTTGTACCTAAACCAGAGGCGGGAAAGAACAGATAGAAAGAGAAAGCTCACGCACGCCCGCCGCCGGGAGAGAAACGAGCAGAGACGGAGAGTTTCGGATTGGAACGAACTTGAGAGGGAAGGGAGGAAACTGCTCGCGATTTAGGGTACGTTTCTGCTCCTCATACGTCGTCGTTTCAGGTGTTTCAAATTATTTGAAACGACGTAAAGAAGTTTTTTTTTTCTCTCTTCTCAACAGACCGGGCCCATTAGCCCAACTAAGCCCATAAAGAAGTAAGTCCCGAGTACAGCGAGTCCAGTTGATACCATAATGTTGGAACGGAACTTATAGAGCGTTAGAGTCAATGATATTTTTAATGAATTTATCCTTTTAATTTTAGTAATATCCAAATATATTATTCGGTGTAATTTTTTTTGGACCAACTAACACCATATTTTATACTATTATTTTGAAGAAAAACATATTTTGATGAATCATAGAATGTTACAAAACTTTGTATCATCGAAAAAGACAAATCACATAATTTATGCCAACTAAGAGTTTGAGTGGAGGCCAGTAAACAGACAAGGAGGGACACCTGGATGTGTGAAGAATGGAAGTGGACATATTAACAGCTCTTCCATATGGTGTAATTGCAATTAACAAAAATCAATCAATCCTATTAAAACATAAACATTTTGAACCATATTTAATTCTAGATAGATTTTTTAAAAAAAAACTACATTCTATATACTTTACCTAATTTATAATATTACTAACTAATCATCCTTAAATATAATCTAACTAAGGTAAGAATAAATCTAATAAATATCTCAATCAACTTGCCTATATTTTAGCAACTATTTAACAAATAAATTACAAAAAGATCTTGAATACATAAAGGACCCGAGCATTACTTTTTTTTTTTTGCAACACCGAACATTACTTATATTATTTGGAAAATTACATTGACTTTCAATCCATCTAATGAAATCTACCCATATAACGAACCATTCTTATTATAAACACATTTGCATAAAAGCTATGAAGAACTTCATCATCGATCCACATTTAAAAAATGCTATATATATCTATACTATAGTCATTTTTCATTTAGCTTTTGTATAATCCCACCAACTTACGTTTGTAACATTTGTGATTTTGTTGAGTATATTGTAATACCAAAATTGTGTTTAACGTCATTTATCAAATAATATATAATAGCAGATCTACATTACAAAGCATATACCGTAAATTAAATACATTTTTATAATGATAAAAGAATATGAAAAAATTTGAAACTATATATTTATCAAAACCAGTATTGTTTATTGTATATATCGATATGGGTATTACACCGGAATAGTTTAAAATTCATGTGGGTTACCTTAGACCTGTATAAGAAAATATCTTAACATTTATTTTTGAAAAAAATTAATACCACCTTTCTTTCTTCATTTATAATATATTTAAGATCTTAATTATATTTTTAAATTTAAATGTATCATCAGATTGAAAATTTCATTAAAGTCTAAATATCACAAATTTAATAGTTTATTCAATTTTCTTCAAGTTTATGTAATATTTAAAAGTATATGAAATTTTTGTATCAAATTTTTTAGAAATATTATCAGATTTTCTAGATCTTTTACTGGGTCAACCCATGTTAGATCACGGGTTAATGGTGAATTTTTGGATTTTTCATCGTTTATTATGGAGTAATTAATTAATGGGGTTTTATTAAATTTGAACCAAATTATATACTGATCACCAGGTTTACCGATTCAACCGCGATTTCGAAACGGGTATGAAAACACTGAATAAAGTTAAAAGACATTTATAATTGTCTTATAAATATGTAGATCAACATTCAACAATAATATATAACACCAACAAACATTTTGTTTACCGAAAAATCAAATCCGCGCTTTAAAATCGCGGATCAAAATCTAGTTTATCTATTAAAGTAATGCATTTTCGAGAAGTGGAGCAAAAAAAATTTGTTCGTTATCCCCCTATATATTAAAAGAGAAGTCACTTTAGTGATTTCATGTGGCACTCATAGAGGACATTCTCTCTCTTAATTCTATTGGTTGATTTTTGCTAATTTCTTTTTGATTTATTTTTAAATCGCCAGGGAAGTGTTAACCTAGAACCACTTAATTTAGACTTCCAAACACTCTCAATGATAGAGTTAACCTAGAACCACTAATTTTAGGCTTCCAAACACTATCAATTACTTATATAAACTATTCACATACATTACTACATATATATATATATACGAATAAATTATATTTGTATATAAAATATAATTATGTTTTTCAACATGCGATAATATATTTTCATAAACCTAAATTGTATGTGATTTCTTATCCTGGTAAGAAAAACACACACATACATTTTATACTAAAATATGTTAAAACATATGCTCGCATTTAAAATTATATTATTTCTATTTCAAAATGATTTTAGATCTTATATTTTTTTAAGAAAATTCATTTACTTACATTTTCAATAAAATTTTATTAAATAATAATACTACATTATAGATTTGAATTATAATAATAATAAACTATAATCTTAGAGATATTATTTGTATTTACTAAAATTTATTCGTTAAAGTTATAGAAAATAGAGAAATATAAAAATAATACATTTATAATCAAAATTATTTTTTCCAAAATAAAAGTTTCTAAATTTTGTTAAAATATTTATTTAAATATATTTTTGTACCTATAAAGTAAGATTATTATTGTTATTTATCTCTTTAACAAAATATATTTTGGTCATTTTAATTTTTATATGATATTTTGTGATAAAAATTTAGTGTTATACTTAGGTATTCCTCCGAGAGTTAAATTTATGATTCAATTGGATCTATAAAACTATTTAAAATTGATTATGTGGTTTTAAAAAATCTAAAATTATTGGATTAGCTATTTGTAGAAATAATTGATTTTTATTTATATTTTATCTTATATATTTTAGATTTTTTATCATCCACATACTACAAAGGAAATCAACACTAAATACATACATTTTGTGTTTTCTCGATTGAAATGTAAATGTATTTTAATCATCGACAATACTAAAAAGGAAGTTGACACTAAATACAAACTAAAAACAAATCAGTACTCTTAATTGATTGGTCGATCACTAATTAGTTATTAACCTTACTAATAATTAATACATGTATTAATAATTTTCCTTATTAGATATTACTTGCGCAAGAATATTAATTAATACATGTATTAATAAATTTCCTTATTACAAATACGGAAAACAATCCACTCTTGATATCATATTGATTACATTGTTTAGTGTGATTTATCGATTTGTATATAATTAGGTTGTTTGTTATTATTAACTTACCTTACTAATATTGAATATACAGTTTCTAATATATAGTTTCTATATACAGTTTCTCATATGATTAATCGTATAGAATATATAATATTCTCAATAATTTATTAGAGAATATTATATTTCTTAGCTTATCATGCAAGCTAAATCATTGAGAAACGTCCACCAATTTACTATATATAAGACATTCATAGTAAGAGAAACGAAACCACTGAACTTTTTATGTTGATATTGTTTTTTTGTTATTTTACATCATTGAGCTTTTATATATACATATTTTATCAGAGCTGATTTTTCTTTTGGTTTATATGCAGATGCCCTATTATAACGATTTCACCACGATGCAGGTAAGTTTTGATTATAAACCACAACCTTGATACTATTTTTACAAGCTATGGTTTTGAGAGTTATTACTTGGATCCTAACTTGTTTCTGTTTCCTCTGTAGATAAGAAACTTGTTAAGAACGAGTCATGTATCATTATCAACAACGATCTCAACACCATGCGCTAGCTCACATGGTTCAAGCTTCAAACCAAATCAACAACGATCTCAACACCATCGAACAAGGTAATTTTTTTTAATCACACAACAAGGTAGTTTTGTTAGTGTTACTGCTAAGTAATGTAATATAGTGATTTAAATTTAAATTAAACCCAATGATTGAAAAAGCTACACACTAATATATATTTCTAATACTAATGTTAGAATTAAATCGGTTATATACAAATTTCTATATTAAATATAAGTGATAAAACATAATTGTTATATATTTCTATAGATTTACAATATATCAAAATCAAAACTATTTATTATTCTTTAATTTTATACCCATATTATGGTATTAGGAAAGATATACCTTGTTGGTAAAGGCTTTTAATTAGTTAATTCGTTTATTAATAACTTGTCTTATTTTATTATCAATTACTTGCGCAAGTTGATATGATGATTACCTTATTTTGACATCAATTACTTGTCTTAAATGGTATGTTAATTATTACAAATTTATGACAGTCAATTTTTAATATTTTTCTTTAATTGCTTCATGCTTATTAAAAGAAAACAAATATTACAAGAACCATATGACTTTATATATCACAAGAAATGTCTTTACAAGAATTTTTATAACAAATATTTCACGAACCATAAGACTTAATGATAAAATATGATTATTAATTCGTAATTATTCTTTAAATTTGAAATATTCTAAATTTTTTTATTATATATAATTCTAAACGAAGTAATCTTTTTAGGAAGTATTTTTTAAATATATATTTAGTTGACAAATTTAAAAGTTAAATTTTCATGAAAATATATGTCTATTATTTAAATTTCTTGTTCTTTTATGGTGTCATTTATTGGTAACTATATACATGTGATATTGCATTAAATGTGTATGTTCTTTATTTTCCTAATTAGTTAATTCGGAAATATGATGATTACCTTATTTTGCTATCAATTACTTGCACAAATTTATATGATAATGGTAATTTGAGTTAGAAAAGCCCAAAACTATTATCATTTAGAAAACCACAAATATAATGGTGATTTGTGATTAAGAAAAGCCAAAACTATTATCTTTATTATATATATATACATATAAATATATGGATCTTTAAAAAATGTAATTTACTATATATATACATTTGTTTGTTTTTTCTATTAACAGATAAATAACACAGATGAAAGATCAGTTGTAGTTGACTACAAACCATTTTTCAGTTTGTTTCAATAGCGATATGCAAATTTAATATTATTTTCGTCTCAATAAAAAAAATCTATTAAACTATTTTATATTGTACAATTGCTAAAAAAAATTTGACAGTTTTTTGCAGGTTTCTATGGGATTTTTTAATTCATAATTGTTCTTCTTATTTTATATTACTTATGAATTATATTTAAATTTTTATCACATTTTCTTTGCAGGTTTCTATGAGATTGTGATATCTATGAGATTTTTATCACATTATTTAATATGTCACTGTCTCATGTATATTTTTCTTACATTTGTTTTTTTAATAGTTAACTTTTATTAAAAACATACTAATGATGTTAATTTTTTTTACTTTAGTTAATTTTCATTTGTTTTATTCTTATATACTTTTTGTGACTTTTTTAGTTTTTGTTTCAGTTTAATATTGAATTTAGTTCACATACTTTATGTGTATATGTTTTAAAACATAATTTTTCTTTTAAAAAATTATGCAACAAAGAGCCTAATTAAACCGATCTAAAACAAACCGAACCGAATATAAATTAAACTGGACATAAACCACACCGAATGAGACTAAATAAGGTTTACTTCAGTTGAAAAAAAATATTAAAACCGAACTAAACAAACCAAACCGAAAAAGTAACGAATTGTCCACCCCTACTGCATCCTAGAGATTTGCGCAAATCTTATTTAAGCTTTGAAACTCTCACTTGTTCCACTAACTCCCACATTTGAACTCGATCGATACTTCTATCTCAACATTATATTATATTTTTATACCCGCACAGGGTGCGGGTGGATCACCTAGTTTTAGTGTAAAAGACAGAGCAGATAAAACACTTCTTTTTGAGAAAATGGTTTAGGTAAAGATCTGTGAATTGTATTAGATAATTTCCTCTCCTCTAAAACTGTCCACCTTAACATTTAATGTTGTAGGTCTCAATTGGAGAAAAAAATCTGTATAAGAAAAAACATTCAGACCAATAAAATGATTTGAATACTGGAACCAGAAGGAAACAAAACATGAGAAACAAAACACTATGCAAAGATTAGAGCCACTTTGGCAAGAACATAGCCAATGTATACTGAGTTAGTTACAACTGGATCATACAGAAGGTACAACAACTGTGTCAGATGTAAACCCTGATGTTCATGTCATTGAGGTCTTTCCTATGTACTCTTTTTCTCCGGAAACTCAGGTTCCTACCTCTTATCGAGGCTTTCTTTTTTTTTTAATGTGAGAAAATTCAAACTCCCCCGATATTACAAAATGATCATGCAAATGTGGCAGATGGAGAAGTAAAGGAGCCGTGCTTGTGCAGAGGCTCCACCCCTAATATTTTAGAAATACACAATTTCTTTTGTCAAAAAAAATTAAAATAAAACGTACATAAATTATTTTATGAACAAAGCTACCTTAAAATTAAATTCAGAAATTTATCTAGTATACTTATAAATTATATATTCTTAAATTTTAAACAGATTTTATGATTTTAATTTATATTAATAGTTTAACATTTTTAATGCTATACTCTTTATATTTTTCATTTATATTATTATGTACATAAATACTAAATATTGGCTATATATTTATTATTTGACATCATACATTATTTTCTTAACAGTATATTTTTGTAAGAAAATATTTTCAATTGTAAATTGATTCACTTTTTAAATAATGAACTGCCTTGTGGTTCAATATTGTGAACAAAAATCATTAAACACTAGATACAGTAGCTACCCATCTATTTCCGACTGCTTTTAACGTTTTTAGTATTTTTAAATACACTATTATTATTTTTTAACAATACTATGTAATACATGCTAAATTTAAATTTAAATTTAAATTTAAATGGTTTTAGTCATATAAACACTACAAAAGTTCAATTTTAAACAAAATAAGATTAATATACTCTGTAAAATTAATCAAACTCAACTTTTAATTCTAATTTTATGTTTTTGAATGAATTTTTATGTTTTTTTTTACTTTAGCAATTTACATGAACCAAACCAAACCGACCACGATTTTTCGTTTAAGTATGAATTAGTTCAGTTTGACAGCCTCAAGATTTAGTTATTGATTTGGTTCGTCAACTTAATCAATTTGGATTCTGAAAATAAAATTTAAAGTATATTTGACTTTTAAAATTTTACATATTTTAAATGGGTATCCAAATCAGAATCAAACCAAAACCCAAACAATAGTTATATCTGAATGAGGTTTAAATTACTAGTTTTGAAAACCCGTAAATGGACTTAAAACCAAATCCGAACAAGTACTCGAATATCCACCATTAATCATATTGGATATATATATATATATATATATATATATATATATATATATATATATATATCTTATTATTTGGCATCTTAATTTATTTTGTTAGTTATGTGTTATATTCTGAATTTTTAAAAAGTATTTTAAAATTGATTTTTTAGAAAGCTCAAAACTTTTATACTATTTTACGAAAATTATAATTATTTTTAATCATCCAAATTATATGTATATACATATGTATAATTCTAAAGCTGAAAATAATTATATCTATATTAAATTAATTTTATATTATACTGGATAAAAATATATTTGTTGCATTTATTTTGAAGACACAGTTAATTTAAAAAGTATATTTTATTTTATTTTCTACAGTATTTTACATAATTTTTTATTTATTTTTACCATTCAAATATATGTTTTAGAGTGCTAAATCTGTTTGATATACATTTATATCAATAGATTCGATTAATCCACTTTTGTTACGTTCAATTCCCTTGGTTCATTATATTTGTAGTGCTTAATTCGTTTTACCCATTCGGAGTCTAAGGGGGAATATTGAATCTGAAATTTGAAGTGATTTGATTTTTGATGATTTTAGGAGAATTTGAGAATTTGGTATGATTTTTGTTAAATAACTCTAGAATCTCATCTAAAACCATGAGATTTAGATTTTTATTTTTATAACTAAGAAAGTTCTCTGAAACATTCTGAAAATACGTAAAATACTCTGAAATCTTCAACTTAAATTTTATTTAATAACAGTGGATTTGAGAGTGTTTTATGAAATTACAAGTTCAATAACAACAGATTTTAAAATGATTTTTAAAATCCACATTTGAATAACAGTGGATTTGTCATTTTAATACAAATCACCTCGTACACTTGGGTACACCCCTTTAAAAGTTTTGATATATAACTCCTCTTCGTTTATATTTATATTTATTGCATGTTCACCCACTCATATGAATAAAAATAGACTACCTTTTCTGTATACCACGTTGTGCCCTTTTAAAAATGTTAGTTTTTGTGTTCCCACTTGCATCTGCCTTGTTGCTTTACTTCTTATATATATATATATATATTTTTTTTATTTTTTTTGGTCGAAATATATATATATATATAGTTTTGGTTTACCATTTTACCTTGCATTCTAAGTTGATCAAATTGTATAAAAAAGCAAGTTATCGGTCTCACCAAAAAACACAATATAGAAGATGATTATGCTGCGGGAAATAGTCTTAGGATCCATCATCATTGGAGCTTTCATCTTCGGAGCAATTCTTATTCTTATATACCTACTCCGGTGGTTGTTGTACGAAGCCACAGGAGGTGATTCTTTTTTTCTTTTTCTTTTGTGCTAAATGCGTTTATAACAAAGCGTTTGTACAGCATTTTTTTACATATGGTCACAAAATATTACACTGCAAGTAACACACGTATTTTCTTGCCCACATGTAGTTCAAAGGAAACCTAGAGGGGAAAGGACATTGAATAGAGAGGAAAGCTTTGCAAGTCAGGATACACGTTCATCTGGAAATGAATATCCTGTTAAAGATCCAGAGGGTGAGTCAATTACAGTTGTTTTACTTTCAAAAGCGAATACGTTCGCATCTTTGGCAAGAGTAACCAACATTTATGTTGTCAATTCAATCGAATCCTATGAGTGACAATGTAGCTTCATGGGACACTGTTATTTTACATTCAAGTACAAAGATATGCGATATTAATTAGCACGCTATCAAAAGGCATCTTCCTTTTATGTATTGGCAAGAGTAACAAAAATTAAATGTTGCCATCTTGCAGTTGGTGAAATTTCAGGCGAAGGATCTACTGAAGCGCCAAAGCCGCCTGCGCCAACGCCGCCTGAGAAAAAGGCCGACGACAAGCGGCCTTACGGACCACCGAAGCCTGAATATAACGCTGCAGATGATTTTATCATCGTAGACGACGGCGACAGCGATTCCGAGTAAATGATAATAATTCGTAAGAATAAATTAGTTGATCTATGCCAAATTTTATTTATTATTCTTTGTTTCCCTCAATTTTCTTTTAGTTGTAGTGAATTTGCTATGCATGTACAGATGTACTTCTCACGTTATGGGTGCGTACCAATAAGATATCCATAAATTCAAAAAAATATCAGGATCTACATTCACCCCGATAATCATGATATCTATGGATATTCTATCCGTAAAAGTTTTTTTTTCTATCCGTAAAAGTTATCTAGAAAAAATATATCAAACTTTACCAATCAATCATGATCTATACTATTTTTAAGATAATATTTTTAATAGTTATTTATATTAGAGACGAGTTGGGTTTTATTATTTTTTAAATTTTATTTATTTCTAATCATCAAACTTTACCAATCATGATCTATACTATTATTTTCGAACTATTATTTGCGAAGTAATTTTTCGCAACGGAACTCTCACGTTAAAAGTTAGGGCGGTTAAAGTCAATGATACCCTTAATGAATTTTTATATATAATTAAAAACGAATTTATATTAATCTTATTATTTTTTAAAAAAATAAGATGATTCTTATATATTGTATTATTATATTAAAATAATTATTTATATTATACAAGTTAAAATAAGATATAAAAATAATCTATATCTATACTATTATTTGCCAATTTATTATATAATTAAAAACAAATTTATATTAATAATATTAACTATTTTTTAAAATAAGATAAGTCTTATACATTGTGTTGTTATCTTAAAATAATTGTTTCTATTATAAAAGTTAAAACTCAAGATATAAAAAATATAGTTAAATATTAATCAAACAAAAGCATTTGTATAAAATTATTTTCTAAAATATTTCTAATATATTAGTGTTTTTTCAAAATTTTAATTATTTTTTTAAATAAGATGATTCTGATATATTGTGTTATTATATTAAAATAATTAGTTAAATTATAATTAAAAATAAGATATAAAAAATCACCTATATCTATACTATTTTTTTGCGAATTTATTATATAATTAAAAAAGAATCTATATTAATAATATTAATTATTTTTAAAATAAGATAATTCTTATATATTGTGTTGTTATCTTAAAATAATTATTTTTATTCTAAAAGTTAAAACTTAAGATATAAAAATTATAATTAAATATTAGTAAAACAAAAACATTTGCATAAAAATATTTTCTAAAATATTGCTAATACGTTAGTGTTTTTTTCATATTATTGTGTTATATACCTATACTATTATTTGCAAATTTATTCTGTAATTAAAAATTAATTTATATTAATAATATTAATTCTTTTAAAATAAGATAATTCTTATATATTGTGTTGTTATCTTAAAATAACTGTTTCTATTATAAAAGTTAGAATTTAAGATATAAAAAAATTTATAATTAAATATTAGTCAAACAAAAACATTTGATACAAATATTTTCTAAAGAATATTTCTAATATGTTAGTGTGTTTTTCAAAAATTTAATACAATAATAAGCGTTTATATTTTAGTGATAATTTTTTCGTATATAAATAACTTAAATGATTTAAATTTTTGAAAAATATCAATAATAAATTTTCGGGATAGTTTTTGAATTAATAAAAAATAAACTAATAAATATTTGTAAGAAAAGTATATCCGCATATGCGGGCAACACACCTAGTTTACCTTTATTTTTAAAAGTTAAAATCTATTAGAGAGATTGGTTGGGTTATGGATGTAACTTTTTTTTTGTAAAATTTTGTCTGCATAGTTTTTGCTATAATTGTATATGCTATAGTTATATATTTTCTACATCACATAAAATATTTTTTTAATAAATAGAGATTTTGCAACCATTTTTGTGTGGCTCTAACTTTAGAAATAAACGTAAATCATGATTGGTATTTTTAAAGTATATAGATTAAAATTAAAAGTTAAAGAAATAATTTAGCTTTATATTTAAAGCTATTGCAAAAACTATAAAGACATTTTTTCTTATATACTTTAGGCAAAAACTTACATCTTTATTATTTAGGTTCTAAAATCTGTAAAAGAAATCCATCTATAATATAAAATAAATTATATAATCATCGATAAACCTTATTATTATTTTAATATTAACTTTAATATAATTTTTAATAGTTATAAATAATCTTATTTGCTTTTAAGTATTTTTAAGTTATTGAATTTTTAAAATACCAAAATTTATTTACATATTACCTTAAATTATATTTGTAAAGTATAATAAACTTTGATAATTTCGAATTTGTTTATTATGAATTTACAAAAATATTATTTTATATATACATCACATATTTTCTTAAAAAAATATTTACTACCAAGTTTTTTTTGTAACACTTACTACCGAAAACTTATGGATACAAACAATTGAACTACATTAAAAATTCTGCAAAAATATCAACACCAACAAATTTACAACTACATCTAACTCATCTACAACACAATACGACTAAATGTTTTACCGCTAACGATTCATCCACTATACATTTTCACTGTAATAAGACTCCAACCCAGTTCTATTTTTATTCTTCAATGAGAATTTTCAGAGATATATTTTCATCAAAATTCCATGGGAATTATCCAACTGACTCACGAATTTTTTTTTTGTAACTGACTGACTCACGAATTTGGTAGCTGCTTAAGTGGTTTGAAGAATATGCATCGAATTAACTACTTTAGTCTCTAGTGCAACACAGTTTAAGAAGGCCGAGGCAGTAAATTATACGTATGATTAACTTCTGGGATGATAAAATTTCTCAAACAAAAGGTAAAACACAAAAGATTTTTGTACCGCTTGAAAAAGAGACTAGGGCGACGTACATTCATCAGTTGTTCTTGGGAGGACGAAAATAAGCATAGGCTGCAAAGAAGGCTTGAATTATGGTAAGTAGAAGCAGCAGTAAAGCAGCACAAGATGATAAAAATGCCCATGGAGTGTTGAAATGTGTGTACTTGAACCCTGCCCAATGTACATGGTATCCTTGTGAAGTGTACTTGTTCACTCTCTCAAATACCTTTGACAAATAGCTTTTAGATATGTTGATAGAGATGTCTTTCCCGATGTTCTTGAAGAATAAAGAAACTTGTTCGCCCGTCCCAAAATAGTTCTCTATGATCCCTTTCTCGACTAGGAAGGTTGCATCCTCTTCTATGTTTATCAAGCAACCCATGAAAACTACATAGCTTGTAATCTCCGTTGAGCATTTCATATTAAACTGCTCGAAGGCGACGCAGTTAATTAAAACGGTGCTTATAAAATCATCAAAGACTAGTAATGGTATCTCAAGCAAACCGTTCTTGAAACTTATGTCTAATGGTGTGTCTACGTTCTTCCTCCGCTTGAACTTTATTCCTCGAAGTCGAAGTTTCTTGGCTGAGACAATTAGGCCAACAAAAGGGCTAAGAGATGGTGTTGTTTGGGCTCCAGTACTCTCTTTTGAACGACATATCTTAGTTAAACAAGTGTTTTGAAGTGTTGATTTTTCCCAAGGACAACTGGAAATATCGATGCAGCATTGCCTTTGGGTGGTTGGTGGAGACCGGATGGGTATGAAAGTCTTACGAATGAGATCAAGAAGATGGTGTGCCTTAATATTCTTATGCTTGTCCCAGAAGGCTTGTGGTTTTCTGAACGAATAGTTGAAGAATGTGAAGGCCATCTCGTTTAAGCTTGTTGATGGAGCTAACTTTGAGATCTCTAAAAATTTATTCAGAAGAAAGATCGGAACCTGGTTTTCCAGAAGGAGAAGATCACTTCGAAGAGTCGGCAAAATCCATCTCAGCTTGAAAATTGGGTCGTTGAGGTTTCTGTATTTGATCTTTCTCGAAACCACAAGGAGCAACATAAGAATGAAACAACCATCAAGAATCATCATCTTGGTCAGCTTTTCTTTATTAAGGTCAAGATTCTCGGAATAAGAATCTCTTATGACAGGTTCCAGTTCCGAGGCAGCCTCGACCAAGTGACTTAAATTGACCCCCTTCTTCATGGTCTTTGACACGAAAATCTCCAAATAAAGTTTCTTGTGCTCCTCGATCATCTTGAGATGTTCATGTATTTTATCATCCGAACGGTGATAAGGGCCTATTGAGACGATCTTGGGTGCATAAGCTGTGTCGTTGACTCGCCTAAGAGTGTGAGGGAGTCTGAAGATGCAACAGGAATCATCACCTGCTGATTTCTTCAGAAGATTTGGTGGGATTACTTGCTCTAAGAGCAAAGAAGCTGCTTCTTCTTCATTTGCTTGGCTTGAAGGATCCATGACTCTCTCGTTAATAATTTTTTCTTTTTCTTTTTGGTCCTGTGTTCAATGGTCTAGTTCACCGGTAAAACAAATTATTTAACGATTAATGTAAGACCAAAATATTAAATTGTGTTATAAACCAAGTGATGGACGGTCCATAACCTTGGCCCGACCAGAAACCAACCGGCCGGCCCATTAGAGAGAGAGAGTCGGTCACTTTCTTTTTCTTTATGTCTTTGTGTTTTTCCTTTTCCTAATTGAATTAAGAATAATTATCTTCGCATTTATCTTATGACGGTCTATTTGTAACTTGTATATAAGGAACCTCTATGTTATGAATAAAATAATCCTTTTCTCTCATTCAATTCACAACACGTTATCAGCACGATCCGACTCTAAAAACCTTAAAGCTAAAACCGCCCACCATATTTCATTTTTCTTTTCCGACCACCAAAACTCTTTTCCCTTCCGGCCATAAACCCTAGCCGACTTACCATCTAACTGGTGTTCCTGACGTTCCAGCTCGAGGCCACCACAGCAAGCTCGTGTTCCCGTCTCAGCCAACCCGTCCGGCCGCCAAAAGCAACCCCGTCCGGCCAATAGCAATCCGACCCGGTGAACGATCAGCACGCGGCCTCCTTCTCCTCTTTGGTGGTCCAAATCAACACTCCTAAGGTTCTAAAGGTAAAATCGAAACCCTAAAAGAGAACCCATATTGAATCCGGTTGCTTGATAAAGATTTGAACAAATTAAAATTTGATGAACCCTAATCTAGGATAATATAACCCTAAATTGTGGAACTAGGTTTTGGTTAGTTTCCTGTTAGGTTGATATATCAATGGTTATTAGGTTGCTAGAAGCACTTATTATATTCCATATTCCATATCGAGATTGTTTTAACAATTAAAATCGAAACCATAATGGTTTTGAATTTCAAAACATATGATCTAATGATCAAATCGTGTGCTTAATCCTCCTTTGATCTATTGATCAATCTGAAACCCTAAAACCGCATGGATGCAATCCGCATGCCATGCATAGATCAATTCAAAACCCTAATCGAAATTGTTTGATTGATTGATATTGCTTGAATGGATTCGTATTGTTTCATATTGATTGAGGTTAAAATATTTTGAATCCGAATCTGATTAGGATTGTTGCTAAATTAATTGTTTTGCATTAATCCGAACCTGATCATGACTGTTTTTAATATTCAAATCTGAACTTGGTGGAATTATCACCTAGAAACTGTTTTGCTAGGATGATTAAAAATCGAATTGATTGATTGCTTGAATAGAACCGGTCGTATCATGAACACCTAGAAATCGTTTGCTAGGATCTCATTCCGAATTTGGTTGTTTGAATTAAATGACTTGTTTGAGATTTCATGATTCCTAATCACTTAGAATATGATTTCTAAGGTGTTTAAAATCCGGTTGCATTAAGATCTCATAGAATCAGGTTGTTCATTCCAGTAAGCCGTGTGGCCTTGTCATAATCAAATGACTTGCATGCATATTCACTTTGATATCATATAGGATCCGAAAACCATGTGGCTTAATGCATATACATTCATGGCCGTGTGGCCTTAGTACATTGTTGCATCATAATATCATATGGCCGTGTGGCCTAATCATCTTGACCGCATGTAGACCATGCACTCTAGGTTTATTTCGCACCATGGTCGAATAGAAATTGTTTGTGGTCGAGAGATTTATTTTGATATGCATTCCGTGTGACTTGATTTACATGTCCACATGATTGAAATCCTAAACATTGATTGATAACATGATTTCATATGTTGAAAGTATGCAACCTTGACTATGCTGCCCCAAATCTCTTTGGAGATAATCATTTAGAATGGGCAATGAACACTGCGATTGTCCTAAAGTTAAAAGAACTTGGAAGATGTATCATCAAGGGCGATTATGCAACTGAAAGTGATAAATATAAGGCAATAACGATTATTCGCCACCATCTCACTGAGGATCTCAGAGATCAGTATCTAAACATTGAGAACCCTCTAGACCTTTGGACAGAGTTAAAATCCAGATATAGAATAGTGTTATTACCAAAGGCTAGGCATGAGTGGATGAATCTCAGGTTCCAGGACTTTAAGTCCGTGGATGAATATAATTCAGCTCTAATCAAAATCGTTTCTAAATTGCAACTATGTGGTGAAGAGGTAACAGAGGAGGATTTACTGGAAAAGACCTTCCTCACAGCCGATCCAAGGGATCCGTTGTTACAACATATCTATAGAGAGAGAGGTTTCACCACCTATACTGATCTACTCTCATGCATATTACTAGCTGAGAAGAATAATGAGTTGCTAAAGAAAACCAGTGAGATGAGACCTCCTGAAGCCAATAAGGCTGAAGAAGATAAGGAGGAATCCAAAGAAGCCACGTCCAAAGTAATAAAGGGAGTGGCCGGCTTGACCACTGCCTAAAAAGAATGAGATTTTGATATTCTGATTTTGTGTTTTGTGTTTTGCTTTTTCCTTGTTTGCTTTGCTATTTACGATTTTATAACAATAAGATTTCTTTGAGTTTATTTTCATTGCTATTGTCTTAATAAGTTGAAGATTTTGAAATGCAAATATGAGTATAAGCTGCGGGTATAGCCAAACTGATTAATGGACCACGGCCAGGGTATTGCCTAAAGGGCATTATATTCACCCAAAGAAAAGGACCATTGAGATTTATAAGATATAGAAATGGTTTCCATATAGAAACAATGGGCCAAGGAAACAAAGTTCCTTCAGATTATAGAAAGAAAGAAAATTCGCCCAAGACCATAAGAAAGTTGTCAAGACTATACATGCATCCTCCACTGATCTTTACTATGCCAAGATCAGTATGATAAGAGGCAAATACCATGGTAACAAGAGTGTTTACCACTAAATTATGCACTTTATGGCATGACTTGATTGGCCATCCTGGTCTAAATTGATGCAAAGATTGATATTGAAAAGGACACTCAGAGTTATCCCATAAAATCTCAAGTGTGTAACATGTACACAAGGGAAACTCATTAGGCTATAATGTTCCAAGCATCTAAAGATTATAGTATGTTCATGAGGGAGAGTAGGGACAAACCGTGGCTCATGACCATACTATAAAATGGCTTGGCTAGACCTAGACCTTTTTATAAAACACATAAGCCATTACCTATAAGGTTCAAAATGTCCAGTCTAAAGCTTAGGGACATATGATTTACATGCATATGAGTTGATAACGCATCAGACCATATAAGTGAGCATAGATATTCCCATCTCAGATTGATTACAGGTCATGAGCCAGACACCATCTTAAGAGATTTTGAATAAACCACCACAGACATATGTGCCGTTTAAGATGGAACCTCAGAAGAGGATGGGAATATATGTTGGATATGAATATGTTTTCTCCCACAAGTCTAAAATACCTTGAGCCAAACATGGGTGATCTATTCAGTGGCCAGGAACACGGATTGCATGAGTAAATGAATCCGACTATCTAACATCAGGGGGAGAAAGTAATAAGCTGGTGAAAAAGAGTAAAAAAATAGAATTAACCATCATTTTCTTGGCAACATCCTCGGACCAAAAGCATATATATAGACGTCCAAAGAAAAAAGAAATAATTATACAAAGCTAGCTAATCAGATGCCGGACATATTGACCCGAAAAGAGAAAAATGACTGAGTCATACAAGCTTAGAACCAAACGAGATTAATGTCCTAAAGAGACATAGTCAAGTTGCTACAGGATCTATACAAGATAGACCAATAAGTTCCATATTATAAAAATCCTCAGAAAGAAAAGAGAAAGGTGCATAGAATGATGACAAATCCGAGTTCAGAGGAAACCAGACCAGACATGGAGATAAGGCTGGCCAGCTGAACATCTAAGGTACCAAATCATGTAGCTTGGGACGCCAAAATCTGCAAGGTAATAAAGGTCCTAGATAATATTCTCAAATCGATTAGATCGTCTGAAACACAATGGAACCACATAAGAGTGTCGACACATAGATGATATATTCTTATAAGGATGCGCAAGAAAGTAGCACTTGAATATAAAGATATAAGTGAGGATCATGAACCCATGAAATAGTACTCGTAAGATCAGAATGTTTAAAAAGAACATGGGGTTAAAGTATCTAAAGAAAGAGAGGCGTATTGGCCATACATATAAGGACACCCTATGATAAACCAGTGGATATAAATGGGTCTTGTGAGGTAAAGAAAATCGTTAGATGTAGAACATGATCATGTGGTCTAAGTTGTTCATGGTTCTACTTACAGCATTCAAGCATGGCTTGTTACACAAGGATTCTCACAGAGACCAGGAATAGACTATGAGGAGATATATTCCCATGTGGTGGATGCTACTACATATTTCGAATTGATAAGGTCTGGTCATAAAAAAGATATTAGATTAACATATAAAGAATGTAGTAAGCTGTATATGGTCCACTGGATAATAATAATTAAGTTACCAAAAGGTATTGAGCTCAAAGATAAAGAAATGACAGCATTGTACTAAGCTGATTTATGGACTGAAACAAAGCAGCTGCATATAGTATGATAGACTAAGTGAATACTTAATAAAGAGTTCAGTAAGAACGATTCAAATCAGTCCATGTATCAAAGAAATTTGAATTCCTTGTGTTTGTTAACCAGCCAAAAGAGAGGCCAATTGGTTCAAACATGTTATAAACCATCGCTGCAACATTAGCCAAGAAAGTTTGTGTATATTTGTGGTTGGTCGATATCTCAACATGAACTGACCAGATTGTGGTATGACTAATGGAAAAGAAAGATCAGCCATCATGTGGCAGTACATAAGCACGTGTGGTCAAGGACTATCCAAACAAAGCATGTGGGACTGCTATATATATATATACGTCCATAAAAGAATGAAAGGTCCTAAAGAACCAACAGCAATGTATAAGAACATTGCAATAACATTATCGCAGCACGCCAACCATATCATTGCAGCTTCACAACTGAGCCATTCATGGGCAATTTGTGGGCGTGTGTGAACAAGATCTGTGACCTAACATATGTGTTTCAGTGTGTGGTGTGGTCCACGGAAATGAAGGTCATGAGGCGCCATCAAAAATGTGCAAAGTAGGACCAAAATGGCCGGAGATAGTGACCAGGAGTATGTTTTGGTCGAGGACCATAATCCAGTATATCCGATCAAGTATGTGGCATGGCCTACGACAAGATAAATCAACATGGATCGATCAGATTGAAGTATAGTCGATGCATCAGCACCAATCATGATGGCAAAGGGATTACTCATGAGGGTGGTTGGTTTAGGAACATAACTCAACCCGTCCGACCAGAACGTGGGGTAATCGACATCAAATATGCACGTATTGTCCAACGAAGTTCCAAAAGACATGAGATGTCCAAGCATTACAAGATTATTCAAGTTACAATTCAGTAGAGCTATTTCAACAGCAACCTTCAGGGAGGTTCAAATTAGGGGGAGTAGTGTGTGTTGTACTCTTTTTCCTTCACCATGGTTTTGTCCCACTGGGTTTTCCTGGTAAGATTTTAATGAGGCAACATTAAGCATATTACAAATCCTGTATGGTTATGGCGCCCAAGGGAAAGTGTTATAAACCAAGTGATGGACGGCCCATAACCTTGGCCCGACCAGAAACCAGCCGGCCGGCCCATTGGAGAGAGAGAGAGTCGGCCACTTTCCTTTTCCTTATGTCTTTGTGTTTTTCCTTTTCCTAGTTTGATTAGGAATAGTTATCTTTCCATTTATCTTATGACAGTCTATTTGTAACTTGTATATAAGGAACCTCTATGTTATGAATAAAGTAATCATTTTCTCTCATTCAATTCACAACAAATTGATTATTATTACAATACTTTTAAAATGTCATGTGTTTTTTTGCTTTATTGGTTAACTAGGTGCGAGCCAGCCCTGCGCGTAGGATTCAATACCTTTTTGTGTGTGCGGGTTTCATCCGGGCTTGTTAGAGCTAACGTTTGAAGGAATTTTAGGGTTTTTAAAAAAACATATATCTTATATAAATCAATCTCAAAAGGATTTCAAGGTCGAAATACAAACCGGACTCAACCAAAATGATCTAGATCAATATTTTACAAATCTAGTTTCGCATCACCACCTATCCGGCGCGTTCTGCTAGATAGCTCGATAATCACTAGACTACCAATAATCGTTCTCTTCTATTGATGTTAACCCCGGGAAGGTGGGTTTTACCTCGTTGCCTCGGACGCCGGAGTCCTCGAGATTGCCTGAAGTAGCTGGAATCGGTGATCTTGCCAAGTTTGCATTCTTCCTTGTCGTTTAAGCGCATGACAATCAAAGAGAGACGAGACGAGAACAGCCATACCTGAGGAGAGCCGTTTTACCCTCTGCACTCTCGCCTTCGACACAAAGACAGACCTGAACTCGACACCAAACACTGACTAGAAACTCTAACGACCTGCACTTAAGCTGTCAAGAACACTACCAATCGCAATCAAATGATAAGCAACCGGCACTGGGATGTGCAATTGACTCAAAAGGGTCACCGCCACAACCGAGACTCAGTTGTTACGCCTTTTGTCGATGTTTGAGAACCAAACAATCGAAAACCTGTGGCTCGCAATACACTCCACCTGTGACAAGTAGATAATTTGGATGAAGAACACCCAAGAGTTGAGCCTCCATAATCAACGGCCGTCGCCGTTAAACGAAGGGACCAGGCAGTGACAACATCGGGTGTCTGAGATGAGAAGAGCCGCCGAGCTGCTACAAGAAAGCCATAGAAAACTTCCCGATGACGAAATCTAGGTTTTTTTAACTCATGTGAGTATGATGCTTCCGATTTTGCCGCTGTTCCAAGAACATGGTGCCTTAAGAATAGTCTGTTGGTGGTAGTTATTACTGTGCTGTCCTAACATCATACGTCTATGGTAGACTTCCACCATAGCTAGTAAGGTTCACTTGTTTACGAGAAGACCAAGATGTATATAACTCCACTATCATGTTAATTGATATTATTAGAGAAGATGATATAAGACATATGGCTAAGATTAGACCCCAAAAAACTTTAACGAAAGGAGGCTAATGTAGAACCCAGTAGTGGAGTGGGGTGGAGTGAGGTGGGGTGGGGTGGTAGGTCGGAGAATGAAAGATCAAACAAATTGGAGTGGAAGAGTGTCTTATAGAATATGCAAATGAAGCGGTTGACTAAGACTTGAGTTTAAAATAAAAATTTATTTTTAACAAAAATATATATAAATTATGGTTTAGAAAATAAATTTTGGATATATTGCTAAATTGAGAGCTTGTAACTTTTTCTTATAAAAACGTCAAACATATACATAGAACTATTAACTTTTCAAAATTACTTCATTAGATTGTTAAGACGCACTATGTGGTAGTTGGTGATCGTGTGAAGGAGCCATGCACTTGTGTAGCAAGTGGAGTTTTGCCAAGGTGTATAGACATCGAAGCCTGCATCAATTAATTTAATTGGAAAAATTGCAAACAAAAATTTAGCATCCTATATATATATATTTTTTTTGTAAAAAGGTTTTCTATTAAATTCAAGTAGTACAACTATGACCAAGGTTATACAGTTTTTTTTAGTAGTAAAGAGAAAGCAAGAGCTTAACCTAGTGTTTGGAAGCGTACAAGTTTGCTACCAGTTAGCAAAACTAGAAAACAAATAGAGAATTAGCAAAGAGTTTTGAACTCAACCACTTGGAGAGTACAAACCGTCTCAATGACGTCGCAGATTAGATTAGCCACGACCTTCTCTATTACGACCATGATTTCCACGACTGCAGTTACCACGTCCACGAGCTACGGAATGCTGCTGCATCTCTTTAGCCTTTGTAGACGGTTTAACCGGCCTTTCCCGAAGAAACACTTTGCCTGAAGGAGACAAGTACTCTTTTGGATCCAACTCATCATCATCTTCATCAACTGAAAATTCTAAAGATCTAAAACGACTGGTGAGTAAATTAGAGCTTGATAAGCTCCTGCGGATTGAGCAATCAGCTGGAGCAGAATTGGTTGAGACATGATTGGAAGAAGATGGAGTCTCTTTTGAAGAAACCAAAGATGTGTGAGAGTTGCTTGTAGTCTTACCTTGCTTTGCGTCCGACCTTGAGTTGCTTGTAGTATTACCTTGCTTAACGTCCAACCTTGATTTGTCCTCAGCACTGGTGATCTGATCATTAGGCTTGTTGGTAGCTAGAGCCAAGTTTGAATCAGGAGTAGCAGCCACACTTGGAGTTGGAGTGTGTGGGACAGTCACGCTCATAACTGAATGGTTAGGGCTAGGAACTCTTTCCTCTTTATCCTTGACCATATTATTTTCCTCAGTTGCTAAAATAACACTTGATTCAACATTGCATGATATTGCAGATGATGTCTTGGTGCTCTTAGTTGGATCAAGCGGCTGTCCCAAACAATGAGATGCTTTATGGCCCAGCTGACCATAACTTGCACACTTCGAAGGCAGCCAAGAGTACACCACATCAACCATTGAGACAGATCCACTCTCATCCTCAATAGCTACTCTCTGAGCGAAAGGCCTATCTAGCTTGATCTCAACCAGAATTTTTGCTTCTCCCATTAGAGTAGGATCAAGCCAAGGTTTGTACGTAAGCATTGGCTATCTCCAATACCTGAAGCGATCCACTTGATTCCTTCGAAAGAGTAGAGCTGATTTGGTATGTTCTTGAGAGACAACCAGACTGGAATAGTCTTGATTTCTGGTAAAGTAATTGTTTCAGCCGGAGACCAAGCAGAAACAAACATCAAGCAATCATCAATATGCCATACTCCCCTCTGGATGACAAACTTGCGAGTTGCATCATCTGGAATGTGAAACAAGTATGATGATTCTCCTAATTTTTTTGTGAAGATTTAACATTTTTTGCCCCATATTCTAGTTACCACAGCATGAATCAAACCTTCAGCAGGTGCAGAACAACGGTAAAACTGACCTACAACATATTCTTTTTGATTCTGAATTTCTTGAAGAAGTACATGACGTGGGACGGTTACCTTAGGGGTTCCATCCTCCAAGTAATCAGAAACAGTGACCCTGTTGAGATTGCACACTGATTTCATCTTTGCTGCCCATGGATAGTCTTGTGAAGCAGCTTTGATAAGGGGACTCGGTTCCCATCGAGTTGAAAGAAGACATCTTAAGTGGAATCGTCCAAGCTCCTAGAGATGGAGAAGGCGAGGATGTAGCTGGAGCTAAGCTGGAGTCAGATGGTAACTTCTGTTGACCCTCACAAGCATACTTAGGGTCTTGAACAGTCACCGGTGAAAGGTTCTGTGTCAAGGAGATCATGTCTTTAGAGGAAGTGATTTCCTCTCCCGATTCAGGAACGCAAGAGGAGGTCTGTGGTACATCCTCTTCGAGTTCAAGAGTTTTTGATTTCAGAGGAGGAACGGACTGGGAAACTTGAGGAGAAGAAGAGATAGTCACCAACCACTTCTTTAGATGTGGCCAGCGGGGATCTGCCCTTAAAAGTGTTTTTCCAGAGGAGTCGGCACTGGAATCATGAAGATTATCCTTTGCAGACTGAACATTATCTTCAGAAGAATCCTTTAAATCCATGGAAAGATAATAAGGACAAAAGGTGAGAGGGTTTAGATCTCTTTGTCTGAGTTCACTAGAACAGATGTCGACGAAACCGCGGCGGAGGCGGCAGTTTCGTCGAAGAACAAACAGAGATGGAGATAGGGTTTTGTCGCTTAGAGAGAGAGAGAGAGGAGGAAGAGCGCGTGTAGCGCGTGTTTTTTTTAGATTCAACTATTATGTTTTGCATCCTATTTTTTTTGTTCCGTTTCAACAATTTTCCCTTAATTCTATAGTTGATAGTTCTTAAATAGATCCATTCAATAAAGAAATATTATTCGGGTTCTTGTGTTAGGTATTGTGATGTGGAAACATTGGAAACACATTTTTAAGTTAACGTGGTTTTGTCCATATGTTTTTTGAATATTCAGATTTTTTCGTATAATTTAACATATAAATTTGGAAATCAAGTGATCCATGAAGAGGCATTTGGTTTAAGAAAAAGATGTATAACCATTCTCAAAACGTTTATTATATTACGCGCTATTCCTTGTGTACGAATGCAGACAACGGTCTTGTAGATGCGGGGCGTTATTATAGTGGTCCCACAATATGTTACTACTACTGGTTTGTCTGCCATTTATATAATTTTACTTTTAAACTTTGGTTTAACTTTATTGTATGATTGATTAATGGTTGTTGTGTGAAGTTTCTTTTGATTTTAAATTAGTAGTAATTCCATAATGGTGACGCTAATTAATTCCTGATATTGGTTTTTGTATGAAGTTGCTTTTGTTTTAAAATTTTGTAGTAATTCCATAATGGTGGCGCTAATTCTGGAGGAATGCGATTATTTAATGGAGCAATGTGTTTTCACATTTGAAGTTGTGCTATGTTGTTTAATAATGGTGACTGTATTGTTCAGATTACAGAATGTTATTTTGGTTGAAAATTTGTATTTATTTAAATATTAATAGTGGGAAGTATATGATATTATAGCTCTCTCTGAGAAAATAAATAATTGGTTGCGCTTTGAATAAGACAAAATTTTCCATCTGAAAGTGATAGCATAGGTTGTTCTACAACCGTTGTAGAACGGTTTGTATTTTGGGCTAAAATGGTGATCGGCTGCTCGTGTGTTTAATTATAACAGGAGAGTAAATTAAGGATTCTATTAAAACCCAAATATAGTAAGTTCCCTAAAAACTTTTACCAAAACTTTATGAATTTTCCATCGTGAGATTTCCATTCTCCAAGGTGAATCTTTTCATACTTGCTCTCTAGGAAGTCTTTGCATTAATTCCACTCTTGTTCGCCAAGTCATTATTCAAGTTTCGATCTTCATCTCGTCTTATTCATCCGCATGCATACTCGCTGTTGCATACCATGCTTCACTCTACGTCTGAATCAAAGTGTCCACCTGATCTTTGCATCTTCAAAAATTGCTCCAAAATGGTTTAGCTACCATGAGTTAATACCAAAGCTAGTAACCTTCTTTGTTTGTTGTTCTATAAGCTGCATGGCTTTTCTTGAAGTTGGTTCTGAAACTTTGCATTATATGTTTCATAATGTTCTTATTTAAGTAGAGTCTGAAATATGGCGCATGTTCTTCAGTGAAAAAATGGCAATGCATGTTGAGTTTAGATATAACATTAGAAACTTTGAAGATTTAAGTTCAAATTAATATTTGCTTCATCTGTTTGAGTGGCTTTATAAAAGACTATTCCATCTTGATTCAGTATCTTCATATCCTTTTCACTCTCTTTTATTTTTTTGTCTAAAAGTATGAAGGAATTGTCCGCGATGACTTGGCTGATCAAGGCAAATGTGTTTATATTTGCTGAAGATGGGCTTGTGAGGTGATACTTATTAAGGTAACAATATCATCTCATTACTATCGTATATTCTCAGCCATAATTGTGTATCAATCATATATATATTATCTCCTAGAATAACTCCTCTATGTTGTATAAATATTTACAGAGATGTATCAATAGAAATCATCATTTACATCTTATATGGTATCAGAGCAGGTTTTAACCTAGACTCCAATTTTTTTTCTCTGCCGTCATATTTTTCCTTTCTCCTCTCCGATCTTCTTCTACCTTGTCTCTCTCTTTACCATGGCTGCCTCAAACAACAGTTCCACTCTTCCTGCTGCGACTGTACTTGCCGAAACTATCAATCCCAATACCACCTCACTGCTTAATATCAACATGTCCAACATCATCAAGCTCACTGCAACCAACTATCTAGTTTGGAGCAGACAAGTCCACCCCCTTCTCGATAGGTATGAACTTGCTCATTTCCTTGATGAATCTGTTCCGCCTCCGGACGCAACTATCACAACCGACGGCAACACTGCACCAAATCCAGCGTTTGTACTCTGGAAAAGACAAGACAAACTGGTCTTCAGTGATCTCCTTGGTGCTATCTCTGAGAACATTCAACCACTGGTCTCCATGGCGTCAACTCTGCAAGCGTATGGACAACTCTCACGTCCACATATGCTAAACCCACACGTGGTCATATCAAACAGCTGCTGAATCAGATCAAGCAGTGGACAAAGGAGACTAAGACTGTTGATGAATACCTTCAAGGCCTCACCTCAAGGTTTGATCAATTGGCGCTTTTTGGCAAAGTTCTCGATCATGAGGATAAGCTTGATTACATCCTCCAAGGATTACCTGATGAATACAAACCAGTTATTGAGCAAGCTGAGGGCCGTGATCTTCCTCCATCTCTAACTGAGCTCCAAGAGAAATTGATCAACTTTGAAGCCAAGCTTCTGACGTCTGCGTCTCTGGCTGCTGCTCCCATCTCGGCGAACTATGTCAATAGCGCTCGTCCTGAAGAAACACAACAAACGTCCACAGCAAAGCTGGTCCAACACGCCAAAACAACCAACACCAAAACTGGAACCATGTTCAAAACAACAGTCAGCAAAGGACTTTCAGGCCATACCTCGGACGTTGTCAGATATGTGGAGTTCAAGGACACTCAGCCAAGCGGTGCAATCAGCTACAATAGTACCAGCAGAACTCCCAGCCGGCTCTGCTTCCTATGCCTCAGTACCTACCTGCACCATATCAGCCGCGATCCAACTTTACAGCAGTGCATCAGCCGTGGGTTCTTGACTCGGGTGCGACGCATCACATCACGCCCGACTTGAACAATTTGTTTCTTCATCAACCATACACAGGCGGTGAACAAGTCCTCATCGGTGATGGCAGTGATCTCCAAATCACCAATACTGGTTCTGTCTCTCTTCCTACAAACCTTAAACCATTAGCTCTTAAAAATATTTTACTTGTTCCCAACATCCATAAGAACCTTCTCTCTGTTTACAAGCTGTGCAATCATAACCAAGTTTCTGTTGTATTTTTCCCTACCCATTTTCAGGTGAAAGATCTGAACTCGGGGGCTCGGTTGCTCTTAGGATATACAAATAAGGAACTCTATGAATGACCGGTTATCCAATCTCCACCAGCTTCATTTTTGCAACCTCCACCAAGACCACTATCTCTGATTGGCATTCTCGGCTTGCTCATCCCTCTATTTCTATTTTAAAAACTATTGTATCTAAGTTTTCTCTACCTATTTCAGCCTCAAGTTCTGATATTTTTTCATGTTTGGATTGTCTTTCTAATAAAAGTCAGAAACTTTCATTTGCTCAAACATCTATTTCTTCTACTCGTCCTCTTGAATATTTATTTACGGACTTGTGGACATCTTCGGTAACGTCCGTCGACAATTACAAATACTATCTCATAATTGTCGATCACTTTACTCGCTACTCATGGTTTTATCCTCTTCAACTAAAATCTCATGTTAAAGAAACTTTTATCAAATTCAAAGCTCTCACAGAAAACAAGTTTTAAACAAAAATCGGAACTCTTTTTCTGATAATGGGGGAGAATTTATAGCTTTACGTTCTTTTCTCTCAGTTGCAGGTATCTCTCACCTGACTACCCCCAACCCAGAACATAATGGCCACTCTGAAAGACGTCACCGACACATTGTCGAGACGGGTCTCTCTCTCCTTCACCAAGTCAAAATTCCAAATACCATCTGGTCCTATGATTTTTCCACAGCAGTCTACCTAATAAATCGAATGCCTACTCCTGTTCTATCTCTAAACTCCCCTTATCATCTTCTTTTCAAAACTGAGCCAAACTACCAAAAGCTTAAAAATTTTGGATGCCTTTGTTTTCAATGGTTAAGACCATACCGCTACCATAAACTTGAAACAAGATTGGCACAATGTGTCTTCCAAGGCTACTCTTTAACACATAGTGCTTACCTCTGTTTTGAGCCTGTTTCCAAGCGCCTGTATGTCTCTCGCCATGTCAGGTTTGTCGAAAACACTTTTCCCTTTCTCTCTCTTATCAATTCTCCTCCTTCTCCTCCCACTCCAATCCATAGCTGGATTCCACCGGTCACTGTAGTTCCGACGACCTCACTGTCGTCAACGCCTCCGCCTCTGCAGCCAACAAGTTCAGATCAGACACCGTCGCCTCTCTCCTCTTCACAATCCTCTCCAGCACAAACAGAACCTTCATTACAAACTGAACCGGCCAATGACGACCCACCAGTTACAAACCCAACCACTCAGGCCCAACAACCCTTAACAAACCCGGAAATCCCTAACCCAACTACCCAAGCCCACCAAAACGTTTTTAACTCAGATACAACCAATCAAGTCCAAACCCAAACTTCTATTAACCCAGACCCACAAACACAAAACCCTCTTCCTTCCCTGACAAACACAAATCAAACATCTTCTCCCCCACCAGAACCTGAACCTCACCCAAATCAACATCCTATGACCACTCGAGCAAAGCGAGGCATTTCCAAACCCAATTCAAAATATGCATATTCTGCTAACCTCACCCAAACCAATCACTTTATTCCAACAACCATTGCCCAAGCCGTAGCATATTCTGGTTCCTCCATCTTCGAACCAAAATCCAATTGGTTGTCGATGGATTTTTACGATCAAATATAACCCCGATGGCTCTGTTCGCAGGTATAAGGCTCGTCTTGTTGAGCGTGGCTATACACAGCTTCCCGGGATAGACTACACTGAGATGTTCAGCTCTGTCATCAAATCAACGACCATTCAGCTTGTATTGGATATTTTTGTGAGTCGATCGTGGCCGATCAAACAATTGGACTGTAAATAATGCGTTTCTTCAGGGAACTCTATCGGAGGAGGTCTATACCATTCAACCACCTGGATTCGTCGACTCTGATCATCCTCACCATGTTTTTCGGCTCCATAAAGCTCTTTACGGCCTCAAGCAAGCGCCTCGGGCTTGGTACCATGAACTCAGTAACTTCCTCTTACAATCTGGTTTCGTCAACTCGTTAGCAGATACTTCTTTGTTCATTCTTAAGCAATGCACAAGTCTCATCTACATGCTTATTTATGTTGACGATATTATCGTGACTGGGAACAACCCTGCACTCCTGCAACGAACATTGGATGCTCTAGCAACTCGTATTTCAGTCAAAGAACCAGAAGATTTCAACTACTTCCTCGACATCGAAGCGCAGAGAACACGTACTGGTTTACATCTCACTCAAAGGCGGTACATTCTTGATCTCCTTACTCGGTTTAAGTTGCTAAATGCTCATCATGTCTCTACACCAATGGCCACACACCCTAAGCTCTCCCTAAATTCTGGTACTCCACTTGCGGATGCAACACAATATCGATCAGCAGTAGGCAGTCTTCAGTATCTGGCGTTCATACCTGACATCTCTTATGCTGTCAACAAATTATCGCAGTTTATGCATGCTCATATGACTGACCATTGGACAGCAGTAAAGCGAGTGTTGAGGTATCTTGCCGGAACAGCCTCACATGGTCTCTATTTCCGCAGTCAGAATCCGTCATCTCTACACGCTTATTCTGACGCAGACTGGGCAGGGGACTGCGATGATTTTGTCTCGACAAATGCCTATATAATCTACCTCGGCGGTCATCCTATTTCATGGTCGTCCAAGAAGCAAAAAGGTGTTGCACGATCTTCAACTGAAGTTTAATATAAATCTGTCGCTAATACATCGTCTGAGATCAGATGGATCTGTTCGCTGTTAAAAGAACTTGGCATCAACATAAATGGTCCTCCGGTAATTTATTGCGATAATGTGGGAGCGACTTATCTATGCACAAATCCGGTTTTCCATTCTCGAATGAAGCATCTGGCTCTTGATTACCATTTCATCAAAAATCAGATCACCTCAGGTATACTCAGAGTGGCACATGTCTCCTCCAAAGATCAACTGGTTGATACTCTCACAAAGCCACTCTCTCGAGCTCCATTCGCTCAGGTGTCATCCAAGATTGGTGTTGCCAAGGCACCTCCATCTTGAGAGGGCGTATTAAGAAAACAACATCATCTCATTATTATTGTATATTCTCAGCCATAAATGTGTATCAATCATATATATCATCTCCTAGAATAGCTCCTCTATGTTGTATAAATATGTACAGAGATGTATCAATAGAAATCATCCTTTACATCTTATAATACAGTCGAACAACAAAGCTGGACTGAATACGGAGACGTATCAATTCTGGGGTTCTATCCAGAGAAGATGTAGAAGAAGCTCAAGATCTAAGTCTCGGTTATTGTCTCTGTTACATTTACTATCTTCCAATGAGTCGAGTTCTTCTCCTGAAAGCAGCTCCGATGT
The DNA here is from genome assembly GCA_016771965.1 of Brassica carinata. Taxonomy (NCBI): domain Eukaryota; kingdom Viridiplantae; phylum Streptophyta; class Magnoliopsida; order Brassicales; family Brassicaceae; genus Brassica; species Brassica carinata. The sequence goes on along the minus strand of CM028687.1, from coordinate 62,894,768 downwards.
TGAAGTGTTTCAATTTGTTTGCAGAGACTCCTGTTTTGTCTTGAATTTCTTCTACTATATACTTTGGCGGTGTTATAAAAAAAAACTTTGGCGGTGAACAGATTTATTTTTGGGAAATTGGTTTGTGTAACCAAGAAAAAAGCATAATTCATGAAATAGCCAATTTCCCTAATATAACGATACACAGTGTGCCTTTTCTATAATACTGCCATCCTACCCTTTCATTCAACTGGTAAAACCTGCAAAAAAACTAGAATCTAAATTAATAACTAGTGATTGTAAAAGAAAGACGTGGCCTTGCTTACTCTCACATAGCTAACAAAGTAAATGGTAAAATATGGAAAGGTCAATAGATTCATCTTCAGATTTGAGCGATTAAGACGCCACCGATTACATTCTTGGTGAGTTTGTGGAGAAGAAACCATTATCAAAGGCTCGGTAGGTGACAAAAGGCGTGAGTACGACGGCACTGTAACAGCGGTAAAACAAAGTCACATTCCCTATTATGTAAGTTGTTTTGCTACTCTTAAATTCTCTGAATTTGCATTCATTGTATGTCGGAATCTGATATTGCAAAGTAAAGTAACCAGAAGTTTGGGGTTTTCTGTTTATAAGAAAATGGTGCTTATATTCCATTTGCAAGACAATATAGTTGACTGCCTATATAAATGGAATAGACTCGATGAAGATAACTATGTGAACCTCTATTACTTTGTTTGTGTGAATCTGTAAATAAAATATACTATATATATAGGTAAATAAAGTAGTATAGGTGTCAGTTTTCATAATATAAACTATATTGTGTGTACGACTGTGTTGTATATAAATGGAGTAGTACAGATGTCTGCATGTATAGTAAAGTAATTGTTATGTTAATAGTATAATACATGTTATAGAAGTGGTTTTCAGTTTTAAAATAATGTGTGTTGACATCACAACACAATTAATAATCATAATCTAATAGGTGATGTTCTGTGCTTTATGGAATTGTTGATGAAATTGTCTCTATTATTGGTGAAGGATTCTGGTGAATAATAGAGTTTTGAAGTCTCGTGTGGCGAGCAACAAGACTTGTGCAGTGGCGATCACCTCCATCTTTACAATCGAAACCACTATATTTGTTTCTACCGCAATTGTCCTTCTTCTCCTAATTCTACGACCGTATGTTCTTCTCTTCCATCTATTGAATCAACAACAAAATTCTTCTCTCCGATGCGGTTACATGTACTATCTCCACTGATGGCGTCAGAAACACTTATATTTTATGGTTGTGAATGACAAACAAGATTGAATTTATTGACCTTTCCATATTTTATAGTGATGTGTAATGATTTTGTAAGAGAAAAATTATATTAAACGCAAATGGAATAGAATTTATTATGACATCAGATAAAACAGAAGATAATGTGATATTTAGTGGAATGATATTCATATGATGTTTCTTTAATATTACATAATATAATTTAATATCACACAATTTTATGTACTTTTTAAATTTTGATATTTGGGTTTAGGGTTTATCTTTGGATTAGGGATTAGTTATTTAAGTTTAGGGTTTAGTATTTAAAAGGTGAGCGGGTATGGTTTTGGGTCAGCATTAACTCATTCCATACAATCATATACATTTCATAATTTCACCAATAGGTACTATGTTATTTATTTTGTTCCATTCTATATGGGGTTTTGGTTTATATTTGGGTTTAAGGTTTATATTTGGGTAAGGGTTTAGTGATTAGAGTTTAGGGTTTAGTATTTAGAAGGTGAGGGGGTATGGTTAGGGTCAACATTAACTTCTTTCATACAATCATAGATATTTCATAATTTCACCAATATGTATTATATTATTTATGTTTCATTCTATCTGGGTTTTGGGTTTATATTTGAGTTTATGGTTTATATTTGTTTGGAGTTTACTGATTAGAGTTTAGGGTTTAGTATTTCAGATATTCTTGACCTTTTATTTGGAATAGTTTACATTGTATTAGGATCAACATTTATGTGTATGATTTAGTTCTTATTTGATAGGGTTCAGTTTATTTCGTGATCTATACTATTTTGCCATATAGAATAACAATTCAGGTAATTTATTTGTCCATTAAGTTAGCATAAGTTGTGTAACGCGTACAACTATTATCCACTCATGTCTCATCATATGTGTTAATTATGTACCACAAAAAAATAACCACGTCGTTTACTTTAGGAATTATAACTGACAACTTGTTATGTGAAGGGGCAGAACCGGAGCGTATGGGACCAAAATGTCGGACATTTAATTATGTCAAAATCAGTGTTACCTACTTAATTTTATATTGAAATATGGTTATTTCGTCAATAAATCCTTTATTTTTTGAATATTAGTTGTACTGGATTGTGTAATCAGTTTCAAAAAAAAATTCTAATAGAAATACATAACACAGCTAATTAAAAAAACAAAGATTTTTCACTTTTCTTCTAATGAGGAAGGTAATCTTTCATTTATGAGAATCTTTACCAAAATATATGTGATTTTCCCGTGCGATGCACGGGTATAAATATTTATGAAAAAATTAAATTATAAGAATTATTAAATATTTTCTTTTGTCTGTTTATAAGTATTAGATTATTTTGTAATTTATATGTATGATAAATAAATAAATAAATTGTATTAAGTATAATTATGTTACCATCTTAGTTAGATATGTGATTTCTAAATATAATATGTCATATTAACTCAAATATATATTTTTGGTATTTTGAGTTACTTTTATTCTTTTAAATTGAGCAACGATTCTTGTTTATTTTCTTAATTATGTTAAAGTTGAATTATTGTTTTCTTAACTTCAAGTAGTTCCGTTCATCTCCTGTTTTTAATCAATTTTCAGTTTATCCTCTTATATTTACACATATATTTGTAAATTTTGTATATTTGATATATGTTGTTTCAGAAAAATAGGAAAAAATATATTAAATCAAAGTTGCATTAATACACATAACCTGTAATATTTTGAAAATTCATGCACATTTATGAATATATAAAATAATTAACAATTGGTTGATTTGATACTTCGTATTTTGATTAGTTTGGTAATTCATATTTTGGTATATTAGGTTGTATTTTTTTGAAATAAATCAAAAGATTTTATTAAAATTAGACTAAAATAAGAATAACCTTGTTACTTATATTTTTCTTGGATTGAATAATATATTTTGTAAGATTGTGTAAATTTGATATATGCTGTTTTTGATAAAATTAAAAAAAAATTGAAGTGTTGAGAAATACATAAGATAGTTACACCAAAAACTCATAATTTTTATCCCAATCAATTTGCTTATATTCAGTTCAGATCAAGCAATATTAATAAGTTTAATTTTCATTCTAACATTGTTTGAATTGTTTATTCAGTTTTCAGCTAATAATTAGAAAATAAAAAATGATAGTATATGATAAATTGCTACAAAAAATTAATTATTTAGTTAAACTAATATTTATCGTAAAAATACTATTTTATCTGGTTTTACAAAAACACAAAATCTATTTTTTGTGAAAATGATACTAAATAATCAGTTTATGTTGTTTAAAATTATTTTTAATCATTTGATAAAATATAATTATAATAAAATTATTATTGAATAATGATATCTATATTATTTCATTTTTTCAATTTATTTTTTAAAGTATATCTTAAAGTTTATATATATATTTATTTCGTTTTTATATTAATAAAAATAAAATAATAAGAAATTTCTTTATATATAGAATCTATATCTATATATATGTTTACCTTTTTATTATTTATGTGTTTTCTTAAAAAAATAAATTTAAGTTAAAAACCTATTAAAGTTTTAATAAATAAGGAAATAACAGTAAAATATATTAATTTTTATATTTAAATTAAATATATTATTATTTTTCGAAGAATATTTCAAAAAAGAAAATATTTTCATTTTTTTTGTAAAGCTACGTTATATATACATATATAATAAAAAGTTTATATATTTTCCATTTTTATTTGTGGTTTTTGATTATATTGTTTTAGAAAAAAAAATAAAAAAAATAATTAAAGTTCGCTTTTATTACAATATTATATGTTAATATTTTATAAATATTTCTTTTTTTTATTTATGTGTGTTTTGAAAAATGAAAATGAAATTAAAAAGTTAACTAAAATCTTATTATGAAAAATGGAAATATATTATTAATGCCAGTTATATATAATACTAGGGGTTAACCGGCGCTACGCGCCGGATTTTATACAATAATATATATATTTTGATGATTTCAAAACAATTATGTGTGTTTTCAGAAAAAAATATAGCAAACATGAAGATGTTCAAAATTTATTTTAATTTGTCCATCAACTTTTGACGGTATTTCAAAATTAGCGAAAGTTAAATATATGCATAAAAAGAAACATCACACAACTAATATTTGAGACTACACCAGAATTTCTGAATATATGTTCCTAAATGAATAGAGTTTTGTTACCGTTATATCCAATTGTGCAAAATGCTTTAAAATTTGTTGATTACTTTAGCTTATTTCATGTGTGCATTTGCTGAAGATGTGAAGACACCGCAAGACTTATTAAATATAAGTGAGAAGACATATCAAAGTAATAAGTGAAGCTTAGTGTGATCACTACCTCGTTCCTTACAACCATAGCTATGGTTGCATCTTTCATATCTGATGAGATTGAGGTGCCTAATAAGAAGACCGGTGTTCGGTAGATTTCTAGGACCTTTCACTTTAATGGATTTACGTCCATTATTTCAAGACAAGTAACACATATCTTAAAAAATCAAATGATACCTTTAAAACTTATTTTACATTTTTATTTAACATCTATTTTAATACTGCATTCACCTTTTCACAAATTTAATTATATTACTTCATAACCAAGACGTTCTGTGAGTTACAAAAAAAAAAAAAAAAAAAGACGTTCTGTTGTTCTAAATTTGGTTTTCTTCATTATGTGTTATTTCAGTGAACAGCAACTGATTTTGCTTTACAGAGCAATGGTGTATTAAGTTTGACTCAAACCCAGTATGAATCAGTCTAAAACCAAACTGGCATTGTCCAAACCGAACCATTGATTTTTCGGCACTACACGCGGGTTGTCGACCTTTGTGATATTTAAGTTTGTAAAGTATATTGTTGGTTTTTTGTGTATTTTGAAGTGGAGTTCGTGTTTCTGCTATTGGTTTTGATGCGTATTCTAATTTGTTATGAAGTTGTTGAATTGACGTGTTTTGGACAGTAGTGCTTGGTATCTGGTTTGTGTATTGTGGTATGTTGTTATTATATATGAAATATTTTTTTATAAAAAAATACTATATATGAAAAAAAAATTAATATTATATATGAAATTATTTTAATGGGTCATTGGTTTTTTGTTCTAAGGGTTGTTGATTTTTTTTGTTATTCATACATATTTGCGTAAGTTTGTGTTTTTCTCTATGGTTTTGATTTTATATTTTAATAACTTTAGTGGTGGGGGCGATGTTTTTAAACTTGGAAGAAGTTTTAGGAATTTTTTATTCATCGAACTTGTGTTAAGGAAAAATAATTTTGTGATAGAGATTGCATGTGGAAAAACAATAGCTCTATATTTGTCACTTTGTTCTGTTATTAGTGGATCGCGAACCTTGGTTATGGTTTCTTAAAGAATGTCTCCTAACTCTTGATTTGAGCCCACCAGACGACTCCGTGTTAGGTTCATCAGTTTGTGATAATTTTCCTACGCATCAAAAGTGGCTGATAATATTAACGGAGAGGAGCTACAGTTTGTTAGTTGCGAAAGAGAAGGTGTTGAGAATCTCTAATGTGCTTAAGTTGTTTCTTAGAAACCTTGGTGCCCAAGGTGTGGTGAAGAGTAATTATAGATCGGTCGTTCTTACTGAAAAAATTAGGTGTTATATATTCAATTGTTCGTTTAGAACCTTGTGAGATTATGAGTTAACTTATTTGATTTAATTTCGAATGATGAATATACGAAGGCCGTGGGAGAACATACATTCGTGACCTTATATCAGTATTCAAAACAATCTATATGAATCCATCTTTTTCTCTTTTTCTTGTTTTTATATGCAAATTATCCCTTCAGTGTGAAGAAAATGTTTATGGAAAATTATTTAATAATTTATGTACGGGACTATATTTAACATCAAATGTACAATGATCTATAAAATTAAACAAATTATTTTAAATTGTTAAAAATTGACGCTGGTTATATTGACCAACTGGACCTCAAAATTACGCTAGGGAGGGTAATGGTTCTTGTCAAGAATGCAAGAGACGATGAAAGTTTGTTATCTTGCAGTGAAGTTGAAGTGAGATAGGTTTAAATAGAAGGTTAAAGTGCTCTCAACAATCTCCTGTAAGCATTGTGGAAGGTCCCAATCCTATGGGTCTTGTCCACCTGTGGCCTCCAGAAGCGAAAGAATGCGAAAATATTAGTAGCCGCTTCCTTAAAATAAGAACGTGAAAGTGCTAGTCGAGCACAAATAAGAACCTGCTGGTGGGAGACGTCTGCAGGCCGGATATTGGTCAGTTTAATTATTTCAGTGTCAAAAGCTACAAATGCGTCAGTGTCGGTTGCAACAAATAGTCATTTGCACATGGTGCCTAGCATAGTTTCCCACAATGGTGTCTTACTTTGTAACATATACGGGATGAGAATTGAAAAATGGAACTTTAATTGGTGGTCTCGTTAAGGATGGCTTACTTTATGACCCCAACAACGTTCACCTCATTGCAGGAGGCTCATGTGAATGATGTAAACCCACGCTTTAATTTCCGGTAGAACTTGGAGCAAGAAATTTAGGACCATCCATTTGATGTGTCGATTTTAGCTCTGCTCATTTAGCTCTGCTAACGTCATTCACTCAATCTTTTTAACACCCCCATATTTTGTAGGGCTAGAGGTCGAGCCTTTGCCACTGCCACATGTCCTAAATAAGAACCGCTTTCAGTCAGTGAGTTTGGACTATTAAGGTATTCTCCTTGTTGTAGAAAATATTGGTGAAACTCATTACACCTCAAGATAACTTGTACCTGCACCACTCTCATTGTCGAAATAGAAATGAATTGCAGAGGTTGCATTCAGGAAGAGCCGACCTGAAACAAAAGTTGAGTCAATTAACAGTTTAAGACCAGCTATATCATGTTTAAGAAATAGTGGTCAATTGCTTACTCCCAACTAATTTAGGGTTGAAGTTTGTGGCAACCACCACCTTCGGTTCAACACTCCTACTCAGAAACTAATTTCATCAAGGGCTTTAGCCAACCGCTAAACACACTTATAGGCATACATTTGAGTTCTTGAACCGGCGATTCTGAAATTTTTTATACATGTCGACACATGGACCTAGTTGCTTCCTACATTTTCAAGCATTAGAGGAGATAAGTTCAAGTTATAATTTAGGCTGACAGCTCAAATTATCTAATTAAGAAAAGAACGTATAATCTATACAAATGTATGGGTTCTACAGAGATAATTCTTATTACTTATTTGGAACCTGCAAGGCTAAGACGTGTTTGATTTTTTGTACCAAACGGATTTTGTCTAGAGATGATTTCACGTTTATCATAAAACATCATATGATACATATGAAATGATTTTGACTTTCTTTGGTCCAAAAGCAGTTTGTATATACAAATAACAGATCATGAAATAGTAAAGACAGCTAGAATATTACTTTTCTCAGATAGATGGGAATACTATATATTCAAAAATCGAGCTAGTTGATGATAAAGAAAGTTGGCTAAACTTTAATAGAAAAAAAAACTGACGTGAGTTTATACCTTTGATGCTTATGGTAAACATCATGCGTTGTACTCGAAGTCTCTTTCATCATATGTAGTTCTAGTCCCTTTGAAACAATACCGTGGAGGAAATATATATGCTAAGCCGTAAGTCCGATATCAAAGTAATATATTGAGAAGTATTAAAAGTGTAAATTTAAATCTAACCCGTAAATCAGAATTGGTGTTGGCTAGTACCATTAGTTGGTCATAAATCATAATTCGAAACCTGAAGTGCTCCATCGGTATTGGTTTAAACCGCTTCAGTCCGTAAGTAATAAAGTAAAGAGTATGGGGAACGGGGAGGCCACACCGAAAGCATTCGTGGGATTTTTGGGGTTTCTTCACTGAATGACACAATTCCGGTGCGTTACTTGGTAGAGGAAGCGAAAGAAGGATGATAAGCTCTTGGATTACAGAAGGCGGAAGAGGGATCGTCAGCTCAGACGCACAAAATAATTGGGGCTGGAGAAACAACCTCATAAAAGCCCAAGCGATTTGTAAAACTCGGCCCATCATATTTTTTTAGAGAGGACAGTTGGCAATTTTTCCCCCTATGGAGAAAAAAAGTCTACTTTATTATATAAGATTTTTTATTTATTAAGGGTATCTATGTAATCAACCATCGTGATACTTAACGTGAGTCCGCCACGTAGGAAACTGACTTCTCAAATAATATTATAGAGATTTTAAAAGAAGATTTTTAAAAGAATTTATATTTACAATTTTTTGATTCTACGTTATATATATATATATATATTAAAAGCTTATATATTTTTCTTTTTTATTTATATTGTTTTAGATAAAAATTTAAAATAATTAAAGTTAGCTTTTATTACAATATTATATGTTAATATTTTATAAATATTTCCTTTTTTTATTTATGTGTGTTTTCAAAAAGAAAAATTAAATTAAAAATTTAATAAAATCTTATTATGAAAAAAGGAAATATATTATTAATGCCAGTTATATATAATATTTTTAATTTATTATTAGTATCTATATAATCAACCATCGTGAAAGCTAACGTAAACCCGCTACGTAGGAAACTGACTTCTCAAACAATATTATAATTATAAAGATAAAAATATGAAATTTCAAAAACGTGATTTAATTAACGCAATATTCACAATTTTATTCTAGCGTTACGCGCAACCGAAACGGCGCCGTTGGAGCTCAACACAAAAACCCTAAACCTCTCTCTGTATTATAAATTGCCCCCAAAATTTCTTCGTCCTCTTCCACTATAATTTCTTCGTCCAATCTCTCTTTCAAACCATCAACAATGGAATTCTGGGGTATGATTCTTCTTTCTATGTAGCTTTGTCTTTTAATTACAACCTGTTCTGCGTTTATTTCAGCTTTGTCTTTTTATTTACAACTTGTTGAATCATGTGTTCATACTTAGCTGCCTTTAGCTCATTTAGTCTGTTAATTAGACGATACTAACGGAATGTGATTGATCTGTGGAACTGACTCATGTTTATTTTATTTATTGAATGTGATTAGGAGTTGAGGTTCTGGCAGGGAAGTCAGTTAAAGTGAAGCCTGATTTTGAAGCTCTCATCCATGTTTCACAGGTTCTTTAATACTTAATTCAGTTTCATGATTAGTTTTATACAGTTTTTTAATTGTTTTTGTCTCAATTGATAATAGGCATCACTTGATAAAGGGAAGAAGGGAGAAACTGCTTTGTTATATGTGACGGTTGGTGGGAAGAAACTTGTGTTGGGAACACTCTCTCGAGACAACATTCCTCAGATTAACTTTGATCTTGTCTTTGAGAAAGAGTTTGAGCTTTCCCACAGTTTGGTGAGTGGAAGTGTCCACTTTGTTGGATACAAATCCTCCAACATACCCGAAGAGGAGGACTTCTCTGATTTAGAAGAGGAGGAGGAGGAGGAGGAGGAGGCAGCTGTTCCTGCAGCTGTGACTGCCAATGTTGTCAAGGCTGACTCGAAACCAAAGGCCAAGCTTGTGGAAGTGAAGCCTGAATCAGACGAGGATGACGATGATGAGTCTGACGAGGAGAGAGATTCTGAAGAAGATGGATCCGACTCTGAGAAAAGAGTGAGTGGTTATGAGTGCTTCCAGGACACCTCTTTCAGCAAGAAAGCAAAACCAGCTACACCACACCCAGCTAAAAAGGGTGGAAAGAATCCTATGAATGCTAACCAGAACCCCAAATCTGGTGGTCAATCATCTAACAAGAAGTGAGTCTTCTCTTTCTCTCTTCGATAATTTGATAAGCCATTCTGTTTTGTTGGGTTGAACCGTGTGATGATGATAGTTTTGATGAATGGTGTGCACAGGCAATTCAACTCGGGCAAGCAATCTGGGTCTAACAACAAGGGCAAAGGAAAAGGAAAGGGCAGAGCCTAAGTTTTGATGTTGAAGGTTTTGGATGAAAAAACTCTACACCAAAACCTGAATTTAAAGAACTAACGAAGGCTGGTGGAAGAGTTAAATAATTACTGTTGTTTTCATTCAAGGGGTTTTCTGCAAAAAAAAACCTTCGGTGTAGTTTTTTTTTTGCAATTTTATCAGTGATATCAAAAACCCACGGGTCAAACAGTCAATAATAACAACCGATAGAGCTGCTCTAAGTTAGGTCTAACTGACCACTTTAGAAATGATAGGATTATAGGGAAAAAAATTTAAAGGAATGATCAGGAATAAATTAGAAGGAAAAACTGTAAACAAATTGTCATAGTGAATGGTAACCAAAATAAGGAACAAAACTTCAAACAATAAATAATTTAAAAATTAACTATAGAAAATTCTACTACCTTCATGTTTCCACGAAAATTCTATTACCTACAAATGCATCTCATACTCATAAATATTTATAATTGTAACTTAAAAATATTTCATATTATACACCAGATTATTGTAGAAACAATTTATATACTATAATTATCTGTCCTTAACGACTGGTTTCACCATCAGATGTGGTGTTTTCTTCATTGCTTGACTTACGTCCACGACGTGGAGTACTCTACTTTTATTTTTAGAATTGACGTGATAATAATAGCCGCAATAGAAATATATGATACAAGTTTTATTACTAACGATCATTGAGTGCCTATGTTTTTCTTCTACACATAATAATTAATCCTAAAAGTATAGTTTACCTCTCTTTCTCTTGTCTCTGAATATATTAGAGTTATATGACAAAAAGTTTGATGAACAAATATTATACTCCTTCTGTTTCACAAAGTTACATATTTTAGAAAAAAAAAATTGTTTCAAAAAGATACATATTTTGTATTTTCAATACATATTTTATCAAATTTTAATGATTAATTGCAAATTTCAAAAAACTTAATTGCATTTATTGGATTCTTATTGGCTTAAAATTATGGGGAAAAGATCAGCACAAAAAATTATACATTTATTATGTTTTTTATTAATATGTGTGAAAAGTCTAGAATATGTATCTTTGTGCAACAGACGGAGTATAAGGAGACAAACTTACCTACATTGGGAAGTTAGATTAAAATGTCAATTTTTATTTGAGTTTTTCATCTGTCAATTTGTATTTGATATATTAACATACTAATATACTTTTCCCAATTTTTATAGTTTTCCTTCTGGTTTCTTAACTAATTTGATAGGAAATATATTTGAATTATAGTTCCTCATGAGAGAAGGAACATGGAGGAATAATTAAGTACTATAAGTAATACAATTTCCTTGTAACTGGTAAAAAAATTCAGGAACGTTGAGGAACATAGAGTTCCTTGTTATCCTACTTGTTATTCCTTTCCTCAAATGAAATCACCAGTTGGACCCTTAGTCCGGAGAACTTCTGTTATCCATTATGCTATTTCTTAAATGGATATAAAATTATATTTAACCCTTTTTAACATCCAATGCTTCAGATTTGTTCTTTTCGTTTTTAAGTTTCTTTCGTTTGCTTAACATCTAACCAAACCGTTTTCAAACTTGTAATCACCTGTTCACTTAAAGTCAATGATTAGAGGACATCCTATTGTTTCATAACGTTTCATTCCTCTTTCTCTAACTACTACTCATTGTTGTTTAAAACATATATCTGAGTAGTGAGACTACAACGTGAATCCTATCTTGCTTAGTCTGACCTTAAACTAACAAGAAACATGTAAGGGAAGGGTACAGCCGCTGCCAAACAGGTAGGGCTGAGCACGAATATTCGTTACTTGTCTTATATCCGTTACTTGATCCGTATTCGACTTGTTTTTTCAAGTACTCGTTGTTGCCAAGTCAAGTATCAAGACCTTCAGTTTTACTACTTGCAAGTACAAGGCAAATAACAAATATTACAAAAAAATTAACGACTCACCTTGATATTACTCGTTACTTTTTTTATGACTGAAAAATGACAATTAAACCATAAAAACCAAAGTTCTAAACTGATATTTCTATGTTGTAAGAAGTAAACAGTACTTTGATATCGAAATATAAGAATTCTATTCCTTTTTTCTTTTTACATTAGATGCAAATATTTTATTTGAAATAATTCTCGCGTTTTTACCAAGTCGAGTAAACAAAACGAAATTTCATAACCTTCTTAGAATATTATTTATCAAGTAATTCTTAGAAATTTGTAAATATATCAAAACAATTAATAAGTATTTGTAAGTGGTAATTAATCGAACAAAGCAATTAATTTGCAAGTAACATATTTTTGGACAAGTACTCGAAATATCCAGTACTCGTTTCCGACAAGGCAAGTACAAGCCTAAAAATTCTTTACTCGTTCAAGACAAGGCAAGTATCAAGTATACGTAAAAGTGCAAGTACTCGCCTTACGCCCACACCTACAAACAGGTATCAATCAAAGAAAAATTCATTTTGTTTGAGTCACGTTTGTAATCAAAGCTTGAATTCCCGATTTTTGGGCGATTAGTAAAGTAAATATATATATTTAGCAGTAAAAAAAAGTAAAAAAAAATACAACACAATTATGAAACAAATAGTATACTCCATCCGTTCCTAAATATAAGATGTTTTAGGTAAAACACGTTGTTTAAAAAATTATTTTTTTATTTTAAAGTATTATTAAGATTATAAATTAAAACTACTTAACCAATTACAAAATAGAACGATTAAATTTAATTGGTTATACAGTTTTTGATAAAGTTAAAGTTATATAGAAATAGGAGAACATCTTACCTATTAAAACATAAAAAATATTCTAAACATCTTATATTTAGGAACGGAGGAAGTACCATTTATCACCGTTGTTTATCCGCTCGATGAAAGACTTTGTGGATTCCATCATTATCCTCGAAAAAGACAAATCACGTTGTAACTCCTCCTCGTTTATATAATTATACTAGGGCCGGCCCGCCCTACGGGCGGGATGAAAAATAACAAATAATTTAAATATTTAGATATAAATTGTTATTATTTTAAAATATGCATATTAATTAAATTTTTGTAGATGTTATTGTATTGGAAGACTAAATAAGCTATGTTGTCTGAAAAATTAGTTATGATTTTTTAAAAATAGATATTACTTGCTATTTTTTAAAATATGATTTTATTTTTTCTTCTTAAAAGGTTTAAGATAATTTTCGTTTGTTAAGTAATCTATGTTTTAATTATATATTAAGAATTAGATGTGGCATTATATCATCTATTATGATTTTATGGAGTTGGATGATCATAAAGTAATCTAGGTCCGTGTCCATGCTATGCGTGGATTGTGTATAATATGTTTGCAAAATTATTTAGTGTAAAATAGTGTTGCAATCAAAATAACTATAAAATGTTTAACAAACAAATGGACTAGCATTGGTTTTTGGTTATCCTTTTCTTTTAGTTTAGTTGATGAACTTCTACCGGATGAAGTTAAAATGTTCAGAGTTACCTTCATGTAAATTAATAATGTTATTGTGCAATGAACCAGTACTTTATATGAATATATATATATATGTATATAATCATGTTTGCTCTCTCCTGCTTACACATCAACATCCCCATCTACATATATAATATTTTTTGTTTTCGTTTTTGAACCTTTATATATTTTGGGATTAATATTTATTACCAAAATGATCTAATATTTCCGAGCATCCATGTTATGTAATTGTCTAAAATATTTTTCTTCGTTTCATATATAAATTTGTACAAATGTAAATTATTTCATAGTTACCTTCATGTAAATTAATAATATTATCGTGCAATGAACCAGTACTTTATATGAATATCTATATATGTATATAATCATGTTTGCTCTCTCCTGCTTACACATCAACATCCCCATCTATATATATAATATTTTTTGTTTTCATTTTTGAACCTTTATATATTTTGGGATTAATATTTATTACCAAAATGATCTAATATTTCCGAGCATCCATGTTATGTAACTTTCTAAAATATTTTTTCTTCGTTTCATATATAAATTCGTACAAATGCTTATTTGCAATAGAGTTTTAGATCGTATTTTAACTTTTAAAATTTTTTCTTCTTCTTTGGCAACAAAATTTTATAATGATTATTTACCTAAAGACGTGCAGTTTTGTGTCTGAATTGAAAGTAAACAATGCGTAAAATAATAATGTATGCTTTAACCGTCGCCATTCTCGGTCTTGTTTTCCAATGTGGGTGGCTAATTATGATGATGCATTACTGTAATGTTTGTCCTTGTAAATTAGGTTCAATTGGGCTTGGTCTGTAAACGATATGGGCTGTAAACATCATCATGTCGACAAAAAAAAGGTTCATACATGTTGTTTAATTGCATATAGACGGTTGGAGTTTTCCTTTGGTTAGGTGAGACTATATTAAAAAAGAAACAAAAGAGAAAGGACCAAACTACAAATAGATGTAACTTAAGTTGTTTATCAGATCGAGGGTCTTCCACACCACATCTATATCGGCCGATCTCAAGCTCTGGGATTAGGCTCGTCGCCTGATGATGGACAGATCACGGTTTGAGATCCTCTGCAATTGTAGGTGACATCGACGACTGTGGGAGCTGAGATGGCTGTTGGATGTGAGCTTAGAAGGTTGCGGCGGTGAAAAGATAAATGCGACTCACGCCGCGGAGAAGCTTAGACACGACCATGGAGGGAGGCAATCGCGGTTGGACCACCGGAGATCAATCTGATCTGCGATAGAGATGACAGGAGAAGTCGTGGGGTTGCATGGCAAGGAGTAAAGGTCGCTGAGAAAAATAAGGTAAGAGAAGAATTTTGGTATTAGTCATGTCTCTTAGAGTAAGTTTATTTCGTAAGTTAATCAGATTGAAAATATGATTTTGAGAAGAGGATGTTTAACTTTCTTTTATAGTTGCAGGTACACCGTCTCACATAAGAGAAGGTCACAATTAATAATAGATCGTAGTGGTTCGATTAAGAAGGGTTTTAAGGCGATGCGTATGTTACCGTGAACGTTTCGATCAGTGAGGAAGAAGATCGAACAACGTGAGACAGATTCATCACGTCGGCGGCTCAATTTCTAGAATCAAAACCAACGCTTAGGGATTCTCACTATTGAGATGGGTCCTATTGAGATGGGTCCTTAGAATAAACATAAAGCCCACAAAAAACTGTAACCCATATTTTTTAAATGAAACGCAACGTTTAGTACTCCCTCTGTTTCTTAAAGATGTATGTTTTGGTGTTTTCACACATATTAAAAAAATACATTAATCATGCATTGTTTTTAGAAATTATCAAATTCCAATGCATTTTAACCAATAGTCTTTCAATAAATTCAATTAATTTTATTGAAATTTGCAATTTTTGTATAGGAAACATAAAAAATACATCTTTTTGAAACAATTTTTTTTTTCCAGAACATACATCTTTTAGAAACAGATGGAGTATATAGGACACGCGTCGTTTTCTGCTTTACTGAATTGATGACGTGGACGTCTATGTGGCTTCACCAGGAAAGAGTAAACTGAACTTTATAATAATAGATTTATATTTACTGTATGAACACCAGCTAGCTCGTACCAATAAAAAACAAAAAAAAACACACTACCTCGGTCATTAAGTATAGGGCTGGGCATTTTATTCGTTAAATTCGATTCGATTCGTTATTCGTTTCGATTCGTTTCGAAAAATCTGAATATTCGTAAGTCTTCGAAGCAAAGCAAATATTAAAAATCACTATCCATTAAAAACGAAGCAAATCACAAATACTAAAAAAATTAGAGACGAATATCCGATCCGCTCCGACTTTTATATAAATAGTTATATATCTATAGTTAAATAGAGTTTTTAATGTATAATCTTATATAATTTTATTTATAAAATTACTTATAAAAATGTAATATGAAGAAAAGAATTATAAGATCTTTATAAAAAACTACAATTCTTCTTAAAACATTTAATTTATAAGAATTTTTTTATGAATTTTTAAGAATTTATAAATAAACAGTTTCATTAATGTTTTAATTTATCTTTTATAAGAACAAATTTGTATAATATTTTCAGATTTACTTGTATTAAACATAGTGGAAAAGATATCCGTAAATATCCGTGAATATTCGCAAATATCCATAAATTTTCCGGATATCCGTAAAATCGAATATCCGTATTTTTCCGAGGCAAAACAAATCGGAAAATCAAATATTCGTGAAGTCCGAAGCAAATCACAAATACTGAAAAATACGGTAGTATTCGATCCGTGCCCACCACTAATTAAGTATAGATCTATGGTTCTTTTTTTTAATATAGAAAACCCGTTCTATCTAGTAGACCTACTATCTAGCACGTTAGGTCATTTTAAGAAATCAATATAGTTTTTGAGATCCCACTTCACATTTGCGTTGACGCTTTACCGTTTCCTTGCATTCTCAGTTGATCATTTTGATAAAAAGCAAGTTATCGTCTGAAAATTTAGAAGAAGAAGATGATGATGATGCCATTATTAGTCTTAGGAGCTTTCATCTTCGGAGCCTTCATCTTCGGAGCCTTCATCTTCGGAGCAATTATTGTCCTTATATACCTACTCCGGGAGTTGTTTTATGAGGCAACAGAAGGTGAGTCTATTTTTTTTGTTCTCTGCGATTATAGCAAAGCTTTTGTATTATGTATATCACATCATAGTGACATAACGTCAAAAAATATTACCGTAAGTAACACAATCGTTTCCTCGCCGACATGCAGTTGAAAAGAAACCTAGAGCGGAAGAGCCATCAGACAGAGAGGAACGCCTTATAAGCCATCATATTTCAGCTGGATATGAATCAGTGTCGGTTGAAGGTACAACTGGAGGTGAGTTAGCTGCAGTTGTTTTTTCTTTCAAATGCGAATATGCGATATTGATTAGCATGCCATCAAAAGGATTCTTCCTTGATGTATTGGCAAGAGTAACAAATCTTCATGTTGCCATCATGCAGTTGAACCGACCCCTGCTAGTAACATTGCCCCTACACAAACTTCTCGTCCATCATGTGATATTCCGATACAGAGCCGTCTCAGATTATGTATGGACCCTGTTCAAAAATTACTAATGGCATATTTAATGATGTAATCGAGTAATTTAAAAATTTCATAGCTTTAGTTATATATATATTTAACGTCTTTTTGAAATTATAAACTCTAAATTTAGTAATATGTCTAAAAGTTTAGAGTTTCATATTCAGATAGTAACCCTGTTCAACCGCTTCACTTGCATATGGGGTTAGACGGCCCTATTCGGATAGCTTGCGAAGCAGGTCCACTGTGGAGTACTCCTCATGTAGCGGCAAGGCAGTGGCATGTCACAACACTTCAAACTGCATTTAACGCAGGCGAAGATTTTGTTTTCGGAGACAACACGTCTAGCGATTCAGATTAAAATCAGAACTCGTAATAACAAATTAGTTCGATTTACATAATAGACTTGTTTCTTTATTTTCCGTCATTTTTTTTTTGGTAAAATTTTCCGTCATTTTTCTTTTCTTTGTAGTATTTTTTTTTCTTTGTAGTAAATTTGCTATGCCTACGAATTAACAAGATATCCAAAATTTCAGAATATCAGGATCTATACTAACCCGAAAATCAGATATCTATAGATATTCAATCGGTAGAAGTTAGCTACAACATTCTATGCTTGGTGGAACGTTTTCTACCAATTAGGATTGTTAGCTCTTAGCCGACTCAAACTTTGGCAAGATCAAGACTTTCACTTCTTAAAATATGCTTTCCAGAAAATAGATTATCATGTTTGGCAGGAGAGAAATTAAAGGTTCAGCTGCTGTGAAACGAGCAACATTTTATAGCAAAACGAACAGGGCTATAAGCTGCATGTTGACTTTTCATGAGTTGAGTTTGAAACTTTGCAAAGAAGAAAATGGTAATGCATGTTTTAGATATACCATTAAAATTTGAGGGTTTAAGTTCAAATATTTGCTTCATCTGTTTGGGGTAGCTCTGAAATGGATACTTCCATCTTGATTCTGTAGCTTCCTATCTCACTATTGTCTCTCTCCCTTTGTTTTTAGCTAAAAGGTATGAAGGCACAGTTTGGGGTGACTTGGCTCGCAAATGTGTGTTACGTTATGGGCTTGTTAGGTGATATTCAGTCTTGCATGTCTGTTATGTTTTTATCGGGTCAAAAATTTTAGGAGGAAGGTCCATTCCCATCACAAGACCCGAACCCACTCAAGACAGAGTTACATTCTTTATATCTTCTTCAGATTTTAGTCACTCACTTCTTGCATAAAAAACAGTTTTGGACCTCTATAGTAATGGAAAATCCATCCAAAGTCACAAACTCAAGTCCAATCTCTAGCTTACTTTCTGGTTTTCTCCGACGTATCAAAGCCCAAGATCACAATCTCAGTTATTGTCTCTGTCACGTGTACTATGTTCCAATGCGTCAAGTTAACAGCACTCCGGTGAAGACCTCAGAGTTTCCATGAAACATGCAAAGATCAAGGCGAAGTGTTCCAATTTGTGTTGGCTCTAGAACGCACCGGTTTGGGAAATGGACGCGGTTTTGTCGCTTAAAGTTCAAGGCGAAGTGTTCCAATTTGTGTTGTAGAGATTCTTGTTCTGCCTTGAGTTTCATAGCTTTTTATAGTTTTTTCCTCTAGAATACTTCTTTGGCGGTGGACAGTTTTTTTTTTTTTGAATATTTTGTTGTATTATATAGTCAAATGAAAAATACTTAGGACAACTAATTAATTTTTTTAAAAAAAATTCTTCCAATAAGGAAGATAATCTATAAATTTATGAGAATCTTTACCAAAATATGTAAATAATCATATAAATGTCAAAATTTCCAAAACGTGAATTTTTTAATTATGCAAATAGTATTCTAACTAGGATAAGATCCGCGCCTTGCGCGGGATGAAATTATTATTTTCATTATGTTTTAGAGAATGAAACAATAGTTCGGTTTCGTTTGGATTAGGGATATTCAATCCAGATATTAGTTTGGTTTCGGTTCGGTTTTGTTTTTTCGATTTTTGGTATTTTGGTTAGTAAAATATAACTACTATTATAAATCCATATTTACTTCGGTTCGGTTTATATACCGTCGGTTTTCGGTTTATTCGGTTTTATACCGAAAAACATAATTATTTAGTTTGAGATCATATATATATTATACGAATTTTAGAGTCATGTTGTCAAAAAGTCATTTATTAAAAAAATATTATATATTTAAATAAAAGAATTAAAAACAAAAAAATGCTTCTATCATCTAATAAAATAATTAAATCTAGAATTAATATCAAAACTCTAAATTTTGAAAATAAAAATAAAAAACAAAACAGAAGCACGAAATAAAAGTTTTTCTATTCTTCCATATTTAGTGTTCATCAAATCCATATGTCTTCAATTGAACACAACTCTATTTGTTTAAAGATAAAAAAAGTTGTAAAGAATTTCAACTAATTATTTTCCATCAAATTTATAATCTTTACTTCAATTTAGTTAATGTTAAAATAAAGCAAAGACAAAAAAAAACTAAGAAAATAAGAAACCTCAGTGAATTGTTACTTAATTATAGTTTAAGTGATTTACAAATTATAATTATAATTATAATTCAACTTATATAACAAATAGATATTCATGGGTCATTATAAATATTTCATGTTTCTATTTTTGATCGGTTTTGTTCGGTTTAATCGGTTATAAACCAAACCATATCTAAATCTTACGGTTTTTATAAAATCAGATTATTCGGTTTGTATGGTATATACCAAAACAAAATCATATTATCTATTTATGTTCGGTACTATTCGGTTTTAGTATGTTGAACAGCCCTAATTTGAATATTAATTGATTTTGGGTTGTTTTTTATCATGGTTTAATATCTTATTGTTGAATTAGATTTTAAATTTATATTATTTTGGAATTTTACATGTGAATTTTATATTAAAAAAATAAAATATAAAGTACATAGTGTGAACACATTTATGTAGAGTGTGAAAACATTTATGTATAGTATAATTAAGCGCTCATTCTCAAATCATTGTAAGACTGACACATGTCCATTATAGTGTGAATATATTTTTTAGAATGCTTCTCATTTAATATATAGAGGATTATATTATAGCGTCACGCCGCGCAACCGAAACGGCGCCATAGGAACCCAACACAAAAACCCTAAACCTCTCTGTATTATAAATTGCCCCCCAAAACCTCGACCTCTCTTCATCCTCTTTCGCAGCCATTTCTTCTTTCACAGCCATTTCAGTGTGGAAGAAGCTTAACGGCGGAGAACGAGCAGTCCCATCATGTTGATTTCAGCATTGTTTGAAGATGAATCGACACGACGAAGATGGATCTGAAATTGAAGATCGCGGCGGTGGCTCGAAGTCCATCATGTTGAGAGATCCAGATTTCCCGGAGAGCAAATTATGGTGGAAGTAGAGTCGTAACATTGACATGACGGAGCTCTCCGGTAACTTCAGAGGATGCTGTTCCCATCACCACTGCCGCTTTCATCGCAAAGCTGAACCGTAATTGATAAAGTTACAAAAGAATGGCGAAGAAGATAGAATTATTGAGGGGTCCCATTAGTTATGTCTTAGTTAAAAGAGTTTTTTTCACTCTAAGACATTTTTTAAGTTTTTATTACACTATGAGACACTTTGTACTCCCAAGACCATCCCTCCATGTAGAGTTTGAAACTTTGCAATGAAAAAAAAATGGCAAATGCAAGTTGAGTCTTAGTCTTTTAGATGTAACATTAAAAATTTGAGAGTCTAAGTTCAATTTTTGCTTCATCTGTTTGGGTAGCTCTGTGATGGATACTCCCATCTTGATTTTTTGTAGCTTTCTATCTCAATTTTTTCTCTCTCCTTTGTTTTTAGCTAAAGGTATGAAGGTACAGTTCGGGATGACTTGGCTCCCAAATGTGTTTATGTTGCTGAAGATGGGCTTGTCAGGTGATATCTAGACCCGAACCGACTCAAGACAGAATTACATTCTTTGTATCTTCAGATTTTAGTCACTTATTACATAAAAACAGTTTTGGACCCCTATAGTGTTACGAAAAAAAAAGTATCCCTATAGTAATGGAAAAATTCATCGAAAATCACAGCCCAAGTCCAATATCTTGCTTACTTTCTGGTTTTCTCCGATGTATCCAAAGAAGCCCAAGATCACAGTCTCAGTTATTGTCTCCCTCACGTATACTATAGTGCTGTTCGTTTGGTTGACGCCGCTTTCGGCGTCTGCGTCGGCGTCTGAGTCTACGTCTGCGTCAAGGCCTATTCGCTTTGTTTGTTGTTCGTTTGATTGACGCAGACGCAGACTCAGACGCCGACGCAGACGCAGCTAGTTGTTCGTTTCATAGACGCTGGACGTTGACGCAGCCGCAGACGCAGACGCAGACGCAGGAAGTCGATTTAAGGACTGTTCGTTTGGTCGACGCTGCGATTATTTTCATTTAATTTATATTTTAATTTTAAAATTTTGTAAAATTGTATTTTACAGAAATAAAATGTATTTTAAATTTGTAAAATTGTATTTAAAGGAAATAAAATGTAGTTTAAATTTTTAGTCAAATATACAAAATTTGACAACATTTTTTATCATAAATATATCAAAATATTTATCACAAAACAAAAGATAAATAATTCATCAAATCTTAAATAAATAAAAAGATATTTCAATATTACATAAAATGATAATCAAAGTTATAAGGAAAGAAAACCAAGTCATTAACTAAAACATTTAATACGGTAAACGATTTCTACCATACTCTTTTGTGATGTTTTCACGCAGAGCTTCCATCGCTTCTATCACCGGTCGGCTCATATACAATATGTCCACCACCACCACCACCACCGCCACCACCACCACCACCACCATCATCATCATCATCATCATCTTCACATTCTTCTCCTTCTTCATCACCATCAGCTTCTTCTCCTTGTGCTTCTCCATCATCATCACTTTGCCATTGTACAAAATCATGATCTTCCGATGTGAATCACGATGAAGTTGTGTAGTGCCATCGCCGCTGTTACCATCTTAATCCATTTGACCAGTCCATATTTTGATGCTTACGATCCAAAATCCTCCATTTTGCTTTCCATACTCCAAATGTCCTCTCAATCACCGACCGCAGACCTGAATGTTTCCTGCTAAACAACTCTCTTGCACTAATCGGTGGTCCACCTCTAGCAAACCGACTAAGATGATATCGCGATACTACGATGCGGACCAAGATATCCTGTCCTGGTTGGATATCCGAGTCAACTAGGTAATACTGCGGGGAGGAGGATGTGGGAAAGAAGCTTCATTCCTTGCACAATGAGTCAAGACCTTGGTATCATGTGCTCTACCAGTACACCGAGATATGCATATATGAACTTCATATCGAAGTTACATATAGCAAGAACATTCATTGTAGGATCTTGCTTTCGCCTCGTATGCGTCGCATTTTGACTTGGAGGACTAACCGGACATGAATTCCATCAAGTGCTCCAATGCAATCTCTGAAATGAGGCCAATATCGATCATCATTCCTCAAAACAGACTCACTCTTTCAAACTCACCTTCCTGTGGTCTTAATGTATCTACCGCAAACTTCGAATAGCACTCAAAACATCATCAAGCT
This sequence comes from Brassica carinata, assembly GCA_016771965.1. Lineage (NCBI taxonomy): Eukaryota > Viridiplantae > Streptophyta > Magnoliopsida > Brassicales > Brassicaceae > Brassica > Brassica carinata. Next base: position 62,871,976 of record CM028687.1, on the reverse strand, counting down.
TCTTTGTACTGTACCCACTGATCTTTGATACCTTGCAGCAATATCCCGCTTTGTCTTATCTTGACCAACAGTCTCGAGAAACATCGCAACAGATTCCTTAAGGTAGACATGGTGAGACTCTTTCAATCCATATCGCTCACCAAGCATCTTGCACAAAGCTTCAAACGTCCTTTGATTCATGCGAAGAATGTCGTAACATTGCTGATCGACTCATACATAAGTTGTCGAACTATACGCCATCCTGCTCCTCTATCCGCTTCGGACTCAATCTCTCAAGAGCCACATCAAACAAGCCAAGCTCATCGTCATAATCACCATCCTCATCTTTCAATATCCATCTTTCAAGCATCTACAAAAATATCAAAAGGAGATAGTTTTATTAGTATTATTACACAAGCAATGCATAACGAAGATCACAACAGCATTGTACGTACAAAAAAAAAAATAAGTCAACACAAGAGACCACTGGCATTAAAGCTTTTAAAGAAGGCAGAGTTCAAAAAAAAAATAAGTCACTCACAAAAACTTCTATATAAAGCCACAAAAGGCAGAGTTTAGTACAAAGATCAGACCAACAAAAGAAAACTAGTGCTAAGTTCCATACTAGTTCCAGCAAGATCACAAAAGAAGACTATAGTCCTAAGCTCCATACTAGTTCCAGCTCACAAACTAGTCAATCAAAACGCTTTATCTTAGTCCTAAGCTCTAGAAACTTAATCTTAGCTTCATTTGTCTTCATTGTAACAAAGGCCCTACGGTTCCCTTCACTATCTATAAGCAGTTCCATTGCTGCTTCATATAATGGCGACCACTCTTCCACTCCGGGAAGTGCATACAAAATCTCTAGCACATTCTCAATGGAGATCACTCTCTGACTCTCTTCACGCTCCACTCTCTGTCTCTCTTCACGCTCCAACATCTGCTCAGCTATCTTATTCTTCGCCACAATAGCATCAGTCCTTTGTCACAAGCTTCTACAACCATGTCTTTCTCCTTACGCCTTCTTTTGCTCTTGAACTTCCTGAATGTGTCTGAGTCGCTGGCTGAGTTTGGCTGGACTTGTGCTTGAGTTTCGCCTGCTTGAGTTTCGCTGCTGGCTGAGAATCAACTTCATCATCACCATTATCTTCACCCACTCTAGAAGTCAAACTTGCTTCTCCATGTTGAGCGCTCCATCCCTCAGCTCCAGTTACTACTACACCACCGAATTCCGCTTCATACATATCCATATTATCAATCTCTTTGCATGCGGATCTTCTAATCCCAGGACATTCCTATTTGACAAAAAAAAAAAAAAGTGTAAGTCAGTGATAGCATCATTATAATGCACTCAACCAAATAAGAAGAGAGAAGAGAGAATGTGAGATAATCATAAGAGAATGTGAAACTGACCTTTTCACGCTCATTCCACCAATCATCCGACATGAGAATTCTTTCCGTGTTGTCATACCCAAGCCCTGTCCTGTTTTGAGTCAGCGCCTTAATCCCGATGTATTTCTTCCTACTTGTGTCGTGACTTGTTCTTGAAGTCTCTTCCAGTCCAAAATCCCTTCTTAAACCTCAGCTCAAATGCATCCATGATGTTCTCGTTTCCTACTTTATTCATGCCTCAGTAGCACCCTTATTTCCTTTTTTTCTCTTCCACAGACAGCTTGAAAAAATATCTAGTTTCCTCGAGTCCAAGTCTAAAGCAAAACACATACAGCAAGTTCCATTTATAAACTCATAAGTTCCAATCCTAAAGACAGTTCTACACACATAAACTCAAGTTCCATACAACCTAAAGACAGTTCTATACACAAATGCAAACAAGAAAGGGTCTGAGCTTACATCTTTTGCCATCGAGAGAGTGAGCTTGGAATGTATGAGACCAAATGAGAGTGTGAGCTTGAGAATGTGAGCTTGAGACAAGAGAGCCTGCAAAAAAAGAGCATGAGAGTTAAATATAAATAGTAGACGCTTAATCATCACCAACATAAACGGTTATACTAACAGTTCTATCATTCTAAGACATTAGTTTTCAGGTTAAACCCATACTTCGAAAGTAATGATTTTAGTGCCTAAACTTGTAAGTATACATGTAGAAGCCCTTAAAGTCTTAACATAAAGAGTAAAGACAAAAGAAAAAGAAACCCCATAAGCTTAATCATCACCAACAAACATCTTTCATTGCTTTCAGTTTCTCAATAAGCTTAATACCATTGTATACAAATGTACAATTGAAAAGTTAAAAAAACATTTACGCTTCATCACTAAGGAGCAAACAAATAGATCTCTGAACAACTAACAGATTCCTTTCTGAAACAACAGAGCCCATTCAAACAAATAAATGAAACCAAAGAACATGAACCTGAGATGGGAATCACTACAGAGACAGATAACTTCACACTAATAAATCAAAGAACATGAACCTGAGATGGGTTTGCAGAGACGAGAAGAGAGACCTGCAAAAAGCAGAAAGACATCACACATCACACATAACACACGAATGAAGCAAGCATAGAAAACAAAGGCCATCACAATCAGTATCAAACATAGACTGTTACCTCAAGATGGAGATGAAGTGAGAGCTCGAGATGGAGTGAGAGACACACAGACACAGACAAGCTCGAGATGGGTCGTCGAGAGACTGAGAGCCTGAGGGGTCTGAACTAGAGAGGATGGTCGAGAGGGAGAGGCTGAGACGACAGAGAGATGGAGAGGCTGTGTCAATGGAGAGAGGCTGAGACGACAGAGAGATGGAGAGAGGCTGTGTCAATGGAGAGAGGCTGAGACGACAGAGAGATGGAGAGAGGCTGCGTCAAATTGGAGCGTCTATGGAAATTTTAGGGTTAGGTTCCCTTGTAAATAATCAAATATAATAAGGGTAAAGGTGTAAAATACACCTCAGACGCAGAACTTTTGACGCAGACGCAGATTTTTTCGGCGATCGACGCCAAGATGCGGCGCAGCTCGACGGCCGATCGGACCCTGGCCAACGTAAACGAACAAGAGTTTTCAAAAACATTGCCGCAGCCGCAGACGCCGGGACGTGCGACGACCAAACGAACATGACTTATATATTCCACTGCGTCAAGTTCTTCTCCTGATAGCAGCAGTCCGGGGAAGATCTCAGAGTTTCCATCAAACAAGATCAACGTTGGCTCTAGAATGCACCAGTTGGGGAAATGAACGCGGTTTGTCGCTTCAAGTTTAGGCAAAGTGTTCCAATTCTGTCTGCAAAGACTCTTGTTCTGTCTTGAATTTCTTCTTCGTAGCTTTTAGGTTTTTAGTTTTTTTTTTCTAGAATACTTCTTTGACGGTGGATGGATTTTTTGAATATTTCGTTGTACTGTATTGTCAAATGAAAATACGGAACAACTGGTTATTTTTAAAAAATTCTCTTCTAGTAAGGAAGATAATCTTTAATTTATGAGAATCTTTACCAAAATATGTAAATAATCATATAAAATAAAAAAAATTTCTAAAACGTGACTTTTTAAATTACGCAAATATTCCAATTATATTCGAGCGTTACGCCGCGCAACCGAAACGGCGCCGTAGGAACTCAACACAAAAACCCTAAACCTCTCTCTGTAGTCTGTATTATAAATTGCCCCCAACCCCTCTACCTCTCTTCATCCTCTTTAGCTGCAAACTTCTTCGTTCAATCTTTCTATCTCAAATCATCAAACAATGGAATTCTGGGGTATGATTATTCTTACCATGTAGCTTTGTCTTTTAATTACAATCATGTCTTAATACTTAGCTGCGTTTATTGTTGCTCTGTCTTTTAGTTTTCAACATGTTGAATCATGTGTTCATACCTAGCTGCGTGTAGCTTATTTGGTCTGTTAATATTTTTATTTTCGTTTTTAAGCTTCTTCTTGGCGTCTGTTTAGTTAGATGTAATGAATTAATCTGTGGAACTGACTCATATTTGATTTTATGACATGTGATTAGGAGTTGAAGTCGAGGCAGGAAAGTCTCTTAAAGTGAAGCCTGATTTTGAATCTCTCATCCATGTTTCCCAGGTTCGTCAGTACTTATTCAGTTTCATGATTAGTTATATACAATTTCTTAATTGTTTTTTTTTTTGTCTCTATTGTAATAGGCATCACTTGATAAAGGGAAGAAGGGAGAAACTGCTCTGTTATATGTGACGGTTGACGGGAAGAAGCTTGTGTTGGGAACACTCTCTCGAGACAACATTCCTCAGATTAACTTTGATCTTGTCTTTGAGAAAGAGTTTGAGCTTTCCCACAGTTTGGTGAGTGGAAGTGTCCACTTTGTCGGATACAAATCCCCCAACATGGTGGAAGAGGATGACTTTTCTGATTTAGAAGAGGAGGAAGAAGAAGCTGCTGCAGTTCCTGCAGCTGTGACTGCCAATGTTGTCAAGGCTGACTCGAAACCAAAGGCCAAGCTTGTGGAAGTGAAGCCTGAATCAGACGAGGATGAGGATGACTCTGACGAGGAGGAGGATGATTCTGAAGAAAATGGATCCGACTCTGAGAAAGGAGTGAGTGTTCTATCTGTCTATGACTTGTGTTTTTCTGCCTTTTATGTTATATTTATGAGATTAGTTTGGTGACAATGCTCTATTGTGATGATTTTTTCTAGATGGATGTTGACGAGGATGATTCAGAGGATGAGGAAGAAGAAGATTCCGAGGAAGAGAAAGAAGAGACACCTAAGAAGCCTGAGGTGTCCAACAAAAAGAGACCAAATGAATCTGCTTCCAAAACACCTCTTTCAGCAAAGAAAGCAAAACCAGCTACACCACACCCAGCTAAAAAGGGTGGAAAGAGTCCTATCAATGCTAACCAGAGCCCCAAATCTGGTGGTCAATCATCTAACAAGAAGTGAGTCTTCTTTCTCTCTTTAATGATGTGATAAGCCACTGTGTTTTGTTGGGTTGAACCGTGTGATGATGATAGTTTTGATGAATGGTGTGCACAGGCAATTCAACTCCGGCAAGCAATTTGGTTCTAACAACAAGGGCAAAGGAAAAGGAAAGGGCAGAGCCTAAGTTTTGAAGTTGGGAGTTTTGGATTGAAAGATACTGGTTTTTTATTTTTATTTTTGTTTTGTCTTAAGATTTTTATTCTAAATTGCAATTTTATAACTATTATGTATTTTCAGTATGAAAATTGCTGGATTGAGAAATAGAACTTTTTTGAATCATGAAACTTCTTTACTATAATTTTATTGATTAACCATTACTCTTAAGCATGAAATAAGTTTCCTTCTAATTTCAAAATCTGAACTGAATATTATTTTTCAAAGACCTAACTAAATCTCAAGTGAAACAATATTTTTTTTCTTCCAAACCAGAGAAATCTAATCCTGGTTCCTCTTCACAAAACCATCAAACCGAAATATAAATAAACTCCAACCAGTTTGATCAAAAAAAAAAAAACTCCAACCAAACTGAAAAATCGACTGCTATGAGTCTTTAAATGTCTACTAGGCTGGTCTTGAAAAAAACGAACACTTGTCAATTCTAAAAGGGGGAATTAGGCCAAAAAAAAACTCTCACGAATTACCAAAAACACTTAACTAAGTGAAAAAAACACCAAACTTTCATGGGAAAATTTGCTTAAAAACAATGGAAGTTGGCGAAACTAGGGAAATGCCAAAAACAGTGTAACTTCAGTGCACGTGAGATTGAAAGCTTATGCTTAAAGACGAAACTGCCCTTATTAAATATCAAATGGACTTTCAGAAACTAGGTGACGTACAACTCTAGACTGGTAAGGAGATTTATTTGGATTTTAAAAGATAATGTAAAGATTTTGTTTAGATTTGCTAAACTTATCTCGATAACCTAAGACGCATAATACGTAACTCAATCCACAGCCACACATTCTCGACTCTACATACTCGTAACATGCGCTTGTCCTTAACATGCGCCGACGGACCGCTGTCTACAAGCCCACGAGCTCAGGGTCACCACCACCACAGCAGTACCAACAAAACTGGCCAGTGGCTTGAACATGAACTTGCCCATGACTGGAAGTGAGCCAGTGAAGAAGAGAAGAGGTAAACCGAGGAAATACGGACTGAAACCTACAAAGCCAGTGGGTTTTGTTCTAGTGTTAGTCAATCTAGTGCAGACGGTGGTGGCTCCGTGGAGAGGGAACCTTGCCTACTGTTAAAAAGATGGGATGACGACCTACTGATACTAACAAAGGGAAATTTTTGGTGGGTTGGATATACCATTTAGTTAAGTTTAAGCAAGAATATCTTTCGGTGTAGTCTTCAGTTACGAAAAGGTTAACATGGTTAAGTTTATTTTGGATTCATAAACTTTTTGTAACCGATGAAGGATTGTTTTACAAAACCGATTATAAGAAATGTTAGCATTGTTTTCTTTCCAGTTAGCTTGTTAAACGATTTTGTAACCAATGATAAAATGTATTATCATGTAACTAAATTGACTTATTGTACAAGTTGCTGCCTATACCATTTAACTTTTGTAAGACAATCAATCCCAAGTTTTACAAGTGTGATTAAACTCTACCTTTAGCCATAAATCGACTTCGCTTTGTTAGAAAATATGGAAACATGTTATAGCAATGAAACTTTCTTGTAATCGATGAGGGATGGTTTTACAAAAACGGTTATAAGAAAGTTTAGCATGGTTTGTTTTTCCTTTTGGCTTGTTAAATTTTTACAAAAATATTGATTTGCTTATCATTGACACAATGTGAACTAACATAAAGATCATAGTTAGTTGTCTTATATTTTGTTCAGTGACAGAGTGAACTAATCTTGTAAAACAGGTTTGGAAATGAGCATGAGAAGTTCCAACTAATTTGTATTGAATATGCTAAATTCTCTGAGTACTATATATTGATGATAATTACAAAAATTTGAAATGTCTAATACGACATATTAAAGAACTATGCTATGATAATATGTTAATTAGACGGTTACAATATAACAGTGATGTATATATTAAATCTTAGCATGTATAGAGGAGTTTAGCGGTTATAAATGACTCAAATATTTGATTATCAAAAATGATGATTATTTGAATTTTAGCTTAGCCATACATATTAAATCCATCAAAAAATTCAGCATATCATTTTAATTAGTTGAAGTAGTAGACGGCTACAATATATCATAGACGATATATTAAATCTTAGATTGTGTAAAACATATTTAGCGGACTAGGATTTAAAAATATCATTCGAAAATGATGGCAATTTTAATTTTAGCTTAGCCATACATACAAAATGATGGACAATACTTTATTTGCCAACACGGATAACAACTTGAGAATAAAACTCAGGGATATTTGACAATGCTATGCACAAGATACATAACAAGAGTCTAATAGTAAAATAGACAATGCTAACTGACATATATGATTACTATTAAGAGTAAAAGGCTATGTTCAGTAATAGCAGTTTAAATTAAAACTTGGACAGTTAAGTTTCATTAAATCCACAGACTTACATAAGATGGAACAAAGTTTATGAGCACAGATCCAACAGTATCTTACAACACATTAAAAAAGAACTAATTGGACCAATTAACAAAATAAACAGACTCATATGAAAGTATATGAACAAGAATTTTATACATTAAGACTACACTTGCATTTGAGCAAGTCATTTCTTGACAACGGAGACGATGATAGCTGTCACAGCAAAGAAACCTCCCAATGAGATGACCAGGAATTGTATTAGCATCTTCTCTCACACAAATAGATCTAAATCACACAAATACATTAAAAAAAGAGAGAAAAGAAGTTCCAAGACTCATGCTTGTAGATATCAACCCCCATTTGCATTGAGGCTTACAGTTTTACCCAAAACCTCTCACTTCAAGTAATAATTCATGAGTTCCTCGTCAGTCGAATGAAGTCGGAACGCATGAGCAAGCAAAGTCACCGCCACAATAGTTGCCGGCGCAGTCGTAGAAGGCGGTGAGACTCAACAGCCATAGATTTGCGACCCATTAAAGCAAAGATTGTACTTGTTTCTAGGGTTTCTCTCTTCTTCAAACTTGAGTAGGTGAACACCCAAAGAAAGTTCTTTCTGCATGATAGATGAGAGAGAGACGACTGTTGAGATGTAATAGCAAGAGAAATTACAATTTCAAATTTGAAAACTTTGGTTGAAAACTAGACTTCTCTTAAAATTTTTATCAGACAAAAGATATGAATATGTATGCTGTAAGCGTAAAAGATTTTGCCTATTATACTACTTTTTCTCTGTTGCTTATCGTAGGGGTATCGAGTCATATTCGACTTTGTACGTGATCAAATAGTGGTATTTGGTATATTGTCAAATAGCATGTAATGTGTTGGTAGGAGTCCTAAATTCCCAACTTTCATTGACTTTAGAATTAATTAACAATGTTTCTATTGACTTCCAATTAAAGACGCTCGGCCAAGAATTTAGCGAAAAATTTGACGCCGTTTATTGTTGGCGTTAACTGAAACGAATATGATTTGAAAAAAAAAAAGTAGACACCTAGATTCCAACTCGGTTGATTGGATTAAATGACAAGGTATTTTACCATTAGCCTAGTGGCACTTTCAATGGAGTTACTAACACGTTTAATTTTATTTGGTACTGATTGAATATAGAAAATTCTCTACAAACATAAAAGATGTTAAATTTTCAAAAAATTGAAAAATAAAGATTTTTTTATAAAATTAATTTTGAAATTAAAAATAAAGAATTTATTTTTTCTTTAAAAAATCAAAAATCTTCCAAACTTTTCAACTTTTTTTTTAAAAAATTAATTTCTTTTTTTAAAAAATCTGATTTTTAAAAGTTGAAAATTGAACAAGATTTTTTATTTTTTTTTAAAAAAATAACTTTTTCTTTAAAAAATCAAAAATCTTCCAAAATTTTCAATTTTTTTTTTAAAAAAAAATTGAAAAAAAAATCTGATTTTTAAAAGTTGAAAATTGAACAAGATTTTTTATTTTTAAAGAAAAAAACAATATTTTAATTTTAATATTTATTTTATAAAAATATTCTTTATTTTCAAATTTTTAATTTAATTTAAAAAATTGAAAATTTTAGAATTTTTTTGATTTTTTAAAGTTAAAATAAAATTTTATTTATAATTTCAAAATTAATTTTATAAAAAAATCTTTATTTTTCAATTTTTTGATTGATAGCTCTATCTTGGTGATTTAACATTTGAAGAGTTTCAATTTCTTAATTATGTTTGTTGGGACAAAATTATGATGATGAAACATATCTTCTTCGACTTGTGTATTTATTAAGAGGATAAAAAAAATTTGACGAATAAAATTGAGATAAAAGAATATGAATACGATATTAGAGAGAGAAAAGAAGAGAATTATTTTTGAAAATGATTTTTTTATTTTGTTGTATGTTTAAAAAGAAAATTAAATGTGTTAGTAACATATCTTCTTCGACTTGTGTCAGATGTGTTTTATCTAATTACAAAGGCTATTGTCGTCTTTAAAACTCAACAATCTATTACACGTACACATATGTTTTACTGTTATTGGCATTTCCTTAATTTTTCTATCTTTCTTCGTTTTCCACCAAATTAGTTCTATTTTTTTCTAGAATATTTCTTTGGCGGTGGATAGATTTTTTGAATATTTTGTTGTACTGTATTGTCAAATTAAAATACTGGAACAACTAGTTATTTTAAAAATTCTCTTCTAGTAAGGAAGATAATCTTTAATTTACGAGAATCTTTACCAAAATATGTAAATAATCATATAAAATGTCAAAATTTCCAAAACGTGAATTTTTAATTACGCAAATAATATTCCAATTGTACTCGAGCGTTACGCCGCGCAACCGAAACGACGCCGTAGGAACTCAACACAAAAACCCTAAACCTCTCGCTCTGTATTATAAATTGCCCCAAAACCTCGACCTCTCTTCATCCTCTCTCACAGCCGTTTCTTCATTCAAACCTCTCCTTCTCAAATCATCAAACAATGGAATTCTGGGGTATGATTCTTCTCTATGTAGCTTGGTCTTTTAGTCACAACCATGTGTTCATACTTTGCTGCGTTTATTTTAGCTTTTGTCTTTTAATTTACAACATGCTTGTTGAATCATGTGTTCATACTAAGCTGCTGCCTTTAGCTCATCTGGTCTGTTAATTAGATGATACCAACGGAATAGTGATTGATCTGTGGAACTGACTCATGTTGATTTTATTTATTAAATGTGATTAGGAGTTGAGGTTCTGGCAGGAAGTCAGTTAAAGTGAAGCCTGATTTTGAATCTCTCATCCATGTTTCCCAGGTTCGTTAATACTTAATTCAGTTTCATGATTAGTTGTTGTGCAGCTTCTTAATTGTTTTGTCTCTATTGTAATAGGCATCACTTGATAAAGGGAAGAAGGAGAATCTGCTCTGTTATATGTGACGGTTGACGGGAAGAAGCTTTTGTTGGGAACACTCTCTCGAGAGAACATTCCTCAGATTAGCTTTGATCTTGTCTTTGAGAAAGAGTTTGAGCTTTCCCACAGTTTGGTGGGTGGAAGCGTCCACTTTATTGGATACAAATCCCCAACATAGCCGAAGAGGATGACTTCTCTGATTTAGAAGAGGAGGAGGAGGAAGCAGCTGTTCCTGCAGCTGTGACTGCCAATGTTGTCAAGGCTGACTCGAAACCAAAGGCCAAGCTTGTGGAAGTGAAGCCTGAATCAGACGAGGATGAGGATGACTCTGACGAGGAGGAGGATGATTCTGAGGAGGATGGATCTGACTCTGAGAAAGGAGTGAGTGGTTCTATCTGTCTATGACTTGTGTTTTTTCTGCCTTTGATGTTATATTCATGAGATTAGTTTGGTGACGATTCTCTGTTGTGATGTTTCTTTCTAGATGGATGTTGACGAGGATGATTCAGAGGATGAAGATGATTCTGAGGATGACGACGAGACACCTAAGAAGCCTGAGGTGTCCAACAAAAAGAGGCCTAATGAATCTGCTTCCAAAACACCTCTTTCAGCAAAGAAAGCAAAACCAGCTACACCACACCCAGCTAAAAAGGGTGGAAAGAGTCCTATGAATGCTAACCAGAGCCCCAAATCTGGTGGTCAATCATCTAACAAGAAGTGAGTCTTCTCTTTCTCTCTGATAAGCCATTCTGTTTTTGGTTGAACCGTGTGATGATGATAGTTTTGATGAATGGTGTGCACAGGCAATTCAACTCGGGCAAGCAGCAATTTGGTTCTAACAACAAGGGCAAAGGAAAAGGAAAGGGCAGAGCCTAAGTTTTGAAGTTGGGAGTTTTGGATGAAAGAAATCGGTTTTTGTTTTTATTTTTAATTTTGTTGTCTTGAGATTTTTATCTAAATTTCAGTTTTATAACTATTATGTAATTTCAGTATGAAAATTGCTGGATTGAGAAAGAAAACTATTTTTAAATTATGAAACTAGTTTACTATCCATTTTTATTGATTAGCAATTACTTAAAGCATGAAACTAGTTTCCTTCTAATTTCAAAATCTGAGTTGGGTATTATTTTTCATCAAAGATCTAACCAACCTTAATCACAAAACCAACAAACTAAAATATAAATAAACTCCAACCAAACTGAAAAATCGACTGCTATGAGTCTTTAAATGTCTACTAGGCTGGTCTTGAAAAAAACGAACACTTGTCAATTCTAAAAGGGGGAATTAGGCCAAAAAAAAACTCTCACGAATTACCAAAAAAAACATGAACTTTTGAAGTGAAAAAAAAACACCAAACTTTCATGGGAAAATTTGCTTAAAAACAATGGAAGTTGGCGAAACTAGGGAAATGCCAAAAACAGTGTAACTTCAGTGCACGTGAGATTGAAAGCTTATGCTTAAAGACGAAACTGCCCTTATTAAATATCAAATGGACTTTCAGAAACTAGGTGACGTACAACTCTAGACTGGTAAGGAGATTTATTTGGATTTTAAAAGATAATGTAAAGATTTTGTTTAGATTTGCTAAACTTATCTCGATAACCGAAGACGTACAATACGTAACTCAATCCACAGCCACACATTCTCTGACTCTACATACTCTCAGAACATGCAGTTGTCCTTAACATGCGTCGACGGGACCGCTGTCTACAAGCCCACGAGCTCAGGGTCACCACCACCACAGCAGTACCAACAAAACTGGCCAGTGGCTTGAACATGAACTTGCCCATGACTGGAAGTGAGCCAGTGAAGAAGAGAAGAGGTAAACCGAGGAAATACGGACTGGAAACCTACAAAGCGCCAGTGGGTTTTGTTCTAGTGTTAGTCAATCTAGTGCAGACGGTGGTGGCTCCGGTGGAGAGGGAACCTTGCCTACTGTTAAAAAGATGGGATGACGACCTACTGATACTAACAAAGGGAAATTTTTTGGTGGGTTGGATATACCATTTAGTTAAGTTTAAGCAAGAATATCTTTCGGGTGTAGTCTTCAGTTACGGAAAAGGTTAACATGGTTAAGTTTATTTTTGGATTCATAAACTTTTTTGTAACCGATGAAGGATTGTTTTACAAAACCGATTATAAGAAATGTTAGCATTGTTTTCTTTCCAGTTAGCTTGTTAAACGATTTTGTAACCAATGATAAAATGTATTATCATGTAACGAAATTGACTTATTGTACAAGTTGCTGCCTATACCATTTAACTTTTGTAAGACAATCAATCCCAAGTTTTACAAGTGTGATTAAACTCTACCTTTAGCCATAAATCGACTTCGTTTTGTTAGAAAATATGGAAACATGTTATAGCAATGAAACTTTCTTGTGTCGATGAGGGATGGTTTTACAAAAACGGTTATAAGAAAGTTTAGCATGGTTTGTTTTTCCTTTTGGCTTGTTAAATTTTTACAAAAATATTGATTTGCTTATCATTGACACAATGTGAACTAACATAAAGATCATAGTTAGTTGTCTTATATTTTGTTCAGTGACAGTGAACTAATCTTGTAAAACAGGTTTGGAAATGAGCATGAGAAGTTCCAACTAATTTGTATTGAATATGCTAAATTCTCTGAGTACTATATATTGATGATAATTACAAAAAATTTGAAATGTCTAATACGACATATTAAAGAACTATGCTATGATAATATGTTAATTAGACGGTTACAATATAACAGTGATGTATATATTAAATCTTAGCATGTGTATAGAGGAGTTTAGCCGGTTATAAATGACTCAAATATTTGATTATCAAAAATGATGATTATTTGAATTTTAGCTTAGCCATACATATTAAATCCATCAAAAAAATTCAGCATATCATTTTAATTAGTTGAAGTAGTAGACGGCTACAATATATCATAGACGTATATATTAAATCTTAGATTGTGTAAAACATATTTAGCCGGACTAGGATTTAAAAATATCATTTCCGAAAATGATGGCAATTTTAATTTTAGCTTAGCCATACATACAAAATGATGGACAATACTTTATTTGCCAACACGGATAACAACTTGAGAATAAAAACTCAGGGATATTTGACAATGCTATGCACAAGATACATAACAAGAGTCTAATAGTAAAATAGACAATGCTAACTGACATATATGATTACTATTAAGAGTAAAAGGCTATGTTCAGTAATAGCAGTTTAAATTAAAACTTGGACAGTTAAGTTTCATTAAATCCACAGACTTACATAAGATGGAACAAAGTTTATGAGCACAGATCCAACAGTATCTTACAACACATTAAAAAAGAACTAATTGGACCAATTAACAAAATAAACAGACTCATATGAAAGTATATGAACAAGAATTTTATACATTAAGACTACACTTGCATTTGAGCAAGTCATTTCTTGACAACGGAGACGATGATAGCTGTCACAGCAAAGAAACCTCCCAATGAGATGACCAGGAATTGTATTAGCATCTTCTCTCTCACACAAATAGATCTAAATCACACAAATACATTAAAAAAAAAAGAGAGAAAAGAAGTTCCAAGACTCATGCTTGTAGATATCAACCCCCCATTTGCATTGAGGCTTACAGTTTTACCCAAAACCTCTCACTTCAAGTAATAATTCATGAGTTCCTCGTCAGTCGAATGAAGTCGGAGCATGAGCAAGCAAAGTCACCGCCACAATAGTTGCTTGCGGCGATAGAGTAGAAGCGGTGAGACTCAACAACCATAGATTTGCGACCCATTAAAGCAAAGATTGTACTTGTTTCTAGGGTTTCTCTCTTCTTCAAACTTGAGTAGGTGAACACCCAAAGAAAGTTCTTTCTGCGTATGATAGATGAGAGAGAGCGACTGTTGAGATGTAATAGCAAGAGAAATTACAATTTCAAATTTGAAAACTTTGGTTGAAAAACTAGACTTCTCTTAAAATTTTTATCAGACAAAAGATATGAATATGTATGCTGTAAGCGTAAAAGATTTTGCCTATTATACTACTTTTTCTCTGTTGCTTATCGTAGGGGTATCGAGTCATATTCGACTTTGTGCGAGTGATCAAATAGTGGTATTTGGTATATTGTCAAATAGCATGTAATGTGTTGGTAGGAGTCCTAAATTCCCAACTTTCATTGACTTTAGAATTAATTAACAATGTTTATTGACTTGCCAATTTAGCCGTCGATAAATTTAAGAAAAATTTGACGTCGTTATTGTTGGCGTTAACTGAAACGAATATGATTTGAAAAAAAAAAAGTAGACACCTAGATTCCAACTCAGTTGATTGGATTAAATGACAATTTTCCACTAGCCTAGTGGCACTTCAATGGAGTTACTAACACGTTTAATTTTATTTAGTCTTGATTGAATATAGAAAATTCTCTACAAACATAAAAGATGTTAAATTTTCAAAAATTGAAAAATAAAGATTTTTTATAAAATTAATTTTGAAATTAAAATAAAGAATTTATTTTTCTTTAAAAATCAAAATCTTCAAACTTTTCAACTTTTTTTAAAAATTAATTTCTTTTTAAAAATCTGATTTTTAAAAGTTGAAAATTGAACAAGATTTTTATTTTTTTAAAAAATAACTTTTTCTTTAAAAATCAAAATCTTCAAAATTTTCAATTTTTTTAAAAAATTGAAAAAAAATCTGATTTTAAAAGTTGAAAATTGAACAAGATTTTTATTTTTAAAGAAAAAAAAATATTTTAATTTTAATATTTATTTTATAAAAATATTCTTTATTTTCAATTTTTAATTTAATTTAAAAATTGAAAATTTTAGAATTTTTGATTTTTAAAGTTAAAATAAAATTTTATTTATAATTTCAAAATTAATTTTATAAAAAATCTTTATTTTTCAATTTTTGATTGATAGCTCTATCTTGGTGATTTAACATTTGAAGAGTTTCAATTTCTTAATTATGTTTGTTGGGACAAAATTATGATGATGAAACATATCTTCTTCGACTTGTGTATTTATTAAGAGGATAAAAAATTTGACGAATAAAATTGAGATAAAAGAATATGAATACGATATTAGAGAGAGAAAGAAGAGAATTATTTTTGAAAATGATTTTTTATTTTGTTGTATGTTTAAAAGAAAATTAAATGTGTTAGTAACATATCTTCTTCGACTTGTGTCAGATGTGTTTTATCTAATTACAAAGGCTATTGTCGTCTTTAAAACTCAACAATCTATTACACGTACACATATGTTTTACTGTTATTGGCATTTCCTTAATTTTTCTATCTTTCTTCGTTTTCCACCAAATTAGTTCTATTTTTTCTAGAATACTTCTTTGACGGTGGATGGATTTTTGAATATTTCGTTGTACTGTATTGTCAAATGAAAATACGGAACAACTGGTTATTTTTAAAAATTCTCTTCTAGTAAGGAAGATAATCTTTAATTTATGAGAATCTTTACCAAAATATGTAAATAATCATATAAAATAAAAAAATTTCTAAAACGTGACTTTTAAATTACGCAAATATTCCACTAATAAATCAAAGAACATGAACCTGAGATGGGAATCACTACAGAGACAGATAACTTCACACTAATAAATCAAAGAACATGAACCTGAGATGGGAATCACTACAGAGACAGATAACTTCACACTAATAAATCAAAGAACATGAACCTGAGATGGGAATCACTACAGAGACAGATAACTTCACACTAATAAATCAAAGAACATGAACCTGAGATGGGAATCACTACAGAGACAGATAACTTCACACTAATAAATCAAAGAACATGAACCTGAGATGGGAATCACTACAGAGACAGATAACTTCACACTAATAAATCAAAGAACATGAACCTGAGATGGGAATCACTACAGAGACAGATAACTTCACACTAATAAATCAAAGAACATGAACCCGAGATGGGTTTGCAGAGACGAGAAGAGAGACCTGCAAAAGCGAAAGACATCACACATCACACATAACACACGAATGAAGCAAGCATAGAAAACAAAGGCCATCACAATCAGTATCAAACATAGACTGTTACCTCAAGATGGAGATGAAGTGAGAGCTCGAGATGGAGAGGCTGTGTCAATGGAGAGAGGCTGCGCCAAATTGGAGCGCCTATGGAAATTTTGGGTTAGGTTCCCTTGTAAATAATCAAATATAATAAGGGTAAAGGTGTAAAATACACCTCGACGCAGAACTTTGACGCAGACGCAGATTTTTCTACGATCGACGCCAAGATGCGGCGTCGACGCCGGACTCGCCAACGAAACGAACAAGAGTTTTCAAAACATTGCCGCAGCCGCGAGACGCGGACGCATGACGCACCAAACGAACATGACTTATATATTCCACTGCGTCAAGTTCTTCTCCTGATAGCAGCAGTCCGGGAAGATCTCAGAGTTTCCATCAAACAAGATCAACGTTGGCTCTAGAATGCACCAGTTGGGGAAATGAACGCGGTTTGTCGCTTCAAGTTTAGGCAAAGTGTTCCAATTCTGTCTGCAAAGACTCTTGTTCTGTCTTGAATTTCTTCTTCGTAGCTTTTAGGTTTTAGTTTTTTTCTAGAATACTTCTTTGACGGTGGATGGATTTTTTGAATATTTCGTTGTACTGTATTGTCAAATGAAAATACGGAACAACTGGTTATTTTTAAAAAATTCTCTTCTAGTAAGGAAGATAATCTTTAATTTATGAGAATCTTTACCAAAATATGTAAATAATCATATAAAATAAAAAAAATTTCTAAAACGTGACTTTTTAAATTACGCAAATATTCCAATTATATTCGAGCGTTACGCCGCGCAACCGAAACGGCGCCGTAGGAACTCAACACAAAACCCTAAACCTCTCTGTAGTCTGTATTATAAATTGCCCCCAACCCTCTACCTCTCTTCATCCTCTTTAGCTGCAAACTTCTTCGTTCAATCTTTCTATCTCAAATCATCAAACAATGGAATTCTGGGGTATGATTATTCTTACCATGTAGCTTTGTCTTTTAATTACAATCATGTCTTAATACTTAGCTGCGTTTATTGTTGCTCTGTCTTTTAGTTTTCAACATGTTGAATCATGTGTTCATACCTAGCTGCGTGTAGCTTATTTGGTCTGTTAATATTTTTATTTTCGTTTTTAAGCTTCTTCTTGGCGTCTGTTTAGTTAGATGTAATGAATTAATCTGTGGAACTGACTCATATTTGATTTTATGACATGTGATTAGGAGTTGAAGTCGAGGCAGGAAAGTCTCTTAAAGTGAAGCCTGATTTTGAATCTCTCATCCATGTTTCCCAGGTTCGTCAGTACTTATTCAGTTTCATGATTAGTTATATACAATTTCTTAATTGTTTTTTTGTCTCTATTGTAATAGGCATCACTTGATAAAGGGAAGAAGGGAGAAACTGCTCTGTTATATGTGACGGTTGACGGGAAGAAGCTTGTGTTGGGAACACTCTCTCGAGACAACATTCCTCAGATTAACTTTGATCTTGTCTTTGAGAAAGAGTTTGAGCTTTCCCACAGTTTGGTGAGTGGAAGTGTCCACTTTGTCGGATACAAATCCCCCAACATGGTGGAAGAGGATGACTTTTCTGATTTAGAAGAGGAGGAAGAAGAAGCTGCTGCAGTTCCTGCAGCTGTGACTGCCAATGTTGTCAAGGCTGACTCGAAACCAAAGGCCAAGCTTGTGGAAGTGAAGCCTGAATCAGACGAGGATGAGGATGACTCTGACGAGGAGGAGGATGATTCTGAAGAAAATGGATCCGACTCTGAGAAAGGAGTGAGTGTTCTATCTGTCTATGACTTGTGTTTTTCTGCCTTTTATGTTATATTTATGAGATTAGTTTGGTGACAATGCTCTATTGTGATGATTTTTTCTAGATGGATGTTGACGAGGATGATTCAGAGGATGAGGAAGAAGAAGATTCCGAGGAAGAGAAAGAAGAGACACCTAAGAAGCCTGAGGTGTCCAACAAAAGAGACCAAATGAATCTGCTTCCAAAACACCTCTTTCAGCAAAGAAAGCAAAACCAGCTACACCACACCCAGCTAAAAAGGGTGGAAAGAGTCCTATCAATGCTAACCAGAGCCCCAAATCTGGTGGTCAATCATCTAACAAGAAGTGAGTCTTCTCTTTCTCTCTTTAATGATGTGATAAGCCACTGTGTTTTGTTGGGTTGAACCGTGTGATGATGATAGTTTTGATGAATGGTGTGCACAGGCAATTCAACTCCGGCAAGCAATTTGGTTCTAACAACAAGGGCAAAGGAAAAGGAAAGGGCAGAGCCTAAGTTTTGAAGTTGGGAGTTTTGGATTGAAAGATACTGGTTTTTTATTTTTATTTTTGTTTTGTCTTAAGATTTTTATTCTAAATTGCAATTTTATAACTATTATGTATTTTCAGTATGAAAATTGCTGGATTGAGAAATAGAACTTTTTTGAATCATGAAACTTCTTTACTATAATTTTATTGATTAACCATTACTCTTAAGCATGAAATAAGTTTCCTTCTAATTTCAAAATCTGAACTGAATATTATTTTTCAAAGACCTAACTAAATCTCAAGTGAAACAATATTTTTTTTCTTCCAAACCAGAGAAATCTAATCCTGGTTCCTCTTCACAAAACCATCAAACCGAAATATAAATAAACTCCAACCAGTTTGATCAAAAAAAAAAAAACTCCAACCAAACTGAAAAATCGACTGCTATGAGTCTTTAAATGTCTACTAGGCTGGTCTTGAAAAAACGAACACTTGTCAATTCTAAAAGGGGAATTAGGCCAAAAACTACCATGGTCTGCGTAGGCTTTTGAAGTGAAAAAACCAAACTTTCGGGGAAAATTTGCTTAAAACAATGGAAGTTAGCGAAACTAGGGAAATGCCAAAAAAGCGATTAACCGTGCACGTGAGATTGAAAGCTTATGCTTAAAGACTAAACTGCCCTTATTAAATATCAAATGGACTTTCGAAACTAGGTGACGTACAACTCTAGGCTGGTAAGGAGATTTATTTGGATTTTAAAAGATAATGTAAAGATTTTGTTTAGATTTGCTAAACTTATCTCGATAACCGAAGACGCATAACACGTAACTCAATCCACAGCCACACATTCTCGACTCTACATACTCGAACATGCGGTTGTCCTTAACATGCGCCGACGGACCGCTGTCTACAAGCCCACGAGCTCAGGGTCACCACCACCACAGCAGTACCAACAAAACTGGCCAGTGGCTTGAACATGAACTTGCCCATGACTGGAAGTGAGCCAGTGAAGAAGAGAAGAGGTAAACCGAGAAATACGGACTGGAAACCTACAAAGCGCCAGTGGGTTTTGTTCTAGTGTTAGTCAATCTAGTGCAGACGGTGGTGGCTCCGGTGGAGAGGGAACCTTGCCTACTGTTAAAAAGATGGGATGACGACCTACTGATACTAACAAAGGGAAATTTTTTGGTGGGTTGGATATACCATTTAGTTAAGTTTAAGCAAGAATATCTTTCGGGTGTAGTCTTCAGTTACGGAAAAGGTTAACATGGTTAAGTTTATTTTTGGATTCATAAACTTTTTTGTAACCGATGAAGGATTGTTTTACAAAACCGATTATAAGAAATGTTAGCATTGTTTTCTTTCCAGTTAGCTTGTTAAACGATTTTGTAACCAATGATAAAATGTATTATCATGTAACGAAATTGACTTATTGTACAAGTTGCTGCCTATACCATTTAACTTTTGTAAGACAATCAATCCCAAGTTTTTACAAGTGTGATTAAACTCTACCTTTAGCCATAAATCGACTTCGTTTTGTTAGAAAATATGGAAACATGTTATAGCAATGAAACTTTCTTGTAATCGATGAGGGATGGTTTTTACAAAAACGGTTATAAGAAAGTTTAGCATGGTTTGTTTTTCCTTTTGGCTTGTTAAATTTTTTACAAAAAATATTGATTTGCTTATCATTGACACAATGTGAACTAACATAAAGATCATAGTTAGTTGTCTTATATTTTGTTCAGTGACAGAGTGAACTAATCTTGTAAAACAGGTTTGGAAATGAGCATGAGAAGTTCCAACTAATTTGTATTGAATATGCTAAATTCTCTGAGTACTATATATTGATGATAATTACAAAAAATTTGAAATGTCTAATACGACATATTAAAGAACTATGCTATGATAATATGTTAATTAGACGGTTACAATATAACAGTGATGTATATATTAAATCTTAGCATGTGTATAGAGGAGTTTAGCCGGTTATAAATGACTCAAATATTTGATTATCAAAAATGATGATTATTTGAATTTTAGCTTAGCCATACATATTAAATCCATCAAAAAAATTCAGCATATCATTTTAATTAGTTGAAGTAGTAGACGGCTACAATATATCATAGACGTATATATTAAATCTTAGATTGTGTAAAACATATTTAGCGGACTAGGATTTAAAAATATCATTCGAAAATGATGGCAATTTTAATTTTAGCTTAGCCATACATACAAAATGATGGACAATACTTTATTTGCCAACACGGATAACAACTTGAGAATAAAAACTCAGGGATATTTGACAATGCTATGCACAAGATACATAACAAGAGTCTAATAGTAAAATAGACAATGCTAACTGACATATATGATTACTATTAAGAGTAAAAGGCTATGTTCAGTAATAGCAGTTTAAATTAAAACTTGGACAGTTAAGTTTCATTAAATCCACAGACTTACATAAGATGGAACAAAGTTTATGAGCACAGATCCAACAGTATCTTACAACACATTAAAAAAGAACTAATTGGACCAATTAACAAAATAAACAGACTCATATGAAAGTATATGAACAAGAATTTTATACATTAAGACTACACTTGCATTTGAGCAAGTCATTTCTTGACAACGGAGACGATGATAGCTGTCACAGCAAAGAAACCTCCCAATGAGATGACCAGGAATTGTATTAGCATCTTCTCTCTCACACAAATAGATCTAAATCACACAAATACATTAAAAAAAAAAGAGAGAAAAGAAGTTCCAAGACTCATGCTTGTAGATATCAACCCCCCATTTGCATTGAGGCTTACAGTTTTACCCAAAACCTCTCACTTCAAGTAATAATTCATGAGTTCCTCGTCAGTCGAATGAAGTCGGAACGCATGAGCAAGCAAAGTCACCGCCACAATAGTTGCGGCGTGATCGTAGAAAGAAGCGGTGAGACTCAACAGCCATAGATTTGCGACCCATTAAAGCAAAGATTGTACTTGTTTCTAGGGTTTCTCTCTTCTTCAAACTTGAGTAGGTGAACACCCAAAGAAAGTTCTTTCTGCGTATGATAGATGAGAGAGAGACGACTGTTGAGATGTAATAGCAAGAGAAATTACAATTTCAAATTTGAAAACTTTGGTTGAAAAACTAGACTTCTCTTAAAATTTTTATCAGACAAAAAGATATGAATATGTATGCTGTAAGCGTAAAAGATTTTGCCTATTATACTACTTTTTCTCTGTTGCTTATCGTAGGGGTATCAGAGTCATATTCGACTTTGTACAGTGATCAAATAGTGGTATTTGGTATATTGTCAAATAGCATGTAATGTGTTGGTAGGAGTCCTAAATTCCCAACTTTCATTGACTTTAGAATTAATTAACAATGTTTCTATTGACTTGCCAATTTAGCACGCCGTCAGTAAATTTAGCAGAAAAATTTGACGTCGTTTATTGTTGGCGTTAACTGAAACGAATATGATTTGAAAAAAAAAAAAAGTAGACACCTAGATTCCAACTCAGGTTGATTGGATTAAATGACAAGGTATTTTACCACTAGCCTAGTGGCACTTTCAATGGAGTTACTAACACGTTTAATTTTATTTGGTACTGATTGAATATAGAAAATTCTCTACAAACATAAAAGATGTTAAATTTTCAAAAAATTGAAAAATAAAGATTTTTTTATAAAATTAATTTTGAAATTAAAAATAAAGAATTTATTTTTTCTTTAAAAAATCAAAAATCTTCCAAACTTTTCAACTTTTTTTTTAAAAAATTAATTTCTTTTTTTAAAAAATCTGATTTTTAAAAGTTGAAAATTGAACAAGATTTTTTATTTTTTTTTAAAAAAATAACTTTTTCTTTAAAAAATCAAAAATCTTCCAAAATTTTCAATTTTTTTTTTAAAAAAAAATTGAAAAAAAAATCTGATTTTAAAAGTTGAAAATTGAACAAGATTTTTATTTTAAAGAAAAAACAATATTTTAATTTTAATATTTATTTTATAAAAATATTCTTTATTTTCAATTTTTAATTTAATTTAAAAATTGAAAATT
This sequence comes from Brassica carinata, assembly GCA_016771965.1. NCBI lineage: Eukaryota > Viridiplantae > Streptophyta > Magnoliopsida > Brassicales > Brassicaceae > Brassica > Brassica carinata. The sequence continues at coordinate 62,849,318 of CM028687.1, read as the reverse complement.
TTAGAATTTTTGATTTTTAAAGTTAAAATAAAATTTTATTTATAATTTCAAAATTAATTTTATAAAAAAATCTTTATTTTTCAATTTTTTGATTGATAGCTCTATCTTGGTGATTTAACATTTGAAGAGTTTCAATTTCTTAATTATGTTTGTTGGGACAAAATTATGATGATGAAACATATCTTCTTCGACTTGTGTATTTATTAAGAGGATAAAAAATTTGACGAATAAAATTGAGATAAAAGAATATGAATACGATATTAGAGAGAGAAAAGAAGAGAATTATTTTTGAAAATGATTTTTTTATTTTGTTGTATGTTTAAAAAGAAAATTAAATGTGTTAGTAACATATCTTCTTCGACTTGTGTCAGATGTGTTTTATCTAATTACAAAGGCTATTGTCGTCTTTAAAACTCAACAATCTATTACACGTACACATATGTTTTACTGTTATTGGCATTTCCTTAATTTTTCTATCTTTCTTCGTTTTCCACCAAATTAGTTCTATTTTTTTCTAGAATATTTCTTTGGCGGTGGATAGATTTTTTGAATATTTTGTTGTACTGTATTGTCAAATTAAAATACTGGAACAACTAGTTATTTTTAAAAAATTCTCTTCTAGTAAGGAAGATAATCTTTAATTTACGAGAATCTTTACCAAAATATGTAAATAATCATATAAAATGTCAAAATTTCCAAAACGTGAATTTTTTAATTACGCAAATAATATTCCAATTGTACTCGAGCGTTACGCCGCGCAACCGAAACGACGCCGTAGGAACTCAACACAAAAACCCTAAACCTCTCGCTCTGTATTATAAATTGCCCCCAAAACCTCGACCTCTCTTCATCCTCTCTCACAGCCGTTTCTTCATTCAAACCTCTCCTTCTCAAATCATCAAACAATGGAATTCTGGGGTATGATTCTTCTCTCTATGTAGCTTGGTCTTTTAGTCACAACCATGTGTTCATACTTTGCTGCGTTTATTTTAGCTTTTGTCTTTTAATTTACAACATGCTTGTTGAATCATGTGTTCATACTAAGCTGCTGCCTTTAGCTCATCTGGTCTGTTAATTAGATGATACCAACGGAATAGTGATTGATCTGTGGAACTGACTCATGTTGATTTTATTTATTAAATGTGATTAGGAGTTGAGGTTCTGGCAGGGAAGTCAGTTAAAGTGAAGCCTGATTTTGAATCTCTCATCCATGTTTCCCAGGTTCGTTAATACTTAATTCAGTTTCATGATTAGTTGTTGTGCAGCTTCTTAATTGTTTTTGTCTCTATTGTAATAGGCATCACTTGATAAAGGGAAGAAGGGAGAATCTGCTCTGTTATATGTGACGGTTGACGGGAAGAAGCTTTTGTTGGGAACACTCTCTCGAGAGAACATTCCTCAGATTAGCTTTGATCTTGTCTTTGAGAAAGAGTTTGAGCTTTCCCACAGTTTGGTGGGTGGAAGCGTCCACTTTATTGGATACAAATCCCCCAACATAGCCGAAGAGGATGACTTCTCTGATTTAGAAGAGGAGGAGGAGGAGGAAGCAGCTGTTCCTGCAGCTGTGACTGCCAATGTTGTCAAGGCTGACTCGAAACCAAAGGCCAAGCTTGTGGAAGTGAAGCCTGAATCAGACGAGGATGAGGATGACTCTGACGAGGAGGAGGATGATTCTGAGGAGGATGGATCTGACTCTGAGAAAGGAGTGAGTGGTTCTATCTGTCTATGACTTGTGTTTTTTCTGCCTTTGATGTTATATTCATGAGATTAGTTTGGTGACGATTCTCTGTTGTGATGTTTCTTTCTAGATGGATGTTGACGAGGATGATTCAGAGGATGAAGATGATTCTGAGGATGACGACGAGACACCTAAGAAGCCTGAGGTGTCCAACAAAAAGAGGCCTAATGAATCTGCTTCCAAAACACCTCTTTCAGCAAAGAAAGCAAAACCAGCTACACCACACCCAGCTAAAAAGGGTGGAAAGAGTCCTATGAATGCTAACCAGAGCCCCAAATCTGGTGGTCAATCATCTAACAAGAAGTGAGTCTTCTCTTTCTCTCTGATAAGCCATTCTGTTTTTGGTTGAACCGTGTGATGATGATAGTTTTGATGAATGGTGTGCACAGGCAATTCAACTCGGGCAAGCAGCAATTTGGTTCTAACAACAAGGGCAAAGGAAAAGGAAAGGGCAGAGCCTAAGTTTTGAAGTTGGGAGTTTTGGATGAAAGAAATCGGTTTTTGTTTTTATTTTTAATTTTGTTGTCTTGAGATTTTTATCTAAATTTCAGTTTTATAACTATTATGTAATTTCAGTATGAAAATTGCTGGATTGAGAAAGAAAACTATTTTTAAATTATGAAACTAGTTTACTATCCATTTTTATTGATTAGCAATTACTTAAAGCATGAAACTAGTTTCCTTCTAATTTCAAAATCTGAGTTGGGTATTATTTTTTCATCAAAGATCTAACCAACCTTAATCACAAAACCAACAAACTAAAATATAAATAAACTCCAACCAAACAGAAACAAACCGGCGGATGTTAAAGGTCTTGAAAAATACAAACATACATCAATTCTAAAACCAGAGTAAAATCCAAGTCATCTATTTTATTAATTCAGAAGTACACTTTAAAAATCTTAGTTTTCAAACATTCTGATGGCGTCATTAAGACTATTAATTAAATTTCCTATTTTAGTCTTTGTCTTTTCGGTTCCATTAATGTGTTGTCTTAAAATAAAATTTAACTTCCATTCTCTAATTAAATCAATTTCAATTTTATCTTTATTATTAAAATAGTTTCCTAATATTTCCTAAAATAATTTTAGCATTAATATGACGATTTAATAATTTCCTAAAATAACTATTTGTTATATAATTCACTTTTATTAATTCTTTACAAATCTTAAATCAACATTTTAATATATTATATATCCATAAAATCTGAATAAATGAATCGATGTTACAAAATCTATACTTTATTTATCTATTTTATGTATCTTACTAACTCATAGTTATTTATTTCGACATATTTGAAATTATCGAAATTGAATAATATATTTCATATTATTTATTTCGACATATTTGAAATTATCGAAAATGAATAATATATTTCATATATAATGTATCATTATCTCTCTTTTTATTTATTTTCCGTATTCTTTATATAATACTAAATATTCGTGACACATTTGATTGTTAATAAAAATGTAAAAAAAATTCAATGTAATAAAACTAACTATTACAAATGCATCATTGGTATAAGCAAAAAAAAAATAAAAAATAAAATAAATACCCGCCCGGTCGGGCGGGTCAAGATCTAGTTGTTCTTAAAATCGAAACTGCAAGTGTTAAAAAAAGTTGTAGTATCTCTTCATACTTTGACATGTCCCTTCTCCTAACTCTTCAAGGTCAACAACAACTTCACAAGAAGGAGAGCATCTCCTCAATCTCAAGAGTTCCATCAAGATGTTTGACTCTTCGTTCATTCTCCCACGACGCAAACACAGCTTCAACTTCTTGAGCACCGCCGAGTTCTCCAGGAAGTACTTCACTAGTTCGATTTCAGCTACAGCTCCTCTTATCGGTGTTCTTATCTCAACGCACTCCAGTGATGATCTTAAACATGCTGGAATTGAAGATGAAGAGAGAATAAGTACTTCGTTCACCTTAAACTCCTCAAGGTCCTGCCAAATTAAATCATTCAAGAACTGTGTCACGATGCTGTGAAGAAAACTAATAGAAGATAAAGGTAAAGTTTCATCATCACCAAGACAAGTGATTTGAGATTTGGAAAGCTCTGAAGAATGTTTGGTAACTTTCCCAAGTCGGAGTTACAGAAGTACGCACGAAACCAGATCAAGTAAGGAAACTGAGGAAGCGGTTCGTGTTTCAAGTAGAGAGAGATGATCTGCAACACACACACACAAACATAACATAACTTGTCATCCAAGGAAACATTCAAAATGTTTGGTAAGTCCATTCACACACACACACCTGTAAAGTTATTTCACAAAGACTCATGCCCCTAATGGTAGATAGCATGGTGAATAAGTTTCTCACTGCACTTCTCTTCGAGGAGTCAATCACATCCGTGTCAAAGGCAATATCAAAGCTGACATTAACACTCACCTCGGCAGATAAACTTAGCTTGCTTATCACGAAACTTGTCGACTGGTGATCTTCGAGATTCAAATAGGTAAGCCCGGGAGCATCAATCACAACAGCTTTTACGGTGTCCTCACTATCCATATAGTTGTTACCATGGAGATCAACCACAAGACTCGTTAATGACTTAGAACGCACTCGTAAAACCCTAATGTCATACTCTGAATCTTCTTCATATGTAACAACTTCTAACTTTTCAAGAACCGGACAAGACGAGATAAGCTTCTCCAGAAAGGCATCACTAGCGTAAACGTTGTCTACTAAATGCATGATTTTGAGGCAAGGTAGAGAAACATATTCAGAATCTGCCAACGAGACACTATGGAGTTTCAAGGATACTAGAGTCACACAGGTGTAGATGCTTAGTGGCATCATCTCTGCATTCCAAGGATATGAGAATATTATATCTAGATGTTGAAGTTTAACTGCATTGTTGATCCACTGTGTGATCAAGTAAGAGGGATCAAGATAAGCACTTTTAAGAGCAAACTTCCATAACTCACTACTAAAGATATCTTGACTGGCTCTCCCAAAGGCAAAAACAAGTTTGAGCTTGTGTAAGCATGATGAGCCTTTGGATACATATTGAGAGATGAAGCTTGCGAAGGCGGTGTAGTTAGGGAAATCATGAGTGTACAATTCCACAAGAGGTACCGAAAGCCAGATAGTTCTCCATCTGGTAGACAGAACACTAGTCGTAGCAGCTATCTTTGTACGAACATTAGAGAGTATTTCACACAGCAAGTGATCAGGTAAGAAGCTTATCCTGTCTTCTCTAGTTCTGCCACATGTTACTCTTCTCTCGCTCATTGTTTTGCTCCACGTTCAGACACAAGATCTGCATCACAGTACGAAACTGGAATCTTAACACAAAAGCTATTTGAATCTTCAGTTAATATGCATAGGCAAAATTGTAGTGAACGTGAATCTATTCGAAACTGGAGCAGAAAAAAAAAATCTAAGCAGGAGAAACTTAGAGAGCAAGCAACATCGCTTAATGGGATTAGGGTTTCATATTTTTTTGAAACTATTTAGAGAAGTGTTGAGCAAGATTGTTAAACAAGAAAGGTCGCACCGCACTGGAGCTCTCTCGTTGCCTCTCAGATTCACTAGTGGCTTCAGCAGATTCGTCTTCTAGGGTTTGGATTTGTAAATATGGTTTGCTTCCCAAGAGTCATCTTCAGAGTATATAAAGGTAATATTTTTTCGCGCGAGATTGTTGGCTTGGATAACATCAAGAATATATTTTAATCAAATGTCGAAAATACAGTACATAATTTAATTCTTTTAAATAATATTAAAGAAAGTGTTCAGTACTTTTATACGATCTTTATAATGTGGAAAATCAAGGTTTTTTTTTTTGAACAAGAATCCGGTATATCCTGGCAACCATTGAGATGAGTTCAGACTAACAGTGAATTGAGGTGAGTTCAGACTAACAGTGAGTGTCCTTAGCAACCTATGTTATCAGCCTACGTTATCGGTCGGAGTACGCCTCATCATCAGACACTAGGAAAATCTTAGTTTTAAATTTTATCCTCATTGGTCAGCGGAATTCGAACCGGATCAGTATTAGAGCTGAAACTCCTTCGAGACCACTGAACCATCCTTGGTTGGTTAAAATCAAGGATCTTAAACTTGCTGATGGTGCAGATATGGCTCAAGAGAAGACAATTAGAGTTGTAAAGTTATAGAATTCTCAAGCATCATCTATAACTAGTGGCTAAAAATCTCACAAAGTCATCATCATAATAGAAAATTCAACAACAAACAAAAAACAATAATCCAAATGCAGTCTAACAAATCAACTTGAGTTGAACAACAACTTCACAAGAAGGAGAGCATCTCCTCAATCTCAAGAGTTCCGTCAAGATGTTTGACTCTTCGTTCATTCTCCCACGAGGCAAACACAGCTTCAACTTCTTGAGCACCACCGAATTCTCCAGGAAGTACTTCACTAGTTTAATTTCCGCTCCAGCTCCGCGTATAGGTGTTTTTATCTCAACGTACTCCAAGGATGATCTTAAACATTCCGAAACTGATGATGAGAGAATAAGTACTTCCTTCTCAAGATTACTCAACTCCTGCATATTAAAACAATTCAAGAAATATAGATGAGTTATAACATCTATAGATGTGAACAAAACCAATATATAATATAAAAGGTAAAGATTCATCACCAAGACAAGGGATTTGAGATTTGGTTAGCTCTCAAGAATGTTTGGCAAATTTCCCAAATCAGAGTTATACAAGACCGCATGTAATCTGATCAAGTAAGGAAACTGAGGCAGTGGTTCATGTTTCAAGTAGAGACATATGCCCTGCAAACACATTAAAAAACTTTTTCATTCAAAATGCTCAATTAATCAAACCCATTGACACAGATAATGCAATACATGTATACCTCTAAAGTTGTTCGACGTAAAGTCATGTCCCTTACGCCGCTTACGGTGGAGAGCATAGTGAAGAAAAGTCTCACTAGTATTCTCTTTGAGGAGCCAATTAAAGCTAGATCAAAGTCCACATCAAAACTGACACCAATGTCTACCTTAGCAGATGAACTCAAATTGGTTATTACATAACTTATGGACCGGTTATCTTTAAGATTCAAATAGTTGAGTCCAGGAGCATCAATCACAACAACCTTACGATTATTGTACCAACACTCTCTCCCATAGAGAACAACTACGAGACTCTTTAATGACTGAGAACTCACTCTTAAAACATCAAAGTCGTACTCTGCAACTCTGTTTCTAACAAATGTTAAATCTTCAAGAACCGGGCAAGATGAGATAAGCTTCTCAAGAAGAGCATCACTAGCATATAGGTTGTCTACTAAAGGCATAGTCTTGAGACGAGGTAGCGAAACATACTCAGAATCATCAGCCAGTATCACGTTATGGAGTTTCAAGGATACAAGACTCAAACAGGTGTAGATGCTTAGTGGAGTCATCTCAAAAATACAAGGATATAAGATATCTAGATGTTGAACTTTACGTGCAACTGCATTGTCGATCCACTGTGTCAACAAGACAGAGGGATCAAGATAACCACTCACAAGAGCAAGGTCCCATGATGACATGCTAGAGATACCTTGAATAGGTCTCTCAGAGCGCAAAGCAAGTTTCAGCTTGTGTAAACATGATGAGTCCTTAGAGAAATCTAGAAACCTAGAAATGAAGCTAGCCAAGGCAGTGAAGTTAGGGAAATCATCAGTGTGCAAATTCAAGACAGGAGTCGAAAGCCAGATAGTTCTCCATCTGGTAGACAAAACACTAGTCACTACAGCCGTCTTTGTAGGAACATCAGAGAGTATCTGACACAGCAAGTGGTCGGGTAAGAAGCTTATCCTGTCCTCTTCAGTTCTGCGACGATATGCTACTCCTCTCTCGCTCATTGTTTTCTTTCAGGTTCAGACACAAGATCTGCATCACATTACGAAACTTAATGAGCTTAACACAAAAGCAATTCGAAACTGGAGCTGACAAAAAAAAAATCCAAGCAGGAGAAACTTAGAGAACAAGAAACATTGCTTAACGGATTTAGGGTTTCACTATTTTCTGAAATTAAGATTCCGTATATTAACAAGAAAGATCTCACCGCACCGAACTCTCTAATGGCTTCGGCAGATTCGTCTTCTAGGGTTTGGATTTTTAAATATTGTTTGGTCCCGAAGAATTCTCTTTACACTAATATACGGAATCTTAATTTCACGCAAGATAGTTGGCTTGGAAAACATCAAAATATACAATTTCATAAAAATACCCCAACTAAATTTTATTAAATATTTAATACCTAAACTTTTTTGCTACTCAAACTAATTATTTATTCATTTTAATACACTTACTTTTAAAAATATATTTAATTTAATACCTAAAATATGCTTTTTAATAAAAATATTAGTAAGTTTCAAACAATTTTTTTTAAAAGATCTCTAAAACTCAAAAACTAATCTCAAAATTTCCAAATTTTGTTTTAAGTTTTGGGATAAAGGTAACTAAATTTTTGATAATCTTAAAAATTTATAATGTAGGTCTTAGTTTTAATTTCAAATTTAATTTGTTTCATAAAGTTTAAAACTAATTTATTATTTTATTTTAGAATTATGTTTTTAACAATTTTAAAATTTTATCCAAAATTAAGTTAATTTAGTTCTTAAATCTTAAAATAAAATCTGAAATTTATAAGATTTTGTAAAAACTCAGAGATTTTTTTAAGTTTTGCCAAAAAATTCCTTAATTTAATTCTCTAAATAATATAAAAGTTGTACAATGCTTTAATTTGATCTATAAGATGTGGAAAATCAAGAATGTTAAACTTGCTGATGGTGCATAGATGGTTTAAGAGAAGACCAAAAAAAACTGTGTAGTTAAGCATCATCAATAACTAGTGACCAAAAAGCTCACAAAGACTTCATAATAGAAACTTCAACAACAAAAGAAAAACAAAAATACAAAACCTGAAAAACTCAAATGCAGTCTAACAAAACCAGCTTGAAAATGCTAACTCTTGATATTCATAGTGGATTCATCAGTCGGGTTTAGGGTTTCTAAATATTGCTTGGTTCCAAAAAATTTTCTATACATTTAATATACATAATCTTTTCTCGTGTTGTGAATAAAGAGAGTTGTGTGTAAATCTTATTCTCATATTCCATTCGACCAGAGGTCTATATATATATACATGAGATAAATCCTAGTCCTAATGGTAATAGGAAATAGTACATATATATTCCTTATACAATATATAAAAGGATAAACATTAACATATAGATAAATATGGAAATATCCCAATCTTCTAAGGCATTAGAGATTGGGCCTGCTGGATGGATGAACGGGCTTTGATGACTTGGGCTTGTTCATGGGTCGATCACCAAGTGATCCTTAACACTCCCCCTTGATCGACACATCCAGGCTCAAGGTTCATTCATGCTTTGATATTGCCTCATTAAAACCTCTCTGAAAAACCCAAAACCCAATGTGGTAAAAGGAAACCAAGGACGGAAAAAGAGTACAACACATGAACTCCCCGATGACTACATCTTGAAGATCCTTCTATTTGGTGCACTCCATTCTTGTAGATGATCTTCTTGCTTCTTGATGTAGCAATAGTTCCTTTGTCGGATTGTAACATGTCTCCCATATCTTCTGGAACTCCACTGAGACATGGTCAAGACGTGTAGCCCTACAGCTGATCACTCCGTGAACTGGTCTCTCTATAGCTGGTCACTCCATGTGATGGTCGGACGGCTAATGACTTGTACTCGGATAGATTTTCAATCCTTGATCAAATTGTACCTGCAGTTTCTCTTATGTCCCACAGACATATGTATATATAGATCATATGGCTTAGCCATACTGTTGACACTTTAATATATATACTTGCTCATTAAACTATGGATCTATTTGGCTTTAACCAAATATGTTTCTAGTTACACTCTTGTGTCATTGTGGATTTCTTTTATCCATTGATAAATATAAGGGTTCCTTTATAATCCCACACAATAATCTTTGTTTAAAACAAAGTGATCCAAAGTTTTCCTTTGATGGCTTCCCATGACTTTCTTTATTTTAGATCAAACCACGTGCATATGCATGAGGGTCAGGTTATGGACTTAGTCCATTCATGCCTGCATCTCGCCAATCAATGGTCGAGGTATTCATTGCTCAATGTTGCTGTAACAACATGGCTTATACGTGGTGATTATATAAGTGAGGTTTGCATACAACCTATGCTTCCTTTAGAACCTTATTTCTATCACTTATACTTCAGATTATCTATACTGATAGTTAGTACCTTAAGTCCATTCCATGACCTAAGCTCATATCCTTTTGCCATATGAATATTTGAGCTGAAAACTAAGTCGGACATGGTCATGGTCGGCAAGGACTTAATGGCATGGACCAGATGACTTTCTTTGCCTTCCCTTGTGGTCATCTTCCACCTCATTATATGGTTTAGGACGTGGTTATCACTTATAAACACGCCTATGGTTTGCAGCAATTTTATTGCAGTCATAACACATATAAATATGGTCTGTTTATCCAATGGTTTGAACCATTCAAACTTTCTATGGATTTGTCCAGTATATACACAAGGATTTTACTTCATAATTTATGGACTGGTTGTTCTTGATAGAACTTATTTACTAAGTATAACTTAGTCCTTTATATACAGTTGTTTCTAATACAGTCCATGAACAGCTTTCGAACGACACTGTTTTATGAGAATTCCTTTTCTCATCCTTTAAGATCTCTTGGATCATAAGTTATATAGGTACCTCTATATCCTTTATCCAGTGAATATCATAGTGCTTACTACTTCATTATCCCTTTCCAGACCTTATCCAATTTCGGATTGTAGTAGCATCCACCACATAGGAATTTATTTCCTTGTAACATGTTCCTTAGTCTTTTGGATAACCTTGTGTATTAAGCCATTCATTGAATGCTTTAGGTATGGACATGGACGACCCTTTGCCTATCGGTTATGTCCTACATCTCACGGTATCACAAGACTCTTATGTCATCGGGTCGATGGCATTTCCATATTACATATGTCCCATACCATCTCCTTTATTTAACCTTAAAACCTCCGTTCCTTTATGATTTTATGAGTACTCTAACGTGGGTTAATGATCCTCTCTTTACTCAAGTGCTTTCTTTCTCATGAGATTTATGTATATATACATCATTGGTGTTAACACTCTTATGTTGTTCCATTATGTTCGGACATGATCTTGATCAATTTGAGATTCTTATCAAGGACCTTTGTTTACCTTTATAGCTTGGCGTCCCAAGACTATATGGTTTGGTACCTTAGATGTTTAGCTGCAGCCTTTTCTCAATGTCTGTTCGGTTTCCTTAGTGAACCGGATCCTTTATTATGAGCACCTTTTCTTTCTATCCGAGGTTCCTTTTCTTATGGAACATACTCGTCTATCCTTTAGACTTTATAGCACTTGATTATGTCTCTACCAGGACATTTATTTCGTGGTGCTAAGCTGGAATGACTTAGTCATTGGGTCTAATCTGTCTGGCTATCATCTAATATGATTTTTCTTAGTATGGACGTCCATGATTTATAATCTATGGTCGAGGATCTTGCCAAGACAGGGATGATTCATACCAATCCGTTTCATATATTATTTACCAGCTTATAGCTTTCTCTATTTAATGTTGGATAGACGGATATACAATCCGTGTCCTTTAACCATAATCTAATCACCCATGTTAGGTTCATGGTTCCTTTGGATTCGTGGGAGAAATACATTTTCCTTATCTAACATATATTCCCATTCTATCTCATTTCCTTATGAGGTTCCATCCTAGACGGAACATATATTTGTGGTGGTCTATATATTATCTCTTAGGATGGTGTCTGGATTATGACCCTTTATCATACTTTAGATGGGAATATCTATGCTTTACTTTAATGGTCTGATGCATCATTCCCTTCATACATGTAAATACTTTGATGTCTCCAAGCATATAGACTTTTAGTCTTTATGATTAATATGTCCTTAATCAAATATCTTTGTGACCTCTGTATGGAGAGTCAGAGAACTAGAAGTTCATATATCTGATTGTCTTTAAAGGACAATATGTCTGAGTTTAACTTGGCCGCTAGATTATGGTGTGTTCATGTATCATAGGGTTATCCTCTCTCCCCCTCATGAACATACTGTGATCTGCGGATGCTCATGACTTTTCTCATGACTTTTATAGTCTAAACCTCATAGGTTATGGCTCTATAGGCCAAGTTATCACGTTTTGGCTATCATGTTCATGGTTTTATAGTATGGTCATGTGCCACACGGAGTGTCTATTCTCCCCCTCATGAACATGCTATAAAATCGTTTGTCCCTTACACAAAGATAATATGCCATTTCGTGATGCTTTGTGACAATCAAACCTTATGAATTTCCCATGTGTACATGTTTCACAATGTGAGATTTATGGGATAATTCTTTTGTGCCTTTAAACTTTACATCAAGTTTATTTTTCGATCGAATGACTAATTCGTGTACCATTAAGTATAATTTCGTGGTCAACCTTTCAGGTTACCTTAAAACCACTTGTTCCTTATCATACTGATCCCTTGCATAGTCTAGATCAATATGGAGAGTAAAATCTTGACCCCTTTGGCGATTTTCCTTAAAAAAAATCTGTAGGATTTTTCTTCCCTTAATCCATGAAAAATCTGTAGGATTTTTCTTCCCTTAGTCCATGGAAACCATTTTTCTCTTGAGTTGATCATACTGATCCCAATACTCAATAGAACTTATATGTGTGGGTAAAAAAAACCTTTGGTCAAGAAACTGATCCCATGTTTTCATTTGTCATAAGAAAAAAAATTTCCATCAAGCAAATAAATAAAAACCTTTTATTAATGCTTTGTAAATGACAAGTTAAAATGAAAACAACACCAAATCATAAAATAAAATTCAGAACATCGAAATCCCTTTATTCGATGAATAAATCAAGATCACTATCCACGTGAGTCCACTCGGATTCTTCCTCCTCAGCTTCATCAGCTTCAGGAAATATCTGATCAAATTCTTGTCTCAGCCTGTATATGTACATGATCTCATCAAATTCCTTGATGTTCTTTGCTCTTATCTGCTCCTTCTTCTCAACCGCAAATAGGAGGTTGAGTAAGTCGAAGTAAGTGGTGCACATACTGGCGTGATATGATAACCTCACATCCTGCGGATGGATCGTTTCACGAGTCTTAACGAGCTTGTCCTCGTTGGTTATCAATTCACCACACAGATTAAGAGTATAGGAGATTCTCATAAGGTCAGAATGATAGTCTCCCACGGACTCATAATCCTGGAACCTGAGCTCACGCCATTCTCTTTCAGCTTCATGTACTACTGATTCTGAGTATTTGTTATTCAATGAATACCAGAGATCATGAGGATCCTTAATGTACTTGTACATCGTTGTCAGTTCCTCACATAGATGATTCTTCATGATTTTGAGGGCCCATTGCCTCTCACACGCAATGGTATCATTGTTGAATTTGACACACTCCCACAGTCCCCTAGACTTTAATGTGCCAGAAGTGTTCATGGTCCATACAACATAGTTTTCTCCGGAGAGATTTAGGACATCGTATTCGAAGTTGTCCGATCTCGACATCTGAATCATATTAAACAATGATCAGTTAGTTTCTCATGCCATATGGCTATGTAAGGAAACTTAGGCTCCCACGGCCATATAGACAATAAATGTCGTTTGATTATAAAGCCATTATATAATCAAGGCTCCCATGGCCACTCATCAATATGAGATTTCAAGCAAGTGATTTAAACAATCTAGAACTAAATAATAGATTTATAAATCAAACTATATGACCAGGATGCTTGAATCAATCAATAAAAATCTCAATAATTATTCAGATCAAGCAAAATAATTTACTAAGTCGACCAGGATGCGAGCAATCAACACAAAATATCAAACATGAAAAATCGGGTGATATTTGGTTTTAGGGTCCGCATGGGGTCGAGGGTCGAACCAGGTTCAGGGTTGAACCAGGGTCGGGGTCGAGCCAGGGTAAGGGTAAGCCTGGGTTTGAGGATAAACCCGGGTCAGGGTCGAAGGTTAAACCTCAATAAGCCCGTGTAAGGGTCAGGCCCGGTTAGGGCGAGGGTTAACCCCGGGTAATCCCCGGGTTTGGTTTAAACATAAAAACTTTTGGATTTAAAATTTAAAACTCTTTTAGGGTTTTCGAAAATTTGGTTTAATTACAGGACTAGCATATTGCAATTTAACAAAATCTAGCAATTTCAGAAATTTAACAATTTCACATAGTCTCAATATGGAAAAAAATAAAATACCATATTTCCAAATTTTAATCAGTTCGAAATTTTAATATGAAACTAGAACCTCAGATTTGATAAATTTCTATTTTTAATCAATCAGCAAAACAATATGGAAATTGTGCTAAAAAAATAGAAAATCGGATTAAAAAAAGGAAAATTTCGATTTTAATCAACTTTGTCAAATTTTAAACTTCCAATTCGATTTAAACAGTTCCAAATTACTCAATTAACAATTCTAAAAATCAAATCAAGCAATCAGGAAAGTAAAAAAAAACGAAATCAAGTTTAAATAAATTAGGGTTCTTGAAGAATTCGATCAAAATTTATGTTTTTAAGGGGTTTGATCGATTTCTTTTTGGTTTCAGGTTTGGGGTTTGATTGAGTTTTCTCAAATCAATTGTTTTTCGAGATTCAGAAGCAAATATTGCTTTGATTTTAATTGGTTTCCCAATCTCTAATCGAACTTATGGTTAATGAGCTCCGATTTACTCATGGAAGGGATTGGACTTATTAAAACTAGGGTTTTTATGGGGTTTTGCAAAGTTTTAGAAGTCATATCCTTTAATCAATCAATCTCAAATTCGATTATGGTTCTCTGTAGAGTTTCAGATTTTATTTACCTTAACTTTGAAGAATCTGAACTGGACCACGAGATAGAAAGAGATGGAATTGAATTTGTCCTAGTTCCTTGCAGGTACAAGTTGACGGCGCTTCAAAGAACAGGGCTAGAGGTCGCGTCCGAGATCGTATGGAGTCGAGGTCGGCAGCGTTGGATTCCTCTCTTCAAGGGCTTTGATTCGGTAGGTCGTTCGTCTACTGGTTCCTTGTGGTTGAGGAAAACGAGTAGATTGAAGGTGGCGGCCGAACTAGGGTTTTAGAGATTTTTAGGTTAGCTCGAGTTTTGGAGGCTCGTGCTGATAACGTGTTGTGAATAAAGAGAGTTGTGTGTAAATCTTATTCTCATATTCCATTCGACCAGAGGTCTATATATATATACATGAGATAAATCCTAGTCCTAATGGTAATAGGAAATAGTACATATATATTCCTTATACAATATGTAAAAGGATAAACATTAACATATAGATAAATATGGAAATATCTCAATCTTCTAAGGCATTTAAGATTGGGCCTGCTGGATGGATGAACGGGCTTTGATGACTTGGGCTTGTTCATGGGTCGATCACCAAGTGATCCTTAACATCTCGCACTAGATTACAGGATTATTGGAAAACATAAAAATATATAAATGTCATAAAATACAGTCAAATTAGTTCTGAAAATAATATACCCTCCACTTAAAGTAAGATTTTCAAAATTTTATTTTTGTTCTACAAAAAATAGTTTATATATATTTTTAAAGTACTCTTAAATATTTTTTTTTTAAATATTTGATAATATTTGAATTGATTAAATGATATTGGTTGATAATTATGGGAAAATGTATAATATATATAAATAATAAATTTAATAGTATATATTCATTGAATTCTTAATATACGTGAATACTTTGAAAAATACTTCTTTAAAAAAAATGAGGGAGTATTAAATATGTAGAGTATTTTAATTTAAAATATATAAGATGTGAAAAATCAAGAATGTTAAACCTGCCGAGGGTGCAGAGATGGCTTAAGCGAAGACAAACAAAAACTGTATAATTATCAATACTATTAAAAGAGAAGGAGTTTTAATAAATCTATTTAAAAAGGTTGTTTGGACCCTTTCATTAGACTAACATTTTTTTGGTCTTTCCTTATATTTCTCTAACTATATCATAATAAATGTTTTTTCAAGGTTACTGCACCATTTTATTTAATTCATTATTTTTTTAGTCTTACCTAATATTTTCCCAATTATCTCTAACTATTAAGGTCTTACCATATATTTCTCCAACTATACCGTTCTGATATCTTGTTACCATGAGTCGAAAAATCTACCTATTCATTATTAATTATTTCTATTATATATAACCAAAGGTTATAAGTACGTTTTTCAACACATATATTCTTTTCATTTTCTTTCTACTGATACAAACTTTTCATTCGGCAAAAGATACCTACATAAAACAGACTCACAAAAGAAATATGTATGCCTCATTGTGTCTATATTAATAATTATTTGAAGTTTGGTGTGACAAAATAAATATCTATACGACTTCAAATGGTAAAGGCGATGATTCTGATAATGGCATCATGTACTTGGTGCTTCAAAAATGTTATCATTTACGAAACTATATACTCTTCATGGATGTGTTCAAAAAAAAATACTCTTCATGCATGGATATAGGTTAGGTAGAAAAATGGTTCTATATATTTTCCAAACTTTCACATATCAACATTTTATGAATCTTAAATATGTATTATAATTCATTAAAATGTAAAAAAAAAACATTTTAATAAATTTTGTATTTTTCAACTTAACAACTTTAAAATATCCAAATATTTTTATGCCATCTTATTCATTCAAAATATCTAAGTCAAATAATTAGCTCAAAATACAGTAATACTAAATCATTTTCTAGATTTTGCACAAGATACTAGATCAACAATTGTCAAAATACGAAAATTCATCGTTACGGGTGATACTATAATTACATTCTAATATATTGAATCAGTTATAACAAATAAATGCATGAAATTATTTATGGAACTTGAAAACATATTTTATTGACGGGAGATTTAGTTGGAATCGCATATCATAATTATTTTTAAAATGTATTACGAAGAAAATTATTTAATGAACAATTATTTCGGATTAGATTTATGGCAGATATACTTAAGTTAAACTTTCCTATTATATAGATAACAATAAATTATTTAATTGCCCATTTAAATGAATATATTTTCCGTAACTTGAAAGCCTTTAAGTATTTTAACTGATAATAAATTAAATATTTATAAATAAAATTATAACTAATTTGGATTATATATCTTTAAAAATCAATTTTCTGATCCAAGCTGAAAAAATAAATTTCTGATTATACCAAAAAATATTTAAAATATTCAAATACACCTAATATACACAAAATATTTTGGGTACTTTAGATATCCAACAAGATCTCGATAAGATATGTACTCACAGAAACTTGCATGTCTAAAAAAATACTCAATAGATACTTTGCTGAACCTGGACCAAATCAAACATGTATTATCGGATTGCTTTTGGTTTAGATATTCAGATACGGGTAATATATTCTTAAGAAAATTTTACATAGTGTTCATACAAAACTTTCAAATAAATTAATTCATAAATTATAATTTTTTAAAATATATATATTTTCGATATAATACGATTTTATAACATAATAATGTATATCAATCATAAAATACTATTTCATATCAAAATATATTTAATTTAAAAATAATCCGCTTTCGAAGCGCGGGTCAAAATCTAGTAAAATTCTTAAACATCATCAATAACTAGTGACAATTAAACCTCACAAAGACATCATAATAAAAACTTTGTAAAACACTATTTATTTACTCTGGAAATAAAAGTTGTAGTATTGTAAAAAAATTGCTATGAAAATAAAACTCTTTGCAGAAATTTTTTAATTTTCTAGAAATTTTTTTGGTTGTAATGTTTTAAAGAAAGGAAAATTCTATTGATTGTGACGTATAATAGATCCAGACTAAATTTTAGCTGTTTAAAACATTTGGAGATACAACCAATCACCCTATAATTTTTAAGCCAGAGAGTAATCAAATTCTTGTTGTTAAAAGGGAAACGGCTAGTGTTACAAAAAGGTGTAGTATCTCATCATACTTTGACAAGTATCTTCTAACTCTTCAAGTTGGACAACAACTTCACAAGAAGGAGAGCATCTCCTTAATCTCAAGAGTTCCATCAAGATGATTGACTCTTCGTTCATTCTCCCACGACGCAAACACAGCTTCAACTTCTTGAGCACTGCTGAGTTCTCAAGGAAGTATTTTACTACTTCCATTTCAGCTACAGCTCCTCTTATTAGTGTTTTTATCTCAACGTGCTCTAGGGATGATTTTAAACATTCTGGAACTGATGATGATGAGAGAACAAGTAGTTCGTTCATCTCAAACTCCTCCAGTTCCTGCATATAAATCATTCAAGAATTGTTTCATGATGATAATAAAACCATATAATATGTAAGGTAAAGTTTCATCACCAAGACAAGGGATTTGAGATTTGGACAGCTCTGAAGAATGTTTGGTAACTTTCCCAAGTCAGAGTTATAGAAGACCGCATTGAACCGGATCAAGTAAAGAAACTGAGGAAGCAGTTCGTGTTTCAAGTATAGAGAGATGATATGCAAAGTTGTTCCACTTAGAGTCATGTCCCTTACGGTAGATAGCATGGTGAAGAATGTTCTCACTACACTTCTCTTTGAGGAATCAATCACAGCCGTGTCAAAGGCCATATCAAAATTGACATTAACATTTACCTTAGCAGAAAAACTTAGCATCCTTATCACGAAACTTGTCGACTGGTAATCTTCAAGACTCAAATAGTTAAGTCCAGGAGCATCGATCACAACAGCTTTCCCAGTGTTCGTACTATCCATATACGTGTTACCGTCTAGATCAACTACAAGACTCTTTAATGACTTAGAACGCACTCGTAAAACCCTAAGGTCGTACTTTGTATTTTCGTTTCTAACAACTGTTAAATCTTCAAGAACCGGACAAGATGAGATAAGCTTCTCAAGAAAGGCATCATTAGTGTAAATGTTGTCTACTAGATGCATAATCTTGAGACAAGGTAGAGAAACATACTCGGAATCAGCCAATGACACATTAGAGAGTTTCAAGGATACTAGAGTCTCACAGGTGTAGATGCTTAGTGGCATCATCATCTTCACAATCCAAGGATATAAGATATCTAGATGTTCAACTTTACGTGTAACTGCAGTGTTGATCCACTGTGTCATAAAGTAATAGGGATCAAGATAACCAGTCGCAAAAGCAAGGTCCCATGATGACTCACTAGAGATATCTTGAATAGGTCTCTGAGAGACCAAAGAAAGTTTGAGCTTGTGTAAGCATGATGAGCCCTTAGAGAAATATAGAAACCAAGAGATGAAGCTTGCAAAAGCAGTGAAGTTAGGGAAATCATCAGTGTGCAAATCCAAGACAGGAGTCGAAAGCCAGATAGTTCTCCATCTGGTGGACAGAACACTAGTCATAACAGCTGTCTTTGTAGGAACATTAGAGAGTATCTGACACAGCAAGTTGTCGGGTAAGAAGCTTATCATGTCTTCTCTAGTTATGCGACATGTTACTCCTCTCTCGCTCATTGTTTTGTTTCAGGTTCAGGACACAAGATCTGCATCACAGTATGAGACTTAAAGAGCTTATCACAAAAGTTATTTGAAAATCATAGTATAATGAACATGAATACGTTCTAAAGTAGAGCAGAGAAGAAATCAAAACAGGAGAAACTTAGAGAACAAGCAATCCAGCTTAATGGATCAGGGTTTCGAATTTCGATAGAGAAGTGTATAGTAAGATTGTTGAACAAGAAAGGTCTAACCGCAACGGAGCTATCTCGTTGCCTCTCAGATTCACTAGTAGCTTCACCAGATTCATCTTCTAGGGTTTGGATTTCTAAATATTGTTGTTTTGTTCCGAAGAATCCTCTTTACATTTATACATGTGATCTCTTTTCGCGCGATATTTTTGGCTTAGATAACATCAAGAATATATCAAATGCCCAAAAATACAGTACATTATTTAATTCTGTAAATAATATTCCCTCAGTTTTGCAAAAAATAAAATAAATTTAAAGTATGTGTAAATTACATTGAAATTCTAAGAGCAACATTATTGGGAGTGCCTTAAGGCATCACTTAGGGGAGGAGGACCCACGAAATACAAGGACTAAGGAAGAAAGAGAGGGGAAAAACCCTTAATTAAGGGCTGTCCCTTACTCTCCAATGACCACAAAAAAAAATAAAAAATAACAAGTGACTCTCTCTCTTCATCCTACCAATAATGTTGCTCTAAAGTGATACTTTTTGTGAAACAATAAAAATATCAAAATAACAATTTTGTGAAATAGTAAATGTATCAGAAGTGTAGCAACTTCAGTATGAATATAATATGTGGAAAATCAAGTGTTAACCTTGCTGATGGTACAAAGATGGCTTAAGAGATGACAAAAAAAAAAGATGTGTAGTTATAGATCAGTTCTCAAGCATCATCCATAACTAGTGACCAAAAAGCTCACAAAGACTTCATATAGAAACTTCAACAACAAAAGAAAAACAAAACCAAAAAATCCAAATGCAGTCTAACAAACCAGCTTGAAAAGGCTAACTCTCGAGTCTAGATGGCCTGGACAATGCAAGGAGATCCCTCAACATGTAAAACCCCTGTTCTGTGATGTAAAACCCTTTTTCCATGGTGGATCATCTAACATCCAGAACAAGTTTTTTAAGGACCAGTGAGTTCTCCACAAAGTACCCTTGCTACTTACATTCTAGCAGGCCCTTCGATGAAACGTTTATCTCTACATACACTAGTGATGACAGCAAACACTGAGGTACTGATGAAGGTTTTATCTCCGCTGCTTTCTCATCCGGACTCCGGAGAATAAAAATCCTATATAAACACAACATACCAAGATGAATGAATCTAAAGAAAACAGTTTTTTTTTTTTATGGTTGTGAAAGTCATTACCAGCTCCAAGACGAGTGAGTTTAGATTTTGGAAAGCTCTCGAGAAGAGTTGGCAACGTTTCCAGACATGACCTAAAAATCTTGCTTACTAATATTATTTACTAATATTACTAAATCTCAACTGAAGCAATATATAGTTTTCCAAATCCAAGTAAGATCCAGTCCTGGTTCCTTCTTCACAAAACCAACAAACAGAAATATAAATAAACTCCAACCAAACCAAATCCAACCTAAAAATTGATTGCTATGAGTTAACTGTCTACTAGGCAAACCACTACTTAGGATGTTGAAAAATACAAATATTCATCAATATAATTCTCTAGCCATAGTAAAATTCAATTATTGTTCTTAAAATTAAAACTGCAAGTGATTTACAAAAAGGTGTAGTATCTTATCAAAGTTTGAGAGAAGTCTCTTCTAACTCTTTAAGTTGAACAACAACTTCACAAGAAGGAGAGCATCTCCTTAATCTCAAGAGTTCCATCAAGATGTTTGACTCTTCGTTCATTCTCCCACTACGCAAACACATCTTAAACTTCATGAGCACTGCCGAATTCTCCAGGAAGTACTTCACTAGTTCAATTTCAGTTACAGCTCCTCTTATCGGTGTTTTTATCTCAACGTACTCCAGGGATGATATCAAGCATTCTGGAATTGATGATGAGAGACCAAGTAGTTCGTTCATCTTAGACTCCTCAAGTTCCTGCCATATATAAATCATTCGAGAAATATTGATGTAGTATAACATCAGTTTTATATTTTATCATATAATAATATGAATAAAAACGATATAATATAAAAGGTAAAGGTTCATCACCAAGACAAGGGATTTGAGATTTGGACAGCTCTCAAGAATGTTTGGCAAATTTCCCAAATCAGAGTTATACAAGACCGTATGTAATCTGATCAAGTAAGGAAACTGAGGCTGTGGTTCATGTTTCAAGTAGAGACATATGCCCTGCAAACACATTAAAAAAAAACTTTTTTATTCAAAATGCTCAACTAATCAAATCCATTTACACATATATGTAATATATGTATACCTCTAAAGTTGTTTGACTTATAATAGTCATGTCCCTTACGCTCGAGAGCATGCTGAAGAAACTTCTCACTACGTCAATTACAGCTAGATCAATAGTGTCCACATCAAAACTGACATCAATGTCTACCTTGACAGATGAACTCAAATTGCTTATTAAATAACTTGTGAACTGGTTATCTTTAAGGCTCAAATAGTTGAGTCCAGGAGCATCAATCACAACAACCCTACAAGCTTTGTACCACCACTCACTACCATTAAGAACAACTGCAAAACTCTTTAATGACTGAGAACGCACTCGTAAAACCTCAAAGTCGTACTCCGTATCTCTGTTTCTAACAACTGCTAAGTCTTCAAGAACCGGGCAAGATGAGATAAGCTTCTCGAGAAGAGCAACACTGGCGTATTTGTTGTCTACTAAATGCATGGTCTTGAGACAAGGTAGAGAAAATACTCGGAATCAGCCAATGACACTTTATGAAGTTTCAAGGATACAAGAGTCTCACAGGTGTAGATGCTTAGTGGCATCATCATCTTCACAATCCAAGGATATAAGATATCTAGATGTTGAACTTTACGTGTAACTGCATTGTTGATCCATTTTGTTATCAAGTAATAGGGATCAAGATAACCTTTCAGAAAAGCAAGGTCCCATGATGATGATGACTCACTAGAGATATCTAGAATAGGTCTTCTTCCAAAGCGAAAATCAAGTTTGAGCTTGTGCAAGCATGATGAGCCCTTAGAGAAATCTAGAAACCTAGAGATGAAGCTTGCAAAGGCAGTGAAGTTAGGGAAATCATCAGGGTGCAAATCCAAGACAGGAGTCGAAAGCCAGATAGTTCTCCATCTGGTGGACAAAACACTAGTCATTACAGCCGTCTTTGTAGGAACATCAGAGAGTACCTGACGTAGCAAGTGGTCTGGTAAGAAGCTTATCCTGTCTTCTCCAGTTTTGCGACGACATGCTACTCCACCATCGCTCATTGTTTTGTTTCAGGTTCAGGACACAAGATCTGCATCACAGTACGAAACGTAAAGAGCTTTTAACACAAAATTTATTTGAATCTTTAGTTAATACACATTAAATACAGTGGAATATATATGCATGTGCAACATTGTACCATAGTATAATAATGAACATGGATACGTTCTAAAGTAGAGAAGAGAAGAAATCTAAACAAGAGAAACTGAGAGAACAAGCAATATAGCTTAATGGATAAGGGTTTCGAATTTATGTAGAGAAGTGTATAGTAAGATTGTTGAAGAAGAAAAGTTTCACCGCATTAGAGCTCTCTCGCTGCCTCCCGGATTCAGCTTCAGCAGGTTCGTCTTCTAGGGTTTAGATTTCTAAATATAGTTGTTTGGTTCCGAAGAATCCTCTTCACATTTATATCCGTGATCTCTTTACGCGCGATATTTTTAGCTAGCAAAAATACAATACATGATTTAATTCTCTAAATAATCAAATATGGTAAATCTGTCAAACGCACACAAGGATGAAAATGACTGAAAGAAATTTCGTTAAAACGTTAAATGACAACTACACACTTAGTTTATAAATATTTAAATTAAAAAACTATTCAATTCGAAACTTTTTCTTTCAATTTTTTTAATAAGAAATAAGCTAAGTAAAAATTAGTTAACTATAAGGATATAAATATCTCTCATCTCTTATAATGAAATTTAATTGGTCATTTGTAATCTTATGTGTTATATTTGTGATAAAAACATTTGAAAGATATCCTATGGTATTTCTTTGTCAAATATGTACAGTACTCAAATTTGATCTGTAATATTTGGAAAATCAAGAATGTCAAACTTGTTGATGGTGTAGAGATGGCTTAAGAGAAGACAAACAAAAGCTGTGTAGCCATAGAACTCTCAAGCATCATCCATAACTAGTGACCAAAACGCTCACGAAGACATCATAACTTCAACAACAAAAGAAAAACTAAATCAAGAATCCAAATGCAGTCTAACAAACCAGCTTGAAAATGCTACTCTTGAGTCTAATCATTTAAGTAGGATTTGACACGTGCTAGATGGCCTGGGCAATGCAAGGAGATCCCTCAACATGTAAACCCCTTCTTCTGTGAAGTAAAACCCTTTTTCTGCGGTGGAGCATCTAACATCCATAACAAGTTTTTTAAGAACCAGTGAGTTCTTTACAAAGTACCTTGCTACTGCCATTCTAGCAGGCCCTCCGTTGAAACATTTTATCTCTACATGCTCTAGTGATGACAGCAAACACCGAGGTACTGGTGAAGCTCTTATCCTTGCTGCTTTCTCATCACTAGTGTAAAAATCCTGTATAGAATAAACACAACATACCAAGATGAATGAAATATAACTAAAACAGAAGTATTTATGTTGTGAAAAGTCATTACCAGCACCAAGATGAGTGTCTTTAGATTAGGACACCTCTCAAGAAGAGTTGGTAGCATTTTCAGACAAGACTTAAAAATCTTCAGTTTTAAACGAGAAAGGTTGCAAAACTTGGGCAATACCAGTGGGTCGAATTGATTGTTGAAATGGAGAAACTGCTCACCAAAAAAAAACAAGAGTGAGCACAAACTTCATGAAACATATGTGTTAATTATATGAATTTGAAAGCTATATATACCTCCACAATATGAGAAGAGAGCTTCATATCAGTAACTCCTGAAATGCTTGTAAAGAAGTTCCGGACCATGTCACGCTTTGGTAAGTCTATTAAATCAGCAGTATCATTCTCACTGAAGACGAAAACAATGTCGACCTTAGCTAAGGACCCTGAATTGGTAATGATTTTACAATCGGAGAGATCATCTTCGAATTTCAAGAACTCGAGTCTAGGCGCATCAATGAAAACCCCTGAGCCATCTCTCTCAAAACCCTCGTCATCAAAGTCATCATCTTCACCAAAGAAATAGTCTATATGAAGACTGGTCAACGTCTTCGAGCACACTCGTAAAACCTTTATCATATCCGGTGCCATTCTAACAATGCTCAGATCCTCAAGAACGGAGCAAGACGAGATAAACAGCTCCAGGCTCGCGTCATTAGCGTATACATTATGTTCTAACACCATTTTCTTGAGACAAGGTAAAGACACAGACTCAAACTCACCTAAGGAGACACGATGGAGTCTTAGGTACGCCAGCGTGTCGCACACGTAAAGGCTCTGCGGAATCACTTCTAGAAACTTGCGGTTCACAACACACTCGACATCGAGATGATTAAGTTTAGACGAAGCCACAGAGTCTATCCACCGCGTGACACATGGAGGATCATTCACGTTCTTTCGAAGAGTTAACTTGAGCTTGTGTAGGATTGAGTTCTCTTCTTTAGAGAAATCAAGGAACCTATCGATAAAGCTAACGAAGGCGTTGTGATTTGGGAACTCGTCAGCATTCAAAACCAACGCGGGGATCAGAAGGTAGAGACTTTTCCACCGTTTGGACAGAACACTAGTACCAACAGCTTCCTTTGTCGGGAGATGGGAGAGTATCTGAGAGATCAGAGAATCGGGTAGTTTGCTTATCGTATCTTCTCTAGGCTTTCTTGAGTACTTTTGTATGATTCTTCTGTAGAATCTTTCGTAATCTTCAGGCCCGTTGACGTGTTTCTTTTTCGAAAAGCTTTCCTCCATTAAGATCCGATTTGCGAAATGACCTGATTCGTTTTAGGGTTTTGTATTTTTTTGCGGAAGAGACGAAGATGTAATAGTCAGTCCCACTTGCTGCTTAAGAGCAGGATTATCGCTAAAATCCTTTAATGGGTTTCTAATTTTTTTTGTTTTTTTACTTTTTCGAATTTAAAAAAGAAAAAAAAATTTAAAAGACACTAATCGCCCATACACGCATCGCCGCCCATAAGCAACACAAAACCCATCGCAAGCGGTCCTCATTTCACGCCTTTGGGGACCGAATTTGCTGCTTTTTGTGGGACCCACGAGGAGAGAAACCCTTCTACATCCCCCGATAATTCTGCTCTAAGTTCCCAGAATTTTCAAAGGGCTGGCCCAAAGATATTTGGACTTTTTTTAGAAGTTGTTTACCGCTTTATTAATATGAATATTCTTTGTAAATTCAAGTTATGAGTTGTCAAAAGAATTTAGAATTTTTGTTTCTAACTTCTTGTAAGAGAATTTAAGACTTTTTTTTCAACCATTAATAGAATTTATAATTTTTAAACAAATGTTTAAATGTGTAAAAGACCTTCGATATCAGTATTTACTAGATGGTAAATACAATTATGAATATTTATACAGAACTAATGTGTGCTGACAAAAAAAAATACAGAACTAATGTGTAGAAGATCGATCACTATAGTCGTTAGGTTTAGAATTAATGTGTTTATAGATATTGTTGGCATACCTGTTTTTGCATATGCTTATTTATACGGAATTTAGTTCCGATTATAAGCTGCTGTTATTTGAAGAAGCATCAGGGAGTTATCATCGTTCATAAGAGGCTTTGTAGTTTGTTAGAGCATCAGCATTGATGTGCTTTGACATATACTATTTTGAAAAATATAAATATAATCAATTACTCCCTTCTGTTTCTAAAAGATCTATATTTTAGGATTTTTTACACTTATTAAGAAAATATATCAATTTTAGTTACCAATACATTATTTTCTATAACCAACTATTTTCCACAAGTTTTCACCAATAAAATTTTGATAAATGCAGTTATGTTCTTTGAAATTTACATTCAATTTATACATTGAAAATATGAAAAATGTATTTTTTTTTGAAACAAATTCTTTTATAAAATATAAATCTTTTAAGAACGGAGGAAAGTATAAATTATGAGAGACAGACGAGAAATATTTTCTGTTAAAACAGGAAAATTATTTTACAAGTTGTGAAAGGCACAATTATAAAGTGTCTTTATTTAAGTGGTTTAATTTTTTTATTTATAAAAGTCAATAATTAATAATCAATTAAATATTATTATGTAATAGCATGTGTGAGCAAACTAATGTTGATGCTTTTAATTTCATATGAGCAGATGACTTTTAGGAATTTACCAATGCACATTTTCTAACTCACACAGAAATTTTTTTAAAATAAATAATACCACAGATGCCTTAAAAGAAGACAAAGAAAAACAAAGCCAAAAAAAATCCAAATGCAGTCTAACTAACCAGCTTGAAAATGCTAAGTTTAAGTCTGATCATTCAAGTAGGATTTGACACGTGCTATACGGTTGATAATTATTGGAAAGTGTATAATAAATATAAATAATAAATTTAATTGTATATATTCATTATATTTAATATGCGTGAATACTTTGGAAATTCCTTCTTCCGAGAAAGGAGGGAGTATTAAACATGTAGAATATTTTAATTTTATTTATAAGATGAAAGAAAATCAAGAATGTTAAACTTGTTGATGGTGCAGATATGGCTTAAAAGAAGACAAACAAAAGCTGTGTAGTTATAGAAT
The DNA here is from genome assembly GCA_016771965.1 of Brassica carinata. Lineage (NCBI taxonomy): Eukaryota > Viridiplantae > Streptophyta > Magnoliopsida > Brassicales > Brassicaceae > Brassica > Brassica carinata. The sequence continues at coordinate 62,822,190 of CM028687.1, read as the reverse complement.
TCTTAAACATCATCAATAACTAGAGACAAAAAAAACTCACAAAGACATCATATAAAATCTTTGTACACCACTATATATTTTTTCTAGAAATAAAACTACATTTGCTATGAAAATAAAACTGTTTACAGCTATTTTTTAATTTTCTAGAAGTTTTTTGGTTGTAATATTTTAGATAAAGGAAAATTTGATTGGTTGTGACATATATAGTTGTAGACTAAATTTTGGCTGTTTAAAGCATTTGGAGCTACAAACAATCACCCTCTAATTATGAAATGCTCTGTAAAATCCAATTCTTGTTCTTCAAAGGGAAACTGCTAGTGTTACAAAAAGGTGTAGTATCTCATCATACTTTGACAAGTCACTTTTAACTCTTCAAGTTGAACAACAACTTCACAACAAGGAGAGCATCTCCTTAATCTCAAGAGTTCCATCAAGATGAATGACTCTTCGTTCATTCTCCCACGACGCAAACACATCTTCAACTTCTTGAGCACTGCTGAGTTCTCAAGGAAGTATTTTACTAGTTCCATTTCAGCTACAGCTCCTCTTATCAGTGATTTTATCTCAACGTGCTCTAGGGATGTTCTTAAACATTCTGGAACTGATGATGATGAGAGAACAAGTAGTTCGTTCATCTTAAACTCCTCCGGTTCCTGCATATTAAATCGTTCAAGAATTGTTTCATGGTGATGTGAATAGAAACTATATAATACAAAGGTAAAGTTTTCATCACCAAGACAAGGGATTTGAGATTTGGACAGCTCTGAAGAATGTCTGGTAACTTTCCCAAGTCAGAGTTATAGAAGACGGCATTGAACCGGATCAAGTAAGGAAACTGAGGAAGCAGATCGTGTTTCAAGTAGAGAGAGATGATATGCAAAGTTGTTCCACTTAGAGTCATGTCCCTTACGTTCGAGAGCATGGTGAAGAATGTTCTCACTAAACTTCTCTTTGAGGAATCAATCACAGCCGTGTCAAAGTCCATATCAAAACAGACATTAACATTTACCTTAGAAGAGAAACTTAGCTTGCTTATCACGAAACTAGTCGACTTGTAATCTTCAAGACTCAAATAGCTAAGTCCAGGAGCATCAATCACAACAGCTTTCCCAGTGTTCTCACTATCCACATACGTGTTACCGTGCTCAACTACAAGACTCTTTAATGACTTAGAACGCACTCTTAAATCCCTAAGGTCGTACTCTGTATCTCTGTTTCTAACAAGTGTTAAATCTTCAAGAACCGGACAAGATGAGATAAGCTTCTCAAGAAAGGCATCACTAGCGTATATGTTGTCTACTAGATGCATGGTCTTCAGACAAGGTAGAGAAACATACTCGGAATCAGGCAATGACACATTAGAGAGTTTCAAGGATACTAGAGTCTCACAAGTGTAGATGCTTAGTGGCATCTTCTCCAAAAACCAAGGATATAAGATATCTAGATGTTGAACTTTACGTGTAACTGCATTGTTGATCAACTTTGTTATCAAGTAACAGCGATCACCACTCACAAAAGAAAGGTTCCATGATCCAAGTTTGAACTTGTGTAAACGTGATGAGCCCTTAGAGAAATCTAGAAACCTAGAGATGAAGCTTGCAAAGGCAGTGAAGTTAGGGAAATCATCACTGTGCAAATCCAAGAGAGGAATCGAAAGCCAGATAGTTCTCCATCTGGTGGACAGAACACTAGTCATAACAGCTGTCTTTGTAGGAACATTAGAGAGTATCTGACATAGCAGGTGGTCCGGTAAGAAGATTATCTTGTCTTCTCTAGTTCTGCGACATGTTAATTCTCTCTCGCTCATTGTTTTGTCTCCGGTTCAGACACAAGATCTGCATCATAGTACGAAACTTAACGATTGTTGAAGTTACTTAAATCTTTACTTAATACACATTACAATGGAATATATCTGCATATGCAACATCGCACTAGAGTATAATGAACATGAATACATTCAAAAGTAGAGGAGTGAAGAAATCTAAGCAGGAGAAACTTAGAGAACAAGCAATATTGCTTAATGGATTAGGGTTTCGAATTTATATAGAGAAGTGTATAGTAAGATTGTTGAACAGGGAAGGTCTAACCACAAAGGAGCTCTCTCGTTGCCTCTCAGATTCACTGATAGCTTCGGCAGATTCGTCTTCTAGAGTTTGGATTGCTAAATATTGTTTGGTTCAAAAAAACAAAAAATTTTGGTTCTGAAGAAAATCATCTTTACATTTACTACATACGTAATCTTCGCGCGATATTTTTGACTTAGATAAATAACATCAAGAATATATTAAATGCTAAAATACAGTACATAATTTAATTTTGTATAAATTACATCAAAATATGTAAAAATTACATCAAAATTTGTATAAATTACATCAAAATTTTAAAGTGAGGTTTTTGTGTAACATTAGATGTGGGAAAACAAGCATGTTAAACTTGCTGATGGTGCACAGATAGCTTAAGAGAAGACCAAAAAAAAATGTGTAGTTATAGATCAGTTCTCAAGCATCATCCATAACTAGTGGCCAAAAAGCTCACAAAGACGTCATAGTAGAAACTTCAACAACAAAAGAAAAAACAAAATCAAGAATCCAAATGCAGTTCTAACAAACCAGCTTGAGAATGCTAACTCTCGACTCTCGAGTCTAATCATTTAAGTAGGATTTGACACGCGCTAGATGGCCTGGGCAATGAAAGGAGATCCCTAAACATGGAAAACCCCTGTTCTGTGATGTAAAACCCTTTTTCCAAGGTGGAGCATCTAATATCCAGAACAAGCTTTTTAAGCACCAGTGAGTTCTCCACAAAATACCTTGCTACTTTCATTCTAGCAGGCTCTGCGTTGAAACGTTTTATCTCTACATGCTCTAGTGATGATTGCAGACACCGAGGTATCGATGAAGATTTTATTTCTGCTGCTTCATCATCCGGATGATAAAAATCCTGTATCATATACCAAGATGAATGAATATAAAGAAAAAAACAAAAGTATTTGAGTTTGTGAAAAGTCATTACCAGTGCCAAGACGAGTGAGTTTAGATTAGGACAGCTCTCAAGAAGAGTTGGCAGTATGTCCAGACACGACATAAAAATCTTCATTTTCAAACGAGAGAGGTTGCAAAACTGAGGCAGTACCAGTGGGTCGAATTCACAGTTGTAATGGAGAAACTGCTCAGAAAGAAAGAGTGAGCAAAAAACACTAGATGCAACAACATACAGTGTTATATGAATTACAAAGATATATATATATATATACCTCGACAATATACGCAGAGAGCTTCATATCAGTAACACCTGAAATGCTAGTAAAGAAGTTACGGATCATATCTCGCTTTGGTAAGTCGATCACATCAGCAGTATCATTCTCACTGAAGAGAAAAACAAGGTTGACCTTGGCTAAGGACCCTGAATTGGCAATGATCTTACTATCAGACAGATCTTCTTCGAATTTTAAGTAGGTGAGTCTAGGAGCATCGATGAAAACCCCTGAGCCATCTCTCTCAAAACCCTCATCGTCATAGTCATCGTCTTCACCGAAGATATAGTCTACATGGAGACTAGCTAACGTCTTCGAGCACACACGTAAAAACTTTATGTTATCAGGTGCCATTCTAACAATGCTCAGATCCTCAAGGACAGAGCAAGACGAGATAAATGACTCCAGGCTCGCGTCGTTAGCGTATACATTGTGTTCTAACACCATTTTCTTTAAACAAGGTAAAGACACACACTCAAACTCACCTAAAGAGACACGATGGAGTCTTAGAGACACTAGCGTGTCGCATACACAGAGGCTCTGCGGAATCATTTCTAGAAACTTGCGGTTCACAAGACACTCGACATCGAGATGATTAAGTTTAGAGGAAGAAACAGAGTCTATCCACCGCGTGGCACAGGGAGGATCGTTCACTTTCTTCTGAACACTAAGCTTGAGCTTGTGCAGGATCGAGTTCTGTTCTCTAGAGAAATCTAGAAACCTATCGATGAAACTAACGAAGGCGTTGTGATTTGGGAACTCGTTAGCGTTCAGAGTCAACGCAGGGATCAAAAGGTAGAGACTTTTCCACCGTTTGGACAGAACACTAGTTCGAACAGCTTCCTTTGTTGTCGGGAGATGGGAGAGAATCTGAGAGATCAGAGAATCGGGTAGCTTGCTAATCGTATCTTCTCCTCTAGGTTTTCTTGACTGTCTTTTTCTGAATCTTAAGTAATCTTCAGGCCATATGTCGCACAATAGTTCCTCTTCCGAAAAGCTTTCTTCCATAATAAGACCCGGAAAGATTCGATTCACAGAGACAACGTTGGAAGCTATGTGTGCTGCTGACGCAATCAATCAACCCCCGAGTAATCAATCAGAAGCTGGACTTAGTGGCACCCACTTTCCACATTAGCGAATCAATCCGAGACCTAACAGTTTCGTTTAGGGGTTTTGGATTTTGCCCAAACGTGTGTATCCTTTAAAGTGTTTTTAAAACTGGACCACACCCGTTGGTTGCATCGGATTCGACCATAAACAGTTTATATAGTCGGGCTGAGTCTCATAACTGGTTCGACCATAAACTGATTATGTAGTCGGATTATATCTCAAAATTATTAAACTAGTAAAATCACTAAAACTATCAAAAATCTATAAACTATTCATATGAAAAAAAGGTTTAAATTTATAATATTTTATGTTTAAAAATTATTTATATTTCAATTAAATATCATATTTACTAACTTTATTTTTAATTAAATATCATATTTACTAACTCGTTGATCTCTTTAAAATTGATAACTATCATTGCTTCGTATTTTCTTATGCTCTATTTTTTTTTTTTACAAAACATTTTTCCTGTTTGGGATGATTATCAAGTTTCTGGTTTTTAAAAAACTTTTTTGGATGAATAATAACGTCTTGCCTCTAAATATTTGTACCTAAACACCATCTTCTCCTAAGTTATGGCCTCATTTTTATATTATATGTTCTAAATCGTTGATCTCTTTAAAATATCATTGATTTGTTTATTCGTTTATTTGGAAAACTAACAAAATACCATTGATTCATTTACTTTTATTTTGTCTGTTTTCAAAAATTGCTTCCAATTTGTGATGATTACGAACAAGTTTTCTTTTTTTTTCGGATGAATATTGACACTGGTCTACCAAGTATCTATTAAACATCTATGATATTTAATTTGTTTTGAATTACATTTTCTGCAGTTGCATGATTTTGACCGTACCTAATTATGGAATGTTATATGTGTGATTAATACGATTTTGTGGTATCTTTCATTTAAGGATAGCTTATATATAGTTTTACCAATATGAAACTGAGGGTAACAATCGTATTAAGCATATATGGCAATAGCATTTGATGCTCATTCCTAGATTTGGAGGCGAATTATGGAAACTGTTCAATCCAAAGACGTATATTGTGCGTATATTAATGTCTTGATTATGCTGTTAAATGCAGTATGCTGTTAAATGCAATTATTCTTCTGACGACTGATTGTTAGGGTAGTAGATATATGCCATTTAGTGAACGTATATTTCGCAGTATAAGTTTTTGTAAAATGCTTTATCATTGATTGATTGATACTATAACTTGCATATCTTACCAAAATTAGCTAGGTTTAATACTGCAAAGAATTTAGACCCTATATAAATCTCCTGCCCTTCATTCATTTTACTCATCCCATTTTACTCATCCGTCTTTGGAAGCAATTTTCTGGTGCTTCCAACGTTGAAAGTATTGAGATGGTATTAGTTGATGTTAGAGTAAGTTTAGCATACATATAATTCAAGCATCAAATAATTGTTCATAAAAAATATGTAATTATGTGTTTACAATCAAAATCTGTTTATTCTAACAATTTTTATGTATTGGTTGTTTAAAGGGAGACAAGATACATGGAACCGTGAAAAAGGATCTGGTTAGGCAATATGAACTACTGCTTGAACAGGGGCGAACAAAAGTGCTCATCAATTTCTCCCTCACCCATTCGTCTGGTGTTGTTCACCCATGCTATTATGTGAAGATTGTATTGTATATTTTTGTATTGTAAAGGGGTCTCTAATGTTAGATCATGGTTCTTCTCAGCCTTCTGAAACTAATGACTTGACATCAACCAAACGTTGGAGAACAACCAGCATCAATTTGGAAGAGGCTTTTGATCAGAGTTCTGCTACAAGAAGGGATACCAGTCTTCTGTTTTTTTTTGGCAGGGCAGTCTTGATCTTGCTCAAGATGGTTTGAAATTCAGTAGGTTAAGTTTTGGTTTCTGTTTTTTTTTTTCAAAAGTCATTGTATTATTTCGATCTCGATGTTAAACTTGAGTAATAATAATTTGAAGCCTCTACAATTTATTTTCATGGTTACATTGTCTTTGCGTCGTACTGCGTGTAATACTCCAAGCATTACTATTATACAGATTTTTCTGATTATTTTTAATAAGGGATGGAGTAAAAGAACATATATTATAATTTACAAGACAACTATCAATATGAAAAGGTAATGTATTACGACGATCTGTGATACCTATAATACTTAAAAATTCAATACGAAAACAACTCACCCTGCGCTATGCGCGGGTCTCATCCTAGTTAAACTAGTAAAATCACTAAAACTATCAAAAATCTATAAACTATTCATATGAAAAAAAAGGTTTAAATTTATAATATTTTATGTTTAAAAATTATTTATATTTCAATTAAATATCATATTTACTAACTTTATTTTTAAATTTATATAATAAAAATATATTAAACCAGATTACTGAACCAAGTTTGATCCGATCGAACTATATTGAACCGTGACCCAAAAAAAATTCGGGTTCAGATTCCGGTCCGAATTTGAAAACACTGCTTTAAACTTTTCGAAGAAAACTATATACACATCATCCGTGCTCAATCCAAGATTCAACACCCTGTGGATTCTGCTCCAGAATTGTTAGGTTCATTGAAGCTGAAACCTGAAGTGAGGAGAGCAGTGTCAAAGAAAAGAAGAACAAGACTCTTGACAGACTTAATTATCACTCTTAACCGCTTCAGCTCATCTCCATGCATAATTTAGTTATATGATTAAATTTTAGTTTGGAACAAGAATTTAAATCAGGAGGGAAAAATGTTTATAAGAATTTTGATATCTCTGAGACTAAAGTTAGAAATTTAGCAACGAGACTATGTATGGGCCAATAAGCCCAGCCTTGCTCACTTATCCCATTACAATAAAAGCCCATTAGAGACAGGTTCGCAACCCTATCTAGTCCCCGTACTAGATAAATATCGCTGAACATCAACGCGGCGTAGGCATTAAAATTTTGTTTCCGTCAATCGATAACGAGATCCAACCAAATCTGCTTCTCTCTCTCTCAGGTAAATTTCTACCTCAAGATCTCCATCGGAGCTCGATAACCTAATTGCGTAGAACAATCGTCGGAGATTTACTATTGAGATGATTCGACACTGAGTCTTAGGTTTTTGTTGTGGATTAGAAATCTTAACTGTAAATATCTCTGCAGCTTGTAGAATTTGTGAACTATGGGAGACGCTAGGGACAACGAAGCCTATGAGGAGGAGCTCCTAGACTACGAGGAAGAGGACGAGAAGGTCTTAGATTCTGGAACTAAAGTTAACGGCGATGCCGTGAAGAAGTGAGTTTAAATTCATAGTCGATCTGTTTCATGGTTACTTAAATTTGAGCTTGTTCTGTGATTACCAAGGCTTCATTAGTAGTTTGCGCAAATTTTTTTAGTTTTAAATGCAAAACTTCTTGGTTACTAATAGCTGCTTTGTTTTCTCTGTGGCAGAGGTTACGTTGGGATACACAGTTCAGGATTCAGAGACTTTCTTTTGAAACCGGAGCTTCTCCGAGCTATTGTTGACTCTGGATTTGAACATCCATCTGAAGGCATGTATTTTTTTTTTTGAGTATTCCACATTCTAATGTCTCTGTACCATTTTATTGTCGAATGATATGGTGTAAATATACAGCAGTTACTTCCCTGTGATGTGTTAATTTAATAGTCTATTTACAAGAAGATATGTTGATATATAGTATACGTTATACATCTTTCTTAGTCCTACGTTTCTCACCTAAGGTCTAGAAGATAGGTTGGTTTATGGTATACTTTATACAGCTTTATTTTCATTCAGTCTCTATCACCTAAGTATTGGAAGTTAGGTTGGTGTAAGATAAGTTATTCTACTTTTGAGAGGATGTCCTGATCTTGAAGTTCGATTCTTTTGTATTGTCCATTTACATTTTACTGATTGCTTTTTCAGGTAATAAATGATATTTCAATCTATTGATTTGGAGTGAGCTGGTCTTTTCGTAAAGCCATCAATTTTAAAGATATGGAGGTTATATACTCTACTCATAAAACGGTTCTTCGGTGCAATTTTCTTTGCTTCTCCACCAGTGCAACATGAATGTATCCCTCAAGCTATCTTGGGAATGGATGTTATCTGCCAAGCAAAATCTGGTATGGGAAAGACTGCTGTCTTTGTGCTTTCCACTCTACAACAGATCGAGCCTACTCCTGGTCAGGTGTCTGCACTTATCTTGTGCCACACAAGAGAGTTAGCTTATCAAGTATGCCCTATTTGCTTCCTTTACTCTATGCTTCTAATAAATAACTCTACTGTCTGTCCCGAAGGTTTCTCATACCTTGATGATGAAAATTGCTTGCAGATCTGCAATGAGTTCGTGCGATTCAGTACCTACCTGCCTGATACAAAGGTCTCAGTGTTCTATGGAGGAGTCAACAACAAAATTCACAAAGAATTGCTGAAGAATGAATGTCCTCACATTGTTGTTGGAACACCTGGTCGGGTTCTTGGACTCGCCAGGGACAAAGATCTCTCTTTGAAGAATGTGAGGCATTTTATTCTTGACGAGTGTGATAAGATGCTCGAGTCACTAGGTATGCTGATATTTTACATCCTCGTGTACAAATATATCGCTCACTATTGCCTTGATATTGCATGTTTTAACGTTGTTCACTCTTATATTTATCAGACATGCGTAGGGATGTGCAGGAGATTTTCAAGATGACTCCTCATGACAAACAAGTTATGATGTTCTCAGCAACGCTCAGCAAAGAGATACGCCCAGTCTGCAAGAAATTTATGCAAGATGTAATGTCCCACGACCTATACTATCTCGGTTTACAATTCCTGTAGTAGTCTTACATGAGCACCTTCTAGCGCGGGAAACCTACCATTTGATCCTTGGACGCACGGTCTTAATCCAATGACTTGGGTAGTATGTTGGGGTTTAGAGAATAGGGAACTGGAGATGTAACATATAGAGCTTTGGTGTGGTTCAGTGGGTCTTCTATCATCTTTGTGATTTTCTTCTAATGGTGCGGCATAGGGTTTTAGTCGGGGGTAGTGAGGTCTCAAGGTTTCATCATACTCAGTTTTACGAGCCTTATTGTTGGGAGCAATATAAGATGTTCGAGGATTTAACCTGGCGGACGAGGATCTCAGTTTGGGGGTCTTTCATCCGTCCTCGATTCTGTATTGAAAACCATTACCTGAGGAAGGCTTGCTAATACCCTTTACTCTGATATCTATTCCTTTCAGCCAATGGAGATATATGTTGATGATGAAGCCAAATTGACTCTTCATGGTCTTGTCCAGGTAATTTAAATCGTGTCTAGTCTTGCTACTTTTCATATTGGTTGATATTATTACTATTTTTATCTGACTGTTCAACTATGTTTGTTATCTTGACAATGTAACAGCACTACATCAAACTGAGCGAGATGGAGAAAATCGCAAGTTGAATGACCTTCTTGACGCATTGGACTTCAATCAAGTTGTTATCTTTGTAAAGAGCGTTAGCAGAGCTGGGGAGCTGAACAAGTTACTTATCGAGTGCAATTTCCCCTCGATATGCATTCACTCTGGCATGTCTCAGGAAGAGAGGTTTGTATTTTCCCATAACATTAACTTTACTTTTTCCTTAGGTTCTGTTCATGGAATCCAACTCTTAACCCTGTACATTATGATATGATATGTAGGCTGACTCACTACAAAAGTTTCAAGGAAGGGCACAAGAGAATTCTGGTGGCGACAGACTTGGTAGGGAGAGGAATTGACATTGAGCGTGTCAACATTGTCATCAACTACGACATGCCAGATTCTGCTGATACATATCTTCACAGGGTATGAAGTCGTGAATTTTTTTATAGATATAAGGGATTCTCAGTTCTGACGAGGGATTTGTAAACGTGAACTTTTTTTATAAACTCTCTGGTTATGATATAGGTTGGGAGAGCTGGAAGGTTTGGAACAAAGGGTCTTGCAATAACATTCGTGGCATCAGCTTCTGATTCGGAAGTTCTCAACCAGGTCGGGAGTTTGATCTTTTCATGAGTCTATTGTCGTGCTTGTGAATTTATAGGAGTTGGGGTGTATATTTAGTGAAGCTGTAATTTTTGGGTTTACAGGTACAAGATAGGTTTGAGGTTGATATCAAGGAACTTCCTGAGCAGATTGATACGTCCACTTACAGTAAGCCCTCTCTATCATTTACCAATTCTGCAAAAGCTGCTACATTTTTTGTCAAGTCTGGGTTTTGACATCTGACAGTTGTTATTCTTCTTTTGCTTTGCAGTGCCGTCTTAAAACGACTTCAGGTTACAAGTCCCTTCCGTTTACGCTACCTGTTATCTTTTCCCTTTTTTTATCGTCGTTTGTAACCTTTTAAAAGGAGAGAGAGAGGAAACTATCCCTCTTAAACTTGTGTACAAGGGAATATGATACTTTTATGCTGTCAGAATTGAGACATTACCTGTTTTCTCCCTAGCTTTAGAGTTCTTTTTGTACGTGTTCTTCCTAGGAGTTAATCTCAAATTTACCTCTTGCGTTTCAAATAATCGCTATTATATTTTGAAATGATCTTTCCTGTTGTTCGTTGTTCTCTTATAATCTGTTGACTATACATTTGCACCCAGACCTAATAAATACCCAATGTATATATGTATAAATAATTCGATCTCTCTTATTTTAACGTATAGATAGATAGAGATCCATCGCAGTCACACTTGACTGCTCCGAAATTTAGCTGATAGAAAAAGCTTATTCATCTTTATACTTTCATTCACGAGATTAGGTTGATGCTTTTAGAAAAGGTTTATCAAACTTTAGCTAGCGTTCATTTTAGAAACGTTTAGCGTATTCATTGGTTTCTGATCTATGTAAATACGATCATCTCTTCTTTCTCAATTTTACATATTTCCATACATCACGAAAATCAAACACAAAATTTTACATTTCGCTCAAAATTATACAGTCTTTTATTGTAGTTGGTATTATTAATTCAACCGTCGTAGCATAGTGGTACAAAAACTCGGGAAAAACACACAGCCTCAAGCCTTGAGGAGGGAGATTGATCCCAAGCTTCTCTAGGGCTACCTTAATAGCGTCACGGCCACATTCTTCAGCTTCTGTTATATTGGGACTGTTGAGTGGCGTCACGTCTTCCATCGGGTAGCTTCTGTTGCCGTGTAGCTCACGCAAGTCACTGGCTATGCCTTTTAGTATCACAGTTTTATGAACCCCTCCAAGCAAGCCTTCGTAATCAGTGTCACCTGAATCTCCCACGAAGACCACCATGTTCGTTCGATAAATCAATCCCCCATCGCACTAGTAAATACCTGAAAAATAGAGGAAGACGGTTGCATGTGTGTTCAAACACGAATCCAAACCCAAGAAGATGATTGGTTTAAGATCAAAACTTACCTAAGGGCCTGAGATCGTGAGGCAAGAACAGGGATTACGTTCAACCTAGCTCCATTCTGACAGTAAACCACATTGCAACGTAACGCTTGGATTCTCATCAACTTCCTCAGCTCCTTCATTGGAGGGATCTGCATAAGCATTAGATTAAACGAATATTGCAACGTAACGCTTGGATTCTTTTTCTCAAAATATTGAAGTCTCCATCCTCTTTCTTGTTTATCTCACATTCTTCATCTCCATTTTCTTAACTTGTGTTCTTATATACCATTAAGAAACAACCAATAAACCATTAAAATTAAGGGTCTCTTAACAAACTCTTTTATCTTAAATTTAATAGTTAAAAATTCACTAAGAACCATTTAAGGGGTTTACCAATAAGAGAGCATGATGTGCTCTAACACATGCTTTCTTGATAAAAATAAATATAATCAATTATAAATTAGAAGAGAAAGTCAAGAAGTGTTCTCTGCCAATGGCAAAAGTTGTGTTACAAATTGTGAAAGACATCACTGAAAAGTGTCTTAATTCTAATGGTTTAATTTTTTTTATAAAAAATAAAAAAAATTAATAATCAATCTAAGAGCATGTGTTGGAGCAAAGTAATACCAATACTTTTAGAATCATATGGGCATATGACTGTTAGGAATTTACCAATGCAAATTTTTGAACTCACGCAGAAGATTTTTTTAAAAATAAATAATACAAAATCTCACTTTAAAGAAAAACAAAAATGAAAACCAAAGAAAAAAAATTGAAATCTCACAATAACTGAGTAACAAATCCCATAGCTAAATATTAAAAATAAAAGGCAGAGAAATGATAAATCAAAAGAACCCTTCGAGCCTCTCTGCTCCTTGATAACAGTCGCTTCCTTTTCTTCCTACTTGCTACGGACGTCTCTACCTTCTTTCCCTATCAATTTTCCTTGTGACTTCCCATGAAAATTGTCTTTTATTTTTGCGGACTTTCTTCTTTTCTCTTGAAACACAACTACTAACTCGGAACATAAGTCCCAATCCAGCCAAGCCCACTGATGAAGAAGGACATTGTCTGAAGAAACAAGTAGATGAAGTAATTGTTCTTCCCGTGCACATAGTCATAGCATCCACACACGAACAAGAATGCCGCGAATCCAAGCTCAAGTGTATTCAATCTGTGACAAAAATTAATCGCATCCATCAAGTGTCTATGTATAGTTTTCTAATAAGACGTTTACGTTATAGAATGTACACGTACCGATCAGGCAACTTGAAGATTCTTGGGAACCTTTTAAGCCCTTTTGTGTTCCCTTTAGCGCTTTGACCACTTCCAAGCTTAGCTGTCACGACCCATTCGTTAGCCCTACCTGCCTCAAACAGACCAATGAGAGTGGCCTTTGTCCGGTGCAGCGACATCACATTCTCGAATAGAATCCAATAGAACAGCAGATGAATCGACCTTTTGGAAAATAAAAAGATTTCAGTATAAGTAAGAAACTGCAGAAGCCAGAAGCAGAGGAGTTACTTGACATACAAGTAACCTAATCACAGAACTATGGGTACAAAAAAAAATCAATTTACCTGGGAGTGCCAACAGAGTTTAGGATAGTGATGATGGAAGGGATATAAACGGAACCCCAAATGGGAACTTTAACTTCGGGGACAAGAATGGTGAGAGGAAGAACAACGCAGTAGAAACAAAATGTGACCCAATGTGCAATGACTTTCCTCACAAAGAAGAAGCTGTAGATCACATACACTTTCTTCCAGAATCTCACTTTCTGCAAAAGATCAGCAACAATCAGATAAAAGAATGAGTTACAAGATGTTAAAAGAGTAATTATTTTTATTACCTTGTTTCTGACGATCTCCATGACCATTTTCCTAAAGAGGTTTGCAGGTCCACAAGACCATCTATGTTGCTGGAAACGGAAGGCTCTAAAAGTACTTGGAAGTTCACTTTTCACCTACAAAATTTTAAAAACAATCAATATTAATTTTTACATATAGCCATTTTCACAAGTAATAACAATATACGATTAGTTCTTAAAGGGTATATGATTATAACATAACTTGTGAATCAGCTATCATGTGTTTAATGAGAGAAGTATCTTGTGTACCAACTACTTTTTTGTACTTGGATTTAAATTATTCTATTTTAGTTAATGCAAAAATCAGAAAATTAAGTAAATGAAAACCTGAAGGTCACCGAGGTAGAGAAATTTCCAGCCACGGAGACTTGCTCGGACGGCGAGGTCCATATCTTCCACGGTGGTCCTATCTTTCCATCCGCCTGCTTCATTTATCGCTGCTATCCTCCATATTCCGGCGGTTCCTATAAAATTATTTTGAAAGAAGAAATTATTTATGACCAAGAAAAATTAAGACAAACAAAATAGCACAATTATATTTAATGTCCAGAAAATTTAAGATCCATGTACATTTGCTTCCAGTACAAGTCATCATACTGTAATGACTGTGTCTCCTTACGCAACTTAATTAACTAAACACATGATTTAAGGAAGCAAGCAATTAAATTATTTTTTCCAGCTTGCAAATCTTACTTATCAGACAAGGGATAACTAAGATTATTAATATCTACGAAGAGTATTAAGTGGATAACTACACCTACTTGCGTCACGTTTCAAAGTCCCACTCCTCTCAAGTCTCAGTTCATTTTTAATTAATTTGATTCCTTATAATTGATTTTTGCATCAGTTCTCTAGCAATAATTGGTACACTATCATATAACATTTTAAAAAGGATCTAGGTCCACATACTTGTGCTTCAATTGGTCGGACAACATACCAACTCCATTACACTAAAAGCTCAACCAAATCAATAGTCAACAATATTCTTTCAAAACTCCTTAATTTTATTTTTTTTTGAAACTTAAACTCCTTATTTTTTCATTATAAAAAATTAAGGGAATCTTTAAGCAGTCATTATATAGATTATTAGTATTATTCTTACCGTTGAAACCGAAGAAAGCATGTGTTGCTGAACCGACTTCTTGCTCAACAGTGAAATGGTAGTCCAACGACATTTCTTGCATCCTCGTCAACAAGCATTCATCAGAATTTACTGCAAAGGTATAAAATACGATCAATTCATTATTCCGAAAGATAATAATTGGATAAACAGAAGCTCAATTATTTATTAAATTATTCAATAAGAGAATTGCCTAAATGTGGCGCTATCAGGAAGTAACGTCCTTCTCTTTTGTTTTTAGCTTTAATAATCAATCATAGTCATATAGCTTTCTCATTATTAAATTAACTAAGTTGGACTTATGCTTAATAAAGACAGAAGAGAAAACTATTCTATAAAATACAGAAACAAGTGTCGGCAAGAAAAGGAAGGTCCACAGAAGAGTCGTTACTCCTACTGTATACTAACACTTTACTAGTATTACTGACAAGAATGGGTTCCACACATGACATTTAAAGAAAGGCAAAGAGCACGTGGAAGGCATCAGAGTCCCGACAATTTCTAAAGACTCACAGTTGACATTGGCCTCCTACTTGTCCAAAAACCCGACCCGGCTCATTAAACTGAGTCGAACAGATTCGATTTTTCACCGACGGATCCGGAGTTTCGGAGCAGATAAGAAGACATGATGTTTTAGCTATATTATCTTTCCAAGAAAGTCTATTTTAAGCATTTTTGCTACATATACGTTGACCCTGAATCGCGCAACTAATCTATAATCCATGCAACACGGTGTACATAACTTATTCAAAGGGCAACGGTTTTTAGACGTCAAGTTGTGATTGGCTTTAATGACCCACTAAAGGAACCCATACACTATGCAGCTACTCCGCCGACACAGACATAACTAACCCTACTTCTTCAATCAGTCTACTACAAAAAATAATAATAATAATGTGTCTAAAAAAGTACAAAAAATGACGAAAATACCATTTCGAAAAGCCCAAAAAAGTGATAAACAAAAAAGAAGTATGCAAGAAAAAGGAAAAAAAAAGGCGAAAAAACATTGTTAAAACTAGTGAAGGTACCACCGACACCACTGATGCAGCTACAAAACCAAAACCACGAGCTTTCATTTAATGATCAAAACATCATTAAATGTTTCATAATACATAAACAAAGACACCGGTTCAGTAATATCTTGACCATGACATCTTCACAACATTATCAAACGTCAATTCTATTCATTTTTCTATGATAAACTAACCACCAAGTCTTATAGATCAAAGAAACAAACACAAGATACGCAATCAATATGACAAAAATCATAGATAAACGGAGCAATCTATCTGATTTTATAGAATATGTTTAATTAAGTTATTATTACCGAATCTCCACCGGGCCTGGACGAGGGCAATGTTGGGATTGTGGATGAGAAATGGAATGCTACGGCGAAGAAAATCAGGTTCAGGCTGAAAATCAGCGTCGAAGATGACAACATACTCGCAATGTTTGACGTAACTACGTTTGAGACCTTCCTTCAACGCACCAGCCTTGTAACCAACTCTGTTCTCTCTGATTTGATACCTTATATTGATTCCTTTACTTGCCCATCTCTGGCATTCCAGTTCCACCATTTGCTGCACATTTTAAGTATATCATTTAAATCACACATTTAATTAAAAAAATCTATTAATATTCCAATTTCATTACAAAATACTGTTAGTCCTAAATATATTTTCTGAAAATGGACTAACTAATACCTTAACAGTAGGATCTGTTGAGTCATCCAAGACTTGAATCACGAGACGATCGGACGGCCACGATAGTCCACTCGCCGCTCCTATTGATAGCTTGTAAACCTGAGAGGCAAAAATCACGGGGAATTTTTTCACTTTTAGCCCCTATGATTTAGCTATTTACTACGATGAAGCCCTAAACTATGGAATTAAACAGAAAACCCCCCAAAATTCATAGACCATTAAAGAGATACGTGTCTCGACTCTCGCCGTTTTGGGATTTGTAACGGCGGAGGAATATGATGAATACGTGGGGAAAAGTAATTTTGTAAAATCTGAGGCTACTTTTCTTGAAATCTTAAAACTTGGGGTAAAGAATGTAAGAACAAATTATTTTAAGAAACAGAGGAAAAAAAAACAGAGAGAGATGAAAGAGACCTCTCGTTCGTTGAACATGGGGATTTGGACGAGGACCACTGGGAAGTTAGAGCTTCCAAGCTCTTCGTCATCTTGAATGGGCTCGAACTTGTAGCGTTTGTCTGGTTTTTTCCAGAAGAGCTTGACAAGAACGATGACGATTCCCATGTAAACCCTCTCACCAAGCAGCATGACAGACATGAGCAGGCAGATGTAAACCGCTAGCTGAAGAAGAGGGACAATGACTGGTGCTTTGACGAGCTCCCAGATCATGCCTAGCTGGCCTGTGATCTCCATCCTCACGCCGTCGAATGTCTCCGGTAACACAAACTTCGGTGAAACACCATCCATTTTCCTTCTCTCTCTTACAGTGAAACAATGGCGGCTTTTTCTCTCTCTAGAAGAGAGGCTTGAAGGGAAGGAGAGAGGCTTTTCTCTCTCTACAGTTCTAGAGAGAGAGAAAACTTAGGAAGAGAGAGTAGAAGGAAACTGATGGTTAAGGGAGGAGAGAAAGAGAAGGGATAGACCAGGAATATAAATGGTGATTTTTTCACAGTATTATTATTTAATCTTTATTTACTTTCTTCCTTTTGTAGGATATTTTTCCACCTTTTTAGATTTGATTTTTTGGGGTTTTCTACAGGCAGTAGTAAATGTTAAAAACAAATAAACACAAGTGAAATTTGATTTGTGGCCTTTATGAGGAATTGAGAATCTATCTCAGTTAAAGAAGTTGTAAAGAAACAACAGAGGATTTAGTTTTTCAGGTTTTGGGTGTTCTTGTTTCAGAATTCAAAGTATGTGCCTGCCAATGGGTGGTGAAAGTGGTGGAGATAGATTGATTTCTAATGAATTTATTTTATTTCCTAACCATTTTTTACATCCAACCGTATTTCTAAAACAATGATTAATGGTTTGATGATGTTTTAACTTTTTACCATTTTGGGATTTTGGGTTTTGGCAGCTTTTTCATTTTTTACAATTTACTTGTTTAAGTCAACTTTTAAGAACTTTTTAAAAGAATTTACTTTACTTCAACTTCCTTTTTGTTGGACTTATTCAATTTACTCTCTAGAGTATTCATTTTTCTCAATTAAGTATTTTTAATGGATATAACTAAGAGATAAACCATAAATGTTAAGAAGTAATTAACGTGTACATTATAGGAAAGTTAGCATTACAATTTTTTATTGATTCACATTTAAAAAGAAATTAACAGGTTTAGAAAGAAAGAAAAAAGAAAAAAAAGAAAAAGAAAACTTCTAAACATATACCACTAACATCTTTTCTAACTTTTAAACGGCAACTGCAATAAATATATGGATACCATCAAAATACAAAGCGTTAAAAATAGGAGAATCTCAAAAGTAAATCTGTTAGATGATAATATGTTGGTTATATAGCTGCAATAATGATGTGAATGCGATTTATTAAATAAACACCAAAATATATTACATATCATCTTAGTATTTCCTTTTCCAAATAGATCATCATGATATGCTATTTAGTCCATATACCTATATAATCTAACAAGTATGGTTTTTCAGATCTTATCAGACCATATTATCTTTAATCGACCGGTGATAAATCATAAAGCTACCATGTTTCGATCATTAACACACGTGCAATTAAACGAAAAAAAAAAAGTTAAACGAAAGAAACAATTTATAGAAGTGCCATTTATTAATAGATGTTAACAGAATCATCCAAACATAGTACATTGTTATTGGATAATCAATTGAAACCATATTCTACTGGTTCGATGCGTGGTAAGTGAGATTAGTGCTTAATTGTGTGACCTTTCAGCTTGTACACAAAAAAATAGAAGCATGCTTATATACGGCGTATTAATTGTGCGTGATGATGACTTTGTCGATGTACTTTTTATTCTCTCAATTGTCTGGATGGTAAACTCCCCCATACTAAACTACTAACCAATATAATGGATGCATCCCGATTGGTGTAGATGAATTTTGATGATGACATGTTTGATTTAGTCGGCAAACTCCATGTCACTGGTTTAGCATATCAGTAGTGGAGAGTGGAGACCAGATGGTGAATAGGTGATGTTATACGGATGGAGCATAGAAATACATAGATTTTTTTTGTTAGGAACAGAGATGGTTTTGTAAAAAACCAGGATAAATAGAAAGATATTGATGGAACTAAGAAACGTGCATCGAGGTCTCTCTCCCTACATGTACATTGTGAACCCTCATATCGATAATAGCCTGCATGAAGATTTACTAGCAAGTGGTGTTTGCAATACATTTTTTTTTTTTAACAAATTCGTATCAGTTGTTTGCGAAGGAATTTTTATGGTTATTTCCGTCGCAAATTCGACATCCTTTGCAGTTCAAAAAAAAACGACATGCTTTTTGTAAGGGTGTCTACAGAATAGTTTGCTTTTTCTTTCTATTTAGATAAATTACAAAAGTGTATATCTTCATTCTACCATCTGACATATTTTTCATGCTATTAACATTCAGGCAGACAAGTTAAATTCTAAATTTTTCCAACAAGAATACAAATTGGATATATACCTCTGATATAGATTTCTGAAATTTTCTAATTTTATGCAGAATAGTTTTTATTGACAAAAAGGAATTCTTTATTATATATTTTATTGATCTCGTTTTGAAGATATTTTGTTTTGATTAAACACAATTTTATAGTCAATGCAAAATTTGCAAATGTAGACCCCTGAGAACAACTTAAAATCCTATGTGTATATGATTATAATGGGCTATGTCAAATACAATTTTTTTGGGTGATAATTCGTGTACTTTACTTTCAAAATGAAAATGTGTTTTTTTTTCTTCAAAAAAAATAATAGGACATTTCCTTGATTGGAAGGCCTTGCGCTGCCACATATAGGAGTAATTATTGTCACCATATGCATTTTAATCGGACTTGTACTGCACTTTCAGGTGGCTTTTCAACTGTTTTCACGAGAAAGTTGTGTGATTAACATTTTATGTTTCTTTCATCTTGAAAAATTACATAACACGAAATCATTTCAATAAAATAACTACAAAGCTGCTCAACAAGGCAACATTCTCGTGTTTGAGGGATGACGAGGACTAGTTGTTGCTTGGTATTGTCTGTTTTCTGAGGAAACTAATTATAATTACATACTCTACTTACATCGACAAGTTATAAATATATACAATAATTAGCAAAAGAAATCTTAAATTTTAAAGTGTGAAAGAAGAGCATGCGTACCTGACTTTTGACCAGCATTTCCAATTACGTGAATTTTAATAATACTCGAGCCTGCATACTACAAAGATTCAACGTTTTCATCCATAAACTATGTAACTAGTCATCCTAATTACTGTCTATACTGCTATTATAAGTGGTCAAAAGCAATTTAGAGGTCCTGAACTTTTCGAGTTCAAAACCAATCTAACTAGAAGTTAACCAATTTTATAAATCTAAAACTACCCTTGACCATTTTGAGAAAAACATAAAAACCTTTAAAACGTAAGTTTTCATGAACTTTTTATTCCAATTTCTACTATGTTTATCAGCTTTGATCAATAATATTTTACTTTGGTCGAAATAGTTTTTCCCTTCAATAATTATTGAAATTTAGTTATACTTCTTAGAAACCGGGTATTCATAGTACCGTCGTCCACTTGATGAATCTCGTTATAAGGACATTCACTCAAAAGTTCCAGACAAGCCTCTATATCAAGCCGAAACTTTGGACTGAACTTTATAAAATGAAATTGATAGAAAAAAACATATATTTGTTCCCCGAGGATGAGATAAATAACTAACCAGATAATGTTGTTAAAAATATATATATATAACTAACCAGATAACATAATCCCCTGCTTAAATCATGTGGATCATCACTATTAACTACTACTAGCATTCATTACGGTTTAAAAGTTACAAAGTAATAAATAGAGTTACCTTAATAGAAAGCCTCAGTTAAAAAAAAAAAATAGAGTTACCTCAAATAGAAAGTATATAAGGGTAAATCGATTATGTATATTACTACAGATTATTATTGCTTTCTTTTTAAAGAGTTTATCTAGTTTACTTTTTCTTCGTACTTTTCTTTACGTTGGAAATTGCAAACCTCCCCATTAATTCACGCAGATCCAAAGTCCAAACATGTACCAAATGGATTTTCTTTTGGGTACGAAAGATCCTCAATCAAAGGACAGATGTCTGTGTAGATTATGTTATTTTCTTACTCATTCAAAAAAAGAAAATCAATGTTTTTTGACAAAGCATAAAATCAAGGTTCTTTGACAAATAAGCATAATGACGACGTATAAAGATACATCCTCGTCTCGACGTACCGCCTATGTGTTGCTTAAAGAGTTTCTTTACTCGGTTTGAGCTCAAATTTTCACATTTTCTATAGAACATAAATTACATATATAGTTTGAGAGCGTTTAACATATATGTTACAATGTTTCTCATATAAAATTGACTTATAAGTTTTAGATTGTGTTATTTAAAGTGGTAGCTATTTATATATTTCAGTATTTCCGAAAACAACGACAAAAAAAAAAAATCGTGAAATATAGTTTCTCTTGTGGAATAATCAATTTGACTTTCCTCTTTTTGCTTTTGTGTTGATTTATCACTATACGTCTTTCCTTTCCTCCTCCATTTAAGGCCTTGATTAAGTGATGTATACACTACTTTCAAGATGATTTATCCACGCACTAATATTATTTATCATTTTTGAAATAGGAATATTTTGTTTAGAAATAATAAAGAATAAAAATAACGTCTAAAACTCTCAACTATATTAATATGTATAGAATAATATTTATTTACACAATAGTCATATACACTGTGACCAGGCTTAGTTGAGTATTGATTGATGATTATAATGCGAGTCTGACTCAGTCACGTGAATTTAAGGTCCTAGACCCTAATATTATGTACAAATTATATTATATAAGAGATAAAAACTTGCACGTAAGTTGTTTCCTAACTTGAGAGAATAGATAAAATGTTAATGAATAAGTAAAAATGTTATATTGATAATTAGAATATTAATTAACTAATATATACAAAGATATATCAATTTATTTATCACTAGTTGATTTTAAATTAAAAACTCAAAATAAATCTAAATTTAATATGATATCAAAATTATCAGATATTGAGGGTGATTGGTTGGACTTTATCTCCTTACTTTAGCTTTATTTATTTTTAAAGCACTAAACTTTACCAATCATGTTGTAGCTTTATTTTTGTTATTATTTTATATATACATCACATATATTATTTTGAAATATCTACAGCATATAGTTTACAGCTACAACAAATTTAACTACAACAAAAATCTTTGCAATAAAATCTACAGTAACAACTTTACAGCTACAACCAACTTACCCACAGCTAAAATTTTACAGCTAAATTTTTACAGCCACAGTCGAACCAATCATCACCATTGAGTCACTAAGTCAACGTTGTTTCTACGGTTGTCCACATTTGAACACATAAAAGATTATTAACGAATAAAAATCTCACATTTAAATAATAATAATTTACTAATATATGAAATATGGTTAATTTATTTCAAGTTTAAAATTCATGATAAACCCGGATTCATAGTTAGAGGTAAGCGTGAGGAGAGAGTTTAGCCGTAAATATGCTATCGCCTATCAGCATCCTATCTGTTTGTGTCGGTGTGGTTATTTGGTAATTGTACTTTCATTGGTGTCATCTTATATACGGCTTTCAGTCGATCATTTTGTAGTTTTCCTTCGAAAGTTAGGTGTCATAAAATTCACAGTAAAAATACCTACAAATTGTTATAAAATCAGTACAGATTCTAACAGTAAAAAGTACAAAATATGGTAAGAGATTCATCTACTTTATTAATTCAGAAGTACATATATAAAATACCCCTAAGTTTTCACTTTTATTTACACCAGATGCCATCAAGTAATTAAATGAACCTATATTTAAGTAATCATTGTCTTTTCCTATTTATTAAACAATTTCCTAAATCAATTTTAACTTAATTTTCATATTTAATATATTTCCTAAAATAAATTAGCTGATTTTTAGGAATATTCATATTTAAAATCGATTTTAACAATATATTAAACTTGGATAACATTACCACAATTATTTTGAAAAATTCAAATTTAAATTTGATATTAAACAATAATATGAATATTCCTAAAATATATATTTAACTTACCATTAATTATTTTGAAAAATAAAATCTATATATGCTAAGATTTTAAATATATTTAAACTACTTTAGAACAAGATGAAATATTTGTAACTGAATATTATTTTAATATAATTAAATCCCACCTAAGATTATATATTTTCAAGAATTTCTAGAATATATGTTTATCCATTTCAACAATAAAATTCAATACTGAAATTTAAATATCTTTGAATTACTTGTAAAACAATATTTAATGTTTATAACCAAATATTCTTTTTCTAATGTATTAAATCTTACCATATTATCCATATCGATCAAAATATTTAAATTCTTTTTACATTTGACAAACAATTTCATGTTATAAAATATTACTCAAACTATCAATAGGTCAATATTAATTTGTCAAAAGTTTAATAACGGGCACGGTTACTATTTTACAAGACATAAACTATTTGATCGTTGTGTTTATAAAAATTTAGAAATATGATATTTAAAAATATAAACAGATAGATATTTAAATAATATTCATTTATATATAAAAAATGAAAATAAGTACCCGTCCGATCGGACGGGTCCAGCTCTAGTAATAATTTAAACAGGAAAATAAGAGCTCCATATGTATACAAGTGAATAGTTAAGCCTCACTGGACAGCTGCATGTTAAAGTTACAAAAAAAATAATCTGAACTCTATTGACAAAGAGCTCTTTGTAATAACAAAACACCAAAACCCGTTATGATACACTAGGCAACCTCTGCACATTGTCCATAACTATGACAATTGTCCATCATCTCTTGAAAAGAGCAAACCCCATTTTCAAATACGTTATAATCTCTGATTCCCTTTGCGTAGAATGTGACAAGTTTTATTCTATGATATAAGACTTCAAGCATCAGGCTTGATAATAAGTTTTCTACAGTTTCAGGTAAACAACATCTTGAGTTCCTCAAGACGTGCACTTCGTACTTCTTGATCGGTTAAAGCCCCTGAGATCATTCTTTGTTTCCTCGCCTGAACCGCTTCCATTCTCTCCTCAACTGTTCCCTATGTTTCACAATTGCAACACACAAACATTGCCCACAAGTTTCTAACAATCAACATTTCCTGATTTTGGAGATGGCGTAGTAAACGAGGATTTAAATGGCTGAGAAAGAAGAAGGTACCTTAATGATGAATCTTCTGATTTTAACTTCCTTAGTCTGTCCTATACGATGGATGCGCATAACAGCTTGTTCCTCTACTGCTGGGTTCCACCATGGATCCTATACGATACAAATTGGTTTTCTTTCAACTGAATCTGCTACAATACTGCTGAATATGTGGTATAGTGCAGTACTTTGACAAACATTTGAAACCCACGGTGGCATACATTAGCTATTACATGGTCTACTTCCTATACGGACCGATATCATCTTTAATGGACATACCATGACAAAAGCATTGGACGCAGCTGTTAGATTTATCCCCACACCACCAGCTTTTAGAGACATCAACATTACCTATTCAACAATTAACGAAAAAAGAGAAATGTCAACCTCATTTTAGGAAGTAAAAAAATATAAAAATGTAATGCGATTCAATACCAACCATGATACTAGTATCTTCAGAAAACTGTTTAAGGACTTTCTCTCGTTGCTGCTGATTTAGCGTGCCATCCAGACGGACAAATGAAATGTTGTTCCTAGAAACGAAAAAAAAGTGATTAAAATTTATGCTATAAATTTGACTGAAAACATCCTTTTTTCTTCTTCTCAAAACTGCCATAGCAAGCCAAGTAAATGTTATTACCGAGAGAGGGGAATTTGGAGGAGATCAAGAAAAGCAGTCCATTGGCTAAAGATAATGCTCTTTGATCCTGAAGAACGAAAACTTTCAAGCTCCTGCAGAAGAGCAGTGATTTTGGATGATTCCACCCAGTTCTTCTCCACGTCCACCTGGAATCTACTTTCTGTTGGTGCTGTGATGAGTTCTTGTTTGCTAACAGTTTTCCTGCAAAACAAAGATTCATCATTACTGGCCCATATTTAACGACAAGTAACACCAAAGGAAAACTACTACTTGCAGGAAGAAAGAGCTTACAACATACCTACACACAGGACATAACCCGGAGGAAGAGTTTCGCCAACTTGCCAAGAGACACTCACGACATAATCTATGAGCACACGGTGTTAAAACGGCATCCTCAAACGCTTCAAGGCATATTGGACACTCTCCTTGCTCTCCTTTACTCAGTTCCTCTACCACCTCCTGAACAAAAGCAACTGATGGTACATCTTTCCCTTCCTTCTCTAGACCAGAAGACTTTCCACCGAGAAAACGTTTTGCGAGCTTTTTCAGATCAGAGTATTCCGCTGTATCCCCTCGACTAGATGGATGAAAAAAACAAGGGACAGTGGTAAACAATATGAAAAACTGTAATAATTATTGAAGCCTTGGATGTTAAGCTAGCACTGTGTATCTCTACTTAAATAGAAAGCAAAGGGCAAACAAGCACACACCTCATTACTAGAAATGGGTGATCGCAACACTGTCGAAGACGCAAAAGCAGTTCCAGGATCGAAGCATAGTTATGAAGAGCTTTCCCTTGTTCAACAAATTGATCAAATTTCACCTGAAAAGATCCGTCAGCATCTTCAGAACAAGGCATATTCAGAGAAAGTAAAGAATCATGAGAAAACAATACCTTGGATCTTTTAAACAGCGCATCGTAGAAATCTCTCTCAGACTCCGAGAGCTCACAGTAAATGACCCTTGCATCAGCAGGGGGTAGAACAAGAATCGGCCTAAAATAAAAAAACATACTTCAGATTAACCATGGAAACTTCAGGAAAAGATTGTCTTTTATAAGCACCAGGAAGTATGCGGATGACTGATTTTCTGTTTATAGTATTCTCACCGTCCTTCTCGATCTGTGCTAGACTTGGTTCTCCTAAGCATGATAGGTTTTAAGATAGACTGCACTAGCTTTAGCCCTCTCTCATCTCCCTCTTCAAATGGCTTTTGAACGAGTTTATTCCACCTAACAATAAATATGTTAGCTTCAGTCATTTCAAACCAAATGTAATGTGTTTCCAACCAAAGATAGATAAGAACCCTTACCATGCCCAAGTTCCCCATGGTTCAATCCTCAAAAATCGTAGAAGGCTATATAAATCCTCCAAAGTGTTCTATTAAAAAGGTAACATGATAAGTGATCACAAAGTCCAAAAAATTATGATCAGATCATTATCCACAATCCATAAAAAAAGAGCCAAGATATACCTGGATAGGAGTACCCGTAAGACACCAACGTCGATCAGAAACCAAAGCAGCTGCAGCCAAGGATACTTGGCTTTTTGAGTTTTTGATGGTATGTGCCTCGTCAAGAACAATCCTAAACCATCGAACTGCAAAAAGTCCTTCATTCTTGGCTGCATTCTAAGAATATTAAAAAACAGCAAAGAAGTTAAGAATACGTTCTTGCGACCGGGAGTAAAGAGTTTTAAATGAAAGCTACCTCTGCCGAAAATTCGGATATTAGAACCCCATATGTAGTGATGACAACATCACTCTGGGATAAAAGTTTTGCATCCTTTGGCCTGTCGGGGCCGTAATGTTGATATACAGATAGGGACCCAGGTTTAGCATGCATTTCAATCTCTGACTGATCATATAGCAGGAGCAAGAAAAGTCAGATACTACAGAACAACAATTGACAGACAACCAAACTAACGTCTCTTAGCATCAAACGTAGATAATACCTTCCACTGGGCTAAAAGTGTCATCGGACATACAATTAGGTTACCTCCATTTTCAAGGGCACTTTTCTGTTCCAGAAGCTTCTTATCAAAACCAGGAAATTTAGTTGCCTTCACTGAAGGACTAGTAGACTCATCTAAAGAACTGCTAATCACTTTGTCTCCTTCATTAATTGGGCATTGAAACCCGGTTGATGCAGCTTTCCATGAATGGGCAAGCATTAGGGATATGGTCATTACGGTCTTCCCGAGACCCATTGCGTCTGCTAGAATCTGCAAAATTGTTATGACATCATCTTATTACTATATAACAAAGTGGCAACATCCAGATGATAAATGTTTGTAGTTGGGCTATTGAGATCATACTCCTCCTCTTGCCATTTGAAGTGTGCTAGGAAAGTGTATTGTAGCATCACCAGTGAATGAATTCAGGTAGATAACAAGTTCCCTCCTATTGACACAAAACAGATAGTAAGTAACTCATTTGACTCGCCCTAAAGTTGGCACAAGAAAACAAGGCGTACTTGTCTGCTAAACAGTATGCTTCCCAACATGGGTGAAGCATTGTTGCTGCCTCATCAGTGCAGTTTCCTTTCTCCAGTTGGGTCATCCAGTGAAGTGCCTGCTTTTGATATGCACGAAGCTCACACAGAAGTTTACGTGGAGTTTCCATTTCCTGTTGCAAAATTTCTCACGTATTTAGAGTTTCTAAGTGTCGAATTTAAGTATGCAAACAGTCATAGAAATGAGAATACCTGTAAACCAGAACTGTCCCCAACACCAACAATGTTATCAAGATCACCATCGCTGATACAATGCTCGTTTTCATCTCCTTCTGCATCTTGATTCAGATTCTTGACCTTGTTTAATTGAAGCAACGAAGTAGAAACAGGATCCTTGGAGTTGGAACTCAAAGGTCGCTTCCGAGTAGACAAATTCTCAGGAGTAAACTCTGCCTACATATGATGAAGAAAGAACCATTTTCACATATAACTAACTCACTACTAACTCCCTCCAATGATAATTAGTGAATTTAAATAATTCTTTGCCATCTCAAAGTAACAGTCTTAACAAAATATGGAAGTAAACTGCAATCTATCAAACACTCAGCAAATCTTAAGAGTTACAGGCAAGGACGAGCCATTACCTTCTTAAAGGGACTCAAACCAAGTAACCGCAAGAGGTTTGGGAGAGGATGGAATATAGATTCATCTGCCGTATTACTCGCTACCTTAAGTGAAGTCGCACTATGCTTTTGAAACATAGAACTATTTATGTATACACTGTATCAAAAACACAAACAAACACACCACTTCAAAAAACTAAAACACCTATGCCTGAATAACCAATCCAAACGCAATACCTTACTGAAAGAAGAATAGTATCCATAATGCCCAATGCTGCAGGCGCCGACGTGCACCTCCCTTCGATCCTAATCTTCTTGTCCCTCACAAGCGGTAGAAGACACCGAGCCCACTCATTTGGTATTCTACCAATCTGCCAACCACTCATAAATATAAAACTCAATATAACAACAAATTAAATAAGTGTGAAAAGAACATGAATCTGCACGCACCTCTCCTGAGTCCTTTGTAGAGAACCTGACGATATCAGAAACATTACGCGAGGCTGGCCTTCCCTTCCCAAAGCGCTTCGCAGGCGTCGGCGTAGTCTCAGACTTTGATGCTTTACTACTCGGAAAAGTGAACAACAACTCATCACCAGCCTTCAATCTCCTTCCTTTACATGTCGACAACCCCGACAACTCTGAACACCCCACGAACCACCAACACTCATCATCCCCTGAAACACTCTCATCTTCCTCCTCCTCCACGCGATGATGATTCGCTCCTTCACTAAAAGGACAGACCTTTATGCCGTCCTCGACTCTCTTCCCTCCATTAACAACGCTCGGGGTAGGATTAACGGCGGCGGCGGCGGCTATATCGTTGGGTTTGCCGAAACTGGGAGTGTCGAAGATTATATTGATGGCAGCCGTTGGATCGAGATTGGCCATGTGCAGGGCTCTGATTATGTCCATGTCTGAGTAATCGGAGCCCACGACTGATCTGACGGTGGAGAGTAGATGGTCTGAAACTTTCGTCCCCATTTTTCAAAACCCTAGAATTCAATTTTGTTTTGGGGAAATTTTGAAATTAGAGAAATTGACTGATGGGTTGTTGCTAAAGACGGCGGAGTAAAGATACCCTTTATAGAAAGGAGGCAGATTGGCGACGACGGTGGACGAAATCAATCGGACCCCAGAAAGGCGGGTAAAGTAGCGACGGGTCTCTTCACGTTCCCGCCATTATATTTTATTTTCTCTTTATTTTAAAGCGATGGAAAAAGGAAAAATTAGCGAACGACGCCGTTTATAGTTATCCAACGGGTCTGGATCCGGGTAACCTTATCTCGGCGACGTGTCCCTCCAGAATCCAACTTCCCGCCAATATTTTATTTTTATTTTAAAGTGTGAAAATAAAAAGTAAATTACGTAAAACGACGACGTTTTGTTGATATCCAACGGGTAATGATCCGGGTAATCCATTTACCGAGTTGAAACTCGTTTTCACAATAGACCACAAAATCTGGTATTATTAACTCAGAAAGTGAGAAAGTGCAGTTGAGCCCATCTCGTCTCTCTCTCTCGACACGATTGAAAGCTCATCTCTTTCTCTATCTCTATCTCTCTCTCCTTTTGGGGTTACCTAAGCTCTCTTATTGCATCCTTAATGGAAGTTATCAGACTCTAGCAAGCTTTTAAAAGTTTTCTCCTTTCAAATCCATTTCGAAGCTCAAAAGTGAAATCAAAATCTCAGATTTATCTTAGATTTTGATGTGATTATTGCCTTACATGGTTCGTTTTTTGAAATTAAAGAGCTTGCTTTGAAAGGGGTTGAGGGTGGTTTAGATCTGGGGATAGATGGAAGGGAAGGTGGGTAGACCTAGAGGTAGACCAAGGAAACGCACAAGGCCAGAGGATCAGAATGGTGTCTCTAACCGAGGGAAGAGGCTTGCTTTGGAGATGATGAAACCGGCAGTGCCAAGGTCCTTGCTTTGTCGTTATGTGTTGAAAGATTTTGATGAGAGCAGAGTTTCTCTTGGGAAGGTAGTTTCCTACAGTTGTGGGCTGTACAGAGTTGAATACGAGGATGGTGATTCTGAGGATTTGAAAAGTTGTTATCTTCGTCATTTGATTATTGAGGATAGTTACTTTGATGATGAGCTACGTTGTAGAAGAGATCAACTAGATGAGTATATACTGAAGGAGGATGAAAAGAAGAAGAGCAAAGGGGTTGAGCTTGAAAACCAAGTAAATGTAGCTGAGGTGCCTACATGTACTAGCTCAGGTTCTTTGGCAGAAGTGGAAGGTGGTGAAGATAGGAGAGATCCAGATTTGGAAACTATGTCTCCTCTTGTTCCAGTTCCGCCACTGGATTTGCCTTGTTCATCAGGAACAATTGGTATCCCTGAGGAGGGTATCATGCATCTGTTATCTGTATACGGGTTCTTGAGATCATTCAGTGTTCAGTTATATATCTACCCGTTTGGGTTGGATGAGTTTGTGGGAGCGTTGAATTTCTTAGGAGCGAATTCATTGATGGATGTCATTCATGTTGCATTGATGAAGGCACTCAAGGGTCATCTTGAGAGACTGTCCTCAGAAGAGTCTGTAGTGGCTTCAAACTGCTTGAGGTCAGCGCGTACAACTCGTTGCTTATAATTGTCAACATATGTCTCTGATAACTTATTTTCTTGATTTTGTAACTCTCTGGTGTTGCTTTCCACTGGTGTTTTAAGTTAACTCTCCCATATGCTTAGTAGTTCAGACTTCCAGTGCATTGATCATTCTGTGAAACCGCAGATTTAGTTAGTTGGGTATCTGAACTTCATTGAAACATACTGACATTATTTTTCAAGCTCATAGGCTGTAGAAAGACTGTAAATAAGGCTCTTATTCATAGTTTAGGTGGAGCTTGTTTTAGGATCTCTTAGTCTTAGTGAATAACAATTCAGAGATTTTGTTGCATTGCCATCTGCAGGTGCATTGATTGGAGCCTGCTCGATGCGCTAACTTGGCCTGTTTATTTGGTTCAGTACTTTTCTGCCATGGGACATGCACGTGGGCCTCAGTGGAGTGTTTTCTATGAATTTCTTGTGAAGAAAGAGTATTATTCCCTACCCGTCGTGATGAAGTTGAAGATCCTGCAGATTCTGTGTGACGATGTTTTTGATGTAGCAGATGTAAGAGCTGAAATTGATACTAGAGAAGAATCTGAAGTTGGATATGATCCTGACGGAGTTACTGCTGATCTTTCTGAAAATGGACCTAGACGGGTCCACCCTAGATTTGCTAAAACCTCAGCTTGCAAGGAGAAAGAGCTTAGTGGATTTGTTCCAGTGAACCGTGGGATAAGCTCAATGGTCGAGTCAAAAAGTTTGAGTTCAAGATGTACTGATGTTGGTCCTAATGGAGTTAGCTCAGATTTAGATGGAAATAGTGATGAATGTAGGCTCTGTGGTATGGATGGAACGTTGCTGTGCTGTGATGGATGCCCTTTAGCATATCACTCAAGATGCATCGGCGTGCTCAAAATGTATATACCTGACGGGCCGTGGTATTGTCCAGAATGCACTATTAACAAAATGGGGCCAACGATTGCTCATAAAACGTCACTAAGGGGAGCTGTGGATTTTGGAGTGGATCCACATGGGCGGCTCTTCTTGGGTACATGCAACCACTTACTTGTGTATGTTTTTGTCGCCTCTTTAAGATACTTTTTGTTTCAAATTTATGGAACTTTCAGATCTATATCTCCATACTTCACTTTAATTATCACGAACTATTCATTCAAGAACTGTTGAGCAAAAAAAAAAAGTAAAAAACTATTCACTCAACAACTTGTCTAAGAATTTTCGTAAAGTTGGAAAACGAATATTGTTTGAATTATTTTGTTGTCGGCGCTAATGAATACTTCCTTTATATCTCAGGCTTGCGGATGCAGATATCAAATACTACAGTGTCACTGACATTCCAAAAGTTGAAATGGTCCTCTTGTCTGCAACGAACCATAGACTGGAATATCTGCATATATGCAAAGCGATCTCACAATACTGGGATCTGCCCGGAGGTGTGATCTCTCATTTAAGAGCAGTGGAGACTGATTTAGCTCACCTGCAAAAAGAAGAAGGGGATGAAGAGGTGTCAGACCTGAGTAAGCCCGATAATGCTAGTAGTTCCAGTAGAAAGAATACTATTCAATGCGCATCTGCTTCAGGCTATGTTGGCGGTCCTAGTTTGGGTATATCAAGTGGAACACAGGGGAAGAATTTGCTTGCTGGCATTTCACACAAGGGTTTAACATTTAAACCTCACGCGTACATTAATCACTACACAAATGGAGAATTAGCTGCATCAGCTGCTACTACTTTGGCTGTCCTATTGTCAGAAGAAACCCATGAACCTGATCAACACAAGTTTAGTAATGCCAAGAAAGCTGCCTCAAGTAACATTTTGCTACAGGTGAAAGCATTCTCCTTAGTTGCCTCGAGTTTCTTCTGGCCAAGTCCTGATAAGAAGGAAATCACCAGGGAAAGGTGTGGTTGGTGTCATTCTTGCAAACTCACATCAGCAAGTAGGAGAGGATGCATGCTAAACGCAGCTGTAACGGGGGCGACCAAAACTGCTGTGAAAATCTTTAGTGGCCTGTTTCCTCTGAAGAACGGGGAGGGTGTGCTTTCTAGTATTGCAGCATATATACTATACCTCGAGGAAAGCTTACGTGGTCTCATTGTTGGGCCATTTCTCTGTGAGAGTCTTAGGAAACAGTGGCGTAAGAAGATAGAGGAGGCCTCAACATGCACAGCGATGAAAGTCCTCCTGCTTGAAGTAAGTGATTTTTTTTCCTTTCTAAAACATTTCTGTTCTTATCCACTTTCGTTTGCTATTAAATGTATCATCTTCTGTGTTCAGATTTGATTTGACATTCAATGGTTTGTCATTATAGTTATCGTGTTTTCATTGGCATGATATGGTTCATTATGCTTGTTTGCAGCTTGAGGAAAATATTTGCAGTATTGCTCTATCAAGCGATTGGCTTAAACTAATGGATGACTGGTTGGTAGAACACTCAATTTTTCAAAGCGTTAGAGTTACTGTTGGGGCCACACAGAAACGTGCACCTGGAAAGAGGAGGCAGAGGAACCAAGCTGAGGTTGCAGGGGAAGGTTCTAATGATGATAGCTTCACTTGGTGGCGTGGAGGGAAATTATCAAAAATTATACTTCTGAAGGCAGTCTTGTGGAAGCCAATGATAAAGAAAGCAGCCTGGCAAGGTAACCTTGTCTAGCTGAGTTTTATGTGCTTGTGGTTTTACAGTTCTCACGTTTTCTCACGTAAACATAGGGTGTTTTGTTATAATCCTATATGATTTCACTCTCGGGATGATGCTAATTTGTTTGTTCTTACATTAGGTGGTGTGAAAAAGTTTCCTGAATTGAATTATGGTGATGGTTCTTACATTCCTAAAAGAAGCAGGAGGTCTATTTGGAAAGCTGCAGTTGAAAGTAGCAAAAACATTTCCCAGCTTGCTCTTCAGGTTTGTCTTGTATCATCAATGGTTTTTTCAAATGACTGTGTTTCTATGTTTATTTGCTGTTCCCCTGAAATTCAACTGAATCTCGGCCAGGTTAGGTACCTTGATATGAATATAAGATGGAGTGAACTTGTACGCCCAGAGCAAAGCGTGCAAGATGTTAAAGGTGGTCCAGAGACAGATGCCAGTGTTTTTAGGAACGCTAGTATCTGTGACAAAAAGATTATAGATAACAAGGTTAGATATGGAGTTGCCTTCGGAAATCAAAAGCACCTTCCATCTCGCGTCATGAAGAATGTCATCGAAGTCGAGAAAACAGAAGTTGGAAACGAAAAGTTTTGGTTTGCTGAAGCACGCGTTCCTTTATATTTGACCAAAGAATATGAAGAAAGTTTGCATAGGGTCCATGTGCCTTTAATCAAGACGCCATCAAAAAAATTATCAAAGCTACAGAGAAAGCAACTGAAAGCTTCTCGAGCAAACATATTTTCTTATCTAGCCTCTAGGAGGGACAACACGGAGAAGTGCTCTTGTGCGTCATGCCATCTTGATGTTTTATTGAGGTATTTTCTTTAGCTCTCTTCACATTTCAAGATATTAAAAAAAAAAAAAAAAGAGAGAATAACTTTTGTTCCCGTTCCCTACATGTCTTACAGGGATGCAACAACATGCAGTTCTTGCCAAGGTAAATTACAACATATACCTGAAGAGATTTATTTTTGTTCCCTTTTGCATTTGGAGTTCTTTTTAGTTCCATACCTTTTGAGGAAGATGCTTTGTTGAAGAATGGTTATGATTCAGATGTGGAATCTTTTTTTTTGTCTCTCAGGTTTCTGTCACCAGGAATGTACTACTATGAGTACACAACACACAGCTGTAAAGGTTGAAACTCGGGTAACCTGCAAACG
The DNA here is from genome assembly GCA_016771965.1 of Brassica carinata. NCBI lineage: Eukaryota > Viridiplantae > Streptophyta > Magnoliopsida > Brassicales > Brassicaceae > Brassica > Brassica carinata. Next base: position 62,787,992 of record CM028687.1, on the reverse strand, counting down.
GTGCTACCTTGCAAGAGCTCGTTCAGTAATCAATATCAATCACAGACATCCAACAACACCCGCTGTTTTGATCAATGGACAACATCAAAACGCAGTCACTCCAGTCGTTAAGACGCAGACAAAGCCTCTTGTTCAACAGTTACCATCTTCCAACACACGCGACAACGCTTCAGGAGTTAAACAAATTACTCCTGATTCTAATATTGCACCCAAGAGTCAACACAAGACATTGTCTTGGGGAGTCATATGGAGGAAGAAGCACTCGGAAGACACAGGTGCTAGCTTCAGACGTCAAAATGTTGTGTTGGCTGCACAGTCTGATCATCCGAATCCAGGACCAGTTTGTTGGCTATGCAAAGTCCAGTATAATCCTGGTCTAACATATATTCACTGTACAAGTTGTGACAGTAAGAACGATTCTGAATTTTATACTTAAATGTAACTATTTTGATTCTTATAAATCTAATTTTTATCATCTGTATGCAGAGTGGTACCACATTGAAGCGATTAACCTCGAGGAGTCAAAAATCCCTGAAGTTACTGGGTTCAAGTGTTGCAGATGCCGTCGCATACGAGCACCAGATTGCCCTTACATGGATCCCAAACTCAAGGAAGAGAGACAGAAGAAAAATGCATTCTTCCAGCGCCAGAGACATAAGAAAGGAAATACCAGAATGGATTCTGATTCTGAAATGATGTCTGAACCAAGAGACTCGGTACCCTCTACTCCCTCGTTTCCCCTGGAAGATGCGTTTGTTCCTCAGGATTTGGATGTTGAATGGAATGTCGATGGTTCTGTGCTGGAACCCCGGAAGTTACCAGTTAGGAGACAAGTGAAACTTGAAGACACAGAAGGGAACAGTAATCTTTCTTATATCGACTTCTCAATGCATCCCGAATCACTGCCTTGTGTAAAACCAGAAATGGAGCCAACACTGCCTGTCATGGACTGTGATGCATCTGACATGAACAACAACAACATGGTTGAAGGCGAGCTAATGTTTGACTACCAAGACATGGAGTTCGAACCCCAAACCTATTTCTCTCTGACAGAGTTGCTTACAGCAGATGATAGTGGTCTGTGCAATGGATATGGCTATAACAAGGATGCTTCAGGAAACACGGATAACCCAGACCCTCAGGTTGAGACAATGGAACAGTGGAGAGCATTTCTCGATGGCAATACAAAACCATGTCAGATATGTATGCATGTGGAGCCAGGGCCCGATCTCACATGCCAGACTTGTAATATCACAATACATTCCCACTGCTCTCCATGGGAGGAGGAATCAACTTGCACCGGAGGTAACTGGAGATGCGGTCCCTGCCGTGAGTGGATGTAGTCGTGCTGGTTTCCTCTACCCAAAGTTAATTTACCACTTAATTTTTTTTTCTAAGTCTGGCTGCTTTTAGAAATATTTGGTGAATACTAGGAACATGTATTGGAAAAAGAAGTAAATTAAATTCACATGAAGGTAAAAAGTAAAAGTCTCTTTTGTTTCATCTTGATCACTATACTTAATCAAACAAATATCCCCAACTATTCTTCTTCTCCTAGCTTTAGAAAGCAATACTTATAGCTAAAGGAAACCGCCTCCATATGTCCAAAATCAACATCGTAACCTAACATATGTATACACGGCAATTTCCAGACATATTTCTTCTTTTTTATATGGCGACAAAACCTGTCTAACAAAAAAAAAAAAGAATAATGGAAAAACTAATCAAAGACTGCATGATCAATTCAACTCTAACATGAAGAAGCTCGGAAAATATTAACTTCCGTAACGGTCCTGCTGGCCAGAGATAGACACTACAGGCCCGGGTGCATCTCTGCTACTTACAGTACGGAATCAGAATTTCACCCGAAACTTCATACAGCAGCACACAGGTATTCAAATCTACATGTCACCTTGATTTCATTCGTTAGAAACTTGATTTCATTCGTTAGAAATTTGCAACTGAGTTGTAATGTTAGACAATCATTGGAGGAATAAGTTGGAGACATCTCCGAAACTTCGACACTGAACTACCACTCAAATGAGAATAAAGTAGACAATGGAATGTGCATACAGATAGAGGAGAAAGAGAAGGCCCCTAGCCTTCTCGTTTTTGGGGCCAAGCTGTCACTGAGAAGGTACTCCATCTATCAAATTATGCTGCCATCAAACTATCCTAAAGAATATTTTGATCCCTTCCTTTTTTGATTAATTTCTTGCAAACATATCAAAAGATTTTTTTTTTTATTCTTAGATTTGCTTTACTAAATACTATTATTTTGTTGATTTTTATTATGTCCACCCACGACCAGAGGGAGGCGTTTGGCCGATGTAAAAATAGAACCTTTCACTATGCGTTGAAGACCGTAGGTGATGATTTGGTAACGTGCTTCGGAGCGATCGGTCTGCACCATTATGGTAGAACCGTAGAAATTATAATTGTAAAAGAGCATCATTGGTTTTAGTTCAGTTACAAACAAAAAAAAAAATCATTGGTTTTAGTTGGTACATTGTTGAAATTAATAAAACTAGCTATGATACTAGATCGTCTTTAGATACTAATATTTAACAGAAATATATTTGAATAAACAAAAATAATTTTCAAACCGTAGTGATGAATATCCATCCATATTAAACAACCAGAAACAAAACTTTAGGAACAAGCTACCGTGGATTTTTTACTTGCTAAACACGAAATACATAGTGAACCATATATTTCAAAGCCGTCATCAATCCCATCAAAGAGCTCTCACCCAAATCACCAACGGAAGAACTAGGGTTTTCTAGTTGATGCTCAGCCGGAGATGAATCTATCCCCTTCTCCCACAAGAAGGCACCGATAGCAAACTGTTTCTTGCAAGAAAAGTCACCAAGATCTGTAGGCAGACCATAAAGTTTGAGAAGTCGATCAAGTTCTTCCTCCGACATAGCCTCGTACTCTCGCTTCGTGAAGGTTGGGTAGTGAACAGGCATTTGGAAGGATGACCAAGAAGCAGCCTCTCTGTTGTTGTTGCTCGACGTCTCCAATGGTTTCTTCACGACAGCATCTGAGTTTGCGTTGGAGCTTTGGTTTGTAGTAGTTTGTAGTTTGTCGCGGAAGATAAGTGTAAGCTGTGAAACCCTTGACATTGTTGCGTGATGAAAACCGTAACCTTTTGATCTTTTACTTGATGAAGAAATTATTAAAGCCGCAATATATAGAGATTATGTAGATGAGATAAATGGAAATTTTCTTTTTTTACACTAAACCAAAAAATGGAAAAAACGTTTTAGTTTTCCTATTTAATGATACAAAACGTCATTTATTATTTTCATATACTACCAAGGAAATTGGAAAGTCTTGTACTGGTCCGGTCGAGTAATCCGGTTTGGAAGAAATCGATCCAAATCATGAATCAGATTCTTTCTCTAGCTCTCCGTAAATAACCTAATCACTGACTACATTCGATAACACTTAAGGCTGGTTTTGCGTACCGGTTCATAATGAAACCGAACCGGTTTAACTACTGGACACCTGATAATTTAGCCCAATCCACAAACTGCATACCGCCATATACATTGTTGGCAAACCGGACTCCAACCGTAAACGCCATGGCGACCACAGGAATGCGTTTGGCTGCTGTAGAACCTTCCACGACGCGTTCAAGTCCGTTGATGATTTGGTAACGTGCGTTGGAAGATAAGCCAAGGAACACACCTGATCAATCATAAAAGTTATAGAGTGAGCCTTTGTAAGCAAGCAGCAATGTACAGAGACACCTTCACACTTGTCTATGAGTTCTGAAACCAAGTTACTGTCTCCATAGAAGTGGGATATAATATTACAAACATTAGGAACAATCTAGCTGATACTATCGCATGAAAACGATTCTTGTATTTCAATCACTGTCATTCAGGTTCTTTACTTTTTAGTTACTAAACCGGTTTAAGGAACTGGTGATTGATATAAGAAGTTAGAGATGTCTAAGTAAGAGTTACCCCAGAGAGCAGCACTTTTGAATAGAGGTGGAACAGGGACGTCTTCTTCTGATTTCTTTATACTCCTACATTGACATAGAAGCCAGTTGAGTGTCTCAATCACATCATATAAACACAAGAAAGAAACTCAAAAGATTCATTTCATGAATGAGAAATAATGCAAACAATACCGTTTTGCAGTCATGATGAGATTTGCAATTCCCTGACCAATGAGACCGCAGCCGAATCCAACCGAACCATACAAGAGCCCCTAGATAACCACACAAATTAGTAAAAGACCAAACGCATGGGAGGAAGATCCACCAAGAACATTACTTCTCCATACCTTGTAGAAGAACGTTGCAATGCGCTGGTTAACCGAGAATTTACAACCCGGTCTTTCAGCTTCAAAAACACTTTCCAAGCACAAAATTAAAACAGTATAAGTAACCTATTTGTCCATTTCATGAAGCCAAAAGTAAAGAGTGTAAAAGAGACTATCACAGTCTTACCTGCTAGGAAGAGCTGCACAAGAACGTCTAAGTCCCTTAAACAAACCTGTAGACGATGATGCAACAGACGTCTTCCCAATACGCGCATAGGGAGCCAAAAGTCCAACCAAAGCAACATCAACCACAAGACCAACCAAAAGATCAGCCGCATACAACTCAAACTCAGACCAGAAATCCTCCCCTCTCTTCTGCACTTCCGCAAACGTCGCACAGCAAGAGTCTATCGCTATCTGCATCCATCATCAAAACGACCCACAAAACCAAGTCACGCTTCTTGACACAATCCCATCCTAAAAGCTATGATCTTTTGGACAAACAAACCTCGGTTCCAACTTTGAAGAGAAACGAAGGATCAGCAAGCATTCTGTTACGAAGCATGGAGCATGTCCTCATCAGAAACCCAAGTGGCCAAATAGATCCCTGTCAAAAACCATCACCATCAGACATAAACTCATCATAATCGTACAGAACAACATCTTCCAAAAAAAACCAAACCTGTAGATCGAGATAACGAAGAAGAAACAGTTTCCGAATCCCAACAGACTTCGCCGCCTCCAACATATCCTCCGGTAATGTAATCCCTCTCCTCTCCGTCTCTTTCATAACTTCCTCAAACTTCAGTAACGGACCAAACTCCTTCTCCTCAGCTTTATCTGCTTCTTCATCCTCATCCTCCTCCTCCTCTCCATCATCATCGCCGCCGTCTCCTCCTCCTCCGTTGTCACCACTATCTCCATTTCCATCGCCGCCGTCGTCATCGATCTCCAAATCGCTAAAGGTCTCGTCTTTCGATCCCGTATACGTCCATTCCGGCACCGATCTGCCGCCGGAGATACCCGCATCCGATCCCGCGCATCGAGCTCTCAGTTTCGAAGAAGACGGCTCCGTGCTCAAATGGATTCGTCTCGATACGAAACCGGGGCAGCCTCCGCGGAAACGAATCGAGGTGGTGATTTCAGACGTTCGAACGGCTCTGCTGCTGCATTGATCTCGAGGCTCTACAGTGTTGTTGGAAAGGTGGGAGATTTTGAAGGATAGAGACATTTATTTATTATGATCCCGAAAGATCTGATCTTTCGAAGGTTCCAAGAAAAGGGTTTAGAGTTTTTGGAGTAAAGAGGGCGGAGTGTTTGTGTGATCAATCACTCAGTTGGTGAGAGAGAGAGAGAGAGAGAGAGAGAGAGAGAGAGAGAGAGAGAGAGAGAGAGAGAGAGAGAGGTTTACAAGTGGCAACACGGTAATGGTCAAATCGATAAAAGTCAAACATGTCTTCCACCTTCAACTTGGTTCTTTCAAACGTTAACTCCTATAGCGTTAAACACATTGCTTAAATCTCATATCACTCTCTTCTTCGTCGATTGTTTATTCACAGTCCATTACTAACTAGAAATCTTGACAACAACGCAAGATCTTAAAACAAACAGAAAATCGTTTCTAACAATTTCAGATAATGAAACATGAACCAATACTTTGTCAAAAGAAAAAAAACATGAACCAATAATAATAATAATAAAATCGCTCACAAGAACCTGAGAGCATCTTCAATGGTGAGACTACTATTGGAGTCTTTAAACTTTATTTTAATAATTTTTTTAGAAGAGTTAAAGATTCTAATTCAAAAAGTCAGTCCAATGGTGTATTCCATTTATGAATCTTTAAGGAAAAAAAAGATTTATAATATGAAATGCATATGTTTAGAAGTGAAACAATATTTGTCAATTGCATTGAGTTAAAAATAATATGAAACAACCATTCATCATAGTCATACACTTTTCATGAAAAGAAACTATAGTGGAAACAGAAAACTAACCAGTTGAAGATCCTCTTACTTTGGACTATGCCGCTCTAGTCAATAAGAATCAAAGTGACTTGTTCTGGGGGTATTTGTTGAAAATACTGAAGTGATGCTACCAGTTAATGATGAAGTGCCATGATGGCAAAAGTTAGCCCCTACATGGCCCTTCAAGTTAATAGGACAAGCTTGCTCCTAATACTTCAAGAAAACAAGACTGAAAACTATAAGATTTCCTCCACTCCTTGACACAAGAAAACTCCATTATCTGTAATCTCCATAAGTAGCATTTAAAAAAAAACCACATCAATCTCAGGAACGTAAATGAATTTAAAAGAATTATTGAGGAGGAAGACGATTCAGACCTGGTCTTATGTTGTCGTCTAGGCGCCACCTCTGTTCTCTCTGTGGCTGCAAAAACAGAGTATTGGAGAGAAGTGCAAGGATGGAAGAACATGACAAAGGACCTGTGCGCAACACATTTTCATGATCACTTAGTATCATCATCAATCTGATTTTAGCCTGAAACAAGAACGAAACAGGATACTCGATCAAAAGCAGAAGCAGTTGACTCAACAACATCATCATCATCTTCCATAGAATCAACATTGATTGTCATATTTAAGAAACTCACAAGAAATTAAACAAAAGCAACAAAACAGAATCAATTGACAGATCAGTGATTGCTTTGATTCTTAATTTATCAGCAACAGACTGTGTCCTGATAAGTGATTGCTTTGATTCGGATGTAATCAGAGGAAGAGAAGCTTACACTTTGAGAAGAAGCAAGGATGAGGGATAACACGGCGCAGAGTCAAGGAGAGATCGTCGAGGAGAGATTACGAGAGAGAGAGAGAGGCGGAGTTGATGCCGAAGACAGACGTCGTCGGAGTCGATCTCTCAATCTCCGACGCACATCTTCTTTCCTTCTAAAGCTCGTCTCTTGCACCGCCATTGCTTCCCATCGGACCGGTCGCAATGAAACTCGTCGGGGATAACCTCGTTCTTCGACATTCTCCCAATTAAACCTATCAGAAATTGTCTGAATTTAGACAGTGATCTGAACCAGAGAAGAAGAAGTAGTGAGAGAAAAAGGGAGAGAGAGACAAAAAGCTTGACACATCACTAAGGATTTGCTCTTTAAAATCCTTACTTAAGGACTGATCCTTACCAATCCAAGCTTTAATAATATTATTTTATTCCAGTTAGTCTAGGATTAGGCGCTAAGGACTCTTAGAATCTACCGTTGTGGCTGCTCTAATATTCTCAATGTGACCTGGATTACCAGTTAGCTTACCAAGCCCATGGCCACGGATACGTGTGAGAACACCATCCTCCTCCATTCCTCGGATCTCGACTTCTCTCATATTCTTTTTATTAAAATAATAATAATAAACACGAAACGCCGTAGACACTCCAAAACGGATCACTCCTTCAGAGTTCAGTCACTGTGCCAACCCCAAGTGTAGCAGCTGCCCATTGATTAGGTACGTCATACGTCATGCTCGACCATTCTTGTTTCTCAAGATCCTCAAGAACCCACAATGTCATCAAATTGTTTGTGCAGGAATAATCTAAACAGCCCAATTTACCATTATAATTCATAAGACCTGAATTGCATGCTATCGAGATAGGCGATTCTTTTGGTGTTTTAATAAACTCAGTCTTCTCTGATCTAACATCGAATTTAGCTATTCTTAACTGTGCAACTCCATAGTATAGAGCACAGTGAGCATCTCTGGCTCCTAGTCCTTCACAGATGAGCATCTCTGGCTCCTAGTCCTTCACAGATTAGGTTATAATGCATCGTGTATTATTATTATGTACTTCTTTATAAATGTATCTTTAGTACTGTTATAACGCTGTATTCTTTTCTCCTTTTTGCAGGATAGAAAGGTAGAGAAATTTTACTGGTAGATAAATGAGAATTAATTCTTCAGCTAATTTAGATACAAACTCAAAATCTATGTGTATAAGCAATGAACATTTTTCAGAAAATGGACTTAAAACCAAAGCATAAAATAAAATAAAATAAAATATTCCAAAGAGAAGAGAAGCCAGTGACCAATAAGAGGAATGAGAAGCTCATGAGAACTACCAAGAGTAGCGTTAATTAGAAGAACTGGAGAACATAACTCAACGTGACCGGGGAAACACACAACATCTACGACCATGCTTACCAATTCCATGGACACGTCTAAACTCATCATCTGCGATTCTATCAACCTCAGCTCTTGTAACACGCTTACTAATCATATCGCAATAGTAAACACAAAAGAGCTCAGATGAGTTTAAAGATCTTGAAACAAGTATAGCCTCGTTGGTACGAATTTCACCAGTCCACAAATCTCTCCACTCACTATGCACATCACAAGTCACAATACTCGACCATTCTTGTTTTCCAGGATCTTGCAGAATCCTCATGTACATCTCCGATGTCACGTAGAAGTCATAGCTTAAACATGCTAATTTTCCTTGGTAAGTTATATGTCTTGAATAACATGAGACTGCGTTATAATCTTTAGGTGAATAAATTCAATCTTCTCGGACATAACATCAAATCTAGCTATCCTTGATCAAATAACCTACTCCATAGTATACAACACGTACCCTCGATGCAAACCTCTCCTCTCATGCAGCGGTAAGGATCTTTAGTGACTGTCTCAATCTTTCTCCACGTCCTTTTTCGAGATCCCATCGTTAAAACGAAATGCTTCTGCTCTAAATTGTCTTTTGTATCGCCGTACCAGACTACCAGTCAAACATCATGTACACACAAGACTTTGTATTAATCTCTGACATGATCGTATCTCAAATTTGTTATGATTAATAAAAATTAAAAACCAACTACCAAAAATAAACTTTATTCTCAGAAAGAGATTAATTAAAGTTGAACATTGCCTAAAGTTAAAGCTCATATCACTCTCTTCTTTGTCGATTGTTTGTTTGTTCACAGCCCATTAATAACTAAAAAACTTGACAAAACCAAACCAACATCTTAAAACAAACAGAAAAAAATATTTTCCGGGAATTTAATCGTTTCTAACAAACTAAGATCATAATCAATCAAATTGAATGGAAGAAATTTCTTACATGAACCTAATAATAATAGTAGGAATATAACAGATCAAAAGTTTAAGCTAATGAACCATGAACCAGTGAATAACAATAATAAAGTCCTTACACAAACCTAATATTCTCAACGTGACCTGGATAGCATAACATCTCATCAATCCAATGGAAACGTCTGAAATCACAATCCTTTATTCCTCGGATCTCGACTTCTCTTGTACTCTTTTTGTTAAAATCATAATAACAAACATAAAAAGGCATAGATGACTCTAACCATGGATTGAACACCATAAGCTCACCCGTATGGATCACTCCTTTAGAGACTTGGTAACCCCCAAGTAAATCTTCCCACTGAGGAGGTAAGGCACACTTCATGCTCGACCATTCTTCTCTCTCAGCATCCTCAAGAACCCACAATGTCATCAAATTTTCTGTGCAAGAATAATCTACACCGCCCAATCTTCCCTTGTAATTTATAAGAGTGGACTGGTATGCGGTAGATATATGTGACTTCTTGGGTGTTTTAATAATATCAATCTTCTCAGATCTAAGATCAAACCTAACTATTCTTGAATGTCCAACTCCATAGTATAGAGCACCATCAATGCATATCTGTCCGAAGAAGGCACATTGGTAATTATCACCGGTAGGGTTCTCGATCTTTCTCCACTCTTGTCTCTGAGATGAACTCAGAGTGCAAACGAAATGCTCAAGTTGGATATCTTGGCTTTCAGAGTCGTCGAACATCATCACACACAACACCTTGTACTGATCTTCGACTGGATCGTACCCAAAACGTGCGTCCATGTATTCTCCATTGAGTGTAACGACTGGCAATTTCACAATCTGTCTAGTGGTGGGATTATAAACGTAGATAGTATTACAATCAACACCTCTGAAGCAGGAAACACCCCTGAAGCAGACAAAGCCGTTGACAGAACCACAGATCACACTGCCGTGGGGATCCGATATCGCCATGTCGTATCTTGCCACGACACTGGAGGATTTATCATCGTTGTTGTCGTGTTCAGGAGCCGAGAAGATGAAATTCTCCCGGGAATTTTTGAGATAGAACGTGAAAAGGAGACGAGGCCGAGTCTTTGATCTAGTCAGAAACGAGTCAACAAAAGTTTTGCTGCGGATGGTAGAGAACCACAGCTTCGATACTGATTGGAATCGTAAGAGCGATTTCGCGGGAAGTAGAGAGAGTATCTCGATGATGAGATCGAAAGGAATGGTAGTTGTTGTGCAGTTTCGAACATGATATAGGTCAAGGCGTCGTCGCCGTGAGAGAGACGGTGGTGAATCTTTCATGACTGTTTGGAGTGAATCTTTCATGACTGTTTGGAGTGAATTCCACAACCCTAGCTAGATAAAATAAAAATGAAACAATAGTATTTGCTAAAAGAACATATACAGTATATACATATTGAAAACAGGAAGATTCTAAAAATAAGGATAATTATACTTAATGTCGCCTATATATGTTTTATTTATCTCTAGAAAATAACACGTTTTTTATGAACAACATGTGCTGCCTGAGTTTCTTTTTTAATTTATTTGAATTCTGATCGTTGATTTTTTTTTTTCATTGAATATTATTTGATTAGTAGAAAAGTTTAATAATTCTTAATGAGGAGAAAAATGGTATGCTCGATAGCCGGGTTCCCTAAAGTGCATACTCTAGAGTTCTCAACACACTCGATAAACTTGAGTGGGATTATAGAGAAGATTACTACAGAATAGAACATGTATCTCATGTTGTGTTTTACAGTTTCGGGGAATAATGAGAAAGAAGTAAGAACATTTAAATGATCAAAAATAGGTTCTAGCTGGTCTTATCTTCTATGTCAATACTGATTTGATTATGAATGCATCATGTATTAATTATTTATGACAGTTCTTTCAAACTGCATCTTTAATACTGTTATAATCAAGTACAATATTTTCTTGTTTTTGTTTTGTTTCCAGGATAGAAAGGATAAATAACTGTTGCTGGTAAAAAGATGAAGAAGCTTTGTCTTCTGCTAATTTATTAAAGACAAACTCAAAAGCTAAATCGAAGAAGGTAAGACCCCTGAAAGCGCTATATAAACAAAGCAACAAACATATTATTATTATTTTTGTAAAAAAAGCAACAAACATATTTTATAAAATGGAATTAAAGCCAACGCATTAGAATAAAAGGTAAGCCACGTAAAGGGGAAGCTATAATGAAACTACCAAGAGTTGATAATGTTAGAAGAACATAATATTCTCAACGTGACCAGGGAAACACAACATCTCACGACCGTGCTTACCAGTTCCATGGACATCTCTAAACTCATCATCCGCGATTCCATCAACCTCAGCTCTTCTAACACGCTTACTAATCATATCGCAATAGTAGACACAGAAGAGCTCAGATGAGTTTAACGATCTTGAAACCAGTATAGCCTCGTTGGTATGAATTTCACCAGTGCACAAAACTCTCTCCTCAGTCAACCGATCTTTCCACTCATTATGCACATCACAAGTCACAATGCTCGACCATTCTTGTTTCTCAGCATCTTGCAAAACCCACATGTATATCTCAGATGAATCGTAGAAGCCATAGCTTAAACATGCTAGTTTTCCTTGATATGTTATAAGTCTTGAATAACGTGAGACTGCGTTACAATCTTCAGGTCCTTGAATAAACTCAATCTTCTCGGACCTAACATCAAATCTTGCTATCCTTTTGTGACCAACGCCATAGTATACAACACCATCGATACAAACCTGTCCATTCCTGCAGCGGTAAGGATCTTTGGTGACTGTCTCAATCTTTCTCCACTTCTTTTGTGGAGTTCCCAACGTGAAAACGAAATGCTCTTGTTGTATATTGTCCGATGTACCGCTGTCAAAACCGTCAAACATCATCACACACAAGACTTTGTATTGTTCTCCGACAGGATCGTACCCTAGACGTGCGTACATGTCTCTTCCGTTAGGTGTAACATCTGGTAATGTTACGATTTGTCTAGTGGTGGGGTTACAAACAGCGATCGATGAATAACGTGTGCAACAAACCAGACCGTTTAAAGGGCGAGTTATGATGTAGTAGTCAAGATCCGAGATCGTCATGTCGTGTCTGGCCATGACGGTGGAGGATGTTTTGTCATCTTCGTGTTCAGGAGCCGAGAAGATGAAACGCTTACGTGAATCGAGGTGCTTGAACGTTAAAAGGAGACGAGGACGAGTTTTTGACCTAGTTAGGAACGCATCGACGAAATCTTTGCTGCGGATGATGGAGAACCATAGCTTCGACACTGCTTGGAATCGGAGGAGGGGTTTCGCTGGAAGTCTCGAGAGGATATCTAAAACGAGATCGAGAGGGATGTTTGTAGTGTAGTTTACGGCGTGATCTAGGTTAAGTGAGGACGACGGTACTTGTGAATCTTCCATTGCTGCTGGTGGTGAATGGTGTGATGATTGCTTAAAAACATAAATCAAACCCATCTTTAAAACTAACTAATAAAATAAAACAAAATAAAACGTAAGCTACATGTTAGATTTAGGTTCTGAATGCTTTATCCCCTTTTTTTTTGTGGATGGTAGTGGTTGTTGGTACCCCCTATAAATCACTTTAAACCTGATTGTTAAAAAATCATTTTAAATCTTTCTAAATCTTTTTATTTTGGAAACTGGTTTGTTTTCGATATCGTTTGTATATAGTGTCGGATCCAAAAGTAATTTCAACGGAGTCAAACTCTTTCCTAAAGAAACGGGATAATCTAGTTAATTATTTTTTTATTTAATATTTATTCAACTTGTAGTATACTTTAGCATTGGAAAATAAAACTAAAACTAGGTGGTGATTGGTTAATGCTGTAGAAGCTGCACACAGCATTATTATACCTACAGCACTAATTTGACAGCATTCAGACTTTATTAACTTTTTTGTTTCTACAGCTTTGCTTTAAACTTACGGTTGTACAACAACTCTAGAGAGCAATATATCTACAGCCTAGTTTTATAGGCTTTCAAGGATTAAAGTATTTTTACATTAGTTTTATTCCAGTATTAATTTGTAAACAACAAAACCCTAGTCCTAAATATATACATATATACTGCCGTATCATTCACCTTTTTTGGCTTTTAAGTTTGATTTGACAATTAATATCTCATTGTTATTCTTATGGTTATGTGTTTGCTTACTATGTCAAATTTATTATAAAAATTTTAAATTAGTCTTATTTTATGGAAAGTTTTAAGATTATTATTTTATTTATTAAATAGAATTAGAAATTATTATAAAGCTTATGATGTACTTATTAATAAGTTTTATACATGTATATAATGCAATCTACAGCTAATTTATACCAATCATACTTAAAAAAAAAACGACAGCTAAACTTTTACAACAAAAATTCTACAGCTACAGCAAAAAATATACAGCAATAATTCTACAGCATAAAAAGTAAAGCTACAGCTTCTACCAATCATCCCCTAAGTTTTTTTGGTTGGGAAAGTTAAGTACTATACAGAAAAAAAAATATTTAAAACATATATAGGTAAGAAAAGTATAAATTTCTTAAAATAAAGCAATTATAAAAAATGTAAGAATAATGTAGGTTATATATTTAAAATTTTATATTATAATGGAATGATTAAGCCCTATTAAAAGCTAGACAAAAATGGACTGCAAGACCAAATAAGTTTTTTTGGGCTGGGCCCATGATAAAAAGAGAAGGAAAAAAAAACTAAATATCGGTTGTAAAGTGATTTTTGAACTCAGATTTAGGCAGGTAAATTTAACATACATATAGTTGTTGGAGTACGGTAAAAAATCTATAAACTAATAACTCTACAAAATAATAATTTTAAACTTAAATATTTTATTAGTTTTAAATTTATTAAATTATATAATTTTTTAGATTTAAATTTTTTTAAAGTATTTTTTTATGTAAAAATAAGAAGAATACTTAATTTTACGGTATATTTAAATTTTACATATGCAAATTTTATGTTGTTTTTATTTTACATATGCAAATTAAATGTATTTGTATGTGTATGTGTAAAATGACAAAATAACATTAATACATTTAAAATATTTAGAAAAATTAAAGATAAAAGTCAATGTGAATAAAAACAAATATTAAATATTTTTATATTTATACAAATTATATATATATATTATAATTATTATTTCATGTTTATATTAGAACTATAAATTTACATTTGATTTTTTTAAGAAAAATATTACTCCCTCCGTTCCTAAATATAAGATGTTTAGAAGATATTTTATGTTCCAATATGTAAGATGTTTTCATATTTCTAGGTAATTTTAACTTTATCAAAAACTGTGTAACCAATTAAATTTAATCGATCTATTTTGTAATTGGTTAAATAGTTTTTAATTTATAATCTTAATAATACCTTTAAAATAAAAATTTAATTTTTTTAAACAACGTGTTTTACCTAAAACATCTTATATTTAGGAATGGAGGGAGTATATTACTATTTTATCGAGTTATGTCATATTTTACATTGGTTCAACTTGGAACTGGTAAAATATATTAATTTACAGTGTTTATTAATTTATCTAATATTAATATATTAAATTTCTATTGTATATGTAACTAAACTTTATAATATTTAAAGAATGTTAGTTGAACCTCCCAACGTCAACTTTTAGATTTATATAAAATATATATTTATATAAAATGAATTATATTAGGGAATTATGTTTATATTTTGAATAAGTTCAATTTGTAATGAACAAAAATTAGTAATTTACCGTGTTTATTAATTTATAAAGTGTTCATAATTAGATAAAGTTATAACCAAAAAAGTCGCCTGCAAAATTCTGGCCAATTAGATCATTATTATTGTTTTGGCTGGCTGGCGTTGGTAGCCTCGCATATATAATAAGGAGGCAACCGAATGTTGATTGTTGTTGTGTTGAGCTACCTCGGAGTAGATAGTATCCAGTAAGTTTTTAAGTTCAAAGGTGTCGTTCAGATCTAGTGCTAATGAAAAAATAATTTAAGTTACATTCTCTTAATTATATATAGTTTTTACTTTCTTATTTCAGAACAAAAAAAAAAACTTGCAAATTCTGAACTTTTTGCTGAGGATCCAAAACCGTTGGCTTGGCAGCAACAAAAGCTAGTGGAATAGCAGCATGGTCAGCTAAGACTTGTGCTGAGTTCAAATATCCCAACCTGTACTTGCGTCAAATGTTTCTTTTGCCGATTCAAATGGCATGGTCTTCCCATACTACCTATGATGCATCATATATTGCATGCATTAATATTCATTTACATTATAAAACATCATAAATGTATTACATTCTTTTTTGATAAATAGATAAATACACACCTCAGCGTACATAGACGAGCAGCGCCATTCAATGAGGACATTTGTCACGAAGAAAACCGATGACAGAAAAATCATACTCTAACTACTATTCTTCTCCAAAAATGTTAAAATTAGTGTGTTGTCTTTAGAACCAGCTCAATGCTAGGAACCATGGCATATCTTTGTTGAAATGTCATAAAGCTTTTCAGTGTGAATGTGAAGTGGTCGAGATTCTGATCAAAGTATAAAACTTTATGTTAAGAGTCAGTAGAGACATATACTTGTTGTTTCTCTTGTCTATTGGATGCATTACTTAGCATTTTTGTAAATGTGAAAAATTTCTCTTGTCTATTGGATGCATTCTTTAGCATCTACTTGTTGTTTCTCTTGTCTAGACAACTACTTCTAAGCTGGAAATGCATATTGGAACATGAAATATTGTTTGTAAATGTGAAAAAAAAATCTCGTTGTAGATTTATATAGTTAACATATGTGCACTTTTATCATCAATCAGTTTGAAAGATAATACTAAAATGGTTTTTATAAAGTTGAAAAGAAGTGAAATATAAGCAATAAAAAGGAAAAAGAATAGCAAAATATAAGCAATACTGAAAGAAGAAATTAAGCAAAATATAAACAAAAATATGTAAAGAGGTTGAATATTTGACATATCTTAAATATACAAATTTAGCTGGGAAGAAAAGTAGTAAATATATCATATGTAAAAACACATAACATAAAGTGAGATACCCATGAAAACTCAATAAGATGATATTTAAACTATATGAACACTAGTCTAACCTAGGCGTTGAATGTAATTGCTATGGATTTGTTACACAGTCTGAGAACATGATCTGTTGTAATGTCATAAGAATGTTGTTTTCTTCGCATGGTATTGGGGAGTGGTGCATTGTCTACTATATATGGTCAAAAGATCTTTAGCCAGGTAACTAAATTAACTGGAAAATTGTAAATAAATGTATGTGGATGCATAGAAAAGTAGTATGTATTTTCAGGCATTAATCCTGATCTATTTCTTTTTATGAGAAAACTATTAATTACTTGATCAAATGGTTAGGATCTTTCATTTATAAGTTTTGCATTGTTTCCAACTACTGTTAGATATATACAATAAAGTAATAGAGATTTGCTATCCAAAGAGAAGTTACAAAGTTAATAGTATTCTTTCTTTTTAGTCATACAAAATTATTTGTATTCAAGTCAAATCACCAAACAAATCTATTACAGTGACAACAAATGTTTAGTTTCCTTCATATCATCATGTATATATATATACACGCAAATCATATTATACCAAACAACAAACATAAGTTTAAATTCTAAATTCCAAAATCTAAAGAACAAAATTGTATAAGAGAATGTCACGAAAGGTGTGGACGATGATGGTGACACTGATAATGATCGGATGTCATCTAGAAGCATGCAGTGGAATGGAAAACATGTCAAAGGAAAACCATCTCACACCGTACGTAACTTACAGTTATCACATTTATTCATCTAGATATTCCAGATCAACCTTTATCATAAAAACCCAATGACTCATATTGTCGATGCGTATATATACATATACATTTTAACATAAATGTAATAATAATCTGTGGTTCTTGTGCAGGATGGAAACATTAAGGCCGGCAGATGTTCCAGATCCAATATGCGTAAGGGATTGTAGGTCGAAAAGTCATACTCCAAAAGAGTTTGCAGATTGTATCGTAGGTTGCAGATCATCAGCCATACCGTAATGTTCACACTTCACATATATGTGTATATATACATATACATTTTAACATATAGTTAATAATAATTTGTGGTTGTGTGCAGGATGGAAAAAACAAGGCCGGATGGTGTTCCAGACCCAGTATGCATAAGGAACTGTAGTGTTACTTGTCACAGTGACAAAGAGTGTCAAGATTGTCTCAGACGTTGCGGATGATCAGTTCTCATACCGGAATGTTCTATGTCGATGTATTAAGGATATTTACAACTCTTTTTTGATAAATAAAAATATTATAATGTATTATTAAACCGTTATTCGAATAAGTAAAATACATAACTTTTTTATTAGCAACAGTAAAAAAAAACATAACTAAAATTGGAAAACGCAAATTAAAAAAGTTATGTATTAAAATGCAAATTGGAAAATGCAAATTATGTTATGTTTTTTTTAATTTGCATTTAGATGTAAAGATGTAAATTAGTTAGTTTTCACACAAATTAACAGTTGTAGGAAAATGAAATTACCAAATTTATTAGAAAATTTAGAGCTTTTATATATGTTTCTTCAAGTAAAAGAAACCATAATCATCAAACTACACAACTTGTTACGATAACTCAAAAGCTTAAAACTACCGAGAACTAGTTAAAACTTAAAAACATAAAACCATAACAAATCTAAGAGCTCGTAAATTTGGTGACGGCCTTGGTCCCTTCAGAAACAGCGTGCTTCGCAAGCTCTCCAGGCAACACGAGTCGCACAGCAGTCTGAATCTCCCTGGAAGTGATGGTCGGCTTCTTGTTGTACCTCGCGAGCTTGGCAGACTCGCCGGCGAGCTTCTCGAAGATGTCGTTGATGAAACTGTTCATGATCCCCATGGCTTTGCTCGAGATCCCGATGTCTGGGTGGACCTGCTTCAGCACCTTGAAGATGTAGATCTTGTACGTCTCCACGCTCTTCTTCGAGCGCTTCTTCTTCTTGTCTCCGGCGACGGCGGAGGGATCCTTCGGGAGCTTCTTCCCGGCTTTTGGCTTCTTCTCGGCCGCAGCCGCCGCGGTGGTGGTTTCTGCGGCAGGTTTCTTCTCTGCGGGTTTCTTGTCTGCCTTGGCCATTGCTGCGATGATTGTTAAGAGAGTGAGATTTTTTTATTTGATGGTTTGTTGACTGTTTGAGAGTTTCGTCTTCTTTGTTTATATAGGAATAGGGGAATAGATCTTATTGGTTGAGATACTGAGATGCGGATCAGTGACGTGGCGAAAAATGTGCTGTCGATGTGAAAGGCTTATATTAATGGATGGGTCAGATTGTTTTATTCTAGCGCGCGTGTGTTTTTAAAAAAAAATAGTTTTCCAAAATCGAAATTCAGCAAAAAATTATCACCCGCCACCATAACCGATAAGCGCCAATTTTATTTATTCTTTAAGAGTTGGTATGGATAGCTGACGTGGCTGTCTTCTATCTATCCAAGGTTGTACGGCTACGATTACATGGTTTTATGGCGATACAAGTTTTGGGCCTTTTGGTTTCTAGAGCACATGGTAGTTCTACAATTTTGGTTTTAGATAAAACTTTAATCACCATTGGTCCATTATCTTTTCTCATTATCCTTGCACCACCATGAGATTTAGGTTGAAAATTAGATAATGGTGTAGTGTTGGACAAAACGAAATGTGGAAAGAAAAAAAGATTTGTATATGTCATTTATTATCTACAATGTGGGTATCCCAACATGTCCATATAATGTCATGAAGATTTTTTTTTTTTTTTTGCTTGGACCATTGACATGTTGTTACACTCATTCATGTTGTTGCTGCTGTTTAACAACTAAAACAGAAACTCTAGTTCCTAGCTCTTTAGATGCAAGCAAATCTCCAATGACTCCTAACTCCGGAAGCTCCGTCCACTCCACCAAACCCGAGAAGTCCAGCGAATCTTCATCGTGATCTCTCCCAACAATCATCAAATCATGCTCTTCCGCCGCTAATCTAACGGCTGTGGCCACCTCAGGACCACCTTTGATTATCTTCTCCGTATAGGAGAAATTTTCAGCGGAGGCGTATGTCGCTTTCAAATCATTCAAGACCTCATTGTCAAGAAGGTACTCCCAATTCTTAGACTTGTCTGGTTCTCGGCCAGACAGGAATCTGGTCACCGTGAGACGCACTCTAGGGTTCTGTCTCATCCATTTCGCAATGGAGACGGCTTCCCAGTCATCTTTACCACCAATAAAGATCACACCGACTTTGACCGTAGCAGTACTCCTTTTCTTGCTCTTCAGCTTACGGTAGCCTCGGTTATTAAGCACACCAATTGAACAAGGAGCACGGTCGAGAAGAGACATATTCACACGTCTGATCATAACATCATCCGATTCGTATGATCCATCCGGTGACCATTTTCGTCCAGAAGGTGTAATGATCATCGACGTGAGGTGGTCCAAAGCGAGATTACAAATGTCCTGGTCCATTAGATTCTCATGAGAGAAAGCTGTGAAGGAGTCAACACTAGTAGTTCCCAAATTCTCTTGTTGGAACTCGTTGAACGCGAGCATCATTGTTTGGATGTAAGAGTTTTGAAGCAGCCGCGGCTTAGATCGCTTGTCGTGCGGTACTAAGATAGGAAACGCGCGTCCCGCGAGTTTCACGAGGTGTAACACCGTGATTGCGATAACTCCTCTGTCTTTGTTCTCGCTGTCAAGCGGAGAAGAAAGCAATTGAAGAAGCGAGATCATGCCTGAGATGTTGTCTGGTTTGTGCAAACACGTTAGTATCTTGAGATCTGAGTTTGGTTTTAGATGCATAACGTCTCTCTTCACGTATCCAATATACTTCCTCTTTGGATCGTATAGTGCTTTCACAACAGTAGGTAAAATCCCCGCGTTCAATAGCACGTAAATCATCAAGAACGTGTTCGTTGCTTTCGACAAATTCTGTATTAAAAAAAAAAAACATTAGCCCATTAGTTCGAAATCATGCATGTAGAGTGAGTTAGTATTTTGTAATAAATATTATTATTACCCATTTATTTAAGGCGCCTTCAACGAAGCATAGGTCAACAAAACCCTTATAGTTCATAATCATGGCGATGATAATGGACTCTCTAGTAGGTAACTTGAAGATCAAGCAAGGTACAAAAGAGGCAGTCCATTTCAAGACCAATGTAAAACCCACCAGAAATATGTTAAACGATATGTCATCGAACGCATATAATACCCTTATAATGTCACCTTTCATGGTCATGACCGCGATTGAAATCGGGAAAAATACGTTTGTGGCCAAGCTCTCGAACTTGGCCTCTAAAGCTGACCCCAGAGGTGGACCGTCTGGGATAGCAATCCCAACCATAAAGGCTCCTAGAACGTGTATCTGGTTGAAAAAGGTTGTGTAAATGCTCGCGGCGATTGCCGTCATGATTGTCCCGTACAAGTAGAGTTTCCGTACGGGCTTGCCTTCTGGGGTAATGTTGACAATCCGTTGAGCCGTAGGCCTGATGATGAATACGACCACAATCACTAAGATGATCATTGCCACTGCATCGCGGTTGGCTGTTCTCGGCGATACGTACCTGCATGACCGTTTCAAACTATATATTATAACGAATGTTCAAATAAAGGTTAGATACTAATTAGTCAATGTGGCAATGTTGTCTGCATCTACGTGAAATATGAATATAATTTTTATAAAAAATGGTTTCTGTAAATAAATCACTCGATCGTAGACCAATTGATATGCCATCTGGATGTAAATGAAACACGATTAGTTTTTTTTGTTGACCAATTCTTAGACCAGTTTAACCAAAAGCAGAGGACGCTAGCTAGCAACGCTAGTCTCTCAAGTAGTTTCTCCGCAATTACAAAACATAGAAAAAGAGTAGAAAATATTTCTCTACAAAGAAATTCTGAAACTTGTTTGACATATTTATCAATATGTCGTCATTTTGTTAATGGTTTAAATTATTTTATCATCTAGATAAAAATAAAACTAATGGTGTGAGTATCTCACTAATGCTAATCATCCAATTTTGAGAATTATATTGAACTTTGAGATATTTTCCTACGTTTATGTACATAAAACGAAGTATTGTCACTTGTGACCATCCTCAATTCAAATACCATATAATGTTTATTTTATTTTGTTGTTTTAAGATTAATATTAACAAGAAAATAAACTGGGAGGAAACCCGCATATTGCTCAAGCCATTGCTGTGAACAACAACAAAACTATCTTATATAAATAACCTTTGATATAAAAAAATGTATGCAGATGCAGCATTAAACGTTTATTCTATTTGCATACCTGTAAGTTCCAATGTAGGAGACGCACATCAGATTGATAAAAGCGAGGAGATCGTTGAAGGCGGAGATAGATATGGCGAGGCGACCTAGTTCCGAGTTTGGTATCTTAAGCTCATGTATGAGGTGAGTCACCACCGGCAACAGCGTTAACGCTTGAATCGCTACAATCACGGTGCGTTCTGTTGGGGCCAGCCTCAAAGGCATATAGAGAGGATCAACCCTGTCGATACGGAAGTTTCTGAAGGCCATCCCCGTGCCCATCGTCACGACAAAGGACGAGACCGCGATCAAAATTGGTCGTTTACCGGTTTGAAACGCTGCTCTTTTGTTGGCCTTGACGCCCATTAAGAACGTGAACATTATCATCCCGAACTTGGCCACACCTTCCAACGCCACGTTACCGTCCAAATCCAACGATAACCGGTCCTTAGAAAAGTCCACTAAATCAATCAGTTGGGGTCCAAGAAGAAAACCGGCCTGATTTTTAAAACAAAAGATTCATTACTTGTGAACACAAGAAACCATCACATTTGCTTGCAATACAAGAAACATAAAATTTGGAAGGTTTTTAACTCACGAGCATGTAAGAGACAAACTGTGGTATGCCGATAAACCTAAGGAGCATATGAGAAGAGACGATGAGAACGAAGATGAGAATGATTTGCATCTCAAGTAGAGGCAACGTGTATCCGAAGATGACACTCGGAGTTTTATAGGTTTCCAAGATTCCGAACGAAGAGATGTTGAAGTTGGCGGCTCCATAACAAACTTTGGCGTCGCTAAGCGTCGGCCAAGGCGGAGGAGATAGTGCTGCGGAACTGGCCATGATGATGATTGGTAATTAAGTAAAAGGAGACAGAGATTTGTATTGGTCAAAATTTGTTTTAGATCGATTTATGTTTTTAATTTATAGTTGGAGATTTTGTTTCTGTGTCTGTCTTTGGTCTCCTCTTAACAAAAAAATATTCAACAACGTAACTGTTTGTTTGTAAATTTGTTGTTGTCTCTCAATAGTTGACGGGTTCTCTTTTTGACCAGCTGTTTTTTACGTTTGAGCTGTAAATTAAATTAACCGATCAACAAATACACAAACACGTGTGCATATATGCATATTCAGGTGCACACTATACGAAACAAAACATAAACATGGTACGTGAAAAATACCGAACCGAAAAAAGCCGAATATAACAGTGTGATATATACCAAAAATTTGTTAATAGATCCAACGGTGCATAGAGATGCGAACTGAGAAATCCTGTGGCCGTAGATAAATTGGGTAATAATAACATTCTCTTTCTGTGTGTTTATGGATTTTTTGGATAGGTGATAGTCGCGTAAAACGCATATCTATCAACTATAAAGTTTGAGTGGTGAAGATATAAAAGAGTGGACCCATACAAAGGAGTCATCAAGATGGAGAATCCTATCCAATCCTATCTTGTTCTGCTTTTTTAAAAGATATGACGTTGACACACCACCACCGGGTTCTTGAAATGGCGAGCCAACTGAACCATATCATTGATTATACAAACTCTTATGGTTTTTTCTTTTATCGAACCAAATTTTTGTAATATGTCAGCCAACTTTTGTTATTATTTATGCCTGCATTTCTGAAATACAAATGACTTTTCGGGAAGTGAAAACATAAAAAAGATACTTTAACAAAAGTGAAACTACGAAATTCCGAGACTTCAATCAATTGCGATCGCACGGCGTTGGTTCCAATGCGATTTAGTTACACTATGTTAATTTATCTTTTTAAATTTAATTTTCATTATGTTTTCCTAATTTTATAAGAACTATGCCAAACCAAAATTTTCATAGTTTTCTTCAATTTTTGCATTAGTTTACACAGGAAATGACTTCTTACTTGTTAAATATTCCACATTCAACTCAAAAATAATATTGAATGGAAATTTGATTTTTGTTTAATACATATACATATCTATTCATTTAAACGTATTAAGCTAACAAAGTTTAGGTGATATGTAATAAAATAACTGGATTTATAACTTTACATATGGCAGTTTTTTTTGGAATTACTCAGTATATTTTGTTTCTTAGTTCAGGATTTTATATAGTTTGTCAACATACAATGCGTGAAAGCAAATTTTCCCAAAAAGTCACATAAAAGAAAGATATTTTACCTCTAAATTGAATGTACACACAGCTTTCAAATGTGCATGCATTAACTATCAACAATAATAAATAAACAATAAAAATAGAATGATTAGTGGAAGATAAAAATCTGGCGTGTAGCCGAGTCACCTCTCTCATCATCAATCATCATCTCATATAAACAAATATCTACCTGCTTTCTTCCTTCTAATCTCTGCAACTCCACCCTGATTAATTAATAATAACCAACGTCAAAAGCATTTCTTCATTTTACGTTTTTTTTTCCCAATCTTTCGTTACTCTCGAAGAATTTGAAGCAGAAAAGATCAAACCTTTTAAGTAAACATGGAGATGGGTTTCCAGGAAAATCAAGAACTTACCAATCTTATGGAGATTGGATCTGGGCATTACGGGTAAACTACATTCATATCCATCTTGATGAAGCTAAAGTTTCAAGCTTTTTGTTGAATTTGATCTTAATTGTGTGTTTATGTGTGAGTTTAGGTGCTCACATTATAGAAGACGATGCAAGCTTAGAGCACCTTGCTGTGATGAAGTCTTCGATTGCAGACACTGCCACAACGAAGCTAAGGTATATCTAAATACTAGTAAGGATTCATCTTTGTATAGATGTGAAAGAAAGAAAGAACAAGTTTTGGTTATAGATGTGAAGCTTATTACATAGCTAAATTGTTTGCGTTTTGTTTCAACAGGATTCTCTTCAGACTGAACAGATTCTTAGACATGATCTTCCTCGACATGATGTTTCAAAGGTTTTGAGACCAGTTTGAGAATTCTCAACATTTGTTTCTTCACTGTGCTAACATTTTGGTCTTGAATCGTTTTTTCAGGTCATTTGCTCGCTTTGTGAAACAGAACAAGACGTAAGTGTCAACTTTTCGAAATAATGGAATGTTATTTGTGTAAACATGTTTGTTGATGCTGACCAGTGATTTTGTTTTCTTTCAGGTCCAGCAGAACTGCATCAGTTGTGGTGTATGTATGGGGAAGTACTTTTGCTCAAAATGCAAGTTCTTTGACGATGATGTAAGTTTTCTTCAACTCTTTTCTTGTAAATCGAAATTTTTGTACTAATGAGATTCAACATTGGTTGTTGTTACAGCTTTCCAAGAAGCAATATCACTGCGATGAATGTGGGATTTGCAGGTACCAATTTCAACAAAAAAAAAAAAAGTCTTGTGGTTTTTTTGGTAACTGAATATATGATAAGTAATCTCAATGATGTTGGTTTTAATAGGACCGGAGGAGAAGAAAACTTCTTCCATTGCAAAAGATGTCGTAAGAGAACAACAAAACCTTTATGTGCTTGCTTGTTTCCACAAATGCTTGTTTCTAGATCTTTTTTTTCTTGGAACAGGATGTTGCTACTCCAAAGTCATGGAGGACAAGCACAGATGTGTGGAAGGCGCTATGCATCACAACTGTCCGGTTTGTTTTGAGGTAAGAAGAATCATATCTGCTAATTTTCTTAACTAATGGCAACATAACAGTGTCTTGATTTTTGGGTTTTATATTTGCGTTCTCAGTATCTGTTCGATTCCACAAGAGATATCACGGTCTTGAGATGTGGTCACACAATGCATTTACAATGCACCAAAGATATGGGGCTGCATAACCGGTAAAACACAAGTCTCTCAAGTCTTTTCATGGGGTCGATGAAGGAAGTCTTCACTGATAAAACAAAGATCATCTCTGATGTTTTGTTGTAGATACACATGCCCTGTATGCTCCAAATCCATATGTGACATGTCCAACATGTGGAAGAAACTAGATGAAGAGGTAAGTAAAAGCTTCATAATCGAATGGTATATCTCTTTTGTATAGTCTCTTTATGTTCATTAAGTTTCAAACCATTGCAGGTTGCTGCATACCCAATGCCAAAAGTGTACGAAGACAAGATGGTGAGGAAGATTTGTATTCACGAAGGTTGTGTGTTTGTAACTTGTTGTGTATTGGTTTAATGCGATTGGTTTTTGAATTAGGTATGGATACTTTGCAATGACTGTGGTTCAAACACGAGTGTTCGGTTTCATTTGATCGCGCATAAGTGCACTAGCTGCGGTTCGTACAACACTAGACAGACGCAGAGAGGACCTGATACTACTCACTCTTGCTCTTCAGGAGTTCCTCAGGTTGTTGGTTCAACCGGTTAATTAAGACCTGAACCGGAGCTGGTTTGGTGTCTGAACCTCCCAAGGGAGATTATTTATGTACCTTCTTAACTATATCACCACATATTCAAATGCATATGACGACTGTGTTATAACATTATAATTTGACTTCACGGGTCTAGATGATCCAGAATAAACGTAAATAGAGATTCTAAGAGATTACGTTCTATAAACCTCGTTAAAGCCAATATCATAAAACTTGTGTTCTGTTTCTTCAATGGTTCGTGTAATGTCTATTGCTAATACGTTGCGAATCAAAAGGCATAAGGAATGTCATATGTTGAGAAACTTTGAGATTGAGTTAGTGTCGACCATTCCCTGAAATGAACTGGAATGATATGGTTGTTGGTCCGTTACTAGTGTCGCCACCTTTCTTGAAAACTATGCAACAAATCTTGTTGCAACTTGGTTTTAATTATCGTTCGACTCTTGTTGGTTTTGGTTTGTAATGACGGTTGTTGGATTGTATTTGTGTGCTATTTCACTTTTTCGATCATTGACTCATATTTCAATACGATACCAGGGGTCTCGCCCGCATTTTATGCGGGCATAATCATTTTTATAAATATCTATTAGTACTTAAAATTTTTAAAATAAGTTATTGATAATAACATTAAAATCCATTCAATACGAATCTTTAAACTTTATGCTATTCTTCTTCTTTTTGAGATTAATCTCTCTATCATTCAACTGCTATGTATTCACTGCTATGGATCTTTTGTTTTACTCTGAAAATGTCAAATTTTGAATTTGTTTCATTGACAAAGCTAAACTCTAATCTCGCTAATTCAAATATTGAATCAGTAATCTTGGTTTGTTATAAGGACCCAACTAGATGATGACCCGCACCTTGTGCAGGCTAATATATATTCAACTAATTCAAATTTTAACGTAATTTTTAATGTTAATCTAAATTATTTAATTAGTTTCAAATATTAAATGAATCAGAAGATATAATCTACTTTTTATTACAACACAACATAGATAATGGTTTGGTACTTGCAAATGTTTTTATTTATTCTATCAGCATACCACACATGTAAAAAATATCAACATTATAATAACCTAATAAAATTTTATTAATATTTTAAAATAATATAAAATATAAATTTAAAAATTGAACCATAATTTCCAATTATCAATGAAATTTATGAAATCAAACTTCTATTCATCAAAGTCTTAATTGCATTTTATATGAACTTTTTCTTCATCGGAGTTCATAGTAACACATATTAACAAAATCTACAATAATTAAAAACATACTTCTATTGAACTAAAATTTTCTAAACTAAAAGTAATAAAATATATATTTCTAGTAAAAGCTAAAATTTTTAAATTATACCGGCAAGAAATTGTATTCTTTGGAGTTATATTTTTTTATTGGTAAGATGACTCGATGAAATAAACGAGAAGAAAACTTAAAAAAACAATAAATAAAAAAACATTAAACAATCTAATATTATTAAAGTAAACATAAGATGGACAATTAAAGTTATAAAATCATTGCTAAAATTTGATAATAATCATTAATAATAATTATCACTGAATATAATGAAAAATTTATTAAATAATCACTATTTTTTTAAAAAAACTAACAATTCAAAAGTTAATTATTAAAACTAATGACTCAATCTAAATCATGGAATATGACAAATAAGTTTTTAAAAATAATAAAACAGAATAAATAAAAATAATCTAAAATCAGGAAAACATGACACATAAGTAAAACTGAAATTACCACCTAAAATTATTTAAAATAGAAATAAATAAAATTACCAATTAAAATAATTAAAAGCATGACATATAAATAACCTAAATTATGGCGAATATGACAAATAAGCACAACTAAAATTATTAAAAATATAACAAATTAAAAATTACCTAAAATTATGGAAAAAATGACAAATAAGCAATAAACAATGAAAAATCATCAAAATTATCTAAAATTATGGAGAAGCTGACAAGTAAGCAAAATCACTTCATAAATAATAGTATAGATAGATAGAACTTGATTAGTATAGAATTTAATTATTTTGTATCTATTCATAATTTTACAAGAAAGACAAAAAAAAATGTATTGACAGATGTCTTCTAGAACTTAATTTTGTGTAAACAGTATATATGCATGTAACAAAATATAAAATATCCAATCACGCCGACAAAAAATTGAATTACAATATTGAAAATTGAAATATTCAAGCTTGAGACTTTTTTCGTTTGCTACCTAACAATAAATAACTAAGGCGATTTGTCGTTACTTAAAACTTTGTTTTCTTTAAAAAAAGTATGAATTGAAGAGTAGGTTACCTATCAGCTACGTTAGAAATTTTATGAAACAAACAAAATCCATAATCAATTCTACTATTATTCTAAGATTTGAGTTTGTAGTTGTACGATGACCCTATAAACCCTAGTGGGCAGTTCCTCCAAACTCGTGAACCCCATTATCATCCACAATTTAATAAATTGGTTTGAAAGTAGTGATTCTAACCCGCTAAAATAATATACTAACCATCATCACCAAGGTCAAACAATCTATGAACTAAGTCACTAACCTATGCTGACACTACTTATGTTACAAGGACAAAGGAGATCCAACTCCAGATCTTCAGGTCCCACCCGACCCGACAAAGTAGGTTTGGGCTCCTGGAAATTTTGGTTGCTGGGCTTCATTAACGACATCTCTCATTGATCTCTCCATAAAGAAAAAAATTAAATAAATTATCTCGATGTTGGAAAATCATTCAAGCACTCCCCCATAAAGGCAACAAGAAAACCTCTTTAATAACTAACTAATTACATTATGAAGCCAGGAGCATAACATCAGTGAAGCTAAAGTCTTGAGCTTTAGTTTAGATACTAGACAGACGCAGAGAGGACCTGATACTACTCACTCGTGCTCTTCAGGACTTCCTCAGGTTGTTGGTTCGACCGGTTAATTAAGACCTGAACCGGAGCTGGTCTGGTGTCTGAACCTCCCAAGGGAGATTGTTTGTGTACTTTCTTAACTATAGCATCAGTTAGTTCTGGTCTATATCAGCACTAATTCAAATGCATATGAAGATTGTATTAAACATTCAATTCGACTTCACGAGTCTAGTTGATCTAAGATAAACGTAAATAGATTCTAGGAGATTTGATCAACAAAAAAAAGATTCTAAGAGATTATGTTTCATAAACCTTGTCAAAACCAATATCATAAAACTCAAACTGACTGGCCTTTGTGTTTTTTTTTTTTTGCTTCAATTGTTCTTGTAGTGTTGCAAAAATAAATAAAAAAACAATTTGATATTTCATTTATGTGTCATATTCAAAATGATAAAACTCATGTACAATTTGATGTTTCATATTTAGTTAAAATTGTGTTAAAACAAAGATATTAAAATGGTGTAAATAGTATATGAAATTCAACAAAAAAACAATGTGTAAATCAATCAATCCCACAGACAGAGTCGTGCTTACAGTTTAATAAAAAAGGCATTTGCTCCATACCCAGTATAAAATTTTAGGGTCCCAACTTTCTTTTTTCATTCATGGTTCAGTGGTCAATATTCCATTGTAAAGGGAATTGATAATGTGAGTTCAATATACTCTACTGTCTCTTGTTTGCTTATTTATGTGCTTTCTAAGTAAATCTTTTCATGCTATCTAAAATTCTATTGATTTTAAATTTAACTGTTTGTAATATTTTGTTTTATGTCACAAATTGATTTCTTCTATGACTTAAATTTGTTTTTAAATTCATAGGAGGTGTCTGTAAAAAACAATATTTTGTAAAAGATTTTATTAACATTAAGATTTTGTTTATAGTTTTTTTTGCAGATTAAATATATTTATAAGTTTGCCTTAGGCTCCGTAAAGTTCTCGCACGGCACTGCCCACAGACAAAAAAATGGAAGGAGTAACATTGAGATTTTTTTTTTTTTTCGTTTGCTACCTAACAACAATAGTTAAGGCAATTTGTCGTTACTTAAAACTTTATTACAAAAAGTATGGATTGAGGAGTAGGTTACCTATCAGCTGCGTTAGAAATTTATGAAACAAACAAAATCCATAATCAATTATAGTTATATTATAAGATTTGAGTTTATACGATGATCCTATAAATCTTAGAGCATCTGCATTGCAGTCTTTTGAGGGGGAAGGTGCCCACGATTGATGAGAAAACCATGTCCAAAATTTTCAGAAGAAAAAACGTTTACTGGGTGTGTTTTGTGATTTTCGCGGACCCCACGTAGTAGTATGCGATTAGTTCTATTTTTTTTTTTTTTAAATCAAATAAAAAAAAAACCATGTGGGTTTTTGGGATAAGGATGGTATCGGTGGGCAAGGTCCTTCAAATTGGTGAACCCATTATCATCCACAAACTCAATTTAGAAAATTAGTTTGGAAGTAGTGATTCTTAACTCGCTAAAATAATATACTGACAAAAGTCAAACAATCTATGAACTACCCTATGTTGACACAGGACACTACTTACGTTACAAGACAAGAAGATCCGACTCTAGATCTTCAGGACCTACCCGACCCGACAAAGTTGCTTTGGGCTCTTAGAACTTTTGGTTGTTGGTTTTAGTACTAACGACATCTCCCACCCATCTCTCTCCATAAAGCAAAATATTAAAATAAATTATCTCAAAAGTTAAAAAATCATTCAAGCACGCCCCGACAAAGGCGACAAGTAAAACCTCTATAATTACCAAATTTCAGTTATTACTAGAGTAAACTGATTACATTAAGAAGCCAGAGGCAGAAACATAACATCACATTTAGAAGAGAGAAAAATCAGTGAAGCTAAAAATCTTGAGCTTTAGAGATACAACATAATATCCATCCCCAACTGGTGGTTGATGGAAAAACCTTGAACATAAAAAGAAGAAAACATAGAAACCCTAGTTCAACACATCATGGAGCCAACACATGAGTGTGAAAATACATTTGAGGTACAACACTCAAAACAAAAGACAGCAAGCATCCCTACAGAAATAATTAAAATAGCAAACTCTCACATAGTATTAAATAAAACCAGGGGAGTTTTTTTGTGGTCTTTCTTTCCCAACACTCTAAATCTAAACCCTAAATGGATCAGACTCTGTCCCCCCACAATGGAGCATAACCAAAAGCCCAAATGTACAAAAGACCACTCTCACTTGACCCCTAAGTGAGATTAACCCTGAAACTGACCTATGTGATGGTATATTAGATGACTAATAGTACTACTTGAGTAAGAATCAAAACCAGCAGCCAGGACTGTGTCGGTTAGTGGAGAAGAACTTTCTGATACTTAGTTTGTGAATACGACCCATCTGAGAATACTCTCTTTCTGTTGAATTTTCCACAACCATTGTTGACATTTGGGCACTGGACGGTGACTAGAGGGATCTCGAAAGTCTTGAGAAGTGGAGGTGGGTGTTGCCATTGAGGTAATGGACCAGCTAAGAGCAGTGTCTGAAGCAATGGCCCTGCCTTCATAACAGCTTGTAGAAGCTTACCCTTTTCAGGCAATGGCTTGTCTGGAAACAATGGATCCATAGTCTCATTTCCTGAGACTTCTTCAAGCTGAGATGAGTGTGGGTTCATGACATGATCATTTGGTGACATAAAGCTCTCTTCGGAGTCTGAGGATGAGAAACTCTTGTTGGATGCTAGTTGTTGAGGCTGAAATGTTTCATTTTCAATGCTTGAAGCTCCTGATGAAAGAGGAGTCATATGCTTTTTCTGCTGGGATTGTTGAAGTGAGTGGTTATCCAACATGAGACGCTGGCATTTCTGGAGAGCTTCATCTCTTTCTTTAATGGTTTTGGTTAAGATGTCTCTGAGCTGGATCAATTGTTCATCTCTCTTCCTTATTTCCTCATGAGCAAACATCTTTGTTTGTTCGAGATCTAGTGTTGTGCACAGAAGAGAGTGTCTTAGCTCTTCTGTAGTCTGTAAATTTCACAGAAGTAGAAAATAAATTAGAGACACACAAGAAAAAAACAGAGGAAAAAAGTTTGTTACAATGAGCTAGATGGGACAGAACAGAGGATCCCTAAGTTTTGTGTCACCTAGTTGCATGTTAAGACAACCATTATATAAAATTTTAAAGACATCAAGGGGAGTCACCTGGTTGCAGATTAAGACCACCATTATGTAAAATCCAGTTGAGTCTAAGCAACTAGGTCTAGATTCAGGTGTTTATTGGAACAACGAGTAAAAAAATTCCACAATAAAGTTCTTGTTTGGACAGACACTATTCACCCATTTAAGCAAAAACATCATTGAAAGAAAGATAAAGCAAAAGCAGAAGAAGAGCATTGCTTTGGAGAAGTGAAGAGAAGAAACTCAACTTTAGAAAGAGAAAATAAAATTTACCTTTCCATGAGAATAGTAAGGCCAGCCAAGAAGAGCATTGCTCTGGTTATCCATAAATTCTATTTAAACTGAATTCTCTAAAAAATTATGTTAGAGAGGGAGAGAAAGAGAATGGAGTCTAACTTGGGGAGGGAAGGACATATAAATAAGTAAAAACTTGTTGTACTGTTTAAAGCAGATCAAGCTTTTTCAGGTATGCAGCTTTCTTTCAAGATTTCAATAATTAGTTAAATAACTAAAAAGATAAAGATAAAATGATAGCACATGATTGTATCATTTCTTGTAACAGTATCTCAACTAACTCCACTTTATATTTTACCGCGCAAACTATAAGAAAGTTATTTATTAGTAGTATAGCTGTATAGCTATGAAAATAAAATAACACAACTCAATTCAAAGTAATGTAGTTCAAGTCATAGAAAAAGTTATGGTTAATTTAGTTTTTTACAAAAAGTTAACGATGATTTAAATACTTTTCTTAGATGTGAACAGTAGAAAATAAACCAACAAGAGTCATTTTAGACAAATATTATCCCAATACTGGAAAGGTTTTAAATATATAGCTATAGTTCAGGTATTTTTACAAATCATTCTTATACATGTTTACATGAAACGAGATTTAAATCATTTTAGTGTGTGTATCTTTTTAATATTATATATGTATATAGTGTTTTTCTCTTCCTTGTTTTGCTGGAAGTAGTGTTTATACATATTTTTTTTTATTATTACTTCTTTTGCCGTAACTATTTTGTGGAAGACCAGTATCGTAGTTTACTGACATTGGTCTCACTCATTCACAATATAGTCTAGATTCTTTAAAGGCCTTTTGTTTTCTTGTTCGTTTTTCCTGGGATACAATTCGATTTTTGTCTTTATCCAAGAAAAAACAAGTGCAACCAAAAGAGCGGGAACGAACGCTTCTTCTAATAACATATTTTTCAATTTTGTACAGAGAAAGTATATATGTAAGATGAAAGCATGTGTATAAACAACTAAAGATGCATGGAGTCAATGAGAAGTGGATTCCATGGTCAGCAAAAGAGGCAAGTAACCAAACTTTTTCCACCAATACATAGAGAAAAGTTTGATGGAATCCCTTTTTCAATTATTAAACCTATCACTACTCGTGGAAAAATAAGGACTCACATCTTCGTTCCAAATTTCACGTGAATATTACAGAACTGAACAGCTCAGTTTTGAAAAAGAAAGAAACAGCTTTCATCTGCATTTGATTAGAGCATCAGCATTAGCTGTTCTAACTCTGTTAAACAGGTTTCATCTCTACCAAATTTGATTATTACCATTACTACCATTAAGTCAAAAAAAAAAAAAAAAAAAAGAAACAGCTCAAATATTTTAAAATTTTATTATTAACATCGCTATACTATAGCCACCGCTAATATTTTAATATAATAGTCGTACAAAAAGATATACAATCTATGGTCGGATTATCCATTTCTGTCTGCAGATCTTGCCGAGTTTCTAGAAACCCTAAGCAAACTTAAGATTTTCTATTTAGTCAGTCTTCTGTATACTAAAAAGGTTATGGTGAATGCATTTTCAAATTTCTACAATATTCATACCCTTTTCTGTCTTGAAACCAGCCGGCCGGCTTATGTAATGTAACCCTCAAATGAATTCTTTCATCAAATTTTAATATGACCAGACGAAAAGAGTATTAAGGGCCGGGTCAGCTTGAGTGAACACTCAATTTTAATTTCTTCGGCCAAAATATATAACGGACACTTTGATGAAAATGATTAATTGACTTTTACTGCAAGTTGAAGCAAGGAAAGTAATATCTCCATATTTGGGTCCCTGGGCATGTTAAGTGATTATCATGAATATCATCGATGGTCACAGTAATATTATAATATACATGTAGTGCACGATATGTTCCTACTAATTGTGATAGTGGTATCCATTTAAAAGAACTATAGGATTCTCTCGTTCGGTTCAACAATATACATGCAGATATATATATGTATATAAAGAAAAGAGAAAAGTACTTCCAATACTAAAAGTAAGGAGACAAGAGTTATCATTTCATGGTCTCTTTCACCAACATTAACCTAAGAGCATGTGAAGCAAACTTTTTGATCTTCTTTCTTTGTTTTTTTTTTTTTTTTTATAAGGTCTTCTTTCTTTGTTCATTGTGATAGAATTTTAAGAACTATATTTTGGCTACTTAGGTTTCCCGTGTGAGTTGCTGCAAAAATTAGATATTTTTTGTGTATTCGTTATATACACTCGCGACCTCCAGCCATGTATGCTTTATATAATAGAACCTAGGCTGCATGGAATCGGAAACGTATACGCGGAAACGAAATATTTCGAAATGTGGAAACATGATTTTTAAATTATATATATATATATATGAGTAATTAATATGTGAATACAATTGTTTTCTTATGTTGATCCATCTAAGAATATAAATTAATAACAGTGTACGAAAATGAAATAAATAATAGTTAAATATTGAAAATTTAAAATAGTAGATATCCAATACTTAAATATTAAATTTCTTAACTCTAAATAAAAATACAAGTAACAAAATTTGTTTTTAAAAGTTTTTCCATGTTTACAAAATAAAATCACAAGTTTCTAATTTTCATTGAGTTTTCAAAATGATATTTTCAGGAAACGAGTTTCTAATGAGTTTCCACGAGTTTCTATGAGATTTTGATTCTGAAACATTTCTGAAACGTGAAACGTACCTTCATCTGAGTTTCCATGCAACCTAGATTAGAACACTAAAAATCAGTTTAAACATATGAGTCGATGTGTGTCTGATTAATCTATAAATTAGTTTTCAACTAAGTTTCACAGCCAAAAATGCATAAACTCCAGATAAAACTCCAGAGAAAACACTCTTAAGTAGGCAAACCAATGTGACAATTTTATTAAAATATTCTAATTATAGCCAACTTTATATTCAAATATATATACTACTATAAAGGGCTTAATTATCCGAGTGAGTAGCGTAGTGCCAAGATCGGCGGTATATAGTATATTGTACAAATGAATTTACTAGTCATGCATCTTGTTTGTGGGGTTTGCTTATTTACACAATTAATGAAAAAAAAGAAATTCTAGACACAAAAGTATTAGCTTCAATCCACTTCTCTCTGTTCTTACGCTTACGAGTAATATAAATTCCGGCAAAAAAAAAGAGAGTTCAGTTTACAAAAAAAAAGAGAGTTTATATATAAAACTCGTCCACGAATTCACAAGAATTGTCGTTGATCACGGAAGACAGATTTGTTGAATCGTATTGACGATCCAAATCTACTATATACTATATATTTTTACATAGATTATATAAGTAGACTTTTTTTTTTTGGTAATACTATAATAAAATAAAGAGTACATCTTTGTTGACTAGTTATTGACAAAATACTATGTATAGTTGTTGATAACAATAGATATGGACTATGACAAGGTTCAACCATTTAACCAAAATAAATGGACGTTACGGCTTGAGGCGAGATATAGCATTACCGTTTCTCTTAAACTAATGGTATTGTCTCTCCACTAATAACATGTGATAGCTATGGAGATTAGTAGCTGGTTTATTACTTTATTTATTTTCTTGTGCGCATAAGACACCAGTGTATTTGGACTAGATAAGCAATTTAGTTTAGGAAAAGTTTATGTTTTTATTGATTTGGGATCTGTAACAGACTAATCTAGTCGATGTCGAAAAAAATGACTAATCTAGTTACTGATTGTTATTCATTTTGAATTGAAAGCGAATTGAATAAACATTTGACAATCATTGATACGAATGTTTATGTGACTTCATAGATCCTTGTATCATATATGAATACTATGTCCCACAATATTCAAAACCTAATAATGCCTTATGAATATGATCATGTTGGCAATTTAAGAACAACGATATTTTACGGATAAGAGCTGTTTATACGAAGCCAGAAACATGGGAGCTATCCATAAATGCACTGGACATGCTTTGCTTATATTCTTCACTATCATTATGAATGAAACAAGTTTATGCGCGTTTTAGTTTAATCCAATAAATCAGATCCTTAAATTTGATATTACGGAAAACCAAATTGCTTATTCTGTCGGCCAATAATTCAATTACTCATGATAGTTCTAATGAATGGAGGCATGAACTACTAGCTTGAGAAAGTAATTAAGAAAACAAACAAAACGAACTTACCGTTGTGGCAGTTAAAAAGCTTCATTTGATTCTCCACACATACTGTTGAAAATTTGTCTAAGAAAATTCTTTTTCGTTTACATATTATTGTTTTATAGTATTTTATAAGTTACCATTTGTACGAAGTACACTACATCATACTTCATAGTTCATACCTAATTATATATATTCCAAAAATGCAGACCATTTGCGAGAGTTTACAAGATTTCGGATCTACAATGTTATTTTACATGACATCGTGTTCTGTACTATATCAGAGTTCATACTTATTTAAATCAAACCCTGTGGAATATATATAATTAGGTATGAAGTAGGATGTAGTGTACTTGTATATACTGACTGTATATGTGTGCCTGTGATAAAGTCAATGTATATGCGGACTCGTCCAAGAAGGCTCGAACCAGTTGATTATCCAGTAAGCAGACGAACTATTCGACCAAACTACTACCAGTCTCAGAATGTTCAACAATTTTAGCCGTCTCGTGTTGAAAACAATGAAAAACGGAATTTGAACAACTTTCTGTCGTATCCTAATTTCCTAAAGCTTAAACTATAAACGTTTCAGTTAAAATTTTTGGTAAAGAAAATAAATGTTATGAGTTACATTGATCAATCGTTTAGTCGTAACATAAAATACAACTAATCACGATCATGGAAAAAGGAAAAAAAAAAAGATCTCTTGTAAGTCAACAATCGTTTGATGATCTATGCCAGGTACTAAATAGTACTTTGTACTTGTAGAGGTTCTTTGAAAGGTATTCTTAAACCATTTAAGAGATAATAATTCCCAATAGCCAACCCGTGGGCTTCATAGATTAGTCCAAGCCAGATCCAACTCTATGTTTATTACTTTATTGGCTATATATCCTCGTAGGATACAATAGGATAGTGCGGGTTCAATAATCATGTTAGACCACAAACTTCTCTTTTTCTTCTTTTTGGTATGGAGTATTGGCTTCTGAATGGTATACTATTATATTTTTCAGATCAAAAATCAAAACAATTCTAAGTGAATTTGGTATTCGGATCTGATAGCAGTCAAACTCTTCCTAGCGTTGTCCAACAAATATATTATATACACATAAAATTTAACATGTACAATACTGAGATCTAAAATCTTCAGCTTCTAATGCCCAATAAAATCCGTGAAAATCTATTATATAATGCCGCGGTTCACTCCTGTTTTAGGTGACACGTGTCCGTTTTACAACTATTGGGCTGATTTTGTGTTTGGACTTTATTTGTGTTTTGTGATGATTTTGTCTATTTAATTTTTGTGTCGGCCCAGACCACAGAGGTCTTCTTGTCGGCGTAGAACAGATTAGGGCTTCTGCGTCTTCCGCGTTCTTTTATTTTTGTGTGTAGAGTCTCTTCACGATCCCTCTTCCTCTTCTTCTTCCGTTGTTTATCAGTTATGGTGATCATTAACACTCTTCTGCGCAAGTGTAAATGGTTTGTCCTTCCGTAACGCTCCGAAGCCTAATCTATATAAAGTTTCGAGGTAAGCTTTCAACCTTTTGCTT
Source organism: Brassica carinata (assembly GCA_016771965.1). Taxonomy (NCBI): domain Eukaryota; kingdom Viridiplantae; phylum Streptophyta; class Magnoliopsida; order Brassicales; family Brassicaceae; genus Brassica; species Brassica carinata. The sequence continues at coordinate 62,749,937 of CM028687.1, read as the reverse complement.
TTTAGATTTCTTGCGATCATTTACAGTCTCCTAATTCTCTTGCGAAAATGACTTCCCCAGATGCTTCAGCCGCCGTCTCCGCCGTCTCTGCCGTCGCCGCCGTCCCCCACTCCATCTTCAACTCACTCCGCCTTGGAAGATCCGCCCAGTCTGTGGTCGGTAGGCTAATCAGATTCTGGGACTCTAAGAACATCAACAAGAATGGTGAACTTTTGGGAATAACGATTCTGCTCCTCGATGAGATGGTGATGATTTTTTCCCTATTTGCTTGCTTAATTTTTAAAATTCTAAATATGAACTTGATTGTTCATTGTTTTTTATTTTTCTGTGTGAATATTTTTTAAAAGCTAACGATGATTTTTTCCCGATTTGCTTGCTTAATTTTTAAAATTCTAAATATGAACTTGATTGTTCATTGTCCGATTTGCTTGCTTAACGATGAGTTTTTCCCCGATTTGCTTGCTTAATTTTTAAAATTCTATATATGAACTTGATTGTTCATTGTCCGATTTAAATATTTACTTGATTGTTCATTGTTTTTAATTTTTCTGTGTGAATATTTTTTAATAGCTAACGATTCTTTTTTGTTTCTTATAGGACTCTGTGATCCATGGTTTTATCCCTGCTAACCGGGCCAGCCATTACCGGTCATCTCTGGTGTCCGGTTCAATCGTGAGATTGGAGCGTTTTGAGGTTGCAAGGGTGTCCCATACGTACAAGGTCACCGAACATCAGTTCATGATCCGATTCCTTCCTTCAACACGTATTGTTGAAGTCCAGGTGGATGCCCCTGTGATCAAAACCAACAGCTTCATGTTGAGGAGTATTGGCCATCTGCAAGTTCTTGCCAATACTAACTTGGAGCTTCCAGGTTTGTTGTCTTTCTTATTGCATTTTTATTTACCTCATCACACATTGTTGCTAAAATAGTTTTTACTCCCCAGATGTTGTAGGAGAGATTCGATCTGTGCAGGGTTCTGATCTCAAGAACAACTCAGACACGAGCAGGATCGTTGTCCGCCTCCTAATCGAACCGTAAGTTATTTTTGAATTTTGTTATCCTCACAAGTTGTGAAGCATGTCTTTTTTGAATTTTTGCCGGTTTGTGATGTCTGTTTTTAAAATAAGAAACATGTCTCCGTATGAAATTATTGTTCTGTTGTGATGTCTAACTTTTTTCTTAAAAATGTTTGGTTTCGTTCCTGTTACAGAACTGTTACCGTTTACGTGTCGTTGTGGGATGAAGCTGCATCAAGCTTCAGGGGGTTTTTGAAGGCTGCGGATAGATCGCAGTCTGTTATGTTGGTGACCTCGGTTAATCCTAAGCTTTTTGGAGGTAAAAAATAATATATGCACCTTCTAATTCATTTATCTGTGAGTAGATTTTATGCCACACTTGACATGGTTTTCTAAAAATAATCAGGGAACCTGTACTTGAACTCCACCCAAGGAACTAGGTTCTTTTTTGACACCAGCCTCCCTGAGATAGCAGAGTTTGTGAGCAGGTAAAAGATCATACTTCTATAAATGGAGATCACCTCTAATTTAATTGTATCAACATATTATATGCAGTCTTGGAGCTGCAGCAACCCCGGGGTACACCTGTGTTGACACTCTCGAAGGAATCAAGAAAAAAGAACTTGTCACGATTGGAGATCTCAACACCTTCATCTCCAACTCTAACGAGCAGGTAGTTGTCTCACTTTGCTCACTCCAGTATAAGTCAGTAATTTTCCATATTCTCCAGTCACTCATATATTACGCCTGTGCAGACCCAGGAAGCTGACTTCCTCTGCAAAGCAAGCATTGTTTGTGTCAACCAGGAAAATGGGTGGTCCTTCGTGTCATGCACTGGTTGCCACAAAAAATTGGAGCGAAATGGAACCTCCCTGAACTGCACCAGATGTTTGACTTCTGATGTGACTGGTGTCGTCAGGTAAGATTGTCTGCTCTTTGGTATAGAAAACAAGATTGGGTCCTCTTTCACTCTTTGAATAATTACCTTATATTCCAATCCTCAATATTAGGTTCCGTGTTGAGCTCACTGTTGATGATGGCAAAGATAGTGCCACATTTGTTGTTTTCGATAAGGAGATGTCAAGACTTACCAAACAGGAGGCTGCTGCTCTTGCCCTCGATGTGGTACTGTGTTTTTTTTTTAAGATCAGTTATAGCGCTATATCCGGTTACAACATGACTCCTGGATATTGTTGATTTGGTGCAGGTGCATGACGGTGGAGAGGAGCAACTCCCAGCCTGTCTTGAAGAGTTGGAAGGGAAGGAGTTTGTGTTTCAAATCCGTGTCACACCTTTTAACTTCACTCCTAACCACCGTACCTTCACTGTCTCCACCATAACTGAAGTTGACCCTTTGGTCTGCCATGGAAAGGTTGTCTTAATAACGTGTTAATATGTTTTCTGGTTCCATCGTTTTATTGAGACTTCCCGTTTATGTGACTCAGGAACACCGTGAGAGCGTCCCTTCCCACGTTGAGGAAAACGTCGGACTGGCGGCGCCATCGTCTGGGCCTGCTATGTTGGGAAACAAGATGGATGAGGAGTGTGCTTCAGAAACTCCTCCAAAGAAGGCAGATGCTCAGAAGAAACGCAAGCGTGGTGGCAGTGAGTAAATGGAAACCTTTTCCCATTCAGCCCGTCAAAACTTTTATCTATGTTTTCTTGAAAGCTTCTACTAGCTTTGTCAAAACTCTATCTATGCTTTTCGTTTTGTCATTTCATATGCACGGATATTTTATTTCTGTTCTGAATTATTAATGAATCCTTGACGGGCTGTTTTTGATTCATACTTTACAGGCTGTTGCATACTATAGTTAGAGGTTATCAGCTCTTACAGCTATTTGTCATTGCTTCTATTTTCAAAACATGTACATATAAGTTTCACGGTCCATGTTTATATATTAGCTGCAGTTGACTCTACCAAGACTCCTGGTAGAGACATCTCAAAGCCTCTGCTCATTATATGAGACGTTGTTGTAAGATTAACTTCATGAGGGCATGTATTAGAATGTGAAAAACCAGAAGCTGGAGCTGTTCTGTCATGGACCTAATGTACAGAACTACTACTTCGTCGACCCGTTCTATTTGGGTTTTAGGTAAGGTTTCTAATTTCTCATTGTTGGCTTACATTATTGAGACGTTCTGTTAGGTAATTATTATGCCTTTGCGATCTCAGGATTGAACCATTGCGTGAGCTGCAGATAACGTACCAAAAGCGATGCAATGGGACAGATGGTAATCAAGTAATGACAGGAGGTGTGTTGTGCCATCCTGATTAACTGGTTTCATTAGCGAATTTGAACTAAAAAGCAGGTTAGTGTTTTATTTATTTAATGGACATATAAGTTTTATGTGGGAAACCTAGATATATGGATCAAACTGAATAAAAAATGAATGCCATTAGTTAGTAATCAAGCCTATAAGACGCTGACAGAGCTTGGAGAAGCAGAAAGAAAAGCTGAGTATTCAGAGAATCAAGCTCATGATTCCCAAAACCATTGTGTAGGGATCCAGGAAGTAAATAGTTTCAAGAGAAGTGTGATAACAACCATAAAGATGGAATAAGACACTATTATATGGAGTTCTTTTCTTTGTGCTCGCATGAAAGGTGAGATTGTTGAAAAAGAGTTAAAAGTTTTATGAAAATGGATCTAGATGACAGTTATGTTTATGTGCCCATGTCTAATACATCTCTTTTTTTTTTGGGTCGTTAGAAGAGGCGGCTTGACAGCAAGTTTTGTGGAAGGAACGGAAAATGAGAAGGAGATATGGTGCCGTTCGATGGAGACACAGTTCATGAGTTTGTTTGTTGCTGTGAAAGACACCCTAAATCCTCAGAGATTTATAGTTTACCGGACGTGTTAGATTGCGAAGTCTCTGCTCTAGATCAGAAGGAAGTGCTCAGTTTAGTGACCATCTTGGCCGGTTAAAAAACAATAAAGTCAGAGTCGAAGTAGTATCTTAATTTTATGCTGGACAGAGAGGATTGCTGTCACTTAACGCTGTACAAGCTCAAGGTGGTTACAACTTAATTTTAACAGAGTCGAAAAAGACAAGTTTTGAAACTTTGTAAACCGTTTTTCCTATGACTTTATTTTGGCATGCAATTGTTGGAGACTTGGAGGGTCGAAGTTAAATAGTATAAGTTTGTTCAACTATAAGTACTATTGTTTGATTTAACTGGATTCGTTGTCCATGTAGTTATATTATCGATTTTATAGCCCAATTAGACAAAATCAGCCCAACAAACAAAAATAGGACATGGGATTTATTTTATCAATGTAAACATTTTAATAAATTCATAATTCGGAAAAACATTCATGCATATTGTAAAACGCATTTCATGTAGACATTTTATCAAAGAAAAGAAGACCATTACGTAAAAATCCAGTGAATATTTAGTGTTTAATAATATTAATGATATCTTAATTTCGTTGACATGATTCAGTAATATCTTTGTAAAAAAAATAAATTATTCATTCAAAAAACCCAGTGTTCTCTACCATTCAAAAAAACCTTCTCGCATCCATCTCGTCGGTTACTTCCGTTAATATTAATCATAAATTTAACAATTACAACTTCTTCAATTCGACCATTTCAATCCCAGCAATCCCTTTCTCTTCCCACTCAATGAAACCGTAACTTAAACTCAACTTCTATAAATTACCCGTCTCTAAGACGAAGATCAATCTCCGCAGACACTTACTATTATTCACTTTTCTAAAACCTCAACGTTCTCTCGATATGTCTTCCCAAGATGCCATCGTTTCTAAGCAATCCCTTCAACACTCAACCTTCGATACTCTGACACTCGGCAAATCCTCCCAAACAATCCATGCTCGCCTGCTCAGGTTCTGGAACTCGCCAAGAATGAACGGCCCGAGCGAGTATAAGGGAATCACTATGATTTTCCTGGATGAAAAGGTATACTCATCTTCCCGTAAACATGTCCATAGATGGATGTCTATATTATTAACCATAAATATTTTGAAACCATTTACTCATCACACATTTACACGTAGGATTCAATGATAAACGGGTTCCTTCCAGCTCCTCACGCGAATCACCACCGTGCATCTTTACAAGAAAGCAAGATCTATAAGGTTGCCCACTTTGAGGTTGTAAAGTGCCCATATATGTATAAGACAACAGAGCATCCTTATGTGATCCGCTTCATTGACCAAACAACTCTTGATCCTGTTATGGACGACGAGCCTGTTATCCAACTTCAAAAATTCATGGTTCGCAGCTATGACCACCTCCACATCCTTGCCAACACAAACTTAGAACTCCCTGGTGAGTTTACATAGATTTACAAACTAGCAGAAATCACTATTAATCTTTCATTATATTCATTAAATAACAAGTCGTTCATGAAATGGCAGACGTTGTTGGAGAAATCAAATCTGTGAAAGGTTTTGGCATAAGCAACACGGAAATAATTTCTCCAGTTATTATCCGCCTCCTCATTGCCCCGTAAGTCCTTAAAATCAATCATAAAAAGTAATATCCGCTCTTTCTTTTACTTGCTATTACAACTTAATTAAATTACGTACAGCACCATCGAAGTGGACGTGGCCTTCTGGGCGATGCCGCAGCAGTGTTTAAAGGTCTTCTAAATTCAAGGGACAGCACACACTCGTCATGCTGATCACAAGTCTAAACCCACAGAAAATTGGAGGTCAATTAGCTATTTACTTTTAACTTATATTACAGGAGTTTTAAGCTGAATAGTCAACGGTTTACGATAGCTTCTACCTTGTCTCCACTGATGCTACAAGATTTTATTCCGGACCCAACCTGCCGGCAATCACAGAGTTCACAACGAGGTACATTTCATTAGCTAAAATATTGTTCAACAAATAACGCTTCCTGCCCAGAACCAACCATACAATCTAATTTCAGCTTAAGGTGAACACGACAAGGAGTTGCCCATACCGACGCTGAAACAGTGGTCACTTACAACCAGCTTAGCTCGATTGGAGATCTGAACATGTTCCTCTCCAACACAACCAGCCAGGTTAAGTAATAGACTTACAGCAATATCTTTAATCACTTTAACCTTTAATATTAGAACAAAAAATGCTTCACATTTTCATTCACTTAATACACAGGGAGCATTTTTTAGTTGCAAAGCACAGATTGTTGAGATTGTATCGCAGAATGGCTGGTACTATGTCTCATGCACTCGCTGCGGGGAAACACTAAAGTATTCTGCAGCTTCTCTCCATTGCAACCAATGCCACGATACCAATGCCATCGGTGTTGTGAGGTAAAAACAAATACGTGGTCTTTACAACAATAACTAACTTATTTTAGAATTATGGCCATTCTAACAATTGTTTAACAGATACCAAGTTGAAATATTGGTCGATGATGGTTCAAATTATGCCACTTTCTTGGTGTTGGACAAGGACATGTTTAAACTGACTAAAAAAAATGCAGCAACTCTGCTTGCTCATGAGGTTTCTACTTCATACAACCAGCCTTTTCTGATACCAGTTACGATCACTAAATCATATAGGGTATTTCAGGTGAATAGTGGTAATGGAAACAACCTTCCACCAAGCCTAGCACAACTTCGGGGTCGTGATTTTGTTTTCCATGTACGTGTCACTCCAGACAAATTCACAACAAACACCCGCCCCTTTACTGTTTGTGGAATCAGTGACATTCTCAACAACGAGGTATTACAGTGTATATATAGCATAATGTTTACATTTGCATCAGTTTTATAATATCACTTTCCTATGACTTTGCAGAATTTCATCATCAATGCAAACAAAAGTGTTGAGGTGGAATATGAAGAAGCATCAGCTGGCGCCATTGCACTCACCACAACACCAACTTCTGTGAAAGAAGGAGGGCCAGATATCTCAAGTGACTGAGAGTTTGAAACCACCCAAACGTGAACTGAGTGCTGCTGCGTCTGCTTAATTATTTTTCAATACCTATGCATTTCTATTTCTGTTTTTAAAAAGAAACAAAAAAACCGATGTACCTCATTGGAGGATAACAGTTTCTCAGTTTTATTATATCCAAAACGTTCACGTTATATTATCACTGTTAGCACAATCCTGAAGAACAATGTTCATCATATATTACGACGATTTCATTACTCATCGATGAGTAAAGAACACAGATCAATCTACTCAGTCTCATATTTTTCATGTTTTTTTCCTAAATGTTTGGTTGGTTCTTCATGTAAAGAATCAATTTTTAAATTTCATGATGTCGATCTCAAATGTTTGCTTCATGTTTTGTCGTAATTTGAATTAATTAAAAAAATTGTTATTTATGTTGGTTACGTACTTTACAAGTTAACACCTTTTACATTTGGTTTACCTTTTGAATTTGGACAGTATCAAACTTTGAACCTTAATGGGCCCAATGAACTCAAGTGCACAAATATCCGGACTTGAGTATAAATAATTATCACGATAACTATAGTTTATAAAATAAATGGAATTTCGTTAATTTTTACTCTACCTTATTACTTCAAGTTTACGTTACACAATCAAAAGGGAAGAACATAAGACGCCTTCATCGCCCACAAGTATCAATATACTGATCAAACCATTCAACAAACAAAAAAACTTGATTACAACTCCAGTACACATCTAGAGAAAACTTAACATGAGAAAAAGAAAACCACAGGAAGACATCACAACAGAATGGAACAAACGGCACAGGGAAAACACTGCACTCCAACAAGACACAGCTTCGATGACTACTAGCACCAGTAGCGAAACTCAAAAACGAAAAGGTTAGCTCCAATTCTTTATATAGTATCTACAACCGTTACATGGCTCAAACGTAAAACCAGCACATACTCATAATAAAATGTATTGATAACTATGATACCTGCAGAAACTCAGAGAACAGCAAGGTCAATGCGGAGAGCCATAATCCTATCAAAGAGGCCAATCCGAATAATAAAAAGTAAGAACGGAGATTGCTTAACATGGAAATGCTCTCTACTTTAAAGCTTTTAAAATTATGCTTAATCAACACCTCCTAAAACAACAAAATTGCTTCCTAACTCTTAAAAATTTCTGTTTATATAGGGTCCAAAGCACAATCTAAAGGGAAAAAGCCACAGTCTCATAAGCAGGCATCTAACAGAATTCTTGAATGCCCATTTTGTCATGCTTTGGTCTGGGAAATGGAAAAAAAAGGAAGCAGAGGACAAAACAAGACACCTCTATTCAGTATATGCTGTCAGCAAGAACGTGTGAAACTCCCACCAGAACCAGAAGCTCCTCCTGCCTTGAGAAAACTCCTCGATTCTACTCAATTCCAGCGTGACATCCGCATGTATAACTCCATCTTAGCATTCACGTCTATGGGGCTCAGATTGATCATTCGGTCATGCACAAGACAGGCCTTTCACTTACCGCATCCATGGTCAAAACGCACACAGGATCGGATCTTTGGTACCTGAAACAGGGAAACGTCCAAAATTCAATCAGCTATACATTTTCGACACCGCGAATGAGATCCGGAACAGAATTTCAGCAGTCAGCCGAACAGCTAAAGTAGGTGAACTGGATCCTAATATAGTGAAAGAGCTGGTGGAAACAATGGACACCTACAACTGTCTTACTAAGGTTTTCAGGAAAGCGAGAGACCTTCATGAGTCTGGTAGCTGCGAGGATTTCAGCATCAAACTGACAGGTCAATCTAAACGTAATCGTCAATATGATTTGCCTCAGACAGATGAAATAGCAGGCTTAATCGTTGGCGACCTTACAGAGGATATGGGTGAGAGAGATATAGTTGTTCAACACAGATCTTCGGGACTTCAGCATATAAGTGATATGCACCCACTTTTATGACATTGCAATATCCAATCCTATTCCCATATGGACGCAGGGCTTCAACGAAAACATACCTGTCATTGGTACTGATGGGAACAGAAGGAAAAGGGAATATGTCACAAAGAGAGAATTCTTTGCTTACCAGATACAAACTCGCTTAAATGAAGGCATGGTTATTGTGGGTTCTAAAAGGTTACTGCACCAGTATATCGTTGACGCCTATACATGCATAGAGCAAGAGAGACTGCGTTGGTTTCGATTAAACCGTAAGAAAATCGAGCTGACCTCTACAACAATATACAAGATGCGTTATGAAGGGTGACACGATGCAAAATCTATTGGAAAGAGAGTCATATTACCTTCAAGTTATACAGAAGCCCACGTTATATGGCGGAAAAATATCATGATGCGATGGCAATATGTCGATGGGAAGGAAATCGGACTTATTTATCACTTTCACAACCAATCCTAAATGGGTTGAGATATGTGACCACCTCAAAATGTATGGCTCCGACGATCCCAACGACCGCCCCGACCTAGAAGCTAGAGTGTTCAAGATGAAACTTGACCAGATGATTTTAGATTTCAACAAAGGCGTCTTCTTCCCCGTCTAAAGCGGTTTCTTTCTGCAACAAACAATTACTAAAAATTAATCATATTTACCATTGCATCTATTCTTAAACCTTTTTTAAAAAAATTACTAACCTTATATTTTTCTACAAACAATTATTAAAAATTAAACCTATTTATCTCTGCATCTATTCTCAAACATTTTTTTAAAAATTACTAATCTTTTATTTTTCAACAACCAGTTGTCTACACCGTAGAGTTTCAGAAGCGAGGGCTCCCACATGCTCACATACTTCTATGGCTAGAAGGAGACTTGAATCCCAACAGCTAGAGACATTGAGAATCGTCTGGCGAGAACTCCCCGACAGAGAAAAAGATCCAGAAGCTTATGGTCTGGTGGAGCAGCACATGATGCATGGCCCCTGTGGGAAAGACAGAAAAACTTCTCCATGCATGGAAGATGGTGTTTGCAGTAAGAAGTTCCCCGCAGCTATGTTCCACACACCGGGTTAATGACTCGGTTACATCTTGTATAGGCAGCGGAACACAGGCGGTTTGTTCAAAAGGAAACATAAAGCTTGATAATCAATTTGTCGTCCCTCACAATATCGACATCCTGAAAAATACAAAGCATGTCAACGTTGAATGGTGCAACAAATCAGCGCCATCAAATATCTCTTCAAATATATTACAAAGGGTGTTGATAGAGCCACATTCAAATTTGTAAAGAGCGGTCGATCTACTACGTTCGGAAAAAAAGAAAAACCAAGGAATGAGATAGATGATTTTATCGGTGGTAGATACCTTTCAGCTTGTGAATCAATGTGGAGAATATTTTCTTTCGACATTCACCACAACACCCCAGCGGTACAGAAGTTGCCAGTCCACCTTCCTGGAGAACAGACAGCTATTTTTGATGAGGATGAAGACCTCGAGGACGTCCAGAACCGGTACCTACATGGCAGAACTATGTTAACCGAGTGGTTCGAAATGAACAGGCTATATGAAGAGGTTAGGAAAATAAAATACATCGAGATGCTACTTTATTTTGTGTGGGACAATTCGAACAAGATTTACACAAAAAGAAAGCAGAGAGGAAGCATTGGGAGAATTGTTAACATAAACCCAGCGGCCGGAGACAAATATTACCTAGGCATTTTGGTGAGCCTACTTCGAGGCCCTACAGGCTATGATGATTTGTACACAGTGGGTGACATCAAATATGACACTTTCCAGAAGCCCGCTATGCAAGAGGCCTCGCCGACAGATAAAGACTGGCATGAATCAATGTCGGATGCATCCAGTTCTCATCGCCAAGAAGTCTTCGTTATCTTTTGTGCTGATCCTTGTCTTTTGTCAAGTCTCGAACCACGACAACTTTGGGAACACTCTTGGCGGGACATGGCGAAGATGTGCTCATGCACCGAGACGATTCTTAGATTCCACGACCTCCGGCTAACACCAGCGAACTCCAGCATTACACTCTCATCGAGATAGAAAGCCTGTTACAAAGTTTTGAAAAGTCATTGACTCGGTACAGGAATGCCACTTCGAACAAAGCTATTATGGATGATATGAAAAAAAAAGCAATGGAGAAGCACAACCAGTTTGACATATCGAGGAAGCCATGATCCACCGAAGCTTTTGACAAACTCAACCATCGCAAAGAGCAGTCTATGATGCAGTTATCAAGTCCGTGTATGAGAACCAAGGCAAGCTATTCTTTCTTTATGGAGCAGAGGTACAGAAAACGTTTCTGACCGGACGATTATCGCAGCTTTACGATCAAGGAAAAAAGGTGATCCTGTTGCATCCTCCGCCATTGCCGCTTCTCTTACCGGAGGACGAACAGCACATTCCAGATTCAGTATTCCACTCAAGCTTTACGAAGACACCTACTGCAGTAAAACCCGTCTGATCTTAGCCAGCTTCCTAAGCGAAACAGACCTCATCATCCGACGGCTCTATGGCACATCGCCATGCGTTTGAGGCTGTTGATCGTTCTCTTAAAGATATTTTGTCAGTCTCAGATCCAATGGCATTAACAAAACCTTTTGGTGGCAAGACTGTTCTTCTAGGAGGTGACTTCCGCCAGATTTTGCCAGTTATCCCACGGGGAACCAGACCGAGACAAGAACGCTCTTAATCGTTCACTCCTATGGAACAAGCTGCGAGATATTCCTTCTCACACAGAACATGCGTGTAGATCCGGATGAAAAATCTTTTGCAAAATGGATTCTCGAGGTAGGTGATGGCAGAGCAGCAGCAGAACCTCAGCTAATGGCCAGCAGCGAAACGTCAGAAGATCAAATATTCATAGACAACACTGTTCTTCTTCCTGTCACTTCAACCCCTTTGGAGACACTTTGCTCCTCTGCGTTTCCTGATTTTGCAAATGACTACAAAGATCGAAACAAACTCAAGGAAACAGCCATCTTGACACCAAGGAATGTTACTGTCGACGAGATAAACAATTATCTGGTGTCTCAAGTACCTGGAGAAGAGAAAGAGTACTTAAGTGCGGACAGCTTTGCAGAAAATGAACAGGATTCAGAAGAATTAGATATGTCATACCCATTGGAATATCTAAACTCTTTGGAGTTCCAGTGTCTACCAGCTCATAAGCTACGCCAAAGTAGGTGTCCCAGTCATGCTCCTCAACTGAACCAAAGCGAAGGCTTATGTAGCGGCACAAGACTGATAGTGACACACATGGGAGAAAAGGTTATCAAGACAGAGATGCTTACATCGACAACCAAGAGAGATCCTATTCTGCTTCCACGGATTATACTGTCACCAACGGAATCCAACCATCCTTTCACCTTGAAACGACGGCAGTTTCCGATCCGGGTATGTTATGCGATGACAGTCAATAAAGCGCAAGGACAGACTTTGTCAAATGTGTCTCTATACTTGCCAAAACCTGTCTTCAGCCACGGTCACTTTACGTGGCACTGTCAAGAGTTACTACACGAAAGGCCTCAAAATTTTAGACATGGCGAGTTGGAGAGGAGTAGAGCGATAGCCAACATCGTTCTGAGAGGCATTCAAAGGCTTGCCACAATTACCGGTATGGTATCTCTTATCCTCCATCTCGTGTTTTGTTGAACCTTCACCTCTCCAGCTATATGAAATCTTGGACTGTGAGAAAACCGCCTGAACACCTAAAATCAACCAAATTAACAGCCGAAACTCAACTATAGACATGAGAAGTGTTTCAATTATTGTTAATAATTGAAACTAATAGAAAAAAAAATCAAGAGTTCCCGATTATCAAATAAAACCTTTCTATCGCAGATTCGAGGGGGCGAGGCTTCAGAGGATCAATCATTCTTGAATGAAGCGGACGGCGTAGGCTGATGTAAGTAGATTCCTCTTCAATAACGCCTTATACTATTAACGCTCTCCAAACTCACAAACTTGAACTCAAATTATCACAGGGAATCCTGAGCTTGAGATATAAAGCGTGTTCGATTGCTTCTGAGAAACATGTTTTTTCTACTAAGAATGTGTCTGGATTGACAAAGTGGTTGTATATTTTCTGTCTTTCTTCACAAAATCTGCAAGATCACTCTTTATGGAAATACAGAAGATACACAGCAACGGTTTATGGAAATATTATCAATTCAAAAACATTAGAATCAGTTATTTTTATGTTTTATAATATTTATTAATTAATTAAATATTAAAATATATAGAGTGATTTTTTTATTTTTAAAAAATTTCTTTTATTACTTAAAACAAACTTGAAAACATTAATATACACATAAAACTATATTCAGTGATTTATATTTATTTTAAAAATATTATGATGTAGTTATTTTTGGATAACATAATATAGACTCTTTTTAGATATGATGATTATAAAATTATGGGTAATTATATATTATGTGAAATATATATTAAAATAGAATCAGTTTAATATTACCAAATCAAACATAATATAAACAAATATATAAAATTTTATTATTACTAAAGTTGATATTTAAACTACGATATTATTATAAGATTTTTCAATTATTCTCAAGATAATGATAAATTATCAGCTAAATCACACAAATTATTTATTAAGATTAATGATTAATCATAAAATACGACTAAACCTATGGGAGCATGAAATTTAATAATTAATTTAATATTAAAATTTTATAACCAATAAAATTTTATATTCTAATAAAATATCTTTTTTTACGTAAAATAAACTTGAACAATCACATATATAAATAAAACTATAGATTTATATTTATTTTAAAAATATAATGATGTAAAATATTATTGAATAACATAATATAGAATCTTTTTACATAGTTAAGGAAATATAATATAAACATATATATATATATATATATATATATATATAATATTTTAATATTACTAAAGTTAATATTTTAACTATGATATTTTCATTTAAATATTTTTAATTATTATCAAGATAATGAAAAATTGTATGTATATCAATAAAATTATTTATTAAGATAAATAGTTGATTATAAATTATGACTAACCACACAAATATATATATTTAATAGTTTAATATTATTAAACGAAATATAGTATAAACAAATATATAGATATAATATTTTAACATTAGTAAAGTGAATATTTAAACTACGATATTTTCATTCAATTTTTTTTAATTAGTATCAAGATAATAATAAATTATCTGTAAATTAGTTAATAAAATTATTAATTTAGATTAAAAATTGATTATAAAATATGAAAAAACCTATAATTAACGGTACATTGACAAATCAGAAATTCACTTCATAAATAATAGTATCGAATAAAATATCTTTTGTTACGTAAAATAAACTTGAACACACTCATATATAAATAAAACTATATAAATAGATTTATATTTATTTTAAAAATATTATGATGTAAAATATTTTTGAATAACATAATATAGAATCTTTTTAGACAGTCATGATTATAAAATTAATGGAATTAGTTTTAAACTTATGGTAAATATATATTATGTGATATATATGTACTTAATTTTTAATATTACTTAACGAAATATAATATAAACATATATATAATATTTTAATATTAATAAAGTTAATATTTTAACAATGATATTTTCATTTAAATATTTTTAATTATTATCAAGATAATGATAAATTATCTGTAAATTAATTATAAAATAATTTATTAAGATTAAAATTGATTATAAAATATGACTAACCACACAAATATATATATTTAATAGTTTAATATTACTAGATATAAACATATATATATATAGATATAATATTTTAATATTACTAAAGTGAATATTTTAACTACGATATTTTCATTCAATTTTTAAATTACTATCAAGATAATGATAAATTATCTGTAAATTAATTATAAAATAATTTATTTAGATTAATAAATAATATATTCAGTGATTTATATTTATTTTAAAAATATTATGATGTAATTATTTTGGATAACATAATATAGACTCTTTTAGATATGATGATTATAAAATTATGGGTAATTATATATTATGTGAAATATATATTAAAATAGAATCAGTTTAATATTACCAAATCAAGTATAATATAAACAAATATATAAAATTTTATTATTACTAAAGTTAATATTTAAACTACGATATTATTATAAGATTTTTCAATTATTCTCAAGATAACGATAAATTATCAGCTAAATCACACAAATTATTTATTAAGATTAATGATTAATCATAAAATACGACTAAACCTATGGGAGCATGAAATTTAATAATTAATTTAATATTAAAATTTTATAACCAATAAAATTTTATATTCTAATAAAATATCTTTTGTTACGTAAAATAAACTTGAACACTCACATATATAAATAAAACTACATACATAGATTTATATTTATTTTAAAAATATAATGATGTAAAATATTATTGAATAACATAATATAGAATCTTTTTACATAGTTAAGGAAATATAATATAAACATATATATATATAATATTTTAATATTACTAAAGTTAATATTTTAACTATGATATTTTCATTTAGATATTTTTAATTATTATCAAGATAATGATAAATTGTATGTATATCAATAAAATTATTTATTAATATAAATAGTTGATTATAAAATTATGACTAACCACACAAATATATATATTTAATAGTTTAATATTATTAAACGAAATATATTATAAACATATATATAGATATAATATTTTAATATTAGTAAAGTGAATATTTAAACTACGATATTTTCATTCAATTTTTTTTTTAAATTAGTATCAAGATAATAATAAATTATCTGTAAATTAGTTAATAAAATTATCAATTTAGATTAAAAATTGATTATAAAATATGAAAAACCTATAATTAACGGTACATTGACAAATCAGAAATTCACTTCATAAATAATAGTATCGAATAAAATATCTTTTGTTACGTAAAATAAACTTGAACACACTCATATATAAATAAAACTATATAAATAGATTTATATTTATTTTAAAAATATTATGATGTAAAATATTTTTGAATAACATAATATAGAATCTTTTAGACAGTCATGATTATAAAATTAATGGAATTAGTTTTAAACTTATGGTAAATATATATTATGTGATATATATGTACTTAATTTTTAATATTACTTAACGAAATATAATATAAACATATAT
The DNA here is from genome assembly GCA_016771965.1 of Brassica carinata. Classification (NCBI taxonomy): domain Eukaryota; kingdom Viridiplantae; phylum Streptophyta; class Magnoliopsida; order Brassicales; family Brassicaceae; genus Brassica; species Brassica carinata. The sequence goes on along the minus strand of CM028687.1, from coordinate 62,733,896 downwards.
ATATATAATATTTTAATATTACTAAAGTTAATATTTTAACTATGATATTTTCATTTAAATATTTTTAATTATTATCAAGATAATGATAAATTGTATGTATATCAATAAAATTATTTATTAAGATAAATAGTTGATTATAAATTATGACTAACCACACAAATATATATATTTAATAGTTTAATATTATTAAACGAAATATATTATAAACATATATATAGATATAATATTTTAATATTAGTAAAGTGAATATTTAAACTACGATATTTTCATTCAATTTTTTAATTAGTATCAAGATAATAATAAATTATCTGTAAATTAGTTAATAAAATTATTAATTTAGATTAAAAATTGATTATAAAATATGAAAAAACCTATAATTAACGGTACATTGACAAATCAGAAATTCACTTCATAAATAATAGTATCGAATAAAATATCTTTTGTTACGTAAAATAAACTTGAACACACTCATATATAAATAAAACTATATAAATAGATTTATATTTATTTTAAAAATATTATGATGTAAAATATTTTTGAATAACATAATATAGAATCTTTTTAGACAGTCATGATTATAAAATTAATGGAATTAGTTTTAAACTTATGGTAAATATATATTATGTGATATATATGTACTTAATTTTTAATATTACTTAACGAAATATAATATAAACATATATATAATATTTTAATATTAATAAAGTTAATATTTTAACAATGATATTTTCATTTAAATATTTTTAATTATTATCTAGATAATGAAAAATTGTCTGTATATCAATTAAATAATTTATTAAGATTAAAAATTGATTATAAAATATGACTAACCACACAAATATATATATTTAATAGTTTAATATTACTAGATATAAACATATATATATATAGATATAATATTTTAATATTACTAAAGTGAATATTTTAACTACGATATTTTCATTCAAATTTTTTAAATTACTATCAAGATAATGATAAATTATCTGTAAATTAATTATAAAATAATTTATTTAGATTAATAAATAATATATTCAGTGATTAATATTTATTTAAAAAATATTATGATGTAATTATTTTTGGATAACATAATATAGACTCTTTTTAGATATGATGATTATAAAATTATGGGTAATTATATATTATGTGAAATATATATTAAAATAGAATCAGTTTAATATTACCAAATCAAGTATAATATAAACAAAATATATAAAATTTTATTATTACTAAAGTTAATATTTAAACTACGATATTATTATAAGATTTTTCAATTATTCTCAAGATAACGATAAATTATCAGCTAAATCACACAAATTATTTATTAAGATTAATGATTAATCATAAAATACGACTAAACCTATGGGAGCATGAAATTTAATAATTAATTTAATATTAAAATTTTATAACCAATAAAATTTTATATTCTAATAAAATATCTTTTGTTACGTAAAATAAACTTGAACACTCACATATATAAATAAAACTACATACATAGATTTATATTTATTTTAAAAATATAATGATGTAAAATATTATTGAATAACATAATATAGAATCTTTTTACATAGTTAAGGAAATATAATATAAACATATATATATATAATATTTTAATATTACTAAAGTTAATATTTTAACTATGATATTTTCATTTAGATATTTTTAATTATTATCAAGATAATGATAAATTGTATGTATATCAATAAAATTATTTATTAATATAAATAGTTGATTATAAATTATGACTAACCACACAAATATATATATTTAATAGTTTAATATTATTAAACGAAATATATTATAAACATATATATAGATATAATATTTTAATATTAGTAAAGTGAATATTTTAACTACTGATATTTTCATTCAATTTTTTTAATTAGTATCAAGATAATAATAAATTATCTGTAAATTAGTTAATAAAATTATCAATTTAGATTAAAAATTGATTATAAAATATGAAAAACCTATAATTAACGGTACATTGACAAATCAGAAATTCACTTCATAACTAATAGTATAGAATAAAATATCTTTTGTTACGTAAAATAAACTTGAACACACTCATATATAAATAAAACTATATAAATAGATTTATATTTATTTTAAAAATATTATGATGTAAAATATTTTTGCATTACATAATATAGAATCTTTTTAGACAGTCATGATTATAAAATTAATGGAATTAGTTTTAGACTTATGGTAAATATATATTATGTGATATTTATGTATTTAATTTTTAATATTACTTTACGAAATATAATATAAACATATATATAATATTTTAATATTAATAAAGTTAATATTTTAACTATGATATTTTCTTTCAAATATTTTAAATTATTATCAAGATAATGAAAAATTGTATGTATATCAATAAAATTATTTATTAAGATAAATAGTTGATTATAAATTATGACTAACCATACAAATATATATATTTAATAGTTTAATATTATTAAACGAAATATAGTATAAACATATATATAGATATAATATTTTAATATTAGTAAAGTGAATATTTGAACTAGGATATTTTCATTCAATTTTTTTTTAATTAGTATCAAGATGATAATAAATTATCTGTAAATTAGTTAATAAAATTATTAATTTAGATTAAAAATTGATTATAAAATATGAAAAAACCTATAATTAACGGTACATTGACAAATCAGAAATTCACTTCATAAATAATAGTATAGAATAAAATATCTTTTGTTACGTAAAATAAACTTGAACACACTCATATATAAATAAAACTATATAAATAAATTTATATTTATTTTAAAAATATTATGATGTACAATATTTTTGAATAACATAATATAGAATCTTTTTAGACAGTAATGATTATAAAATTAATGGAATTAGTTTTAGACTTATGGTAAATATATATTATGTGATATATATGTATTTAATTTTTAATATTACTTAACGAAATATAATATAAACATATATATAATATTTTAATATTACTAAAGTTAATATTTTAACTATGATATTTTCATTTAAATATTTTTAATTATTATCAAGATAATGATAAATTGTATGTATATCAATAAAATTATTTATTAATATAAATAGTTGATTATAAATTATGACTAACCACACAAATATATATATTTAATAGTTTAATATTATTAAACGAAATATATTATAAACATATATATAGATATAATATTTTAATATTAGTAAAGTGAATATTTAAACTACGATATTTTCATTCAATTTTTTTTTTAAATTAGTATCAAGATAATAATAAATTATCTGTAAATTAGTTAATAAAATTATCAATTTAGATTAAAAATTGATTATAAAATATGAAAAACCTATAATTAACGGTACATTGACAAATCAGAAATTCACTTCATAAATAATAGTATAGAATAAAATATCTTTTGTTACGTAAAATAAACTTGAACACACTCATATATAAATAAAACTATATAAATAGATTTATATTTATTTTAAAAATATTATGATGTAAAATATTTTTGCATTACATAATATAGAATCTTTTTAGACAGTCATGATTATAAAATTAATGGAATTAGTTTTAGACTTATGGTAAATATATATTATGTGATATTTATGTATTTAATTTTTAATATTACTTTACGAAATATAATATAAACATATATATAATATTTTAATATTAATAAAGTTAATATTTTAACTATGATATTTTCTTTCAAATATTTTAAATTATTATCAAGATAATGAAAAATTGTATGTATATCAATAAAATTATTTATTAAGATAAATAGTTGATTATAAATTATGACTAACCATACAAATATATATATTTAATAGTTTAATATTATTAAACGAAATATAGTATAAACATATATATAGATATAATATTTTAATATTAGTAAAGTGAATATTTGAACTAGGATATTTTCATTCAATTTTTTTTTAATTAGTATCAAGATGATAATAAATTATCTGTAAATTAGTTAATAAAATTATTAATTTAGATTAAAAATTGATTATAAAATATGAAAAAACCTATAATTAACTGTACATTGACAAATCAGAAATTCACTTCATAAATAATAGTATAGAATAAAATATCTTTTGTTACGTAAAATAAACTTGAACACACTCATATATAAATAAAACTATATAAATAAATTTATATTTATTTTAAAAATATTATGATGTACAATATTTTTGAATAACATAATATAGAATCTTTTTAGACAGTAATGATTATAAAATTAATGGAATTAGTTTTAGACTTATGGTAAATATATATTATGTGATATATATGTATTTAATTTTTAATATTACTTAACGAAATATAATATAAACATATATATAATATTTTAATATTAATAAAGTTAATATTTTAACTATGATATTTTCATTTAAATATTTTTAATTATTATCTAGATAATGAAAAATTGTCTGTATATCAATTAAATAATTTATTAAGATAAAAAATTGATTATAAAATATGTCTAACCACACAAATATATATATTTAATAGTTTAATATTACTAAAAAAATATAGTATAAACATATATATATATAGATATAATATTTTAATGTTACTAAAGTGAATATTTTAACTACGATATTTTCATTCAAATTTTTTAAATTACTATCAAGATAATGATAAATTATCTGTAAATTAATTATAAAATTATTTATTTAGATTAATAAATAATATATTCAGTGATTAATATTTATTTTAAAAATATTATGATGTAATTATTTTTGGATAACATAATATAGACTCTTTTTAGATATGATGATTATAAAATTATGGGTAATTATATATTATGTGAAATATATATTAAAATAGAATCAGCTTAATATTACCAAATCAAGTATAATATAAACAAAATATATAAAATTTTATTATTACTAAAGTTAATATTTAAACTACGATATTATTATAAGATTTTTCATTTATTCTCAAGATAACGATAAATTATCAGCTAAATCACACAAATTATTTATTAAGATTAATGATTAATCATAAAATACGACTAAACTAATGGGAGCATGAAATTTAATAATTAATTTAATTTTAAAATTTTATAACCAATAAAATTTTATATTCTAATAAAATATCTTTTGTTACGTAAAATAAACTTGAACACTCACATATATAAATAAAACTACATACATAGATTTATATTTATTTTAAAAATATAATGATGTAAAATATTATTGAATAACATAATATAGAATCTTTTTACATAGTTAAGGAAATATAATATAAACATATATATATATAATATTTTAATATTACTAAAGTTAATATTTTAACTATGATATTTTCATTTAAATATTTTTAATTATTATCAAGATAATGATAAATTGTATGTATATCAATAAAATTATTTATTAATATAAATAGTTGATTATAAATTATGACTAACCACACAAATATATATATTTAATAATTTAATATTATTAAACGAAATATATTTTAAACATATATATAGATATAATATTTTGATATTAGTAAAGTGAATATTTAAACTACGATATTTTCATTCAATTTTTTTTAAATTAGTATCAAGATAATAATAAATTATCTGTAAATTAGTTAATAAAATTATAAATTTAGATTAAAAATTGATTATAAAATATGAAAAAACCTATAATTAACGGTACATTGACAAATCAGAAATTCACTTCATAAATAATAGTATAGAATAAAATATCTTTTGTTACGTAAAATAAACTTAAACACACTCATATATAAATAAAACTATATAAATAGATTTATATTTATTTTAAAAATATTATGATGTAAAATATTTTTGAACATAAAACATTATTAAAGAAGAAGGGTTTCGTTGAAGAAGGAGCAGAAAAAGAACCAGAGTGTGTAATTGATAATGCCGAGCCATCACCAAGGAGCACATCATCACTACCAGCATACGGATTATGAGCAGCAAGGTTTCCCAGATCAGACGTCATATGGTGAGAAGCACCTGAGTCTAGAAGCCATGTTGACGAATCAGACATCATTGCAGCATTGGCACGAGGTCTCCATGGTTGAAAGGGCGTGGATTGTTGTTGCCAAGCCGGAGAGATCTGCATTTGTTGCTGTGGTTGGTGTGACCACGATGTGGATAAAGCAGAGCCTCTGACCATACAAAACTCAGGACAAAATCTGGCGCTATGTCCTTGGACTCCACATAATTGACACTTGCCGAGATATTGTTTAGAGAAACGAGCTTGATTTGTGTTGTTGTTACCATATGGACGTGTCTGAGATGAAGAGTTGCTGTTACCATATGGACGTGTCTGAGATGAAGTGTTGTTGTTGGAGCGGTGTGAAGTAAAGTTGTTATTGCGATTCTGATGTCGAGGGCGAGCGTCAATAGCATTGGCCACAATCGGAGTTGCAGCAGCAGTATCAGTGCAGAGGATCATTGCTTCTCTGTTGACCAAACGTTCATACAACTCAGTGTATGGGATAGGACTGTCTCTCCCGTGAATAGCATCGATCTCGGGCTTGTAGTCTTCACTAAGACCTGCAAGGATCCGTTCAGTAAGATCTTCATGATCCATAGGTTTTCCCAGAAGTGCGAGATCATCAGCTTTAGATTTGATTTGTCGGAGATACTCGCTGATGGTTTGTGTTCCCTTGGTACATCGTTCGATTTGAAGTTTCAACTGTCTGATATGGCCACGAGATGCATTACCGAAGGTTGTGGCGAGAGTGGACCAGACTTCTTTGGTTGTATTTGCGCTCGAGACCACTGACTGAATCGGGAGAGAGATAGATCCAATCATCGAACTGTAAAGAAGACGATCTTGGCGTCGCCATGGAGCATACGCAGGATTCGGAGAAGAGACTCCATTAATCATGACTGTAATCGGTGGTGCTGAGTTTGTGTCCTCGATGAAGTGTTGAAGTTCATGGCCTTCAAGCAAAGCATGGACCTGTCGACTCCATATCAAGTAATTGAGATTTGTGAGTTTAGTAACGCTGGACATGTTAACGGAGAGGAGTGTGCTCTGTGGATCTTGAGTATTGAACACATATGTTCTCTCTGCAGTTGATTCAGACATGATTATGAAATCCAGAAAAGAAGAAAATCAGAGACTAGAGATGAAGAATCAGTTGCAGAGAAAGAATAGAATAAAGAAAGAGAAAAAGGTTTTAGAAGGCTTTGAGCCTAGAGCTCTAATACCATATTGAATTGGTATGAAAGGATAATTCTTATTGATGATACAAGCTCTGTTTATATACAGAGAAAGGACGTGATGTACGGGAGAGAATATACAGAAGTTAATATATAATATACAGAGGATTATGCGGAAGTCAATGGACAATGATTTAGGTGATTTGCTTGATCTGTATAATATAGAATCTTTTTAGACAGTCATGATTATAAAATTAATGGAATTAGTTTTAAACTTATGGTAAATATATATTATGTGATATATATGTATTTAAATTTTAATATTACTTAACGAAATATAATATAAACATATATATAATATTTTAATATTAATAAAGTTAATATTTTAACTATGATATTTCATTTAAATATTTTTAATTATTGTCTAGATAATGAAAAATTGTCTGTATATCAATTAAATAATTTATTAAGATAAAAAATTGATTATAAAATATGACTAACCACACAAATATATATATTTAATAGTTTAATATTACTAAAAAAATACAGTATAAACAGATATATATATAGATATAATATTTTAATATTACTAAAGTGAATATTTTAACTACGATATTTTCATTCAAATTTTTTAAATTACTATCAAGATAATGATAAATTATCTGTAAATTAATTATAAAATTATTTATTTAGATTAATAAATAATATATTCAGTGATTAATATTTATTTTAAAAATATTATGATGTAATTATTTTGGATAACATAATATAGAATCTTTTAGACAGTCATGATTATAAAATTAATGGAATTAGTTTTAAACTTATGGTAAATATATATTATGTGATATATATGTATTTAAATTTTAATATTACTTAACGAAATATAATATAAACATATATATAATATTTTAATATTAATAAAGTTAATATTTTAACTATGATATTTCATTTAAATATTTTTAATTATTGTCTAGATAATGAAAAATTGTCTGTATATCAATTAAATAATTTATTAAGATAAAAAATTGATTATAAAATATGACTAACCACACAAATATATATATTTAATAGTTTAATATTACTAAAAAAATACAGTATAAACAGATATATATATAGATATAATATTTTAATATTACTAAAGTGAATATTTTAACTACGATATTTTCATTCAAATTTTTTAAATTACTATCAAGATAATGATAAATTATCTGTAAATTAATTATAAAATTATTTATTTAGATTAATAAATAATATATTCAGTGATTAATATTTATTTTAAAAATATTATGATGTAATTATTTTTGGATAACATAATATAGACTCTTTTTAGATATGATGATTATAAAATTATGGGTAATTATATATTATGTGAAATATATATTAAAATAGAATCAGTTTAATATTACCAAATCAAGTATAATATAAACAAAATATATAAAATTTTATTATTACTAAAGTTAATATTTAAACTACGATATTATTATAAGATTTTTCAATTATTCTCAAGATAACGATAAATTATCAGCTAAATCACACAAATTATTTATTAAGATTAATGATTAATCATAAAATACGACTAAACCTATGGGAGCATGAAATTTGATAATTAATTTAATATTAAAATTTTATAACCAATAAAATTTTATATTCTAATAAAATATCTTTTGTTACGTAAAATAAACTTGAACACTCACATATATAAATAAAACTACATACATAGATTTATATTTATTTTAAAAATATAATGATGTAAAATATTATTGAATAACATAATATAGAATCTTTTTACATAGTTAAGGAAATATAATATAAACATATATATATATAATATTTTAATATTACTAAAGTTAATATTTTAACTATGATATTTTCATTTAAATATTTTTAATTATTATCAAGATAATGATAAATTGTATGTATATCAATACAATTATTTATTAAGAAATTATGTAGATCACGACGGTACATTGACAAATCAGAAATTCACTTCATAAATAATAGTATAGAATAAAATATCTTTTGTTACGTAAAATAAACTTGAACACACTCATATATAAATAAAACTATATAAATAGATTTATATTTATTTTAAAAATATTATGATGTAAAATATTTTTGAAAAACATAATATAAAATCTTTTTAGACAGTCATGATTATAAAATTAATGGAATTAGTTTTAGACTTATGGTTAATATATATTATGTGATATATATGTATTTAATTTTTAATATTACTTAACGAAATATAATATAAACATATATATAATATCTTAATATTGCTAAAGTTAATATTTTAACTATAATTTTTTCATTTAAATATTTTTAATTATTATCAAGACAATGATTGATTATAAAATATGACTAACCACACAAATATATATATATTTAATAGTTTAATATTACTAAAGAAATATAGTATAAACATATATATATATATAGATATAATATTTTAATATTACTAAAGTGAATATTTTAACTACGATATTTTCATTCAATTTTTTTAAATTACTATCAAGATAATGATAAATCATCTGTAAATTAATTATAAAATTATTTATTTAGATTAAAAATTGATTATAAAATATAAATAAACCTATAATTAAGGGTATAGATATAGTCTTCAAAAACAGTAGTGATTCAATAAAAAACCACACAACAATCCGCCATCGATTTCCAGATACAATCAATTTTTGACGAACAAGGTAATTACAATGACTCTGTCCCTGAGTCAATGGAATTCATGTTATCATACCATAACATAAATCACCCCGACTCAACATTCCTTATTGAGGAGACTAAGCAATATGTAATGAATTTACTGAGAGAAAACAATAATATTATAGCTCAAGACCTTCAAGTTACTCTAACCATCAGAGACTACAATCTAGATGCAACGGCAAGACTTGACGTTGATCTAATCATCACAGACCTAGAAGGAACTAATAGACCTCGACATGTAAGAAGAAACCATATATGCACCATCTGCCTCCAGGATTACAGCAATGTAACCAATATTTCGACTCTTTCATGCGGCCATAAATTTCATTTTCTTTGTATTGATCATTGGCTTCGTACAAATATAAGTTGCCCGATGTGTCGGGAAAGTAATTTATCAACCAATGTGAGATACTAATAATAAAAACCATTATCATGTTTCAAACTAAGAATTCATTTTCACATTGCTAACTATTTTTAGACATAACCATCAAACAGGATATACAAAGCAACAACAACATCCCGTAAACCATACACCCAACTCATTACCAAAGCAACGAGCCCCGCGCTTGCGCGGGGGGTAAGCAACTAGTAGATATCAAGTTGACAGTTTGCATTATTGTGTTGATTAATAGAAAGAGGGTAAAGTTGTAAACCAGATGGGTTCTTGAGCTTTATAAGGACGGTTCTTTATTTACGTGTAAGGCCATTTATTAGGCCATATGTTTACAATGCGGTGCGAAGTCCTCCAAGGCCCACTTTCAGTCTTGAATAATGTTAACTATAGTTGTTGGAAGTTTGATTATTTAGCACTCCGGCCAATTTCAACTGATGAAATCCGGGTTCAATTCCCGGCAGCGGAGCATCCTTTTTTATGTATTATGTGTAACTAAATTATCGCCAAACATTTGTTACACGGAACTTGTGTTCATAAATCAACAATTTAACACTATATATCAAACTCCTTTTTGCCAGCAATAAAGGTCATACATGAGAAAATAAAAAGGACATACATGAGAAAAAAGTTTGTTTTATTTGTTCTTGTCAAATGGTTGTTATCAAGTAATGTCTGCGTGTCATCGGCTGCTAGAGAGAAGGAAAAACTAATTTTTTTTTTTTTATAATTGTACAACACTTCAAATTAAGAACCTAGGTTCTTTTACTGTGTGTGTTTTGTTTCTGAATTGTATATGTATTTCACGACCAACCAATTCGTACTTTGCCTACTCGATGATGATAAATACATAAAATCGATCGAGGGAACTTACGAATTACGATGATGATGGTTTGTCGAAGTCAAAGTTCTGTCATCTTTAATATTTATAAATATCAAATAGGAGAATCTAATCTATTTGGGAAAACGGTCGGTAGAAAGTTCACCATCGAGGGAGCGCAACTGCATCCAAAAGAGAAACATATAGACAATATAACTGAGAACACAAAAAAAAAACTGAGAACATATGGACAGTAATTTCAATAAATATAATATAGGTTCGGTTTGTTAATCGGCTTTGCATATGCTGATATGCTCATACAATCCATTTCTGTCTCCATGCACATAAATATACACGTAGACTTTTGTGGCTAGGTGGGTAAATCTGTGAATTATATTGGTTACAATATTAAATGTTACATTTACTATAGCTTATTCGTACTGCCTATTTATGTGATTAGAAAGTGCAACCACGCAGTAGCTGAAATCTAATAAACTTATAAAGACACCATTCTTTTTACGAAATCTAATAAATTAATAACCATTTTTGTCATTGGTCCAATCACTTTGATATCCCTTAAATAAAGCTGAATTCTCGTTTATTTGGCTGTGAAGGTAGAATTTTTTTTTGGTGACTTACGGTAGATTTTGTTACCGCCGTTACCACTACAACGACATCTACATGTTTGAATCGGAAAGTCACTTAACCAATCACGTTGTTCACGTATTCCCCCTACAATGTCAACTGGTTAAGCATGGGCTCTTTTAGACAAAAATCACGTTCAGATATTCACCATTTAGATCACAAAAAAGGAAAGGCGAGATGTTATATTTCTAAGTTTTGTCTCTCTTATTTTATTGATCATTTTTTTTCTTTCTTTATTGTTTTATTAAGTGGGCATTATTTATATACCTAAAGTGAGAAGAAGATGGCCAATCTCTATCAGTCTCAGGCGTCGTCCGTGCTCTTAACCACTTCTCTTAAGTCTTAACCACTTGATTACTTCGTGACTGGTTTGATGATTAATTGACCGTTACTGGAACAATATATGATAGTTGATAAAAGGGAAGAATTATAACTGCAAAACAATTAACAATCAAACCCTTTGTTTTACCATGTTGGATGCTTAAAAGTGTTTAACACATAATAATAACAACATTTAAAATATCATATAGGTAAATACTATAGTATCATTCAAATTGGTTTGTTATTTTTCAAATGCGAAAACGTTACTATGACTAAACAATGAAGTAGCATTATTATACTTGGAGAACAAAATTAATGTACCTATTAGGGGTGGGCATGGATCGGATAGTACCATATTTTTTGGTATTTGCGATTTGCTTTGTATCTTACGAATATCTGATTTTCCGATTTGTTTTGCTTCGGAGAAATACGGATATTCGGTTTTCCGGATATTCAGAATTTTTTTAAATATTTGCGAATATTTACGCATATTTGCGGATATCTCATACACCATGTTTTATACACGTAAATCTAACAAATTATACATATTTTTGTTTTTTTAAATATTCTTACATAATATTAAACCAAAAGTGAAAATTAGTGGAATTATTTGTTCCATACTTTTTTATAATAAAATAATCTTTTTGATAAAACACATAATTTTAGAAAATTGTAGTTTTCAGAAAGATTTTATATTCTTTCCTTAATTTAATACATTATATATTTTTATAAATAACACAAATATATGTTAAAGTAAAAATTTATACATATTTAATTGTAGATATTCATTTATTTGTATAAAAATCGGAGCGGATCGAATATTCGCCTTTAAAATTTTTAGTATTTGTGATTTGCTTCGTTTTTAACGGATATTGAATTTTAATATTTGCTTTACTTCGAAGACTTACGGATATTCAGATTTTTCGGATCGAATCGAAACGAATAACGAATCGAATCAAATTTAATGGATAAAATGCCCACCCCTAGTACCTATACAAACAACTAGGCAACTAAAAGTTGCATACAAAAAGTTCATGCATGTATGTATGGGCACCATAACACATTATGATAACAATTACCCCAACACTTTTGCAGTTCACATAAGCAAAAATAAACTACTTGGATAACCTTACCAAGACAAAGGATTTTAAACTATACTTTTTTGTTTATAAATGTGTTGCACTCTTTCTCCCCTCCACCCAGTGGCCAGTGCCCTTGTAAGCTTGCTACTTGTTAGATGCCCTTTGCGCTTCTTTAAAAGCCCCATGCTAATGTAGGCACATGTATTTGTTCGAGTACTGAGTACATGTTATAATTATTTTCAACTTTGTAGATACAAAAAGGGTATTTTGTACTAGTTTAGGATAAAGTACGATATATGTTTGGCTTGATCTGGCTATGAAGTGCCGTACCGTGACACTCACTTTGTAATAAGCAAGATATATCAGACAATTTTCCGTATGGAGGAATATGGTTAGTATTTTTCTTATTAATTTGAAGAAAACAAATAATCTCATTAATTTGTGAAAGTTTGATTTGGTTGATGTACCATATAATAAGCTATAACTTAATACAACTTAACTGTTAAATAAAACTCCCAGCTAGCTTCTAACACAAAGAAACAAGCACCTGCCAATAATTAGCAAAAATATCCAAAACAAACTGTCATTAGCTTATCAAGAGACCATTTATGAGGCACATGTATGTACCCACCCCCTCACGGGACTAAAACATCCCTCAACTTACCAAAGTAATCATTACAGGAGCCTCCAGGGGTATTACAATAATTTCACATCACCTGGTATGGTTACAAGACTTGGACCAAGCGATGAACCCGAGACCATTGCCGAGCTACATTCTGCTCCATTGCGCCCTCATGTGACCTTTCTCTCTCTTCTCTGTATTCGAAAAACTGTTTTTTTTTTTTTTTTGAAAAACTGTTTAATTTATTCTTTTTCATAGAAAAAAACTTCATTTATTTCTTAATGTTATCTTATTTGATTCCACTGGATTCGAACCAAACCCATGACAGAAGAAAATGATGAGAACCAGATCACCGATCTTGATCCACATGTAATAAAAAAATTACTATGACGATTCATTCTTGAGAAAGTCTCTTTCTTTCTCTACATCTCTCCCAATCTCCATCTCTTGATTTCTACTTCTTAATCTACAGCAATGTCTCTTGACATTAAAATACCTCAGAGTAGCAAGAAAAAGAAGACTAGTTTCATCGTCAATATGCAGCTGAATCATCACAAAAACAGAGGAGGAAACAACAAAAGAAACATCTTCATCGTCTTCTTCAGACATTATTACAGATGGATCCTCTGGTTTTTCCTCTCTCTCTATTTTTTCACATCTTACTTCGCCGGAGACCAAGCCTCACCCTCTTCCACCACCATCACAACAAACAGTCTCATCTCTAACCACAAAACGTCGTCGTCTCTCTCATCTCACGCCATCATCGAATCTTCCGCCACTGTCAAACAAGGTCGCACGTCTATCTTCAGCGGGATGAAGATTTACGTATACGATTTACCGGCGAGATTCAACGCCGACTGGGTCACGGCATCAGACCGGTGCGCCAGCCACCTCTTCGCGGCGGAAGTAGCGATCCACCGCGCGCTTCTCTCCGATTCCTCCGTCCGTACGTTGGACCCAGAAGAGGCTGACTTCTTCTTCGTCCCCGTGTACGTCTCCTGCAACTTCTCCACCGCCAACGGCTTCCCTTCTCTAAGCCACGCTCGCTCCCTCATCTCCTCCGCCGTTGATTTCGTCTCAGACGGTTACCCGTTTTGGAACAGAAGTCGAGGCTCCGACCATGTGTTCGTAGCTTCGCATGACTTCGGTGCATGCTTCCACGCCATGGTAAGATCCTCGGTTCATTAATTTCTCATAGAGTTTAATTTTTATACAAAATTTTAAAAGAAAAAATAAACTAATTATTGAATTATAAATTTATACAGATTTTTAGAGAAAAAATGTTGTTTGAAAAGGTTTGATTTTTTATACAGATTGTTCGAGAAAATTTGATTTTTTGAAAAGTTTTAGTATTTATACAAATTCTTAAGAGAAAAACTGATTTTTAATAAGTTTTGATTTTATACATGTTTTTAGAGAAACCTGATTTTTGATTTTTTTTTTTTTTGTGAAGGAGGATATGGCCATTGAAGCAGGCATTCCAGAGTTTATGAAAAAGTCGATCATTTTACAGACGTTTGGAGTAAACTACAAGCATCCATGTCAAGAAGCAGAGCACGTGGTGATCCCGCCGTATATTCCGCCGGTGAGCGTACATAGAGCGATAGAAAAAGCTCCGGCCAACCGACGGCGAGACATTTGGGCGTTTTTCCGGGGGAAGATGGAAGTCAACCCTAAGAATATAAGCGGACGTTATTACAGCAAGTGCGTGCGTAGCGAATCCTTTTTTTTTTCTGTTTTCTCGTTGACTTTGACTTTTTGTTTGTTTGTTTTATCGTTAATTGCTAAGAATGCCACTTCTCGCCGTGCAGGGGAGTGAGAACAGCGATCCTGAAAAAATACGGCGGGAGAAGACGGTTTCATCTAAACCGGCACCGGTTTGCTGGATACCGAGCGGAGATCTTGCGGTCCGTGTTTTGTCTCTGTCCTCTCGGGTGGGCCCCGTGGAGTCCAAGGCTAGTGGAATCCGCCGTGTTAGGTTGCGTACCCGTGGTTATCGCGGATGGGATTCAGCTACCCTTCTCGGAGACGGTACGGTGGCCGGAGATATCTCTCACGGTGGCGGAGAAAGACGTGAGGAATCTACGTAAGATACTGGAACACGTGACGGCGACTAATTTGTCAACGATACAGCGAAACTTGCGTGAGCCGGCGTTTAAGCGGGCCCTCTTGTACAATGTGCCGATGATGGAAGGAGATGCCACGTGGCATATTCTCGATGCGTTGTCGAGGAAGCTAGATCGGTCGTACAGAAGGTCAATGGTTTCTGATCCAATGAGAAGTTGACACGTAGGATGCTGTCGCTAGATGGAAGCTAGGCTGGATATTTTTGACTCTTTCGATGTTGGAAACTGGAATGTCTTGGTGTGGGGTCCATAACGTGAGAATCTTAACTCGGACACGTGAGATGTTGGCTGAGATGGCTATCACTGAGTGGATCAGCATGTGCCTCCGGGAAGGGAAAGGGTAAAGTATGCTGATGTGTAATTCTTTTGTATGAGTAGGCATATCATTCTTTTAATTTGATTAATAACTTTTAGATCGAAATGCATGCAAGGTTAAATCAATCTCAGCTCTGGTTTTAAAATCCAATCATAGTAAACAACTCAATCTAATATACACACGGACGTAGTCTAAAATCAATATTTGCAACTATCTTTAAAAATTGGGTTTAGCGGTTTGATTTTCTTTCTGTAAAAGCTTGGTTTGCCACTAAACTTCAACATGATAAAATAAAATAAATAAGAATTAATATATAGTATACACACTTGTGAAAAGAAGTGAATAAAGATATAACAAAAGGGTGGAGTTGTATGGGGGAAAGATGAAAGACAGAGAAATGTGAGCAAGAGACAGCTAATGTGTCAGAAAATGCATTATACCCGATAAATATAAGAAATGATAATATATATACACAGTTTGTTTGCAGTCCCACCTTTCTTTTAACGTCTAGTAGTTATCACTAAAACAGAAGAACATTTGATCCCTTTAGAATATTATGGAGCTGGATGTTTAGAACCGGATAGGCTGTGTCCAAAACTGATACTATTACTTTTACACAATGGTGTGTTTTTCTAATAGCAAAAAATAAAAAAGTGATTATGTACCTAATTTTGTTTAGAACGAAAGTGATATCTCCTTTACAATGGGTTATGGTCACTGGTCCAAGTACCATTCGTGAGAGAGCCATGAGAGGAGGGGTCTGAATCTTAAACCTATAACAAAATTCACTTAAAAGGGCCTCCAATTTGTTTGCTAAAAGGCCCTAGCTATGTTCGATGTTAAGCTCTATATTAAGTTGGGCCGAGCCCAACTATACTCCACAGGCCTAAATTTAGAAGTATTATTTATCCTTTTTTTAATTACAAGAACCTAAAGCTTAAGACAACTATTAGTTTTCTGTTAAATACTTTTTGGTTCTTTGGACATAACATTGGGAGCAAACAGATCATTCTTATAAAATTGAAAAAAAACAGAGCAGCAAAGTCTGAAAGAATGGAGAAAGTGATGAACCTGATAAAGCCGAAGCCTGATCCGAAGCAACTCTTGCGTGATTGGCAACGCAAACTTCGTCAAGAGTGCCGTAACATCGAACGCCAAATCCGAGGTTCCTTCCTTCTTCTTCTTCCTCGCTGATTAATTTAGGGTTTTTAGATTCAGGGAAAAGTTCTGAACTTTGATGAATCTAGCTTGAAATTAGATTGATGGGTTTGTTCGATCGCACCCCAAATTGCGAGAAATCAATTTGAATCGGGTTTTGGGATCGGATCATGATCACGAATCATGAGTGTCCTTATAAGCTGGTTTTGATTCGATCTGAATCCTAGGTTAGAATCTATGATGAATTTATGATTTTGAGATTGTTCGTTTTTTTAGATATACAGAAGGAAGAGAGAACGGTTCAGAAAGCTATTAAAGAAGCTGCTAAGCGTAACGATATGGTCTCAGCAAAGGTAGACTCTTAAAAGTTAGTTTTTTTTTTCTTCCTTCTAATCTTTTGGCTGATTCTCATTCTATGGGTGTTCACAAGGCGCTTGCTAAGGAGATTGTGAGTGCGAGAAGAACAGTCAACCGGTTGTATGAAAACAAGGCCCAGATGAATTCCATATCAATGCACCTCGGAGAAAGTGTTGGTATGTAAAGCTTAAAGTTCTAATCAATTTGTCTTTACTATGTTACCAGTTCTTCCTTATTCTCTAACACATATATATACTTTCTTTGAACCTTTCAGCTGTTGCTCGGACCGTTGGGCACCTGTCCAAGAGCGCAGAGGTTATGAAGCTTGTCAATAATCTCATGAAGGCTCCACAGATGGCTGCTACAATGCAAGAGTTCAGCAAAGAGATGACTAAGGTAACCTTTATTTGCTTTCCCTTTCTCTCATCATATTAGTATCATCTTTATATAATCCGCAATGATTTTTTTTTTGCTGCTTAGGCTGGAGTTATTGAGGAGTTTGTGAATGAGGCCATTGACAATGCACTAGATTCAGAGGACATGGAAGAAGAGATCGACGAAGAGGTTGACAAAGTATTGACAGCCATTGCTGGAGAAACCGCTGCTGAGCTTCCAGAAGCTGTCAGGAAAGAAAGGATAAAAGTACCTGCACAGAAGGCCAGCACTTCCCGCGAGGTAAAAGCTTATCCAGCAAAATGCATTGCTTGATTGGAGATTATGTTCTGAAAGTTGATGTTGCATTTTTTGTTTTGTTTTGTTTTGCAGGAAGAGGCAATTGCAGAAGGTGTTGATGATGAGGAAGAACTGGAGGAGATTCGAGCTCGGCTCGCTAAAGTTAGATCCTAACTTGATTCCAGTGACTCTCTCTAAACACGATTTTTATTGATCCGAGGAACTCTTTATCAGAACATAAGGAGATTGATGTGTATTGTATAATATATAATTGAATTACCTTATACATTGTAATCATAAGCTGTCTTTTGGTAACGAACTAACAAAGTTTCGTTTTATACTATGGTTCAGTGGTTGAGTAAACCGGGGTTTTTGATTTTCGGTTTAGTATCTATCCACTTTAAACATGTGTTAAGAGAGTCGGAGTCGATTGTAATTGTTTAGGTGATAATGATAAATGGTGATATAACTATCGGTGAATATGTGATAATCCGAAATTCGAATGCTAATATTCGACACCAAACCAACCTCGTGTTCTCAAAGAACCATCGAAGGAGCTTGGTTTATGATCATGACCATCATCTGCATGATCTAAAGATGGCTTAGTGCATAATATTTACTGAGATAGTCGTAGCCATATCAGCACATTAATATATGTAGAATCATAATACATATATATTAGTTTAGATTGATACTAAGCAAGAATATTTACAATTGGGATACACATTCTCTGTCTTTGTGTTATACAAACTATTAATTGCGAAACGACAACAAAGTCTTAGAGCATTATTCTTTGTAATGATTTCGTAGGACATGAAGTGATTCCAAATTCTGTGAAAATAATATATCTCTAGATTTATTCTTTTTTCTTTAGACTCTGAATATCATAATGTCGAAAGCAACTCGTATGCATAATTCATCTCATGCAATGTTTGACAATTTACCAGATCGTCCACAGGAATCGTAAGGAAAGATCAATGAACAAACTGGCCACATGTTTTGTTGTAAGACACATCACACATGTTTTATTTGGAATCTACATTTGAGGGCACCTTGAAATTTGAAGGACTAGAGGTGACAAAAAAAATATTTGGCATCATATAAAATAATTGATTTTTTTTTTTAAAAAAAATCACAAGTATCTAACAAGAAAGAAAGAGAAAGACAAGTAAAATAAATTCACGAAAAACATTAAGAATCGATAATTAAAAATAATAATAGTACATAAATGAAAAAGAAGCACGTCTCTTTATCTCATCAACTTCCATCATTTGAATTGCCCCTTAAATTACTTTAAAAGCCTTTGGCCCTAAGCTAATGCTTGACTGGCTTGTGGCCAAAACCAGCTATTTTTGTTGAGAATGTCTTCTTCATAGGATATTAATACTCAACATCTTAAGAAGGATACCTATATCGTAGTATTCCGAATAACCTAGCTTTCCAAATTCTAATGTCTTAGTTAGTATATGAAAATATGTATTCTTTTATTTGATTGCGAGTGAGAGAAAGCTACATATTGTCATTAAGTTGCATGCAATTATCAACGTAGTTTCTTCATATTTAGGAGATGATTTGGACATATTCTGCAAAAGCAGATCACACCACCTCAACCTTTACAAAGTCGAACTACAAGTAATCATTAGAGTAAAACAAATATATATATAGCTAGCATTTGCATAATTAGATAGGTATAGTATAGTCAGCTAATGAGAGATTATACTGGTTTGGTATGTTCATATTTACATGCACCCATATTTTTCTGAATAACATTACATATGGGGTGTTCCAAAGACCATCCACCTTCATTTAATTTTCCGTGGGATGAGTTTTGAATGCATGTCCTCTCATATATATCTTTATTAATCAATAAAGATATATAAAATTAAGGATCCCACTCTATAAAAACAGAGATGATCATGATTCCATTATCAAGCATTAGCTTGGGTCAATGGCTATAAAAATAATTTAGGGGGCAATTAAGATGAGGATCAATCATTTCTACAGGTTAAAGGTGATGAGTTATGTGTGAACTGGTACCGAGTCTTCCTTCTTTTTTTCTTCATCTATGTACTATCTTTATAACACTATTTTTAAAGTTATTTTGGCGATTTTACTTCCTTCTAACAAATATTAATTACATATATACACTTAATAGATTAAATTATTAGGACTGATTATCATTATTACTAATTTTAATTTATCTTAATCAATATATTTTATTTCAGACCAGTCGTTGGAAATAAAAACAGAAAACATTTCCAAAATTTTATAATATTATTTTAAATATGTAGTTTAATTATATAAATATTATTAATAATTAAATTTTAAGAATAATGTTATCATATTTTCAAAATATTTCAGTCTTTTTTTTTAAAAAAATTGTTTTTAGTCAATAAACTTAAATTTTATTCTAATTAAATTGATTTCAAAAATAATATAATAAATATTAGAGTTTAGCTAAATATAATTTAATATGGATATGATCTTTTATTAAATAGTAAGTTAGGATAATATAGCCCAATTATTTTATATCATGTTGTTTTTAAAAAATTATATTGCTTTTGCAAATAACTATGTACTAAATAAACAAGATAAATAATTCAAAAATATGTAATTAAAATTTAATTATCATTATTACTTGACCCAAAGCGTCTATAATTAAAATGATGGATTCAAAACTCTAGTTATTGGTTATTTTGTTCATTGATTTTTCCTTATTCTCCTAATTAAATTTTGGATTTCAACGATCTGGTAAATTGTCTAACATTACAGTTCAATTTTTTTTTTCTTCTAACATTGCATAGGTGGACACTGCATGTTCATCGTTACTAAAAGCTGCTTTAGAAATCGTGATATGTAGAAGCTAATAGCATCCGCATCCCTAAGAGGGGTTTTTTGACTCTTAATCATATTTTATTAATTTATGTTGAAAAAGTGAGTTTAAGAGTTTTAGTTAAGAGTCGAGACATTCGGCGAGGTGCATTGCAAGGTGCATCCAGAGACCTCGCCGAGAGAGAGAGAACGACCGCCCGGAGAGAGCGAGGGAGAACCACCGTCAGAGAGCGTGAGAGAGACAGAGAGACACACGTCGCCGATTAGATAGCACGGCGGAGACGACAACCACAAGAGAAACGGATCGACACGGCGAACCGCCTTTCGTCCGAGAGAGATATCGAGAGAGACGAGAATGAGAGAGAGAGAGTTGAGAGTGATTTTCTCGTCACCGACCGAAGAGCGTATCGTTACGGGACGCGTGGCACGAAGAGTCAATCCTCCGCGCCTTCTCCCGAAGAGGCGTGTCTACGCCGTTTCTCCTTTTTCCTATTATTTTTATTACTCTTAATGCCAAGAGTTTTGTTTAAAACCCGCGATATCAATGCTCTAAGGGAAAATAATAAATGATAGATATGATATTCTTAGAATTTGGAACTGTTACACATATATACTCTCATCAGTCTTGGTTAAATAATACTTATCTTTTTGCAGTTTTACAATTAACTACAATTTGATATAAACAAAAAACAAATATATAAAATGTGAATCCCAATTGTAAATATGTTTTTTCTTGCATAGTGTCAGTCTAGATTAATATATGTATTATTATCCTATTATTATCGCTGATACATATATGTAATCACATTTATGGTTAACTTTAAGTCTCCAACACTGGAATATATATGTTTAAAATATATATATATATATATATATGATATTTTAACATTTCTACCCAATAAAAAAAAGTTGAAATAAGATGGGTGCAAGTATTTACCAACACCGTACGATTATACATTATCTTTTTTTTTTGCTAAAAGATTATACATTATCTTTCAGGTTCTAATGAAGTAATTAAAGAATAATAAAGGTATATCTACAATGTATCTATTTTTCACGATAATTAGACGTCACTTGACTCTGCAATGGAGTATTTGTTTTACTCTAATTACTCTAGCTTGAACTTCGTAAAGGGTTAGAATTTAACGACAGCCAGCAATTAACATCTAAAAGGGATTATCGGCGTTTGTCAGTTTACATGTGTTGGTCTACACAGTTAAATTACTACTGATATGGGTTAATCTGGATTCTTGTGATATGCTTTGTTATATTATTAGGGTTAGTTTCTGTTTGTGACAAAAAGGTTTGTTTGCTGAATTTTTTTTTTGTTAAGAATAGTATTTGTATTGTCAAAATTAAATGTATGTCACTTCACACTTGGGTACTCTTAAGCCAGCCGCTTTGTTATTTTCTCTATGCTAGAAGATAAGGAAGATGACACATCATTTAACCTAGATTCCTACGTGTATAAATAAGCATAGAGTGATGTAATAAACCTTAAGAGAGAAAATCAATAAACAGTTCAAATATCATATGAAGAAGACATTCTCAATAACATAGCCAGTTTGGGCTACAAGCCAATCAATCATTAGCTTGAGGCCAATGGCTATAAAAATAATTTAAGAGGAAATTTAGATGAGGATCAATCATTCCAGTTGGTTGAAGTCTTAAAGATGATGAGTTATGTGTGAACTGGTAATGAGTCTTCATCTGTATATACCATATCAAAAGTTACTTTTTTTGTTTTTACTGATTTCTGACAAATGTTCTTATATATATGCATACAATTAACAAAATAAATTACTAGGCCTAATCATCATTATTACTGGAGTATTTCAGTTATTTTAATCAATAAATTTAATTTTAAATTAGTCTTTGGAAATAAAAATAGAAAATTTTCCAATTTTATATATGATTTTATATGTATTTGTTTATATATATTATTAATAAATAAATCTTAATAATGATATTATTATATTTTCTAAATATTTCAATTATATTTAATATAATTAATATCATTGATAAGTGTATCAATTCTTAGAAATACTTTAGGTTCTGCTAAGTGTATTAATCATCAATGATAAGTGTATAAATCATGCGGCAGAATCTCTCAACACCATACGATTATACATTATCTTTCAGGTTCAATAATGAAGTAATTAAAGAATAATATTTTCTCAAAAAAAGTAATTTAGATGAAGATCAATCATTCCAGTTGGTTAAAGTCTTCAAGATGATGAGTTATGTGTGAACTGGTAATGAATCTTCATCTGCATAATACCATATCAAAAGTTCCTTTTTTCGTTTTTACTTATTTCTAACAAATATTTTTACATGCATACAATCAACAAAATAAATTACTAGGACTAGTCATCCTTATTACTGGAGTATTTTTAGTTATTTTAATCAATAAATTTTATTTTTATTTTACTAATAATAATATTATTTTATATGTATTATATATATATTTTAATAAATAAAACTTAATAATGATATTATTATATTTTCTAAATATTTCAATTTTAAAGAATATAATTAATCATCATTGATGAGTGTAAATATTCTGATGACAAAAGAAAAGTGTATAAATTCTTAGAAATATTTTAGGTTCTGCTAAGTGTATTAATCATCAAATGATAAGTGTATAAATCATGCGGTAGAATCTCTCAACACTAAACGAATTATACATTATCTTTTAGGCTCTATGTGGAGTATTAGTTTTACTCTAATTACTCTAGCTTGACTTCGTAAAGGGTTAAAATTTAACGGCAGCCAGCAATTGACGTCTAAAAGGGATTATCGGCGATTGTCAACGTACACGTGTTGGTCTACACAATTTAATTACTACTGATATGGGTTAATTTGGATTCTTGTGATAGCCTTTCATTTTTTTTTTTTTTTTTTGAGAATGCTTTTTTATATTACTAGAATTTTTGTTTTCTTAATATTCCATATTCCTAACTTAGGAAACATATTAAGTTAACATAGTAATATAAAATATCTAGAAACATTTTTGAAAAATATATTTTCTTGACACGATTAATTGGTTATAAATAAATTAAAAACAACGCATGCCAACTCTATAAATACCTCTCTTTCCACACCAAAACCTCAATTTCTCTAACAAATCACAAAGGAAAAAATGGAAGCGAAATCATTTCTTCTCCATTTTATCTTCTTTATTGTCATTTTCTCTCATTTTTCTCACTCAACTTCTTCAAGTATCCTGAACAAACCCTCAAACTGCTCATCGTCTGCAAGTTTACTGAGCCGTAATGCGGAGAGGCTGATCAAGTCCTTCAATCTAATGCCTGAGCATGACGTCAATGTCATCGCAAAGGGAAGCCCTGATGCTCCACGACTCATTGAAAGGCAAATCAATTTTCCGGAAACCATCGGTATAAGAAACACTTTAGGTGGTCCTTCTGTCCAACAGTTTGGGCACTATGGCGGTTACTACAGCCTCGTTCACACTAAATCAGCCAAGTAAGATTTTAAACATCTTTAACTTAATCCGGTTTAATTCGATGTGTTTTAATCGGATTCGGTTTAGTAGACCAATTAATTTTGTTTTGTTTTTGGGGTGTATGTTTGTTTTCTTACAGGATGTTCTATTTCTTCTTTGAGTCACGGACCAACAACACCGATCCGGTTGTGATTTGGTTATCTGGTGGACCGGGTTGTAGTAGCAGTGTGGCTCTGTTCTATGAGAACGGTCCGTTCACAATATCGGATGATCTCTCTCTTTCTTGGAACGATTTTGGTTGGGACAAGGTGTGTTGTTTGGTTGGTTTAGTTTAGAAAGGAAAAGCTTATATCTTGTTACGCAAGAAACAGATATAACATACTCAACTACTCTTTCTTGTTATGCAAAGAACATACAATATTCTTATCACTCAACTACTTTTGTTCCAATAGGTATCCAATTTAATATACGTGGACCAACCGGTCGGGACTGGTTTCAGTTACACATCGGACCAAAGCGATCTTCGACACGACGAGAATGGTGTGAGCAATGATCTCTACGATTTCTTACAGGTCTGAATGTTGTTCAAACATTTCACAATGAATGTTCTTCGAATTGTAATGGTTTGAGCTTTTTATATTTGAATTTTTGTAGGCATTTTTCAAAGAACACCCAAAGTATGCAAAAAATGATTTCTATATTACGGGTGAATCATATGCTGGCCACTACGTTCCTGCTTTGGCTTCACGAGTTCACTATGGAAACAAGAATAAGGAAGGGATTCCAATCAACCTTAAGGTAAGTCTTTCATTAGCTTTCTTTCAAAAAAAAAAAGTCTTTCATTAGCTTTTCTTTAGTGATCAAACATCTGGTTTAATCTTGGTTTAAAATCAGGGTTTTGCTATTGGTAACGGTTTAACCAACCCAGAGATCCAGTATGGTGCATATGGGGATTATGCCCTGGGAATGAAGCTGATCTCTGAGTCTTATCATGAAAGTCTCAAGCAAGATTATGCTGAGTGTCAAAGTTCCATTAAACAATGCAGTAACTTCCATTTTTGAATATTTTTGGATTCGGGTTCGGACAAAAACTTTTTGAGTCTAAAATATGGTTTTTACCAATTTCAGACCTTAATGGTGGTGAAGAATGTAGTAATGCTTTGGTAGATTGCGACATCATCTTCAGCAAGATAATGTCCAAAATAGAAGGCACAAATGTGAGCGTAGTTATACAGAACACACCAACTGAACCATTTCTCTATATATGAGTTTTCACTAATAAATTTAGGTCATTTTGTAGTTCTATGACTTGAGGAAAAAATGTGTTGGAAGCTTGTGCTATGACTTTTCGAATATGGAAGCATTTTTGAACCAAGAGAACGTACGCAAAGCTTTAGGAGTTGGAGACATCGAATTTGTGACGATTAGTACCACAGTTTATAAAGCAATGCTGCAAGACTGGATGGTTAATCTTGCTGACAAGATTCCAGCTCTTGTTGAAGATGGAATCAGTCTCCTTGTCTATGCAGGAGAATATGATCTCATATGTAATTGGCTTGGTAAGATTGATCATATGTTTCTTAATTTGGTTATGGCTTAGGTTATAAACCTGGAACAGAACAAAAGGTCATGGGTGCAGTTTCATTTGAATTGATTGATATAATTTATTTGGTATATACAGGTAACTCCAGGTGGGTTGAGCAGATGAGTTGGTCAGGCCAAAAGGATTTTGGAGAAACGAAGACAGTACCGTTCCTAGTAGACGGTAAAGAAGCCGGCTTGATGAAGAATCACGGTCCTCTCACTTTTCTTAAGGTAAACCGAATAAAGCCTATGAACCAAACCTATTACTAATGTAAATACAGTTGAAATGGACTTTTTTCTTCCTGTTTTTTTTTTTTTTTTAAATTTTAGTTTCAATTTTGGGGCAGGTTTATGATGCTGGACACATGGTTCCGATGGATCAGCCAAAGGCTTCTTTGCAAATGCTTCAGACTTGGATGCGGATGCAAGGATAGCTCCCTACTACTCTGACTGGCGCACCAGTTCTTCACTTATTATAATGTCAAAGCCGTATTTGTGAAGAGAATAAAAACTGGTTGTTGGGTTTTCATTTTCTTATAGTTTATCAACTAACTAATCAAATAGTATTTGTATTGTCAAAATTAATGCATGGCACTTGAGTCTTGCCAGCTGCTTTGTTATTTTCCTTAATCAGTGGACAGCTAAAAGTCGAACAAGGGATGACAATCGAAAAATAAAGCAAATATGGACAAATTTAATACGAGACTGTAGCTAGTCAAATCACTAACATAAGCAAATTATTTACTACACACGTACTTAACAGTTAAATAAATATGTGGTTTACAATGAAAGATTTTGTGATTGAAAATTTGTATTCCGTTTGCAAAAGACTAAACAAGTCTATCTTCCAATCAAGAAAATAAGGAGGAAAGTGAAAAGGTCTGTGAAGTTAGTGCATTAATTGTTAGTACATTAAATAAGAAAGTTACAAACTAGAATTTCAAAGATAATATAATATTTTTCCTTAATTATTAATCTCATGGCACATGATAAACAATATACAGTAAAACATTAGCAAAGAGAATAAACCAATATTATAGTCACTACACTATTTTCCAGTGGCAGATTTCTAGATGTCTTCCTATGCTTCTATGCCTTTTTTCCTTCAGTCACAAGTCAGAGAGTATCCTATTCTCTATAACAAGTCAAAGAGTATCCTATTCTCTATAATACGCTTTGCTTTCTCTGTTGATTAATCGTATAGATCGAATCTGGAACATGCTCTGTGAAACACCGTTTTATTCGACCAATGAAGTTGAAGGAAATATATTTGCTAGCACTTTTGTGGCTCTAGACTCGGTTCAAGATTTGAGATGGGTGATACTTCTCAAAGAACCCGAGGAACGGAGGAGGAAGGTCGATAAAACCTACTCAAAATGTCCAGGAGATGCAATGGACAACAGTGAGATGAGAGGACGTAAAAACAGGGGACGTGGAAGCCGAGGGGCAAGGAGTCCGTGGACCACCACCATTTTTGGAGTTTAGAGAGTCATCTCTAGATCTTCTATTTACTACTTTTATCGTATGTCTGTCTCAAATGTATGATTTCTCAATGGTAAGATGTTGTCTAACCATTGTAAACTTTTTGTAACTTTTAAATTTAGTGCACCAAATTTGGTCCAAAAAACACCGTTTTGTTATTCACATTTACACTATGCACTTGGCGGTTATTCTTATAAAGAACAACTCCAACCACACTGTAAAACTTAAAATAGTATCCGATTTGATGTCTCTCCTCTCTAATCCAATCCCATAGTAAATCTAACTGCCTTTTAGTATGATTGACCTTTTTGCTACAGTACCACATTATATCGTCATATCGGCAAAACTTTTTATTTATGTATTGTTTAACTATATTTGATCACATTTTATTTGTATGATTAGTTTAAAATTGAATTAAATATTTAAAATATATTATTAAAGTTTTTATATTTTAATTAATTTAAATAAAAACAAAATTTAAATTAATTTTGAAAAACATAAGTTTAACTCAAAGATTTGTTTGGAATATTATAATTTATATATTTAGTATATTATAATTGAACTTTTTGTATGTGTGTTTAATTAATTAATGTAACAGTATGTTTTAATAATAATATATTATTAAATAATATAACTATATTCAAATATTATTATTATTTTAATTGCAATTTTAATATTAGTTAATTTATTTTAGTCATAAAATAAGTAAATATTTATCAAAATTATTAAAAAATATTATAATTTTGATTAATAATAAAATAATAAAAAACCTGCAAGCGAGATCGAGGGCTATAGGGAATATATGTTGTGCCAGATGTCTAGCTTCAGGAAAATCGATAAACCATGTGTTTTTTAAATGTCATCCAGCACGTCAGGTTGGGCCCTCTCACAGATACCATCAAATCTAGCTATTTTTTCCCAATGGTTGCCTCTTCACAAATCTGGGTCACCTATTTTGGAGAGTTCAACCGAAAGTTGACGGTCATCAATTTGCATGGATTCTATGGTACATTTGGAAATATAGGAATAACAAGGCTTTTAGTAATCTAGACATTGATCCCAGGAAAACACTCAAATTTTCGGAAACAGAATCAACATTTTGGGCTGAAACACAAGTGTTGACCACACAGAGAGAAGCACAACATGTAGAGGTTTTAAATCTACTGACAGTCCCAAGGCAGTGGTGCTTTACAGATGGTTCTTGGAAGGATAATGAGGTTTTCTTAGGACAGGGTTAGTATAGCACTTTAGAAGGTTTTGATGGTTTGATGGAGATAAGAAATATATGGGCAAGTCTCTCTCCTCTTCACTTGAAGGTGGAGGCGCTACTTTGGGCAATGGAGTGTATGAGAAATTTTCGTCAGTTTCGGGTCACGTTTACAATGGATTTTTCTCAATTGGTGAAGATGGTTTCGGAACCAGAAGAATGACCCGCTTTTGCAAGTTATTTTGAAGACATCAAGACCCTGCAATAAAGTTTTCTCAGTTCAAAGATCATTCATGTACCACGAACGCAGAATTTGAGAACGGATAGTCTAGCACAAAGTGTCAGGAATCAACCATCTTACGTCGTTCACATGGATGCAGAGTTACAAGTGTGGTTTACAGAGCCAGTATGAGTCTGTTTTTTTAAGTTTATGACAAAAAAAGTACCATTTGGTGGTGTTGTTGAAAACTCAAAAAAAAAATATAGTGCAAATATTATACTAAAATAATGTGATTTTAACGGTAAAACAGTGTCATGAATTGGAAATACCTAAAAAAAATGTTTGAGTTGTCAATATATAAATTACGCACCAAATGTCGCAGCACATCATTCAATTGTTAGAGTTTTTTTGTGTCATATAATTCAATTCGGCTACTATTAAGATCTCTGTTTTTGTACAGCACAATTCAGATTATTGGCTTTCTTTTTTTTAAAAAAGTGCTATAGTTGTGAGATATCAAACTAAGTTCCACATTGGAAAATTAGATAAAGAATGTCTAATATATAAAGAGATGTTCAACTATAATTAGTACGAGGCAAAAGAGCCCAAAAATAAATCCATGTTGTATGCTTCTAAAGTCTAAAATGAACAATATCGTACTAATCGGAGGATTAAAAGTTAGATATAGGATTCCATAGTTCCAACAAGATTAGAGCGGTTGACGAGAAATATGCAAGAAGACCGAAATATCCTTCGAAAAATGAATGGTATCCTAAGAGTTAGAAATGAGAGATATGTGGCAGAGATCAAGTCAGAAGATCATGGAAGTTCAGTTGTGTGATACGAGAAGATATGATCTGTAGTTTGAGGGGGAGAATGTGAAATATCAAACTAAGTCCTAAGTTGGAAATTAAATAAGAAATGCCTAATATATAAAAAGATGTTCAACTCTAATTAATATAAGGTTTTTTAGAGAGGAATCCAAAAATAAATTTATGCGAATTTGCTTCTAAAACCCAAAACAGACGATATCGTACTAATCGAAAAATAAAGAATTGGACATGGAATTTCACAATCCTAACAACAATGACTACACTACTGAATTTTTTTTCTCTTTCTGTAACCGCAACAATCACAAGAAAAGTACCAAACCGAGATTGTCTACAATTAATTTAAGAGTCTCGCAATTCTTATGGTAACCGTTATCACTTATTAATCACCTTTTAATTCTTAAACGTCGTGATGGTTGTTAATGTTTAAAATTTGAGAAACCGAACCGAGATAATATATATAGACACATAGACTTCCAAAAGAGATATATATTTCCATTACATAACACATCTTTCCCACATAATCAAAACACATGGACACTCTTATAATGGTATCGATCATGACCCTGGTTCTCTTTGTTAGCTCTGGATCTGCACGTGCCGCCACTCTTATAGTATCCAACCAGATGCAGAGACGTGCTAATGTTTCCGTTTTTGTGACGTGCCACGGCACAATTCCTAGGACGTCTACATCCATACCGTTGGGTCAAGTTTCG
This sequence comes from Brassica carinata, assembly GCA_016771965.1. NCBI lineage: Eukaryota > Viridiplantae > Streptophyta > Magnoliopsida > Brassicales > Brassicaceae > Brassica > Brassica carinata. The sequence goes on along the minus strand of CM028687.1, from coordinate 62,703,210 downwards.
TTGGTAAAGATCCCACCCACTAGCGGACAAAATGCGACTGATGATATCTCACCCACTGCTGGAGAAAATGATAAACCGGCGAGATCTAGAGTGTCGCAGTGGGCGTCTTGCGTAGGAACGTTTGGTGGTGAAGCACAATTCTGGCCCTCTGAGAGGATATACCGTTTGTACAATTCAGACAAAGATTCTACGGTGAATATCGTCGTTGCAAAAGACGATGGATTTTACCGTTGGGACAATGTCAAGAATTCCTTGTACAAGTGTCCTATGATCATTTTCATCTAGTTGTTCCAAATTTACGTTCCAATTTCAAAACACAAACATATCATTTATTGTTAAAATATCTCAACAGTCGGCTTGAACAACTTTTAAGAAAGTCGAGGCTAAGAAGACGCCTATTATTTTCTTAAACATTATAATCATTATTGACGGACCAGCGCATTAGGAGGAGTAGCCAGCTGTCCTTGGATCCAAGTCTTGAGCATTTGCAAGGAAGCCTTTGGCTGATCCATCGGGACCATGTGTCGAGCGTCATGAACGAACCTGTCCCAAAATTAAAATTTATGACAAATAAAGATACGAGTATAAGAAAGTATATCTTTAATCGCATGTTACATAAAACTAGGTTATATATGTTCACCCGTTTTTCGGTTTACCTTAAGAAAAGCGAGAGGACCGTGATTCTTCATTAACCCTGCTTCTTTACCATCTACGAGGAATGGCACTGTCTTGGCTGATCCAAATTCCTTCTGGCCTGACCAGTTCATCTGCTCAACCCACCTGGAGTTTCCTATATAAACAGAGAAAATGAACCAAGTAAACTGCAAAGCCCAAAACGTTCAAACTAACAAGAACAAAGACATTGTGGCAATTATATGATCAATCTTACCAAGCCAATTGCAAATAAAATCATATTCCCCGGCATAAATGAGAAGATTGATTCCATCTTCAACAAGAGCTGGTATGTTAACCTCAAGGTTAATCATCCAATCCTCTGTCATTGCCTCATGAACATTATCTCTGCACAACTCCCATTTGTTCTCCCCAACTCCTAAAGCTTTCCGTACGTTTTCTTGGTTCAAGAATGTTTTCACATTTGAATTATCATAACACTGCGGCCCCACACATTTTTTTCTCACGTCGTAGTGCTTCAAAACAAACAGAGAAACTATAGTTCGTAAAAGAAAGAACCAATTTAAAAAAAAAAAGAGAGAACAGAACAAAAGAAAAGCAAAGACACGTCAATTCGAATCCTTACGTTCATGTCTTCGTTTTCTATAAGTATCAGATCAGGGATTTATTCGCAGACATAGTAAGATGAATTACAACCTGAACCACCATCACGATATGAAAATAACAAAAATATTTTTTTACAAAAAAAGTCAGAACCAAATACGACAGAAATCAAATGAAGGTTTTTTATATAAATTACTGCATATTCTTATGGAACTTTGGCAGTCTACGTAAACTTGGTTGAGACTTTCATGAATAGACTGGGAGATTAACTTCATTTCCAGTGCATAATCCGCATATGCTCCATACTGGATCTCTGGGTTGGTCATACCGTTACCAATCGCCAAATCCTTGTTTTAACCAAATTCAAACAAGAAACTTCTAGTTAATTGAAGAATGAAAATAAATAAACAGCTTAAAAGAAATTGTTCCTAGTAGGAACTTGTGAGGGTTTAAAACAGAGGATTCATAGAGACTTACTTTCAGGTTTATTGGAATGCCTTCCTTGTTCTTGTTTCCACTGCAAATGCGAGAAGCCAAAGCGGGAATGTAATGACCATCATATGATTCACCGGTAATATAGAAATCATTCTTCCAGAGTTGTGGATGCTCCTTGAAGAAAGCCTACCAAATTTCAAAAGAAGAATCACCCAAACAGTATAGCTCAAGAATATGTTTTCAAGACTTTTTATAAAAGAAACAACAATGAAACCTGAAGAAAATCGTAAAGGTCGCTGCTTACGCCAGTCTCATCGTGACGGAGAAGGCTAGTGTCCGACATGTTACTGAAACCAGTCCCAACTGGTTGGTCGACGTAAATTACATTAGAGACCTGTTAAACAAAAAAAAAAGATTAGCTGAATCACATTAGATAATAACGTTTCTTGACTCACAAGAAAGACATTTATTTAGAAGAAAAAGAACCATAACATTGTCCCAACCATACGGGTTCCAAGAGAGGGAGAGATTCTCCGAGATAGACAGAGCCAAACTGATAGGTTAAGAAGTCGTATTACCGCAAGAGGAAGGGGAAGGAAGCTAGTGAAGAGGGAAAATGAAGCTAAAGAGCATTTGAATAAAGAGAAGCAAGAGGAACCTTCTAACTCGGGGAGAGTCTTTGCAGTTTCATAAAGTAGTAATTCGTTTTACGGTTAAGCTTTGATGTTGTTTGTGTTAGACGTTATGAGTCTATACTACACAGTCGTTATGAGACTGGTGATTCGAGCTTGAGTTCGTCATGAGAGCTTAATATCGATCACACTCAAAGTTGTACTTCTCTCTTTGATTCTATAAAGGAAATTTACAAAGTAATCCACGGTACATCATAGATCTATAGTCTATCACAAAGTGCCGCTGCAACCCAGTTCACCGGTTAGCCAGAGTACAACTGGATCGGTAACGTTGTTCTCTTTGACTCAAAGAAGAAGTAGAACATTCTATGGAAATTAGAATCAGAAACGTCATCAAATAAAATAGGAACGGTTTTCATGCGTTATGTAACAAATCCTGATTCAAAAGTTCACCTTGCTGGTTTTGAATGCTTGAGTGTGTAGTAACCAGGGTGATGTGCTAGTTCATCCACGGAAGGACCACTGTAGACATTTTCTTGTTTTGAAGACAAGACAAAACAAAGAGAAGGAAAAGCAGAGAGAAATTTCTGACTTGCATGTTTTGTTTATTAAGTTTGTTATGTTCTTTGTAGGAAGAAATGAGTTTGTAATGTAACTAAGAAAATTGCAAACAATATATTTCACGTGCATTTTAGATTATCGGTATATATATATACTTAATGCTTCTTTAGTGCATGCATATAAGAAGAAAAAGAGCTGACAAAAAATAAAAAAGGAAAAAATCTAATAATTCATGCATGCATTTAGTATTATGAACAAACCAGATAATATCATAGATGCCTGTGGCCGTGTAGGAGATGAGATGACGCATGATAATCATTCAATGATACTATATATTTTTGGTGAAAAAATGTTACCAATTATGAGACATAATTGGTTATCTTTCTGATTTTTAAAATTACGTTTGAAAACCATGGAACATCAGTGAGTGTGAGACATAATCTCGCATATGCTTTTTGTCTCATTTAGTTCTCGACAAATATGCATTTCTCTACATATAGATATAGGTTTTTGCATATGCATAGAACATTACCACTAAATGCCAGCCCTCCAATTTTATATTATATACATAGTTTCCTACAAATGCATTTTCTGTTGACCAGCAAGATTATATATTTTATATATATATATATATATCGTATTGGTATTTGCCCACGCAACAAAAGAGAACTCGTTGCATTTTTATATCGTATTGGTATTTTACTCCATCCGTTTCATAATACATGAAGTTTTGAATCATTGTACAAAAATTAAGAAATTTATTTTTTCCTAAACAATAGTTTTAAGAATATAATTTAAAAAGTATTCAACCAATTACAGAAATGAGTGCAACATCTAATTGGTTACACAGTTTTCAATAAAGTTAAAAATAACATAAAAATATCAAAACATCATCTATTTTGAAACAACAAAATCCTTCTAAAACATCATCTATTATGACACGGAGGAAGTATTAAATAAGGATACTACATATGTACTGAACATTATCACTAAAGACCTTTGGATTCTACATTACAACAGCAGAGAACTGTTTCATTTAAGTTCCTTTGGTAACACATTTATTATAATGTGGCAAAAAGGTTTGTTAGGAAATCGTATTATAGTGCATCATGGAGATGGAAATTCCGTGTGGCCATTTGTATACACACACATTATATATACATGAATTAGTAAGCATACAAAACTTGCACAAATGTGGAGATGACTGAAACAGTATCTGCGGAAACATGTTCATCAAACACATGTACCTTAAATGATGAAAACAGTAAATCCATCAATTGTATATATATATATATATATATATATATATATGGGGTCGATGGGTCATTAGCTCTGAAGTTGATTAGTCGGTCCAAATATACACCTGATCATCATAAAATTCATGTATATATTGCCAGTGTGTGTGACATTACTTACAGATTTATTCATGCATGCAAATGCAAGTGTCCCTCAAAGTAGTGCGATATAAATAATTATCAAGTGTTCTTTTGGCACTTTACTAAATGCAATAATGGAAAAATATTGGCAAGTCAACTCGCGATGGTATTTTTTTTGTAAATGAGATTTCACGAAAATGAAGTTCTGTTTTCTTTTTGGCTTTTGTTTTGTTGTCACTTTATAACCAGACAGTTCTATATAGTTCACTGGTCCGACCGATGTAGTGTCAGCTTGTTGCATGCTTTCCTTCTTTCATCTGTGTAATATCACCACTTTTTTAACTTTTTCCTTTAAAAAAATCATGATGAATACCAATCCATATAGTTTTTCTGTTATCAAACCAACTTGTATTAAAGTTAGAAGTGTTTAAGCTCCAAAAGAGAGAGAGTACAACAAAGCTACAAGGAACCAAATGTAATAATGATATAGATAAAACCTAAGATAGAATGAACATATAAATCACAACAACTACATATTAGAAATTACATCATAACGGTTTCATAAATTTCTAGAAAGATTGCATCTCTTGTAAACCTCAGAGTCATAACCACTGCACTAGAGGCAGGGAAGAGCGTTAGCCGAGAAGAGAATCCTTGCAATACCAGCCACATATTCATCCGATTCACTCAATACATGAGGGAATATTGGGTCCAAACAGGAACCAAGCGGCAATCAATACCGCCATAACCATATTCACCAAGCAACAAATCACCATGATTTTCTCTTTCAACTGCCACCAAGAAGAGAAACACACAGACGCTGCACCACAAACCAGGTTGAATACACTAATAGGACTGCATACTGCAGTAAGGAGTTGCATCAACGCAACATAAAAACCACTAAAAAACACCAGAGATATAACCAAAGGACACTGAATCCATCAATAGATTATCAACTAAAGCCAGAAAGCACAAATCCAGATGAGTCACCCACACATCTAGCATTGCATCCCATTCAAAAGAACAGGGGTAAACAGAGAGTAAAGAGCTAAGGGTGGACATGGACGTCTATAAGCAGATGGATAGAAGGAAGGCTGGAATAAAAGCTGGAAGAAGACCCATTCCCCTGTTGACAAAGATACGACCTGTATACCACAGGAGAAGAACGCCAGTAGACAAAGATAATGTCATCAATGAACACAAGAGACGCACCACCATCAATGAGCTTACTTGAAACCCTTGAAAAATTAAACATCAGATCTAGGATTTGAGTAGCTTGTAGAGAGGAGGTGGGGGAAGTAACGAGGATAAAGTACCTAAAAACGTGATGTGTGTAAGCTCGGATCTTAGCTTGAACACAAACATAAACACTAATAAAAAATAACTCTCTTTATTATGTGCTTAGAAAATAACTCAAAACTAAACATTTGAATCTCTGTTTCCACACCTCTCTCCCAAAGAGACGTGTTTATATAGCAAACGGATAACTCATATCTCCAATTTCCTATAGTAATTAGATATTTCCTAATACTACTAGGAATGTTAATTTTCTTATTTCTTAAACCGACATGTTTAATGGAAACTTAGGCTCCAAGCTATTTGAAGTTTACCCAACATTCACCCCCTTAAGCTTCAAGTTAGTTTCAGAGAGATCTTGAACTCCGATCAGGCTTCTCATCCTCGTGAACTTGATTATTGCTAGGGCTTTTATTAGATTGTCCGCACAATGATCTTCACCAGCAACTAATCTTGCTTTGAATTTGTTCATTGTGCCATCTGCGTTTCTCTTGATCTTAAAACCCCACTTAAGACCAATCACTTTAACTCCTGCTGGTTTATCATCTAAGGTCCAAGTCTTGGTTTTGTTGATTGAATCAATCTCATCAACGCACGCCAATGTCCATTCAACAGATTCTTTTGCTTCTTCAGTTTCTACTTTTCTTGTTCTTGTGCTAGCTCGCTTTGAGGTTGAACAGAATCAGGCGATTTGAGCCTTCATTCTCGCTCTTGAGACTTTCCAGTATGATATGGTCCAAGACTTTCATCAATAACATCTCCCCACGCCATCTGAAACATACCAGCTGGATCGCCCATTGTCTCCCTTCAAATTCCAACTAATATTCTTACTGAAAACTACATCTCTGCTCAATATGATTCTTCTAGTTGAGGGGCTGTACAATCTATATGCCTTGGATCCTGGCTCGATTCCAAGATGCACTAAAAATTGTGATTTATCATCTAGTTTCTTGAGGTTTTCAGCTTCAACCATCGAGTAAGCTCACTACAAGAAAATAGCTATATTGCAACATATATTTTGCAACATAAACTTTTTTTGAAATTTGGTAACAAAATTTACAATATTCTCGAATGACGAATCCACAAGGATAAATTATTATAAATTCATTGCAAATCAATGATAAAGTTTCTCGCAGTAAAATTGTGTTACCAGTTTGCTACATTTTACTAGATATGATTTATTTTATTTTTAGCAAAATTTGGAAGAAAAAATTCAATGGTAATGAGATGTGGCTTTTGACAATAATTTAGAGTAACATACGTTACTAAATATGTGATACCTTTATCACTTCATTTACCACATACAAAATATGTGATACCTTTATCAATTATCACTATGTTTACCACATATTTAAAGTGTCGCTAGAACATTTATTTTTGATTTAAGAATGAATATAAGTTGTATTTAGTTATTTACAATTGCATATGAATATGTTAACAAAAATTAAAGTGTTTTATTTCTTTAATATATTAAAAGTACTTATCCAACATAAACTCTCCCCCAACTTTTATGTAAATAAACTGAGTTAAAATAATAAAACATGTTCCTATTATTAAAATTCAATAATTCCAAAACCATAAAACCATATATTAACTGAACTGAAAATTTGAATGTTAAATTAGATGCCAAAACTATCTAAATATATTCTATCCAAAGTTTATTGTATATCTTGAATTTTAATGTTAATTTCAAATTATTATTTTATTAAGTTTTAATCAAAACACTAAATATATTTCATTCCAGAACTATCTCTATAATATTATTTGAGAAGTGAGTTTCTTATATGTCGCGCTCACATTAATTCTCACGATGGTTTATTACGGAGGTACCCTTATTGAATTTAAAATATAATATTAATTATCATCATTAAATTTATTTTCCTTTTATTTGGTAGTTTTGTAGACTTTAATTAATCTCCTTTTTTATTTTTCCAATAAAATATAAATTAAAGGAAAATTTATAATTTTTAAAGACGAAATTTTTAATAATATTTATATATAATTTAATTTCATAAAAAGGAAAATTAACAAAATTACCGTGATACTAATAAAAATAATAAAATAAAACATATTATTCTATATTAATATTTTATTTAATTTATACATATAAATTATGAATACCTCAAAGCATATTTAAATAAAAATAGATTATTAATTAATTTTAAAATTTATATGTTTTGTAAAATATATATGCATGAGATACATAATTTTATCTTTATATTATTTTCTGTAATATTTAATCAATGAAAACTTTAGTTTATTTTATATGTTTGATTCTCAAAAAAATATGTTATAAAAATCAACTAAAATATAATTATATATTTAGGAGTACACCAACCTAAATGTCAAATAAAAATCAAAATATTAATAGATTTAGAGAAACAAAATATTATGGTTAAATTCAAAAAGGAAATGCAATCTAATACATTCATGGGATAACTAAACCGACTAGATGTTACATATACAAAATCATATGTCTAATTCAAAAGTATAATATTATTAATATAAATTAAATATTAATCAGCTATTATAATTTATATTTTTAAAATTATTTATATCCGTATCAATTTAACATAAAATTTGAGAACGGATAGTCTAGCACAAAGTGTCAGGAATCAACTATCTTACGTCGTTCACATGGATGCAGAGTTACTGGTGTGATTTACAGAGCCAGTATGAGTCTGTTTTTTTAAGTTTATGACAAAAAAGTACCATTTGGTGGTGTTGTTGAAAACTCAAAAAAATGTAGTACAAATATTATACTAAAATAATGTGATTTTTACGGTAAAACAGTGTCATGAATTGGAGATACCTAAAAAAAATGTTTGAGTTGTCAATATATAAGTTAGGCACCAAATGTCGCAGCACATCATTCAATTGCTAGAGTTTTTTTGTGTCATATAATTCAATTCGGCTACTATTAAGATCTCTGTTTTTGTACAGCACAATTCAGATTATTGGCTTTCTTTTTTAAAAAAAAGTGCTATAATTGTGAGATATCAAACTAAGTTCCACATTGGAAAATTAGATAAGGAATGTCTAGTACGAGGCAAAAGAGCCTAAAAATAAATCCATGTTGTATGCTTCTAAAGTCTAAAATGAACAATATCGTACTAATCGGAGGATAAAAAGTTAGACATGGGATTCCACAGTTCCAACAAGATTAGAGCGGTTGACGAGAAATATATAAGAAGATCGAAATATCCTTCGAAAAATGAATGGTATCCTAAGAGTTAGAAATGAGAGATATGTGGCAGAGATCAAGTCAGAAGATCATGGAAATTCAGTTGTGTGATACGAAAAGATATGATCTGTAGTTTGAGGGGGAGAATGTGAAATATCAAACTAAGTCCTAAGTTGGAAATTAAATAAGAATTGCCTAATATATAAAAAGATGTTCAACTCAAATTAATATGAGGTATTTTAGAAAGGAATCCAAAAATAAATTTATATGGATTTGCTTATAAAGCCCAAGATAGACAATATCGTACTAATCGAAAAATAAAGAGTTGGACATGGGATTTCACAATTCTAACAATAATGACGACATTACTGAAATTTTTTTCTCTTTCTGTAACTGCAACAATCACAGGAAAAGTACCAAACCGAGATTGTCTACAATTAATTTAAGAGTCTCGCAATTCTTATGGTAACCGTTATCACTTATTAATCACCTTTCAATTCTTAAACGTAGTTATGGTTGTTAATGTTTAAAATTTGAGAAACCGAAGCGAGATAATATATATATACACATAGACTTCCAAAGAGATATATATTTCCATTACATAACACATCTTTCCCACATAATCAAAACACATGGACACTCTTATAATGGTATCGATCATGACCCTGGTTCTCTTTGTTAGCTCTGGATCTGCACGTGCCGCCACTCTTATAGTATCCAACCAGATGCAGAGACGTGCTAATGTTTCCGTTTTTGTGACGTGCCACGGCACAATTCCTAGGACGTCTACATCCATACCGTTGGGTCAAGTTTCGTTGGTAAAGATCCCACCCACTAGCGGACAAAATGCGACTGATGATATCTCACCCACTGCTGGAGAAAATGATAAACCGGCGAGATCTAGAGTGTCGCAGTGGGCGTCTTGCGTAGGAACGTTTGGTGGTGAAGCACAATTCTGGCCCTCTGAGAGGATATACCGTTTGTACAATTCAGACAAAGATTCTACGGTGAATATCGTCGTTGCAAAAGACGATGGATTTTACCGTTGGGACAATGTCAAGAATTTCTTGTACAAGTGTCCTATGATCATTTTCATCTAGTTGTTCCAAATTTACGTTCCAATTTCAAAACACAAACATATCATTTATTGTTAAAATATCTCAACAGTCGGCTTGAACAACTTTTAAGAAAGTCGAGGCTAAGAAGACGCCTATTATTTTCTTAAACATTATAATCATTATTGACGGACCAGCGCATTAGGAGGAGTAGCCAGCTGTCCTTAGATCCAAGTCTTGAGCATTTGCAAGGAAGCTTTTGGCTGATCCATCGGGACCATGTGTCGAGCATCATGAACGAACCTGTCCCAAAATTAAAATTTGTGACAAATAAAGATACGAGTATAAGAAAGTATATCTTTAATCGCATGTTACATAAAAACTAGGTTATATATGTTCACCCGTTTTTTCGGTTTACCTTAAGAAAAGCGAGAGGACCGTGATTCTTCATTAATCCTGCTTCTTTACCATCTACGAGGAATGGCACTGTCTTGGCTGATCCAAATTCCTTCTGGCCTGACCAGTTCATCTGCTCAACCCACCTGGAGTTTCCTATATAAACAGAGAAAATGAACCAAGTAAACTGCAAAGCCCAAAACGTTCAAACTAACAAGAACAAAGACATTGTGGCAATTATATGATCAATCTTACCAAGCCAATTGCAAATAAAATCATATTCCCGGCATAAATGAGAAGATTGATTCCATCTTCAACAAGAGCTGGTATGTTAACCTCAAGGTTAATCATCCAATCCTCTGTCATTGCCTCATGAACATTATCTCTGCACATTTATTTAGAAGAAGAAAATCGTAAAGGTCGCTGCTTAGGCCAGTCTCATCGTGACGGAGAAGGCTAGTGTCCGACATGTTACTGAAACCAGTCCCAACTGTTTGGTCGACGTAAATTACATTAGAGATCTGTTAAACAAAAAAGGTTAGCTGAATCACATTAGATAATAACGTTTCTTGACTCACAAGAAAGACATTTATTTAGAAGAAAAATAAACCATAACCTTGTCCCAACCATACGGGTTCCAAGAGAGAGATTCTCCGAGATAGCGAATGGACCGTTCTCAGTGAACAGAGCCAAACTGCCGCTGCAACCCAGTCCACCGGTTAGCCAGAGTACGACTGGATCGGTAACGTTGTTCTTTGACTCAAAGAAAGAAGTAGAACATTCTGTGGAAATTAGAATCAGAAACGTCATCAAATAAAATAGAAACGGTTTTCATGCGTTATGTAACAAATCCTGATTCAAAAGTTCACCTTGCTGGTTTTGAATGCTTGAGTGTGTAGTAACCAGGGTGATGTGCTAGCTCATCCACGGAAGGACCACTGTAGACATTTTCTTGTTTTGAAGACAAGACAAAAACAAAGAGAAGGAAAAGCAGAGAGAAATTTCTGACTTGCATGTTTTGTTTTTAAGTTTGTTATGTTCTTTGTAGGAAGAAATGAGTTTGTAATGTGACTAAGGAAATTGCAAACAATATATTTCACGTGCATTTTAGATTATCGCCATATATATACTTAATGCTTCTTTAGCGCATGCGTAGAAGAAGAAAAACAGCTGACAAAAAATAAAAAGGAAAAAATCTAATAATTCATGCATGCATTTATATTATGAACAAACCAGATAATATCATAGTTGCCTGTGGCCGTGTAGGAGATGACGCATGATAATCATTCAATGATACTATATATTTTGGTGAAAAAATGTTCGAAACCAATTATGAGACGTAATTGGTTATCTTTCTGATTTTTAAAATTACGTTTGCAAACCATGGAACATCAGTGAGTGTGAGACATAATCTCGCATATGCTATCTTTTCATTTAGTTCTCGACAAATATGCATTTCTCTACATATAGATATAGGTTTTTACATATGCATAGAACATTACCACTAAATGCCAGCCCTCCAATTTTATATACATAACTTGCACAAATGTGGAGATGCGACTGAAACAGTATCTGCGTGAAACATGTTCATCAAACACATGTACGTTAAATGATGAAAACAGTAAATCCATCAATTGTACATATATATATATATATATGGGGTCGATGGGTCATTAGCTCTGAAGTTGATTAGTCGTTCCAAATATACACCTGATCATCATAAAATTCATGTATATATTGCCAGTGTGTGTGACATTACTTACAGATTTATTCATGCATGCAAATGCAAGTGTCCGTCAAAGTAGTGCGATATGAATAATTATCAAGTGTTCTTTTGGCACTTTACTAAATGCAATAATGGAAAAATATTGGCAAGTCATCTCGCGATGGTATTTTTTTTTTGTAACCATATTCACCAAGCAACAAATCACCATGAGACATAATTGGTTATCTTTCTGATTTTTAAAATTACGTTTGAAAACCGTGGAACATCAGTGAGTGTGAGACATAATCTCGCATATGCTTTTTGTTTCACTTAGTTCTCGACAAATATGCATTTCTCTACATATAGATATAGGTTTTTGCATTATTAAAGATATGGACCAATGGCCCAATGAAGTTAAGCCCACGACTCTCACTCCTGCAACAATTAACTCTGCAGCTAAAGACAAAACAGAGTTGAACGGTAACAAGGGATGCAGAGTGCAGCTGGCAAAAAGAGAAGCTTTGACCAATAGATTTGGACCTCTCCAATCCCTATGCAATGATGATAAGATCACCAGCTGTCGATTGATAACTGCTTAGACATTGTGTATATATGAAGTAGCTCGGTTACATTGTAAAGACATCCAAAAACACATCAATAAAACAGTGTCGTATTTCTTGTCTTTCTCTCTGTTTTCCTGTTCTTCTCATGGTATCAGAGCCATTATTACCTTAACAGGTGCTTTAATGGCGGATTTCCCAGAGACCTATCCTCTTCCTTCAAATGTTCATGTTGCTAGTTGTGTCACCATTCGTCTTAACGACACCAACTATCTCTTGTGGAAAACTCAAGTTGAATCTTTGTTGAGTAGTCAGAAACTTTTAGGGTTTATCAATGGTCGATACCCTGCTCCTCCGTTAGTCGTTAACAGACAGGTTGGTGAAGTAGTGGAGCAAGCAGCAAATCCGGCTCATGAGGCTTGGTTTTGCACTGACCAGTTGGTTAAATCTTGGATCTTTGGTACGTTGTCTGAAGAAGCTCGGAAGCGTGTGTTCTCTCACCACCTCCTCTGAAGTGTGGCTTTCTCTTGCCAATACCTACAACCGAAGCTCTATCAGTCGGGAGTTTGAGCTAAAAAGGAAACTTCAACTTCTCACCAAACAAGGAAAGACCTTTGCTGTTTATGTTAGTGAGTACTCTTCTCTGTGTGACCAGCTGAGTTCCATCGGGAAACCAATCGACGATGCTATGAAAATCTGTGGTCTCTTGAATGGTCTTGGACGTGAGTATGACCCTATCTCCACTGTCATTCAAAGTTCCATGTCACGTCTCCCAACGCCTTCGTTTGCTGATGTTCTCTTTGAGATTCAAGGGTTTGATGCTCGTCTCCAGTCTTATGATAGCACTGCTGTGTCACCTCATCTTGCGTTCCAGACTCAAGCTGCTGGTGCTGTTCCTCAAGCCTATCAGACTGCTCCCAACTATCAATGAGGTCGTGGTTACTACAACAACCGTTCTAGTTCTAACCGAGGCAGAGGTAACTATTCATCTCGCGGGCGTGGGTTTCATCAACAAGCTGTCACCTCTGGCTCCAACCCAAACCGACCAACGTGTCAGATATGCGGACGAGTGGGACACACAGCTCTGAAGTGTTGGAATCGGTTTGACAACAACTATCAAGACACAACTGCTCCACAAGCTTTAGCTGCTCTTCAAGTTGCTGATGGTTCCGGACGTGAATGGTATCCGGATTCTGGCGCTACTACTCACATTACCTCTTCTCCAGCAGCGCTTCAGAACTCGTCACAGTACAATGGTCGTGATTCTGTGATGGTGGCTGATGGTAATTATCTCCCTATTACTCACGTTGGTTCCGCGAATCTCTCAGTTAACACAGGTAGTATACCCTTAAAAGATGTGTTGGTTTGCCCTACTGTTGAAAAATCTCTGCTTTCTGTCTCTAAGTTGTGTGAGGATTATCCTTGTGGTGTATTCTTTGATGCATCTAAGGTGTGCATTCTGGATCTGGAAAGCATGAAGGTGCTAACTCAGGGCCCCAAGCGTAATGGTTTGTACGTTCTGGAGAATCAAAATTATAAAGCTTTCTACTCTCATCGTCAACAAAATGCAGAAGATTTCATCTGGCATCATAGGCTCGGTCATGCAAGCTTCAAAGTTCTCCAGTATCTTCAAATAAACAAGGCTATATCTATGAATAAAGTTAGCTCAAAACTCATTTGTGAGCCTTGTCAAATGGGCAAGAGTTTGAATCTTCCATTTTCTGTTTCTGAGTCATTTTCTGTTGAGCCTCTTTCCAAGATACATTGTGATTTGTGGGGGCCTTCACCTGTTGAGTCTGTTCAAGGTTTCAAGTACTATGTGGTGTTTATTGATGATTATTCTCGCTACAGTTGGTTTTATCCTCTGAGATTGAAGTCTGATCTCTATGATGTGTTTGTGCAATTTCAAGCGTATATCGAGAATCAGTTGGCTAAAAAGATAAAAACATTTCAAAGTGATGGTGGAGGAGAGTTTGTCAGTGCGAAGTTCAAGTCGCTTTTGATGAAGTCTGGTATTAAACATCAGATCTCTTGTCCGTATACACAAGCTCAGAATGGATTGGCAGAAAGAAAACATAGACATCTGGTTGAGTTGAGCCTGTCTATGCTTTTTCAAAGTCAAGTGCCTTTGCGTCATTGGGTGGAAGGTTTCTTCACTGCTAATCATCTCACAAACATTCTGCCGTCTTCTGCTATAAATTTTCAAACGCCATTTGAACTTCTTCATAAACAGAAGCCTACATACTCCTATCTTAGAGTGTTTGGAAGTGCTTGTTACCCTTGTCTAAGACCGTATGCTGCTCACAAACTAGAACCAAGATCATTGCAGTGTGTGTTCTTAGGATATAATGCAGACTACAAGGGTTATCGGTGTCTTTACCCTCCTACCGGACGCGTGTATATCAGTCGCCATGTGGTGTTTGATGACCAACTTTTCCCGTTTGCTGCTCAGTTTAAGCACCTTGTTCCCGCCTATCCCACAGCCTTGCTCAAAGCCTGGCAAATGGCGTCCCCTACTCCAGATAAAACCTCTTCTAAGCCTCCCAATCTCGTCAATCTTCCGTCTCCTGTTAATCATCCTGTTCCTGTTGAAGTAGCAGACGCACCTGCAAATCATGAATTCCACAACGATGTTGTCTCAGATATCTCCGGTGATGACTCAGTTTCTAGCCAAGATGAGGAACTTCCTGTTGTGCAACCTCCGCTGGCGAATGTTCATCCAATGGCTATGAGAGCTAAGGCTGGTATCACCAAGCCTAACCCGAGATACATTCTGCTGGCAAGCTCAGACATCTTGACAGCACCAAAGACAATTGCAGCTGCGTTGAAAGATCCTCGTTGGACTGCTGCTATGGAAGTTGAAATGCAGTCCCAATATGAAAATCAAACGTTTCATCTGGTGCCTTATGATCCATCTATGAATGTTTTGGGAAGCAGTTGGATACATCGTGTAAAATTAAAAGCTGATGGAACTCTTGACAAGTGTAAATCACGTTTGGTGGTTCGAGGGAATGATCAGGAGGAGGGAATTGATTACTTGGAAACCTTCAGCCCTGTTGTGAGGACAGCTTCGATCCGAATTGTTCTGGGGGTAGCTGTAGCAAAAGGTTGGACTCTCAAACAACTTGACGTCAAAAGTGCGTTTCTGTGTGGAGATCTTCATGAGGATATTTTTATGACGCAACCAGCAGGTTTTGTTGATCCGATGTTACCTACACATGTCTGCAAGCTTGACAAAGCCATTTACGGTCTTAAGCGTTTCTAGGCTGGTTCGACAAATTCAGTACATTTCTTCTTGAGTACGGATTTGATTGCAGCAAGGCTGATCCATCGTTGTTTGTTTATCATCATCACGGCATCACTTTGGTTCTTCTCCTCTATGTTGACGATATCATATTGACAGGGAGTGATAATAATCGTCTTGCTCATCTGGTTGAAGCCTTAAGCTCTCACTTTAGCATGAAGGATCTCGGACCTCTTCATTATTTTCTGGGTGTTCAGGTTCAAGAAACAGAGCATGGGCTCTTCCTCAGTCAGACAAAGTATACTGAGGACATCTTGCGTCAAGCGGGCATGTTACACTGTAATCCCATGCCAACTCCTCTTCCGTTACAGCTTTTCTCCACTGATCCTGCAGACTCGGAACTCTTTCCAGAGCCTTCCTATTTTCGAAGTCTGGCCGGCAAACTTCAGTATCTTACTCTGACAAGACCTGATATCCAATTTGCTGTGAATTTTGTGTGTCAACACATGCACGCTCCAACTCTTTCTGACTTCAAATTGCTGAAAAGGATTCTTCGTTACATTAATGGAACGTCAACTCTTGGAGTGCACATTACCCAGTCTGCAGATCTTCGTGTGTCTGCCTTCAGTGACAGCGATTGGGCGGGTTGCAAAGCCACTCGCCGCTCCACCACTGGATTCTGTACTTATATTGGTGATACGTTGGTTTCATGGAGTGCAAAGCGTCAGACCTCTGTCTCACGATCTTCGACAGAGGCTGAGTATAGGGCGATGGCAGAAACCACTGCAGAGCTTACGTGGATTGCATCTCTGTTGAAAGATTTGCACATATCACAGATTGGACCTGCAGTTCTCTCGTGTGACAATCTATCGGCAGTACGTTTGACTATCAACCCTTCGTTCCATGCCCGAACTAAACACTTCGAGACTGACTGGCATTATACAAGGGAAAGAGTGGCTCTTGGGTTAGTCGAAACGAGACACGTTCCCGCAAGTCAGCAAACTGCAGCCATATTTACAAAGTCGTTACCTCGTCAAGCGTTCCTTCGGTTACGAGACAAACTTAGAGTTGGGTTGCCACCCACCTTAAGTTTGAAGGGGAGTATTAAAGATATGGACCAACGGCCCAATGAAGTTAAGCCCACGACTCTCACTCCTGCAACAATTAACTCTGCAGCTAAAGACAAAACAGAGTTGAACGGTAACAAGGGATGCAGAGTGCAGCTGGCAAAAAGAGAAGCTTTGACCAATAGATTTGGACCTCTCCAATCCCTATGCAATGATGATAAGATCACCAGCTGTCGATTGATAACTGCTTAGACATTGTGTATATATGAAGTAGCTCGGTTACATTGTAAAGACATCCAAAAACACATCAATAAAACAGTGTCGTATTTCTTGTCTTTCTCTCTGTTTTCCTGTTCTTCTCATGCATATGCATAGAACATTACCACTAAATGCCAGCCCTCCAATTTTATATTATATACATAGTTTCCTACAAATGCATTTTCTGTTGACCAGCAAGATTATATATTTTATATATATATATATATATATATCGTATTGGTATTTGCCCACGCAACAAAAGAGAACTCGTTGCATTTTTATATCGTATTGGTATTTTACTCCATCCTTTTCATAATATATGAAGTTTTGACTCATTGCACAAAAATTAAGAAATTTATTTTTTCCTAAAAAATAGTTTTAAGAATATAATTTAAAAGTATTCAACCACCGTAAATGACTTAAACATCTAATTGCTATAGCTTCTAAGAAAGTTAAAAATAACATAAAAATATTCAAACATCATCTATTTTAAAACAACAAAATCCTTCTAAAACATCATCTATTATGAAACGGAGGAAGTATTAAATAAGGATACTACATATGTACCGAACATTATCACTAAAGACCTTTGGATTCTACATTACAACAGCAGAGAACTGTTTCATTTAAGTTCCTTTGGAAACACATTTATTATAATGTGGCAAAAAGGTTTGTTAGGAAATCGTATTATAGTGCATCATGGAGATGGAAATTCCGTGTGGCCATTTGTATACACTATATGTCTACACACACATTATATATACATGAATTAGTAAGCATACAAAACTTGCACAAATGTGGAGATGCGACTGAAACAGTATCTGCGTGAAACATGTTCATCAAACACATGTACCTTAAATGATGAAAACAGTAAATCCATCAACTGTACATATATATATATATATATATATATATATATGGGGTCGATGGGTCATTAGCTCTGAAGTTGATTAGTCGGTCCAAATATACACCTGATCATCATAAAATTCATGTATATATTGCCAGTGTGTGTGACATTACTTACAGATTTATTCATGCATGCAAATGCAAGTGTCCCTCAAAGTAGTGCGATATGAATAATTATCAAGTGTTCTTTTGGCACTTTACTAAATGCAATAATGGAAAAATATTGGCAAGTCAACTCGCGATGGTATTTTTTTGTAAATGAGATTTCACGAAAATGGAGTTCTGTTTTCTTTTTGGTTTTATTTTGTTGTCACTTTATAACCAGACAGTTCTATATAGTTCACTGGTCCTACCGATGTAGTGCCAGCTTGTTGCATGCTTTCCTTCTTTCATCTGTGTAATATCACCGGAGTTTAACTCAGTATACCCTTGCCACAAAAAAATCATTCTCAATATCCTTCACTTATTCCAAGTACCCTTTTACTTTATATCTTCCAAATATATCCTTTCTTTAATCTTTTCTTTTATTTTTTTCTTTTACCTTTTTCATCTTTTTTTGTTTTCCTGCGTTAGTTCTTTTGGTGGGTCCATTTTCTATTTTTTTTTTAAATATATTTTTATATTATATTAATGTTTATTTTTGTTTGAAAACAACAGACCCTAAAAGGCAGATCGTTTCTGTGGGTCCCAGCCATTTCTATTTTTTATTATTTAACTTTTCAAACTTTTTATACAACATATCTATGAATTAAATTTTCTTTTATTTCAAAAAACTATTCTCAAAAATAAATGAAACTAATTATAAACTGATATTTTAGTTACTAATTAATTTAAATAATTTAATTTAATAAACTGTTTTATGGATTAAATTTTCATTTTTTCCGAAATTCATTTTTGAATATTGATTAATTTGAAAACCAATAAAGATTTAAAATATCATATTTCAATTCTTTTATCATTTTTATGTTTATAATTAAATTAACAATTTTATATAATCTAGTATGTAAAACAATTTATGTATTATTTTATGTCAATTTAAAAGGTTCATAATTTATTAAATTTTAGTATTTTCATTATACTATTGAATATATTCGTTAATATCAATTAAAATTAAATGTTTTAATATGTAGTGTTTAATCGTAGATTCATGTGTAAATTATTATTTTTGATATTACCAAGCGACTATTATTAATAAGTATGATAATATCATAAACTGAAAACAAATATAAATTTAATGGTTTAGTTCACAATATATCCTTCTAAGATTGACTAGTATTATTACCGTACCCATGGTACAATGTTAAAAATATCATATAAATAGATGAATATGTGTATGGGACCCACGATGAATGGTTTGAATGCGAAACAGTTTGAATGTAGAAATAGTTAAGGTAACTTATTTTGCACTTTGAACTAGTAGAATTACTAATTTTATGAAATTTATTGTAAAATAGCTTTAAAATTTGTTGTATGTCCCTTTCTTAAGAAATTTGTTGTAAAATAGCTTTAAAGTTTTTACTATATTAAAGATAATGTAATAATAAAAGATTTGTTGATAGTTTCGGGAGATTGAAAACGACTTTTAAAACTATTTTCTGGGTTTTAGATTTTATTATATCTGTTTTAAAAAAATATATAAATTATCATTAAAATGAACTGTACATCTTGGATAATGTCAATAATGTAAGATTTCTTGAGAATTTCTAAGATTGAAAACGATTTTAAAATTGTGTTTTAAGGGTTTTAAGTTTATTGTGTTCGTTTTTGTAGAAATTTTAACTCGATTATTGTGTTCCTTTCGGGTTTTAAGTTTATTATGTAACCGGATTACTAAGATTATGGATTTATTGTGTGTAATTGAATACTAGAATTACTTGGGTTTATTATATGTAATTTGGACTAATAGAATTACTTGGTTTTATTATGTGTAATTTAAAACCACTATATATTAAAAGTAGTACGTACATTGATCATATAGAACTCACATATTATCTATTAGTAGACTATGTATATAGTAAATAAGACTATTAAAACTATTTAAATGATTATTTTCTATAGTTTTAGAAATATTTGTCATTTTCCCAAAATGATTCCTTAACTTTCATGTTTGTTGTGTGAAGCATAATGCTATAGTAACAAGAATCTACAAAAATACTTATTTCTGATAAACTGTTTACGTAATACTCTTCTCTAATGACATACACTGTATAAAATTTTTGGTTTTACTACAAAATATTTTATTTGGACATGGTTTTACTAATAAAACTTAAAATTTGCCAAAGTATTACTATGTGTAAGATAATATTACTACTATCTTGAAGATTACCAAGAATTATTAAGTGTAATTAGAATATTAAATTTATGTACATAACGGATGCACGTTTTACATGAATACTTTTTATATTTATTATTTTAACATGAACAAAACAAAACGAATCTATGAAACATAAAACATTTTTAAAATCTAAAATAAAAAATGTTTTTAAAACTTTTTAAATATCTGTAAATGATGAAAAATGTAATGTGATATATTACCTCAACTTAATATTTACTGACAAACAAAATTTGTTTATAGAAAAATCAAAAACTCTGATTCTTTTTCAAAAACCCTTAAAACTTACAATTTTTTAAAGATTTACTCGAATCTCAATTTTTTTTACTCAAATCTTTTTAAGCCTTTGTTTTATGCTTTTTATTTGCCCCATCGATCTTGATAACTTGTTATGTAAATGTTGTTTGTGTCACAGTCCGGATGCCATAGGAGATGACCCTCAAAGGAAGTCACGAGCTCTCCACGAATACATATCAAGTATATTACTTTGGTTTTCCAAACATCACCGAAAAATAAAATCAGTAATAATATTTCTCAATAGTATCATTTCATACAAAACATCATAGTGTACCTAATTGAGATAGAACATCAAGAAGCTCCCAACGCTTCTCTGGTCCAGGACAAGGATCCATCGAAGATAAAATATAATGCCCCAAGAAGCTCACATCCCTTCTTTATCATTCAAACAACACTCAAGAGCCGGACAAGACCTCATCAACTGGTCCCGCATAAGGATCCACCTTTCTACAAGACGAGATTCTCAGCAGGTCTGTGGTCACAACATTTCCCAATGGCTTTAATCCCATCAAGCTACCTTCACAACCACTAAGATCAAGCTTCACAAGTCTCTTATACCATGTTGCTAATAAATGAAGAACACACACACACTCAATGCAGTGCAAGATCCAAAAGATTAAATAAAGATCTAAGGCTTGTTCTTACACAACTTAATTGGCTTATGACTATCAGACTTGCGGTGTGATGATCTAAAACAAAAATTTTGTTACCTACAAGTGAGGCGTACCAAGTGTCAACAACAAGGAGATATCATCGTTTCTGTATTCTTCCATGTAAACTCGAGCAAGCCATAATGTCCACTCAAAGACAATACGCAAAACTACCTTGTTTCATGGTCACAGCAATTCTTAACTGAAACTAGCAGCTAAGTCTGATCAAAGAACACAAAGCCAACAAATTGTATTCTATCGAGTTTGTCCAAATATACACATTATCGGACTTACCTTGGGCTAACTCATTGGCTTCACGGAGAGGCATCATCAATTCTTTTCAAATACCTGATCATCCATAAAAAACAGACTCATCATTTGAAAGCAGTACACAAACAAGTGATGAACTCATAAAGCAATTCATATCAATCAAGAACAGGACGAGGGCGTAGAGTGCTATGCCAGTAGGCTGGATCAACCAAACCAGCTGCATTTCAAAACCAATACAATGAAGACAAATACGAATGCCAACATATCGCTCTCTCTCTCTCTCTCTCTCTGATTCATTTACAGAAGCAACAACAAATCTCTCGGCTCTTCCTCCAAATCGAACCATACATTTTCCCATGTAGTTTACGATCTGGTTTCAACCCAAATCAACCCGAACCAATCCCTAGACAAACCAACACCAATCTGTCGCTAACCAATGAGAGGACGCTACCAAAATCCATACTGAAATCGGTGAGGTTCATCAGATTTTGTACCTGAAGCGAGGTGGCTGGACTGGTTCCAAGTCGGATATTAAGGTTTAATTTCGTTGGATCCTGAGGCTTCTTGTTTCAGAGAGAGAATTCAAAACCAGAAAGAAAATGAAAATGAAGAAGATGACATGACAGACGAGATGAATGAAGAGCAAAAGAATTTTTTTTTAATTAAATTATAGGGTAAGATCCATTTGTATCGGGTTTGGGTGGATAACCCGGTAGTACTGTGGTTGGGTTGGTAATTCTGAAGATTCATTAAGGGTTTATTGTATTTAGATCTGTTTTGATTTAAAGAAAATCAAAATAAAATATTTTTATAAGAGGGACAAATTAGAATTTTTAAGAGTCATTGGGGCATATGGAGTTAAAGTCAATATCACCACTTTTTAACTTTTTCCTTTTAAAAAATCATGATGAATACCAATCCATATAGTTTTTCTTTTATCAAACCAACTTGTATTAAACTTAGAAGTGTTTAAGCTCCAAGAAAAGGAGAGTACAACAAAGCTACAAGGAACCAAATGGAATACGATATAGATAAAACCTAATATAGAATGAACATATAAATCACAACAAGTACATATTAGAAATTACATCACAACGGTTTCATAAGTTTCTAGAAAGATTGCATCTCTTGTAAACCTCGAGTCATAACCATCGCACAGAGGCAGGAAGAATTAATGAGAAGAGAATCCATGCAATACCAGCCACACATATTCATCCAATTCACTCAATACATGAGGGAATATTGGGTCCAACAGAACCAAGCGGCAATCAATACCGCCATAACCATATTTACCAAGCAACAAATCACCATGATTTTCTTTCAACTGCCCAAGAAGAGAAACACACGACTGCACCACAAAACCGGGTTGTATACATTAATAGGATCTGATATCAGTAGAGGAGTTGCATCAACGCAACATAAAACCACTAAAAGCACCGAGAGATATAACCAAAGGACATGAATCCATCAATACATTATCAACTAAAGCCGAAAGCACAAATCCGGATGAGTCACCCACACATCTAGCATTGCATCCCATTCAAAAGAAGAACAGGGTAAGCAGAGTAAAGAGCTAAGGGTGGACATGGACGCCTATAAGCGGATGGATAGAAGGAAGGCTGGAATAAAAGCGGAAGAAGACCCATTCCCTGTTGACAAAGATACGACACGTATACCACGGAGAAGAACGCCAAGACAAAGATAATGTCATCAATGAACACAAGAGACGCACCACCACCATCAATGAGCTTACTTGAAACCCTTGAAAAATTAAACATCGATCTAGGATTTGAGTAGCTTGAGAGAGAGCTGGGGAAATGCGAGGATAAAGTACCTAAAAGCGTGATGTGTGTAAGCTCGGATCTTAGCTTGAACACAAACAGAAACACTAATAAAGAATAACTCTCTTTATTATGTGCTTAGAAAATAACTCAAAACTAAACACTTGAATCTCGTTTCCACACCTCTCTCCCAAAGAGGCGTGTTTATATAGCAAACAGATAACTCATATCTCCATTTCCTATAGTAATTAGATATCTCCTAATACTACTAGGAATGTTAATTTTCCTATTTCTTAAACCGACATGTTTAATGGAAACTTAGGCTCCAAGCTATTTGAAGTTTACCCAACATTCACCCCTTAAGCTTCAAGTTAGTTTCGAGAGATCGGAACTCGATCAGGCTTCTCATCCTCGTGAACTTGATTCTTGCTAGGGCTTTTATTAGAATGTCCGCACAATGATCTTCACCAGCAACTAATCTTGCTTTGAATTTGTTCATTGTGCCATCTGCGTTCTCTTGATCTTAAAACCCCACTTAAGACCAATCACTTTAACTCCTGCTGGTTTATCATCTAAGGTCCAAGTCTTGGTTTTGTTGATTGAATCAATCTCATCAACGCACGCCAATGTCCATTCAACAGATTCTTTTGCTTCTTCAGTTTCTACTTTTTCTTGTTCTTGTGCTAGCTCGTTTTGAGGTTGAACAGAATCAGGCGTATTTGAGCCTTCATTCTCGTCTTGAGACTTTCCAGTATGATATGGTCCAAGACTTTCATCAATAACATCTCTCCACGTCATCTGAAACATACCAGCTGGATCGCCTCCATTGTCTCCCTTCAAATTCCAATTAATATTCTTACTGAAAACTACATCTCTGCTCACAATGATTCTTCTAGTTGAGGGGCTGTACAATCTATATGCCTTGGATCCTGGCTCGATTCTAAGATGCACTAAAGATTGTGATTTATCATCTAGTTTCTTGAGGTTTTCAGCTTCAATCATCGAGTAAGCTCACTACAAGAAAATAGCTATATTGCAACATATATTTTGCAACATAAACTTTTTTTTTTTGAAATTTGGTAACAAAATTTACAATATTCTCGCAATGACGAATCCACAAGGACAATTTATTATAAATTCATTGCAAATCAATGATAAAGTTTCTCGCAGTAAAATTGTGTTACCAGTTTGCTACATTTTACTAGATATGATTTATTTTATTTTTTGCAAAATTTGGAAGAAAAAAAATTCAATGGTAATGAGATGTGGCTTTTTGACAAATAATTTAGAGTAACATACGTTACTAAATATGTGATACCTTTATCACTTCATTTACCACATACAAAATATGTGATACCTTTATCAATTATCACTATGTTTACCACATATTTAAAGTCTCTCTAGAACATTTATTTTTGATTTAAGAATGAATATAAGTTGTATTTAGTTATTTACAATTGCATATGAATATGTTAACAAAAATTAAAGTGTTTTATTTCTTTAATATATTAAAACTACTTATCCAACATACACTCTCCCCCAACTTTTATGTAAATAAACTGAGTTAAAATAATAAAACATGTTCCTATTATTAAAATTCAATAATTCCAAAACCATAAAACCATATATTAACTGAACTGAAAATTTGAATGTTAAATTAGATGCCAAAACTATCTAAATATATGTTATCCAAAGTTTATTGTATATCTTGAATTTTAATGTTAATTTCAAATTATTATTTTATTAAGTTTTAATCAAAACACTAAATATATTTCATTCCGAACTATCTCTATAATATTATTTGAGAAGTCAGTTTCTTATATATGTCACTACATTAATTCTCACGATGGTTTATTACGGAGGTACCCTTATTGAATTTAAAATATAATATTAATTATCATCATTAAATTTATTTTCCTTTTATTTGGTAGTTTTGTAGACTTTAATTAATCTCCTTTTTTATTTTTCCAATAAAATATATATTAAAAAGGAAAATTTATAATTTTTAAAGATGAAATTTTTAATAATATTTATATATAATTTAATTTCATTAAAAGGAAAATTAACAAAAATTATCGTGATATTAATAAAAATAATAAAATAAAACATATTATTCTATAGTAATATTTTATTTAATTTATACATATAAATTATGAATACCTCAAAGCATATTTAAATAAAAATAGATTATTAATTAATTTTAAAAAATTATATGTTTTGTAAAATATATATGCATGAGATACAGAATTTTATCTTTATATTATTTTCTGTAATATTTAATCAATGAAAACTTTAGTTTATTTTATATGTTTGATTCTAAAAAAAATATGTTATAAAAATCAACTAAAATATAATTATATATTTAGGAGTACACCAACCTAAATGTCAAATAAAAATCAAAATATTAATAGATTTAGAGAAACAAAATATTATGGTTAAATTCAAAAGGAAATGCAATCTAATACATTCATGGGATAACTAAACCGACTAGATGTTACATATACAAAATCATATGTCTAATTCAAAACTATAATATTATTAATATAAATTAAATATTAATCAGCTATTATAATTTATATTTTAAAAATTATTTATATCCGCATCACTTAACTAAAATTTGAGAACGGATAGTCTAGCACAAAGTGTCGAATCAACCATCTTACGCCGTTCTCACATGGATGCAGAGTTACTGGTGTGGTTTATAGAGCTATGAGTCTGTTTTTAAGTTTATGACAAAAAGTACCACTTGGTGGTGTTGTTGAAAACTCAAAAAATGTAGTACAAATATTATACTAAAATAATGTGGTTTTAACGGTAAAACAGTGTCATGAATTGGAGATACCTAAAAAATGTTTGAGTTGTCAATATATAAGTTAGGCACCAAATGTCGCAGCACATCATTCAATTGTTAGAGTTTTTGTGTCATATAATTCAATTCGGCTACTATTAAGATCTCTGTTTTTGTACAGCACAACTCAGATTATTGGCTTTCTTTTTAAAAAGTGCTATAATTGTGAGATATCAAACTAAGTTCAACCTTGGAAAATTAGATAAGGAATGTCTAGTACGAGGCAAAAGAGCCCAAAAATAAATCCATGTTGTATGCTTCTAAAGTCTAAAATGAACAATATCGTGCTAATCGGAGGATAAAAGTTAGACATGGGATTCCACAGTTCCAACAAGATTAGAGCGGTTGACGAAAAATATGTAAGAAGATCGAAATATCCTTCAAAATGAATGGTATCCTAAGAGTTAGAAATGAGAGATATGTGGCGAGATCAAGTTAGAAGATCATGGAAGTTCATGTGTGATACGAGAAGATATGATATGTAGTTTGAGGGGAGAATGTGAAATATCAAACTAAGTCCTAAGTTGGAAATTAAATAAGAAATGCCTAATATATAAAAAGATGTTCAACTCTAATTAATATAAGGTTTTTTAGAGAGGAATCCAAAATAAATTTATGCTAATTTGCTTCTAAAACCCAAAAGCAGACGATATCGTACTAATCGAAAAATAAAGAATTGGACATGGAATTTCACAATCCTAACAACAATGACTACACTACTGAATTTTTTTTCTCTTTCTGTAACCGCAACAATCACAAGAAAAGTACCAAACCGAGATTGTCTACAATTAATTTAAGAGTCTCGCAATTCTTATGGTAACCGTTATCACTTATTAATCACCTTTTAATTCTTAAACGTCGTGATGGTTGTTAATGTTTAAAATTTGAGAAACCGAACCGAGATAATATATATAGACACATAGACTTCCAAAAGAGATATATATTTCCATTACATAACACATCTTTCCCACATAATCAAAACACATGGACACTCTTATAATGGTATCGATCATGACCCTGGTTCTCTTTGTTAGCTCTGGATCTGCACGTGCCGCCACTCTTATAGTATCCAACCAGATGCAGAGACGTGCTAATGTTTCCGTTTTTGTGACGTGCCACGGCACAATTCCTAGGACGTCTACATCCATACCGTTGGGTCAAGTTTCGTTGGTAAAGATCCCACCCACTAGCGGACAAAATGCGACTGATGATATCTCACCCACTGCTGGAGAAAATGATAAACCGGCGAGATCTAGAGTGTCGCAGTGGGCGTCTTGCGTAGGAACGTTTGGTGGTGAAGCACAATTCTGGCCCTCTGAGAGGATATACCGTTTGTACAATTCAGACAAAGATTCTACGGTGAATATCGTCGTTGCAAAAGACGATGGATTTTACCGTTGGGACAATGTCAAGAATTCCTTGTACAAGTGTCCTATGATCATTTTCATCTAGTTGTTCCAAATTTACGTTCCAATTTCAAAACACAAACATATCATTTATTGTTAAAATATCTCAACAGTCGGCTTGAACAACTTTTAAGAAAGTCGAGGCTAAGAAGACGCCTATTATTTTCTTAAACATTATAATCATTATTGACGGACCAGCGCATTAGGAGGAGTAGCCAGCTGTCCTTGGATCCAAGTCTTGAGCATTTGCAAGGAAGCCTTTGGCTGATCCATCGGGACCATGTGTCGAGCGTCATGAACGAACCTGTCCCAAAATTAAAATTTATGACAAATAAAGATACGAGTATAAGAAAGTATATCTTTAATCGCATGTTACATAAAAACTAGGTTATATATGTTCACCCGTTTTTTCGGTTTACCTTAAGAAAAGCGAGAGGACCGTGATTCTTCATTAACCCTGCTTCTTTACCATCTACGAGGAATGGCACTGTCTTGGCTGATCCAAATTCCTTCTGGCCTGACCAGTTCATCTGCTCAACCCACCTGGAGTTTCCTATATAAACAGAGAAAATGAACCAAGTAAACTGCAAAGCCCAAAACGTTCAAACTAACAAGAACAAAGACATTGTGGCAATTATATGATCAATCTTACCAAGCCAATTGCAAATAAAATCATATTCCCCGGCATAAATGAGAAGATTGATTCCATCTTCAACAAGAGCTGGTATGTTAACCTCAAGGTTAATCATCCAATCCTCTGTCATTGCCTCATGAACATTATCTCTGCACAACTCCCATTTGTTCTCCCCAACTCCTAAAGCTTTCCGTACGTTTTCTTGGTTCAAGAATGTTTTCACATTTGAATTATCATAACACTGCGGCCCCACACATTTTTTTCTCACGTCGTAGTGCTTCAAAACAAACAGAGAAACTATAGTTCGTAAAAGAAAGAACCAATTTAAAAAAAAAAAGAGAGAACAGAACAAAAGAAAAGCAAAGACACGTCAATTCGAATCCTTACGTTCATGTCTTCGTTTTCTATAAGTATCAGATCAGGGATTTATTCGCAGACATAGTAAGATGAATTACAACCTGAACCACCATCACGATATGAAAATAACAAAAATATTTTTTTTTTACAAAAAAAAAAGTCAGAACCAAATACGACAGAAATCAAATGAAGGTTTTTTATATAAATTACTGCATATTCTTATGGAACTTTGGCAGTCTACGTAAACTTGGTTGAGACTTTCATGAATAGACTGGGAGATTAACTTCATTTCCAGTGCATAATCCGCATATGCTCCATACTGGATCTCTGGGTTGGTCATACCGTTACCAATCGCCAAATCCTTGTTTTTAACCAAATTCAAACAAGAAACTTCTAGTTAATTGAAGAATGAAAATAAATAAACAGCTTAAAAAGAAATTGTTCCTAGTAGGAACTTGTGAGGGTTTAAAACAGAGGATTCATAGAGACTTACTTTCAGGTTTATTGGAATGCCTTCCTTGTTCTTGTTTCCACTGCAAATGCGAGAAGCCAAAGCGGGAATGTAATGACCATCATATGATTCACCGGTAATATAGAAATCATTCTTCCAGAGTTGTGGATGCTCCTTGAAGAAAGCCTACCAAATTTCAAAAGAAGAATCACCCAAACAGTATAGCTCAAGAATATGTTTTCAAGACTTTTTATAAAAGAAACAACAATGAAACCTGAAGAAAATCGTAAAGGTCGCTGCTTACGCCAGTCTCATCGTGACGGAGAAGGCTAGTGTCCGACATGTTACTGAAACCAGTCCCAACTGGTTGGTCGACGTAAATTACATTAGAGACCTGTTAAACAAAAAAAAGATTAGCTGAATCACATTAGATAATAACGTTTCTTGACTCACAAGAAAGACATTTATTTAGAAGAAAAGAACCATAACATTGTCCCAACCATACGGGTTCCAAGAGAGGAGAGATTCTCCGAGATAGACAGAGCCAAACTGATAGGTTAAGAAGTCGTATTACCGCAAGAGGAAGGGGAAGGAAGCTAGTGAAGAGGGAAAATGAAGCTAAAGAGCATTTGAATAAAGAGAAGCAAGAGGAACCTTCTAACTCGGGGAGAGTCTTTGCAGTTTCATAAAGTAGTAATTCGTTTTACGGTTAAGCTTTGATGTTGTTTGTGTTAGACGTTATGAGTCTATACTACACAGTCGTTATGAGACTGGTGATTCGAGCTTGAGTTCGTCATGAGAGCTTAATATCGATCACACTCAAAGTTGTACTTCTCTCTTTGATTCTATAAAGGAAATTTACAAAGTAATCCACGGTACATCATAGATCTATAGTCTATCACAAAGTGCCGCTGCAACCCAGTTCACCGGTTAGCCAGAGTACAACTGGATCGGTAACGTTGTTCTCTTTGACTCAAAGAAGAAGTAGAACATTCTATGGAAATTAGAATCAGAAACGTCATCAAATAAAATAGGAACGGTTTTCATGCGTTATGTAACAAATCCTGATTCAAAAGTTCACCTTGCTGGTTTTGAATGCTTGAGTGTGTAGTAACCAGGGTGATGTGCTAGTTCATCCACGGAAGGACCACTGTAGACATTTTCTTGTTTTGAAGACAAGACAAAAACAAAGAGAAGGAAAAGCAGAGAGAAATTTCTGACTTGCATGTTTTGTTTTTAAGTTTGTTATGTTCTTTGTAGGAAGAAATGAGTTTGTAATGTAACTAAGAAAATTGCAAACAATATATTTCACGTGCATTTTAGATTATCGGTATATATATATACTTAATGCTTCTTTAGTGCATGCATATAAGAAGAAAAAGAGCTGACAAAAATAAAAAGGAAAAAATCTAATAATTCATGCATGCATTTAGTATTATGAACAAACCAGATAATATCATAGATGCCTGTGGCCGTGTAGGAGATGAGATGACGCATGATAATCATTCAATGATACTATATATTTTTGGTGAAAAAATGTTACCAATTATGAGACATAATTGGTTATCTTTCTGATTTTTAAAATTACGTTTGAAAACCATGGAACATCAGTGAGTGTGAGACATAATCTCGCATATGCTTTTTGTCTCATTTAGTTCTCGACAAATATGCATTTCTCTACATATAGATATAGGTTTTTGCATATGCATAGAACATTACCACTAAATGCCAGCCCTCCAATTTTATATTATATACATAGTTTCCTACAAATGCATTTTCTGTTGACCAGCAAGATTATATATTTTATATATATATATATATATCGTATTGGTATTTGCCCACGCAACAAAAGAGAACTCGTTGCATTTTTATATCGTATTGGTATTTTACTCCATCCGTTTCATAATACATGAAGTTTTGAATCATTGTACAAAAATTAAGAAATTTATTTTTTCCTAAACAATAGTTTTAAGAATATAATTTAAAAGTATTCAACCAATTACTGAAATGGAGTGTCCAATCTAATTCTGTAGTTTTCAATAAAGTTAAAAATAACATAAAAATATCAAAACATCATCTATTTTGAAACAACAAAATCCTTCTAAAACATCATCTATTATGACACGGAGGAAGTATTAAATAAGGATACTACATATGTACTGAACATTATCACTAAAGACCTTTGGATTCTACATTACAACAGCAGAGAACTGTTTCATTTAAGTTCCTTTGGTAACACATTTATTATAATGTGGCAAAAAGGTTTGTTAGGAAATCGTATTATAGTGCATCATGGAGATGGAAATTCCGTGTGGCCATTTGTATACACACACATTATATATACATGAATTAGTAAGCATACAAAACTTGCACAAATGTGGAGATGCGACTGAAACAGTATCTGCGTGAAACATGTTCATCAAACACATGTACCTTAAATGATGAAAACAGTAAATCCATCAATTGTACATATATATATATATATATATATATATATGGGGTCGATGGGTCATTAGCTCTGAAGTTGATTAGTCGGTCCAAATATACACCTGATCATCATAAAATTCATGTATATATTGCCAGTGTGTGTGACATTACTTACAGATTTATTCATGCATGCAAATGCAAGTGTCCCTCAAAGTAGTGCGATATAAATAATTATCAAGTGTTCTTTTGGCACTTTACTAAATGCAATAATGGAAAAATATTGGCAAGTCAACTCGCGATGGTATTTTTTTTGTAAATGAGATTTCACGAAAATGAAGTTCTGTTTTCTTTTTGGCTTTTGTTTTGTTGTCACTTTATAACCAGACAGTTCTATATAGTTCACTGGTCCGACCGATGTAGTGTCAGCTTGTTGCATGCTTTCCTTCTTTCATCTGTGTAATATCACCACTTTTTTTAACTTTTTCCTTTAAAAAAAAAATCATGATGAATACCAATCCATATAGTTTTTCTGTTATCAAACCAACTTGTATTAAAGTTAGAAGTGTTTAAGCTCCAAAAAGAGGAGAGTACAACAAAGCTACAAGGAACCAAATGTAATACGATATAGATAAAACCTAAGATAGAATGAACATATAAATCACAACAACTACATATTAGAAATTACATCATAACGGTTTCATAAATTTCTAGAAAGATTGCATCTCTTGTAAACCTCAGAGTCATAACCACTGCACTAGAGGCAGGGAAGAGCGTTAGCCGAGAAGAGAATCCTTGCAATACCAGCCACACATATTCATCCGATTCACTCAATACATGAGGGAATATTGGGTCCAAACAGGAACCAAGCGGGCAATCAATACCCGCCATAACCATATTCACCAAGCAACAAATCACCATGATTTTCTCTTTCAACTGCCACCAAGAAGAGAAACACACAGACGCTGCACCACAAACCAGGTTGAATACACTAATAGGACTGCATACTGCAGTAAGGAGTTGCATCAACGCAACATAAAAACCACTAAAAAACACCAGAGATATAACCAAAGGACACTGAATCCATCAATAGATTATCAACTAAAGCCAGAAAGCACAAATCCAGATGAGTCACCCACACATCTAGCATTGCATCCCATTCAAAAGAACAGGGGTAAACAGAGAGTAAAGAGCTAAGGGTGGACATGGACGTCTATAAGCAGATGGATAGAAGGAAGGCTGGAATAAAAGCTGGAAGAAGACCCATTCCCCTGTTGACAAAGATACGACCTGTATACCACAGGAGAAGAACGCCAGTAGACAAAGATAATGTCATCAATGAACACAAGAGACGCACCACCATCAATGAGCTTACTTGAAACCCTTGAAAAATTAAACATCAGATCTAGGATTTGAGTAGCTTGTAGAGAGGAGGTGGGGGAAGTAACGAGGATAAAGTACCTAAAAACGTGATGTGTGTAAGCTCGGATCTTAGCTTGAACACAAACATAAACACTAATAAAAAATAACTCTCTTTATTATGTGCTTAGAAAATAACTCAAAACTAAACATTTGAATCTCTGTTTCCACACCTCTCCCAAAGAGACGGTTTATATAGCAAACGGATAACTCATATCTCCAATTTCCTATAGTAATTAGATATTTCCTAATACTACTAGGAATGTTAATTTTCTTATTTCTTAAACCGACATGTTTAATGGAAACTTAGGCTCCAAGCTATTTGAAGTTTACCCAACATTCACCCCCTTAAGCTTCAAGTTAGTTTCAGAGAGATCTTGAACTCCGATCAGGCTTCTCATCCTCGTGAACTTGATTATTGCTAGGGCTTTTATTAGATTGTCCGCACAATGATCTTCACCAGCAACTAATCTTGCTTTGAATTTGTTCATTGTGCCATCTGCGTTTCTCTTGATCTTAAAACCCCACTTAAGACCAATCACTTTAACTCCTGCTGGTTTATCATCTAAGGTCCAAGTCTTGGTTTTGTTGATTGAATCAATCTCATCAACGCACGCCAATGTCCATTCAACAGATTCTTTTGCTTCTTCAGTTTCTACTTTTTCTTGTTCTTGTGCTAGCTCGTTTTGAGGTTGAACAGAATCAGGCGTATTTGAGCCTTCATTCTCGTCTTGAGACTTTCCAGTATGATATGGTCCAAGACTTTCATCAATAACATCTCCCCACGTCATCTGAAACATACCAGCTGGATCGCTTCCATTGTCTCCCTTCAAATTCCAACTAATATTCTTACTGAAAACTACATCTCTGCTCAATATGATTCTTCTAGTTGAGGGGCTGTACAATCTATATGCCTTGGATCCTGGCTCGATTCCAAGATGCACTAAAAATTGTGATTTATCATCTAGTTTCTTGAGGTTTTCAGCTTCAACCATCGAGTAAGCTCACTACAAGAAAATAGCTATATTGCAACATATATTTTGCAACATAAACTTTTTTTTTTTGAAATTTGGTAACAAAATTTACAATATTCTCGCAATGACGAATCCACAAGGATAAATTATTATAAATTCATTGCAAATCAATGATAAAGTTTCTCGCAGTAAAATTGTGTTACCAGTTTGCTACATTTTACTAGATATGATTTATTTTATTTTTAGCAAAATTTGGAAGAAAAAAATTCAATGGTAATGAGATGTGGCTTTTTGACAAATAATTTAGAGTAACATACGTTACTAAATATGTGATACCTTTATCACTTCATTTACCACATACAAAATATGTGATACCTTTATCAATTATCACTATGTTTACCACATATTTAAAGTGTCGCTAGAACATTTATTTTTGATTTAAGAATGAATATAAGTTGTATTTAGTTATTTACAATTGCATATGAATATGTTAACAAAAATTAAAGTGTTTTATTTCTTTAATATATTAAAAGTACTTATCCAACATAAACTCTCCCCCAACTTTTATGTAAATAAACTGAGTTAAAATAATAAAACATGTTCCTATTATTAAAATTCAATAATTCCAAAACCATAAAACCATATATTAACTGAACTGAAAATTTGAATGTTAAATTAGATGCCAAAACTATCTAAATATATTCTATCCAAAGTTTATTGTATATCTTGAATTTTAATGTTAATTTCAAATTATTATTTTATTAAGTTTTAATCAAAACACTAAATATATTTCATTCCAGAACTATCTCTATAATATTATTTGAGAAGTGAGTTTCTTATATGTCGCGCTCACATTAATTCTCACGATGGTTTATTACGGAGGTACCCTTATTGAATTTAAAATATAATATTAATTATCATCATTAAATTTATTTTCCTTTTATTTGGTAGTTTTGTAGACTTTAATTAATCTCCTTTTTTATTTTTCCAATAAAATATAAATTAAAGGAAAATTTATAATTTTTAAAGACGAAATTTTTAATAATATTTATATATAATTTAATTTCATAAAAAAGGAAAATTAACAAAAATTACCGTGATACTAATAAAAATAATAAAATAAAAACATATTATTCTATATTAATATTTTATTTAATTTATACATATAAATTATGAATACCTCAAAGCATATTTAAATAAAAATAGATTATTAATTAATTTTAAAAATTTATATGTTTTGTAAAATATATATGCATGAGATACATAATTTTATCTTTATATTATTTTCTGTAATATTTAATCAATGAAAACTTTAGTTTATTTTATATGTTTGATTCTCAAAAAAAAATATGTTATAAAAAATCAACTAAAATATAATTATATATTTAGGAGTACACCAACCTAAATGTCAAATAAAAATCAAAATATTAATAGATTTAGAGAAACAAAATATTATGGTTAAATTCAAAAAGGAAATGCAATCTAATACATTCATGGGATAACTAAACCGACTAGATGTTACATATACAAAATCATATGTCTAATTCAAAAGTATAATATTATTAATATAAATTAAATATTAATCAGCTATTATAATTTATATTTTTAAAAATTATTTATATCCGTACCACGAACGCAAAATTTGAGAACGGATAGTCTAGCACAAAGTGTCAGGAATCAACTATCTTACGTCGTTCACATGGATGCAGAGTTACTGGTGTGATTTACAGAGCCAGTATGAGTCTGTTTTTTTAAGTTTATGACAAAAAAGTACCATTTGGTGGTGTTGTTGAAAACTCAAAAATGTAGTACAAATATTATACTAAAATAATGTGATTTTTACGGTAAAACAGTGTCATGAATTGGAGATACCTAAAAAAAATGTTTGAGTTGTCAATATATAAGTTAGGCACCAAATGTCGCAGCACATCATTCAATTGCTAGAGTTTTTTTGTGTCATATAATTCAATTCGGCTACTATTAAGATCTCTGTTTTGTACAGCACAATTCAGATTATTGGCTTTCTTTTTAAAAAAAGTGCTATAATTGTGAGATATCAAACTAAGTTCCACATTGGAAAATTAGATAAGGAATGTCTAGACGAGGCAAAAGAGCCTAAAATAAATCCATGTTGTATGCTTCTAAAGTCTAAAATGAACAATATCGTACTAATCGGAGGATAAAAAGTTAGACATGGGATTCCACAGTTCCAACAAGATTAGAGCGTTGACGAAATATATAAGAAGATCGAAATATCCTTCAAAAATGAATGGTATCCTAAGAGTTAGAAATGAGAGATATGTGGCAGAGATCAAGTCAGAAGATCATGGAAATTCAGTTGTGTGATACGAAAAGATATGATCTGTAGTTTGAGGGGGAGAATGTGAAATATCAAACTAAGTCCTAAGTTGGAAATTAAATAAGAATTGCCTAATATATAAAAGATGTTCAACTCAAATTAATATGAGGTATTTTAGAAAGGAATCCAAAAATAAATTTATATGGATTTGCTTATAAAGCCCAAGATAGACAATATCGTACTAATCGAAAAATAAAGAGTTGGACATGGGATTTCACAATTCTAACAATAATGACGACATTACTGAAATTTTTTTCTCTTTCTGTAACTGCAACAATCACAGGAAAAGTACCAAACCGAGATTGTCTACAATTAATTTAAGAGTCTCGCAATTCTTATGGTAACCGTTATCACTTATTAATCACCTTTCAATTCTTAAACGTAGTTATGGTTGTTAATGTTTAAAATTTGAGAAACCGAAGCGAGATAATATATATATACACATAGACTTCCAAAAGAGATATATATTTCCATTACATAACACATCTTTCCCACATAATCAAAACACATGGACACTCTTATAATGGTATCGATCATGACCCTGGTTCTCTTTGTTAGCTCTGGATCTGCACGTGCCGCCACTCTTATAGTATCCAACCAGATGCAGAGACGTGCTAATGTTTCCGTTTTTGTGACGTGCCACGGCACAATTCCTAGGACGTCTACATCCATACCGTTGGGTCAAGTTTCGTTGGTAAAGATCCCACCCACTAGCGGACAAAATGCGACTGATGATATCTCACCCACTGCTGGAGAAAATGATAAACCGGCGAGATCTAGAGTGTCGCAGTGGGCGTCTTGCGTAGGAACGTTTGGTGGTGAAGCACAATTCTGGCCCTCTGAGAGGATATACCGTTTGTACAATTCAGACAAAGATTCTACGGTGAATATCGTCGTTGCAAAAGACGATGGATTTTACCGTTGGGACAATGTCAAGAATTTCTTGTACAAGTGTCCTATGATCATTTTCATCTAGTTG
The DNA here is from genome assembly GCA_016771965.1 of Brassica carinata. Taxonomy (NCBI): domain Eukaryota; kingdom Viridiplantae; phylum Streptophyta; class Magnoliopsida; order Brassicales; family Brassicaceae; genus Brassica; species Brassica carinata. The sequence goes on along the minus strand of CM028687.1, from coordinate 62,666,118 downwards.
TTCCAAATTTACGTTCCAATTTCAAAACACAAACATATCATTTATTGTTAAAATATCTCAACAGTCGGCTTGAACAACTTTTAAGAAAGTCGAGGCTAAGAAGACGCCTATTATTTTCTTAAACATTATAATCATTATTGACGGACCAGCGCATTAGGAGGAGTAGCCAGCTGTCCTTAGATCCAAGTCTTGAGCATTTGCAAGGAAGCTTTTGGCTGATCCATCGGGACCATGTGTCGAGCATCATGAACGAACCTGTCCCAAAATTAAAATTTGTGACAAATAAAGATACGAGTATAAGAAAGTATATCTTTAATCGCATGTTACATAAAAACTAGGTTATATATGTTCACCCGTTTTTTCGGTTTACCTTAAGAAAAGCGAGAGGACCGTGATTCTTCATTAATCCTGCTTCTTTACCATCTACGAGGAATGGCACTGTCTTGGCTGATCCAAATTCCTTCTGGCCTGACCAGTTCATCTGCTCAACCCACCTGGAGTTTCCTATATAAACAGAGAAAATGAACCAAGTAAACTGCAAAGCCCAAAACGTTCAAACTAACAAGAACAAAGACATTGTGGCAATTATATGATCAATCTTACCAAGCCAATTGCAAATAAAATCATATTCCCCGGCATAAATGAGAAGATTGATTCCATCTTCAACAAGAGCTGGTATGTTAACCTCAAGGTTAATCATCCAATCCTCTGTCATTGCCTCATGAACATTATCTCTGCACATTTATTTAGAAGAAGAAAATCGTAAAGGTCGCTGCTTAGGCCAGTCTCATCGTGACGGAGAAGGCTAGTGTCCGACATGTTACTGAAACCAGTCCCAACTGTTTGGTCGACGTAAATTACATTAGAGATCTGTTAAACAAAAAAAAGGTTAGCTGAATCACATTAGATAATAACGTTTCTTGACTCACAAGAAAGACATTTATTTAGAAGAAAAATAAACCATAACCTTGTCCCAACCATACGGGTTCCAAGAGAGGGAGAGATTCTCCGAGATAGCGAATGGACCGTTCTCAGTGAACAGAGCCAAACTGCCGCTGCAACCCAGTCCACCGGTTAGCCAGAGTACGACTGGATCGGTAACGTTGTTCTTTGACTCAAAGAAAGAAGTAGAACATTCTGTGGAAATTAGAATCAGAAACGTCATCAAATAAAATAGAAACGGTTTTCATGCGTTATGTAACAAATCCTGATTCAAAAGTTCACCTTGCTGGTTTTGAATGCTTGAGTGTGTAGTAACCAGGGTGATGTGCTAGCTCATCCACGGAAGGACCACTGTAGACATTTTCTTGTTTTGAAGACAAGACAAAAACAAAGAGAAGGAAAAGCAGAGAGAAATTTCTGACTTGCATGTTTTGTTTTTAAGTTTGTTATGTTCTTTGTAGGAAGAAATGAGTTTGTAATGTGACTAAGGAAATTGCAAACAATATATTTCACGTGCATTTTAGATTATCGCCATATATATACTTAATGCTTCTTTAGCGCATGCGTAGAAGAAGAAAAACAGCTGACAAAAAATAAAAAGGAAAAAATCTAATAATTCATGCATGCATTTATATTATGAACAAACCAGATAATATCATAGTTGCCTGTGGCCGTGTAGGAGATGACGCATGATAATCATTCAATGATACTATATATTTTTGGTGAAAAAAAATGTTCGAAACCAATTATGAGACGTAATTGGTTATCTTTCTGATTTTTAAAATTACGTTTGCAAACCATGGAACATCAGTGAGTGTGAGACATAATCTCGCATATGCTATCTTTTCATTTAGTTCTCGACAAATATGCATTTCTCTACATATAGATATAGGTTTTTACATATGCATAGAACATTACCACTAAATGCCAGCCCTCCAATTTTATATACATAACTTGCACAAATGTGGAGATGCGACTGAAACAGTATCTGCGTGAAACATGTTCATCAAACACATGTACGTTAAATGATGAAAACAGTAAATCCATCAATTGTACATATATATATATATATATGGGGTCGATGGGTCATTAGCTCTGAAGTTGATTAGTCGTTCCAAATATACACCTGATCATCATAAAATTCATGTATATATTGCCAGTGTGTGTGACATTACTTACAGATTTATTCATGCATGCAAATGCAAGTGTCCGTCAAAGTAGTGCGATATGAATAATTATCAAGTGTTCTTTTGGCACTTTACTAAATGCAATAATGGAAAAATATTGGCAAGTCATCTCGCGATGGTATTTTTTTGTAACCATATTCACCAAGCAACAAATCACCATGAGACATAATTGGTTATCTTTCTGATTTTTAAAATTACGTTTGAAAACCGTGGAACATCAGTGAGTGTGAGACATAATCTCGCATATGCTTTTTGTTTCACTTAGTTCTCGACAAATATGCATTTCTCTACATATAGATATAGGTTTTTGCATTATTAAAGATATGGACCAATGGCCCAATGAAGTTAAGCCCACGACTCTCACTCCTGCAACAATTAACTCTGCAGCTAAAGACAAAACAGAGTTGAACGGTAACAAGGGATGCAGAGTGCAGCTGGCAAAAGAGAAGCTTTGACCAATAGATTTGGACCTCTCAATCCCTATGCAATGATGATAAGATCACCAGCTGTCGATTGATAACTGCTTAGACATTGTGTATATATGAAGTAGCTCGGTTACATTGTAAAGACATCCAAAAACACATCAATAAAACAGTGTCGTATTTCTTGTCTTTCTCTCTGTTTTCCTGTTCTTCTCATGGTATCAGAGCCATTATTACCTTAACAGGTGCTTTAATGGCGGATTTCCCAGAGACCTATCCTCTTCCTTCAAATGTTCATGTTGCTAGTTGTGTCACCATTCGTCTTAACGACACCAACTATCTCTTGTGGAAAACTCAAGTTGAATCTTTGTTGAGTAGTCAGAAACTTTTAGGGTTTATCAATGGTCGATACCCTGCTCCTCCGTTAGTCGTTAACAGACAGGTTGGTGAAGTAGTGGAGCAAGCAGCAAATCCGGCTCATGAGGCTTGGTTTTGCACTGACCAGTTGGTTAAATCTTGGATCTTTGGTACGTTGTCTGAAGAAGCTCTCGGAAGCGTGTGTTCTCTCACCACCTCCTCTGAAGTGTGGCTTTCTCTTGCCAATACCTACAACCGAAGCTCTATCAGTCGGGAGTTTGAGCTAAAAAGGAAACTTCAACTTCTCACCAAACAAGGAAAGACCTTTGCTGTTTATGTTAGTGAGTACTCTTCTCTGTGTGACCAGCTGAGTTCCATCGGGAAACCAATCGACGATGCTATGAAAATCTGTGGTCTCTTGAATGGTCTTGGACGTGAGTATGACCCTATCTCCACTGTCATTCAAAGTTCCATGTCACGTCTCCCAACGCCTTCGTTTGCTGATGTTCTCTTTGAGATTCAAGGGTTTGATGCTCGTCTCCAGTCTTATGATAGCACTGCTGTGTCACCTCATCTTGCGTTCCAGACTCAAGCTGCTGGTGCTGTTCCTCAAGCCTATCAGACTGCTCCCAACTATCAATGAGGTCGTGGTTACTACAACAACCGTTCTAGTTCTAACCGAGGCAGAGGTAACTATTCATCTCGCGGGCGTGGGTTTCATCAACAAGCTGTCACCTCTGGCTCCAACCCAAACCGACCAACGTGTCAGATATGCGGACGAGTGGGACACACAGCTCTGAAGTGTTGGAATCGGTTTGACAACAACTATCAAGACACAACTGCTCCACAAGCTTTAGCTGCTCTTCAAGTTGCTGATGGTTCCGGACGTGAATGGTATCCGGATTCTGGCGCTACTACTCACATTACCTCTTCTCCAGCAGCGCTTCAGAACTCGTCACAGTACAATGGTCGTGATTCTGTGATGGTGGCTGATGGTAATTATCTCCCTATTACTCACGTTGGTTCCGCGAATCTCTCAGTTAACACAGGTAGTATACCCTTAAAAGATGTGTTGGTTTGCCCTACTGTTGAAAAATCTCTGCTTTCTGTCTCTAAGTTGTGTGAGGATTATCCTTGTGGTGTATTCTTTGATGCATCTAAGGTGTGCATTCTGGATCTGGAAAGCATGAAGGTGCTAACTCAGGGCCCCAAGCGTAATGGTTTGTACGTTCTGGAGAATCAAAATTATAAAGCTTTCTACTCTCATCGTCAACAAAATGCAGAAGATTTCATCTGGCATCATAGGCTCGGTCATGCAAGCTTCAAAGTTCTCCAGTATCTTCAAATAAACAAGGCTATATCTATGAATAAAGTTAGCTCAAAACTCATTTGTGAGCCTTGTCAAATGGGCAAGAGTTTGAATCTTCCATTTTCTGTTTCTGAGTCATTTTCTGTTGAGCCTCTTTCCAAGATACATTGTGATTTGTGGGGGCCTTCACCTGTTGAGTCTGTTCAAGGTTTCAAGTACTATGTGGTGTTTATTGATGATTATTCTCGCTACAGTTGGTTTTATCCTCTGAGATTGAAGTCTGATCTCTATGATGTGTTTGTGCAATTTCAAAGTATATCGAGAATCAGTTGGCTAAAAGATAAAAACATTTCAAAGTGATGGTGGAGGAGAGTTTGTCAGTCGAAGTTCAAGTCGCTTTTGATGAAGTCTGGTATTAAACATCAGATCTCTTGTCCGTATACACAAGCTCAGAATGGATTGGCAGAAAGAAAACATAGACATCTGGTTGAGTTGAGCCTGTCTATGCTTTTCAAAGTCAAGTGCCTTTGCGTCATTGGGTGGAAGGTTTCTTCACTGCTAATCATCTCACAAACATTCTGCCGTCTTCTGCTATAAATTTTCAAGCGCCATTTGAACTTCTTCATAAACAGAAGCCTACATACTCCTATCTTAGAGTGTTTGGAAGTGCTTGTTACCCTTGTCTAAGACCGTATGCTGCTCACAAACTAGAACCAAGATCATTGCAGTGTGTGTTCTTAGGATATAATGCAGACTACAAGGGTTATCGGTGTCTTTACCCTCCTACCGGACGCTGTATATCAGTCGCCATGTGGTGTTTGATGACCAACTTTTCCGTTTGCTGCTCAGTTTAAGCACCTTGTTCCGCCTATCCCACAGCCTTGCTCAAAGCCTGGCAAATGGCGTCCCCTACTCCAGATAAAACCTCTTAAGCCTCCCAATCTCGTCAATCTTCCGTCTCCTGTTAATCATCCTGTTCCTGTTGAAGTAGCAGGCGCACCTGCAAATCATGAATTCCACAACGATGTTGTCTCAGATATCTCCGGTGATGACTCAGTTTCTAGCCAAGATGAGGAACTTCCTGTTGTGCAACCTCCGCTGGCGAATGTTCATCCAATGGCTATGAGAGCTAAGGCTGGTATCACCAAGCCTAACCGAGATACATTCTGCTGGCAAGCTCAGACATCTTGACAGCACCAAAGACAATTGCAGCTGCGTTGAAAGATCCTCGTTGGACTGCTGCTATGGAAGTTGAAATGCAGTCCCAATATGAAAATCAAACGTTTCATCTGGTGCCTTATGATCCATCTATGAATGTTTTGGGAAGCAGTTGGATACATCGTGTAAAATTAAAAGCTGATGGAACTCTTGACAAGTGTAAATCACGTTTGGTGGTTCGAGGGAATGATCAGGAGGAGGGAATTGATTACTTGGAAACCTTCAGCCCTGTTGTGAGGACAGCTTCGATCCGAATTGTTCTGGGGTAGCTGTAGCAAAAGGTTGGACTCTCAAACAACTTGACGTCAAAAGTGCGTTTCTGTGTGGAGATCTTCATGAGGATATTTTTATGACGCAACCAGCAGGTTTTGTTGATCCGATGTTACCTACACATGTCTGCAAGCTTGACAAAGCCATTTACGGTCTTAAGCAAGCGCCTAGGGCGTGGTTCGACAAATTCAGTACATTTCTTCTTGAGTACGGATTTGATTGCAGCAAGGCTGATCCATCGTTGTTTGTTTATCATCATCACGGCATCACTTTGGTTCTTCTCCTCTATGTTGGCGATATCATATTGACAGGGAGTGATAATAATCGTCTTGCTCATCTGGTTGAAGCCTTAAGCTCTCACTTTAGCATGAAGGATCTCGGACCTCTTCATTATTTTCTGGGTGTTCAGGTTCAAGAAACAGAGCATGGGCTCTTCCTCAGTCAGACAAAGTATACTGAGGACATCTTGCGTCAAGCGGGCATGTTACACTGTAATCCCATGCCAACTCCTCTTCCGTTACAGCTTTTCTCCACTGATCCTGCAGACTCGGAACTCTTTCCAGAGCCTTCCTATTTTCGAAGTCTGGCGGCAAACTTCAGTATCTTACTCGACAAGACCTGATATCCAATTTGCTGTGAATTTTGTGTGTCAACACATGCACGCTCAACTCTTTCTGACTTCAAATTGCTGAAAAGGATTCTTCGTTACATTAATGGAACGTCAACTCTTGGAGTGCACATTACCCAGTCTGCAGATCTTCGTGTGTCTGCCTTCAGTGACAGCGATTGGGCGGGTTGCAAAGCCACTCGCCGCTCCACCACTGGATTCTGTACTTATATTGGTGATCGTTGGTTTCATGGAGTGCAAAGCGTCAGACCTCTGTCTCACGATCTTCGACGAGGCTGAGTATAGGCGATGGCGAAACCACTGCAGAGCTTACGTGGATTGCATCTCTGTTGAAAGATTTGCACATATCACAGATTGGACCTGCAGTTCTCTCGTGTGACAATCTATCGGCAGTACGTTTGACTATCAACCCTTCGTTCCATGCCCGAACTAAACACTTCGAGACTGACTGGCATTATACAAGGGAAAGAGTGGCTCTTGGGTTAGTCGAAACGAGACACGTTCCCGCAAGTCAGCAAACTGCAGCCATATTTACAAAGTCGTTACCTCGTCAAGCGTTCCTTGATTCTGAGACAAACTTAGAGTTGGGTTGCCACCCACCTTAAGTTTGAAGGGAGTATTAAAGATATGGACCAACGGCCCAATGAAGTTAAGCCCACGACTCTCACTCCTGCAACAATTAACTCTGCAGCTAAAGACAAAACAGAGTTGAACGGTAACAAGGGATGCAGAGTGCAGCTGGCAAAAAGAGAAGCTTTGACCAATAGATTTGGACCTCTCCAATCCCTATGCAATGATGATAAGATCACCAGCTGTCGATTGATAACTGCTTAGACATTGTGTATATATGAAGTAGCTCGGTTACATTGTAAAGACATCCAAAAACACATCAATAAAACAGTGTCGTATTTCTTGTCTTTCTCTCTGTTTTCCTGTTCTTCTCATGCATATGCATAGAACATTACCACTAAATGCCAGCCCTCCAATTTTATATTATATACATAGTTTCCTACAAATGCATTTTCTGTTGACCAGCAAGATTATATATTTTATATATATATATATATATATATCGTATTGGTATTTGCCCACGCAACAAAAGAGAACTCGTTGCATTTTATATCGTATTGGTATTTTACTCCATCCTTTTCATAATATATGAAGTTTTGACTCATTGCACAAAAATTAAGAAATTTATTTTTTCCTAAAAAATAGTTTTAAGAATATAATTTAAAAAGTATTCAACCAATTACAGAAATGACTGCAACATCTAATTGGTTACACAGTTTCTAGTAAAGTTAAAAATAACATAAAAATATTCAAACATCATCTATTTTAAAACAACAAAATCCTTCTAAAACATCATCTATTATGAAACGGAGGAAGTATTAAATAAGGATACTACATATGTACGAACATTATCACTAAAGACCTTTGGATTCTACATTACAACAGCAGAGAACTGTTTCATTTAAGTTCCTTTGGAAACACATTTATTATAATGTGGCAAAAGGTTTGTTAGGAAATCGTATTATAGTGCATCATGGAGATGGAAATTCCGTGTGGCCATTTGTATACACTATATGTCTACACACATTATATATACATGAATTAGTAAGCATACAAAACTTGCACAAATGTGGAGATGCGACTGAAACAGTATCTGCGTGAAACATGTTCATCAAACACATGTACCTTAAATGATGAAAACAGTAAATCCATCAACTGTACATATATATATATATATATATATATATATATGGGGTCGATGGGTCATTAGCTCTGAAGTTGATTAGTCGGTCCAAATATACACCTGATCATCATAAAATTCATGTATATATTGCCAGTGTGTGTGACATTACTTACAGATTTATTCATGCATGCAAATGCAAGTGTCCCTCAAAGTAGTGCGATATGAATAATTATCAAGTGTTCTTTTGGCACTTTACTAAATGCAATAATGGAAAAATATTGGCAAGTCAACTCGCGATGGTATTTTTTTGTAAATGAGATTTCACGAAAATGGAGTTCTGTTTTCTTTTTGGTTTTTATTTTGTTGTCACTTTATAACCAGACAGTTCTATATAGTTCACTGGTCCTACCGATGTAGTGCCAGCTTGTTGCATGCTTTCCTTCTTTCATCTGTGTAATATCACCGGAGTTTAACTCAGTATACCCTTGCCACAAAAAAATCATTCTCAATATCCTTCACTTATTCCAAGTACCCTTTTACTTTATATCTTCCAAATATATCCTTTCTTTAATCTTTTCTTTTATTTTTTTCTTTTACCTTTTTCATCTTTTTTTGTTTTCCTGCGTTAGTTCTTTTGGTGGGTCCATTTTCTATTTTTTTTTTAAATATATTTTTATATTATATTAATGTTTATTTTTGTTTGGAAAACAACAGACCCTAAAAGGCAGATCGTTTCTGTGGGTCCCAGCCATTTCTATTTTTTTTATTATTTAACTTTTCAAACTTTTTTATACAACATATCTATGAATTAAATTTTCTTTTATTTCAAAAAACTATTCTCAAAAATAAATGAAACTAATTATAAACTGATATTTTAGTTACTAATTAATTTAAATAATTTAATTTAATAAACTGTTTTATGGATTAAATTTTCATTTTTTCCGAAATTCATTTTTGAATATTGATTAATTTGAAAACCAATAAAGATTTAAAATATCATATTTCAATTCTTTTATCATTTTTATGTTTATAATTAAATTAACAATTTTATATAATCTAGTATGTAAAACAATTTATGTATTATTTTATGTCAATTTAAAAGGTTCATAATTTATTAAATTTTAGTATTTTCATTATATTATTGAATATATTCATTATATCAATTAAAATTAAAAATTTTAATATATAATGTTTAATCGTAGATTCATGTGTAAATTTTTTTTTGATATTACCAAACGACTATTAATAATAAGTATGATAATATCATAAACTGAAAACAAATATAAATTTAATGGTTTAGTTTATAATATATCCTTCTAAGATTGATTAGTATTATTACCGGTACCCATGGTACAATGTTAATAATATCATATAAATAGATGAATATGATGGGACTCACGTATGAATGGTTTGAATGTAGAAATAGTTCTGGGTAACTTATTTTGCACTTTGAACTAGTAGAGTAACTAATTTTATGAAATTTATTGTAAAATAGCTTTAAAATTTGTTGTATGTCCCTTTCTTATGAAATTTGTTGTAAAATAGCTTTAAAATTTTAATTATATTAAAGATAATGTAATAATAAAAGATTTGCTGATAGTTTCGGGAGATTAAAAACGAATTTTAAAACTATTTTCTGAATTTTAGATTTTATATATCCATTTTTTAAAAATATCTAAAATATCATTAAAATGAACTGTACATCTTGAGTAATGTCAATAATGTAAGATTCTTGAGAATTTCTAAGATTGAAAACGTATTTTAAAATTGTGTTTTAAGGGTTTTAAGTTTATTGTGTTCGTTTTTGTAGAAATTTTAACTCGATTATTGTGTTCCTTTCGGGTTTTAAGTTTATTATGTAACCGGATTACTAAGATTCTTGGATTTATTGTGTGTAATTGAGAATACTAAATTCTTGGGTTTATTATATGTAATTTGGACTAATAGAATTACTTGGTTTTATTATGTGTAATTTAAAACCACTATATATTAAAAGTAGTAATGCATATTGATCATATAGAACTCATATATTATCTATTAGTAGACTATGTATATAGTAAATAAGACTATTAAAACTATTTAAATGATTATTTTCTATAGTTTTAGAAATATTTGTCATTTTCCCAAAATGATTCCTTAACTTTCATGTTTGTTGTGTGAAGCATAATGCTATAGTAACAAGAATCTACAAAAATACTTATTTCGATAAACTGCTTACGTAATACTCTTCTCTAATGACATACACCGTATAAAATTTTTGGTTTTACTACAAAATATTTTATTTGGACATGGTTTTACTAATAAAACTTAAAATTTGCCAAAGTATTACTATGTGTAAGATAATATTACTACTATCTTGAAGATTACCAAGAATTATTAAGTGTAATTAGAATATTAAATTTATGTACATAACGGATGCACGCTTTTACATGAATACTTTTATATTTATTATTTTAACATGAACAAAACAAAACGAATCTATGAAACATAAAACATTTTAAAATCTAAAATAAAAATGTTTTAAAACTTTTAAATATCTGTAAATGATGAAAAATGTAATGTGATATATTACCTCAACTTAATATTTACTGACAAACAAAATTTGTTTATAGAAAAATCAAAAACTCTGATTCTTTTCCAAAAACCCTTAAAACTTACAATTTTTTAAAGATTTACTCGAATCTCAATTTTTTTTACTCAAATCTTTTTAAGCCTTTGTTTTATGCTTTTTATTTGCCCCATCGATCTTGATAACTTGTTATGTAAATGTTGTTTGTGTCACAGTCCGGATGCCATAGGAGATGACCCTCAAAGGAAGTCACGAGCTCTCCACGAATACATATCAAGTATATTACTTTGGTTTTCCAAACATCACCGAAAAATAAAATCAGTAATAATATTTCTCAATAGTATCATTTCATACAAAACATCATAGTGTACCTAATTGAGATAGAACATCAAGAAGCTCCCAACGCTTCTCTGGTCCAGGACAAGGATCCATCGAAGATAAAATATAATGCCCCAAGAAGCTCACATCCCTTCTTTATCATTCAAACAACACTCAAGAGCCGGACAAGACCTCATCAACTTCTCTGGTCCCGTACAAGGATCCACCTTTCTACAAGACGAGATTCTCAGCAGGTCTGTGGTCACAACATTTCCCAATGGCTTTAATCCCATCAAGCTACCTTCACAACCACTAAGATCAAGCTTCACAAGTCTCTTATACCATGTTGCTAATAAATGAAGAACACACACACACTCAATGCAGTGCAAGATCCAAAAGATTAAATAAAGATCTAAGGCTTGTTCTTACACAACTTAATTGGCTTATGACTATCAGACTTGCGGTGTGATGATCTAAAACAAAAAAATTTTGTTACCTACAAGTGAGGCGTACCAAGTGTCAACAACAAGGAGATATCATCGTTTCTGTATTCTTCCATGTAAACTCGAGCAAGCCATAATGTCCACTCAAAGACAATACGCAAAACTACCTTGTTTCATGGTCACAGCAATTCTTAACTGAAACTAGCAGCTAAGTCTGATCAAAGAACACAAAGCCAACAAATTGTATTCTATCGAGTTTGTCCAAATATACACATTATCGGACTTACCTTGGGCTAACTCATTGGCTTCACGGAGAGGCATCATCAATTCTTTTCAAATACCTGATCATCCATAAAAAACAGACTCATCATTTGAAAGCAGTACACAAACAAGTGATGAACTCATAAAGCAATTCATATCAATCAAGAACAGGACGAGGGCGTAGAGTGCTATGCCAGTAGGCTGGATCAACCAAACCAGCTGCATTTCAAAACCAATACAATGAAGACAAATACGAATGCCAACATATCGCTCTCTCTCTCTCTCTCTCTCTCTCTCTCTGATTCATTTACAGAAGCAACAACAAATCTCTCGGCTCTTCCTCCAAATCGAACCATACATTTTCCCATGTAGTTTACGATCTGGTTTCAACCCAAATCAACCCGAACCAATCCCTAGACAAACCAACACCAATCTGTCGCTAACCAATGAGAGGACGCTACCAAAATCCATACTGAAATCGGTGAGGTTCATCAGATTTTGTACCTGAAGCGAGGTGGCTGGACTGGTTCCAAGTCGGATATTAAGGTTTAATTTCGTTGGATCCTGAGGCTTCTTGTTTCAGAGAGAGAATTCAAAACCAGAAAGAAAATGAAAATGAAGAAGATGACATGACAGACGAGATGAATGAAGAGCAAAAGAATTTTTTTTTAATTAAATTATAGGGTAAGATCCATTTGTATCGGGTTTGGGTGGATAACCCGGTAGTACTGTGGTTGGGTTGGTAATTCTGAAGATTCATTAAGGGGTTTATTGTATTTAGATCTGTTTTTGATTTAAAAGAAAATCAAAAATAAAATATTTTTTATAAGAGGGACAAATTAGAATTTTTTAAGAGTCATTGGGGCATATGGAGTTAAAGTCCAATATCACCACTTTTTTTAACTTTTTCCTTTTAAAAAAATCATGATGAATACCAATCCATATAGTTTTTCTTTTATCAAACCAACTTGTATTAAACTTAGAAGTGTTTAAGCTCCAAGAAAAGGAGAGTACAACAAAGCTACAAGGAACCAAATGGAATACGATATAGATAAAACCTAATATAGAATGAACATATAAATCACAACAAGTACATATTAGAAATTACATCACAACGGTTTCATAAGTTTCTAGAAAGATTGCATCTCTTGTAAACCTCAGAGTCATAACCACTGCACTAGAGGCGTGGAAGAGCGCAATGAGAAGAGAATCCATGCAATACCAGCCACACATATTCATCCAATTCACTCAATACATGAGGGAATATTGGGTCCAAACAGGAACCAAGCGGGCAATCAATACCCGCCATAACCATATTTACCAAGCAACAAATCACCATGATTTTCTCTTTCAACTGCCACCAAGAAGAGAAACACACAGACGCTGCACCACAAACCAGGTTGTATACACTAATAGGACTGCATACTGCAGTAAGGAGTTGCATCAACGCAACATAAAAACCACTAAAAAGCACCAGAGATATAACCAAAGGACACTGAATCCATCAATACATTATCAACTAAAGCCAGAAAGCACAAATCCAGATGAGTCACCCACACATCTAGCATTGCATCCCATTCAAAAGAACAGGGTAAACAGAGAGTAAAGAGCTAAGGGTGGACATGGACGCCTATAAGCGGATGGATAGAAGGAAGGCTGGAATAAAAGCTGAAGAAGACCCATTCCCCTGTTGACAAAGATACGACCTGTATACCACAGGAGAAGAACGCCAGTAGACAAAGATAATGTCATCAATGAACACAAGAGACGCACCACCATCAATGAGCTTACTTGAAACCCTTGAAAAATTAAACATCAGATCTAGGATTTGAGTAGCTTGTAGAGAGGAGCTGGGGGAAGTAACGAGGATAAAGTACCTAAAAACGTGATGTGTGTAAGCTCGGATCTTAGCTTGAACACAAACAGAAACACTAATAAAGAATAACTCTCTTTATTATGTGCTTAGAAAATAACTCAAAACTAAACACTTGAATCTCTGTTTCCACACCTCTCTCCCAAAGAGACGTGTTTATATAGCAAACAGATAACTCATATCTCCAATTTCCTATAGTAATTAGATATCTCCTAATACTACTAGGAATGTTAATTTTCCTATTTCTTAAACCGACATGTTTAATGGAAACTTAGGCTCCAAGCTATTTGAAGTTTACCCAACATTCACCCCCTTAAGCTTCAAGTTAGTTTCAGAGAGATCTGGAACTCCGATCAGGCTTCTCATCCTCGTGAACTTGATTCTTGCTAGGGCTTTTATTAGAATGTCCGCACAATGATCTTCACCAGCAACTAATCTTGCTTTGAATTTGTTCATTGTGCCATCTGCGTTTCTCTTGATCTTAAAACCCCACTTAAGACCAATCACTTTAACTCCTGCTGGTTTATCATCTAAGGTCCAAGTCTTGGTTTTGTTGATTGAATCAATCTCATCAACGCACGCCAATGTCCATTCAACAGATTCTTTTGCTTCTTCAGTTTCTACTTTTTCTTGTTCTTGTGCTAGCTCGCTTTGAGGTTGAACGAATCAGGCGATTTGAGCCTTCATTCTCGTCTTGAGACTTTCCAGTATGATATGGTCCAAGACTTTCATCAATAACATCTCTCCACGCCATCTGAAACATACCAGCTGGATCGCCTCCATTGTCTCCCTTCAAATTCCAATTAATATTCTTACTGAAAACTACATCTCTGCTCACAATGATTCTTCTAGTTGAGGGGCTGTACAATCTATATGCCTTGGATCCTGGCTCGATTCTAAGATGCACTAAAGATTGTGATTTATCATCTAGTTTCTTGAGGTTTTCAGCTTCAATCATCGAGTAAGCTCACTACAAGAAAATAGCTATATTGCAACATATATTTTGCAACATAAACTTTTTTTTTTTGAAATTTGGTAACAAAATTTACAATATTCTCGCAATGACGAATCCACAAGGACAATTTATTATAAATTCATTGCAAATCAATGATAAAGTTTCTCGCAGTAAAATTGTGTTACCAGTTTGCTACATTTTACTAGATATGATTTATTTTATTTTTTGCAAAATTTGGAAGAAAAAAAATTCAATGGTAATGAGATGTGGCTTTTTGACAAATAATTTAGAGTAACATACGTTACTAAATATGTGATACCTTTATCACTTCATTTACCACATACAAAATATGTGATACCTTTATCAATTATCACTATGTTTACCACATATTTAAAGTCTCTAGAACATTTATTTTGATTTAAGAATGAATATAAGTTGTATTTAGTTATTTACAATTGCATATGAATATGTTAACAAAAATTAAAGTGTTTTATTTCTTTAATATATTAAAACTACTTATCCAACATACACTCTCCCCCAACTTTTATGTAAATAAACTGAGTTAAAATAATAAAACATGTTCCTATTATTAAAATTCAATAATTCCAAAACCATAAAACCATATATTAACTGAACTGAAAATTTGAATGTTAAATTAGATGCCAAAACTATCTAAATATATGTTATCCAAAGTTTATTGTATATCTTGAATTTTAATGTTAATTTCAAATTATTATTTTATTAAGTTTTAATCAAAACACTAAATATATTTCATTCCAGAACTATCTCTATAATATTATTTGAGAAGTCAGTTTCTTATATGTCGCGCTCACATTAATTCTCACGATGGTTTATTACGGAGGTACCCTTATTGAATTTAAAATATAATATTAATTATCATCATTAAATTTATTTTCCTTTTATTTGGTAGTTTTGTAGACTTTAATTAATCTCCTTTTTTATTTTTCCAATAAAATATATATTAAAAAGGAAAATTTATAATTTTTAAAGATGAAATTTTTAATAATATTTATATATAATTTAATTTCATTAAAAAGGAAAATTAACAAAAATTATCGTGATATTAATAAAAATAATAAAATAAAAACATATTATTCTATAGTAATATTTTATTTAATTTATACATATAAATTATGAATACCTCAAAGCATATTTAAATAAAAATAGATTATTAATTAATTTTAAAAAATTATATGTTTTGTAAAATATATATGCATGAGATACAGAATTTTATCTTTATATTATTTTCTGTAATATTTAATCAATGAAAACTTTAGTTTATTTTATATGTTTGATTCTAAAAAAAAATATGTTATAAAAAATCAACTAAAATATAATTATATATTTAGGAGTACACCAACCTAAATGTCAAATAAAAATCAAAATATTAATAGATTTAGAGAAACAAAATATTATGGTTAAATTCAAAAAGGAAATGCAATCTAATACATTCATGGGATAACTAAACCGACTAGATGTTACATATACAAAATCATATGTCTAATTCAAAACTATAATATTATTAATATAAATTAAATATTAATCAGCTATTATAATTTATATTTTTAAAAATTATTTATATCCGTACCACGAACGCAAAATTTGAGAACGGATAGTCTAGCACAAAGTGTCAGGAATCAACCATCTTACGTCGTTCACATGGATGCAGAGTTACTGGTGTGGTTTATAGAGCCAGTATGAGTCTGTTTTTTTAAGTTTATGACAAAAAAAGTACCACTTGGTGGTGTTGTTGAAAACTCAAAAAAAATGTAGTACAAATATTATACTAAAATAATGTGGTTTTAACGGTAAAACAGTGTCATGAATTGGAGATACCTAAAAAAAATGTTTGAGTTGTCAATATATAAGTTAGGCACCAAATGTCGCAGCACATCATTCAATTGTTAGAGTTTTTTTGTGTCATATAATTCAATTCGGCTACTATTAAGATCTCTGTTTTTGTACAGCACAACTCAGATTATTGGCTTTCTTTTTTTAAAAAAAGTGCTATAATTGTGAGATATCAAACTAAGTTCAACCTTGGAAAATTAGATAAGGAATGTCTAGTACGAGGCAAAAGAGCCCAAAAATAAATCCATGTTGTATGCTTCTAAAGTCTAAAATGAACAATATCGTGCTAATCGGAGGATAAAAAGTTAGACATGGGATTCCACAGTTCCAACAAGATTAGAGCGGTTGACGAAAAATATGTAAGAAGATCGAAATATCCTTCGAAAAATGAATGGTATCCTAAGAGTTAGAAATGAGAGATATGTGGCAGAGATCAAGTTAGAAGATCATGGAAGTTCAGTTGTGTGATACGAGAAGATATGATATGTAGTTTGAGGGGGAGAATGTGAAATATCAAACTAAGTCCTAAGTTAGAAATTAAATAAGAATTGCCTAATATATAAAAAGATGTTCAACTCTAATTAATATGAGGTATTTTAGAAAGGAATCCAAAAATAAATTTATATGGATTTGCTTCTAAAGCCCAAAATAGACAATATCGTACTAATCGAAAAATAAAGAGTTGGACATGGGATTTCACAATTCTAACAATAATGACGACATTACTGAAATTTTTTTCTCTTTCTGTAACTGCAACAATCACAGGAAAAGTACCAAACCTAGATTGTCTACAATTAATTTAAGAGTCTCGCAATTCTTATGGTAACCGTTATCACTTATTAATCACCTTTCAATTCTTAAACGTAGTGATGGTTGTTAATGTTTAAAATTTGAGAAACCGAAGCGAGATAATATATATAGACACATAGACTTCCAAAAGAGATATATATTTCCATTACATAACACATCTTTCCCACATAATCAAAACACATGGACACTCTTATAATGGTATCGATCATGACCCTGGTTCTCTTTGTTAGCTCTGGATCCGCACGTGCCGCCACTCTTATAGTATCCAACCAGATGCAGAGACGTGCTAATGTTTCCGTTTTTGTGACGTGCCACGGCACAATTCCTAGGACGTCTACATCCATACCGTTGGGTCAAGTTTCGTTGGTAAAGATCCCACCCACTAGCGGACAAAATGCGACTGATGATATCTCACCCACTGATGGAGAAAATGATAAACCGGCGAGATCTAGAGTGTCGCAGTGGGCGTCTTGCGTAGGAACGTTTGGTGGTGAAGCACAATTCTGGCCCTCTGAGAGGATATACCGTTTGTACAATTCAGACAAAGATTCTACGGTGAATATCGTCGTTGCAAAAGACGATGGATTTTACCGTTGGGACAATGTCAAGAATTTCTTGTACAAGTGTCCTATGATCATTTTCATCTAGTTGTTCCAAATTTACGTTCCAATTTCAAAACACAAACATATCATTTATTGTTAAAATATCTCAACAGTCGGCTTGAACAACTTTTAAGAAAGTCGAGGCTAAGAAGGCGCCTATTATTTTCTTAAACATTATAATCATTATTGACGGACCAGCGCATTAGGAGGAGTAGCCAGCTGTCCATGGATCCAAGTCTTGAGCATTTGCCAGGAAGCTTTTGGCTGATCCATCGGGACCATGTGTCGAGCATCATGAACGAACCTGTCCCAAAATTAAAATTTATGACAAATAAAGATACGAGTATAAGAAAGTATATCTTTAATCGCATGTTACATAAAAACTAGGTTATATATGTTCACCCGTTTTTTCGGTTTACCTTAAGAAAAGCGAGAGGACCGTGATTCTTCATTAACCCTGCTTCTTTACCATCTACGAGGAATGGCACTGTCTTGGCTGATCCAAATTCCTTCTGGCCTGACCAGTTCATCTGCTCAACCCACCTGGAGTTTCCTATATAAACAGAGAAAATGAACCAAGTAAACTGCAAAGCCCAAAACGTTCAAACTAACAAGAACAAAGACATTGTGGCAATTATATGATCAATCTTACCAAGCCAATTGCAAATAAAATCATATTCCCCGGCATAAATGAGAAGATTGATTCCATCTTCAACAAGAGCTGGTATGTTAACCTCAAGGTTAATCATCCAATCCTCTGTCATTGCCTCATGAACATTATCTCTGCACATTTATTTAGAAGAAGAAAATCGTAAAGGTCGCTGCTTAGGCCAGTCTCATCGTGACGGAGAAGGCTAGTGTCCGACATGTTACTGAAACCAGTCCCAACTGTTTGGTCGACGTAAATTACATTAGAGATCTGTTAAACAAAAAAAAGGTTAGCTGAATCACATTAGATAATAACGTTTCTTGACTCACAAGAAAGACATTTATTTAGAAGAAAAATAAACCATAACCTTGTCCCAACCATACGGGTTCCAAGAGAGGAGAGATTCTCCGAGATAGCGAATGGACCGTTCTCAGTGAACAGAGCCAAACTGCCGCTGCAACCCAGTCCACCGGTTAGCCAGAGTACGACTGGATCGGTAACGTTGTTCTTTGACTCAAAGAAAGAAGTAGAACATTCTGTGGAAATTAGAATCAGAAACGTCATCAAATAAAATAGAAACGGTTTTCATGCGTTATGTAACAAATCCTGATTCAAAAGTTCACCTTGCTGGTTTTGAATGCTTGAGTGTGTAGTAACCAGGGTGATGTGCTAGCTCATCCACGGAAGGACCACTGTAGACATTTTCTTGTTTTGAAGACAAGACAAAAACAAAGAGAAGGAAAAGCAGAGAGAAATTTCTGACTTGCATGTTTTGTTTTTAAGTTTGTTATGTTCTTTGTAGGAAGAAATGAGTTTGTAATGTAACTAAGGAAATTGCAAACAATATATTTCACGTGCATTTTAGATTATCGCCATATATATACTTAATGCTTCTTTAGCGCATGCGTAGAAGAAGAAAAAGAGCTGACAAAAAATAAAAAGGAAAAAATCTAATAATTCATGCATGCATTTATATTATGAACAAACCAGATAATATCATAGTTGCCTGTGGCAGTGTAGGAGATGACGCATGATAATCATTCAATGATACTATATATTTTTGGTGAAAAAATGTTACCAATTATGAGACATAATTGGTTATCTTTCTGATTTTTAAAATTACGTTTGAAAACCATGGAACATCAGTGAGTGTGAGACATAATCTCGCATATGCTATTTTTTTCATTTAGTTCTCGACAAATATGCATTAAATTATCATCATTAATTATCATCATTAGATTTATTTTCCTTTTATTTGGTAGTTTTGTAGACTTTAATTAATTTCCTTTTTATTTTTCCAATAAAATATATATTAAAAAGGAAAATTTATAATTTTTAAAGACGAAATTTTTAATAATATTTATATATAATTTAATTTCATTAAAAAGGAAAATTAACAAAAATTATCATGATATTAATAAAAATAATAAAATAAAAACATATTATTCTATAGTAATATTTTATTAAATTTATACATATAAATTATGAATACCTCAAAGCATATTTAAATAAAAATAGATTATTAATTAATTTTAAAAATTTATATGTTTTGTAAAATATATATGCATGAGATACGGAATTTTATCTTTATATTATTTTCTGTAATATTTAATCAATGAAAACTTTAGTTTATTTTATATGTTTGATTCTCAAAAAAAAATATGTTATAAAGAATCAACTAAAATATAATTATAAAATAAAAATCAAAATATTAATAGATTTAGAGAAACAAAATATTATGGTTAAATTCAAAAAGGAAATGCAATCTAATATATTCAAGGGATAACTAAACCGACTAGATGTTACATATACAAAATCATATGTCTAATTAAAAACTATAATATTATTAATATAAATTAAAATTTAATCATCTATTATAATTTATATTTTTAAAAATTATTTATATCCGTGCACGAGCACGAGAAAACCACCTAGTCTAAAAGTAATATGGTATATATCTCGCCTCTTTCCCATGTTTATGATTTGAACTTCATAAAAATTAAGATAACTCCAGCATATACGTGAATCTAGGGATATTATTCCTATAAGATTTCCTCTGTTTGTTCTTTATAAATATGCATTGCTTAATCCTTGTTTTACTTAGGCGAATTAAGTTT
Organism: Brassica carinata; assembly: GCA_016771965.1. Classification (NCBI taxonomy): domain Eukaryota; kingdom Viridiplantae; phylum Streptophyta; class Magnoliopsida; order Brassicales; family Brassicaceae; genus Brassica; species Brassica carinata. Next base: position 62,645,623 of record CM028687.1, on the reverse strand, counting down.
CCACCTGTGTTTCCTCTTCAGCCAAAAAGAAGCTAATGAAACTAGGTTCATACGCAACATACACTTGCGCAAGTGTATGTTGCGTAGTTACTTTGTAGTTACTTTTGATTACAAAAAAAAAAAAGAAAAAAATTAATTAACGAAGGTAACAAACAAACCCCGAAAGCTTTAAGTATTTACTAGACCTTGACCCGCCCGACCGGGCGGATATTTATTTTATTTTTTATTTTTTTTGCTTATACCAATGATGCATTTGTAATAGTTAATTTTATTACATTGAGTTTTTTTTTTGCATTTTTATTAACAATCAAATGTGTCACGAATATTTAGTATTATATAAAGAATACGGAAAATAAATAAAAAGATAGATAATGATACATTATATATGAAATATATTATTCAATTTCGATAATTTCAAATATGTCGAAATAAATAATATGAAATATATTATTCAATTTCGATAATTTCAAATATGTCGAAATAAATAACTATGAGTTAGTAAGATACATGAAATAGATAAATAAAATATAGATTTTGTAACATCAATTCATTTATTCAGATTTTATGGATATATAATATATTAAAATGTTGATTTAAGATTTGTAAAGAATTAATAAAAGTGAATTATATAACAAATAATTATTTTAGGAAATTATTAAATCGTCATATTAATGCTAAAATTATTTTAGGAAATATTAGGAAACTATTTTAGTAATAAAGATAAAATTGAAATTGATTTAATTAGAGAAGGGAAGTTAAATTTTATTTTAAGACAACACATTAATGGAACTGAAAAAGACAAGCATTAAAATAGGAAATTTAATTAATAGTCTTAGTGGCATGCCATTGTAAATAAGTTGAAAAACTAAGAGGTATTTTTAAAGTGTACTTCTGAATTAATAAAATAGATACTTTGTAGTTACTTTTGATCCTATTTAAGATTGGTGATTTGATTTACAATTCGTATTTGTTTCACCTTTGGTTTTAATTTTACATTCTACTAGTATTATTTTTCTTTCAGGTGAATCCTAACCGGTGTGCTAGAGGATGGATCAAACCAGAATTAACCAATCAATACAGAATCCCAATCAAAAATATGTTTCATGTGTTCATTCTCAATCAAAAGAAGAAAATAGAACGATGTGGAGTATATATTGTTCATTTTTTTTTTGAAACTTCGTTTTGTTCAATATTGTAAAATTTTATTTAATAAAATTAGTTACTTATTTAATTCTTATTTTATTTAAATAGTTCTAAATTTGAAAAGAAACATTATATGTGAAATAGCAATTATAAAAATACAAAACAAACTAAGCGAATTTTCGTTAGAATTATAATATTGTTATATTAACAAAACAAAATATTAATTACAGAGATCACTATAGTATTTGCAATGCTGTTGTAAAATTACAACAAGATTGCAACACAAATATTATTGCACTAGTACGACAGATTTATCAACAAATTGATCCATTGCAAATTTTGCAATATCTTTGTAACAAACATGAATTTGCAACATTCAATCAGCAACATCGTATTATTCATCACGAAATTATTGCAATTCAATATTTGCAACAATATATTAACGTAGTTTTTCTTTCTTGCAATATCACTACTTTCTTGTAGTGAAGGTAGATAACTGAATACCTTCATTCGCATACTCAGACATCAGAGTTTGAAGTCTCGCTCTCTAACTCAGTCTGCCCCAAATTGCGAGAAATAAATCTGAATCTGGTTTTGGGATCGATGATGATCACAAATCATGACTCATAAGCGTCCTTATAAGCTAGTTTTTATTCGATTTGAATCCTATGAGTTGGGTGCCTGCCATACAGGCTTGTTCCTCATCTCGACATTGTTTAGCTAGACAATCAGCAACGTTGGTCCTTTCTCAAGAGAATGAGATTTTATCGGAAAAACTAGACATTTGGAAGATATTCATTATACAATTTCCTCATCTTTTTGTACTCATTTCCTGCAAAATACGAGAAACATGAAAACTCTTTCTTTTCCTTTCTTTCAATGCTCTCATGTTACTTGCAGAATACGGGAATACCCATGAAACTGATAAGCAAGCTTTACTCAAATTCAAGTCTCAAGTTTCCGAGGAGAAAAGAGTTTTGCTGTCTTCATGGAACAACTTGTTCCCTCTCTGCCGCTGGACGGGGGTTACATGTGGCCGCAAACACAAGAGAGTTACTAGTTTGGACCTTGGAGGATTCCAATTGGGTGGAGTGATATCGCCATTTATTGGTAATCTTTCGTTTATCTAAGAAACAATCTAGAAGGAGAAATTCCTGATGCTATAGCTAGATTGACTCAAATAGAGTTAATCTTGCTAACAACAAACAATGTTTCCAGGGGTTTTCCTCCTGCAATTTACAATTTGTCCTCCCTTCGGTATTTGAGCTTGTTTGGTAATTATTTATCCGGGAACCTGAGGCCAGATTTAGGTAACTTGCTACCAAACCTTGAACGATGGGCTATGGGAAATAATTCTCTTACAGGAGCCATTCCATCAACACTTGGAAATATTAATTTTTGTTATCATTTAGTTTTTATTAAATTTTTGCTAATGTTTTCCTAATATTTTACATATTTTTTGCTAAATATTTATTTCTCATTCTTAATAGTACTACAAACTATACAATAAATGAACCAAAAAAATCCATTTTATAATTCTTTTCAACCATAATATTATCTTATTTACTATATTATTCGACTTAAATGCAAAAAATTTTAAAATCAAAATTCTCACATGTTTCGTTAAATATAATCCATCAAATCTTCAAAGTCTAATTATTTATAATGAATATATAAACATTATAGGATATTAATAATTATTATAGATACGATTATGTTTTTATATGAATATGAAACTATTAAATCGATTTCTATTCATTATTTTATGTAGTATATAAATATAAAAAAAACACATGATCAAACATTATTACACTTTCTACAATTTTGAAAATTATATACTGTTAATTATTATTTGTAATATCATTTTGGTTATTTGGCAAGTGATAATAGTTAGTTTTAGACTTACCTTTTATTTTAGATCAGATTAAAATAATTAACCTTTTTAAAAAGTTTCGTTCGTTATATTATGTATTTTATAAATATAAAAAGAATTGATCAACGTCATCAATCTTTATATAATTTCAACAATTAGTTACCATCAATCATTATTTGTAATATATTTTAGATTATTTGGCAAATGATATTAATTGGTTCTAAATGTATTTTTTATTTTAAATCTAAACTAAAATTAAAAATTATCGACCAAGCAAAATATAAAAAATCCCTAATCGATTTCATCTTCCTCAATCGAAAACCTAACCTCCAATTTGATTTGATCTTCCTAAAATCTATTTTAGAGGCAATCTCCGATAAAGACAAGAAGTGGTGGTTTCTTCGGGTGCAGATAATGATTCTCATCAGTTTGACAAGGTTGATTGTCACTCTCTATTATTTTTCAGATTTCAGGTGACAAAAGATCTCAGTCTCGATTTCATGCCGAGCTTTACGGTTTCTAATTTTGGTTATGAAAGCTCTGTTTCAATTTAACAGGTTTTTAATCTTGGTTATGAAAGCTCTGTCTCGATTTAATAGTTGATTATTCAAGTTTTTTAAATAGTCGAGTCAACAAAATCCGAGAGTTAAAATAACCAATATTTAGAAGTTGAAGATTTTTTTGGACTCAAACATGAATTAAAGTTTTTTTTTTTTTTTAATTTGAAAGTTCAGGGTTTTAGTGATCGTTTTATATAAGTTTAGCTATATAACTTTTGAATTAGGCTCTTAAGGTTTACCACACCACTAAACAAAAGCAAATATGCGTGGACCCATAATATTTGGTTTGGTACGGTTGGTGAAATCTACTGTATAGACTTTATGTCAACCCGTTTAGTCTCAAATACAGAAAACCCAAAAACCAACTATATCTAAGAGGGATTGAACAAATGGAACTTTTTCAAATATTACAATCTGTAAGCAATTTAGAAACAAAATTTATGAAAAGGAAAACTAACTTATATATCTTTTTCCTAAATTAAGATCCTGTAATTCACTTTTCTTCAAAAACGAAAAAGGAACCTTAACTTTCTTGTGATGTTCTTAACTTTTTAATGAAAACAAAAAAGTATATGCTGAATATATGTTATTGGGTTAAAAAGTGTGTGGAATTGTTAAGTTTACACTTTCTTGATTATATGATATCGGTAAAAAAAAGACTATAGAACAATATCAGAGGTCATTTATAACCCCTTTCATCATCACCGTAAAGCCCATATAAACCGAACCATAATACTATAAATAGCATGAAAAGTCTAACCTATCTCTCCTTTCTTCCGAGTCTGTCTCCACCTACGTCCTTCTTCCCACTACTTCCTCGCTAAACCGAGTCACCATGAGCAAGGTAACTGAGTTAAACCGCAGCTACCTTCACAGCATTATCGAATCTTCTCTCTCGTTTTTATCGGGGTTTTTTTTTTTACTCTGAAGCATATTTAATCGGAGTTGAATTGCTCCACTCTGTTTTGTCTCTGAACAGAAGAACAACAACAAAGATGGTGAGAAGAAAACGGCGTCAGTGACAGTCGTTTTGAAGGTCAATATGCATTGCGAGGGTTGCGCTTCAAAAGTCGTTAAAGCCGTTCGTGCTATCCAAGGTTTGATTTCGCGTGAAAAAAATCGAACGTTACAGTCCTTTATCTCCTGAATCTATACTGGTCCTTTAAAAACCCCTACTTCAATGGAAAAAATAACAATAACGTGTATATCTTTCAGGCGTTAAGACGGCGAAAGCAGACTCAGAGACTGGAAAAGTAACGGTGACCGGAGATGTAGATCCTGCTAAACTCCGGGAGCAACTTGTAGTGAAAACAAAGAAGAAAGTCGAGTTGGTTTCTCCTAAGCCCAATAAGGAGAAAGAGAAAGACAACAACAAGGAAAGTAAGGAGAAGAACACAAGCAAAGAAGACATGAAGACAGAGGAGAAGAAACCCAATGAGGTAAAGCTTTGAACTCTACGTAACTGTTCGTGTTATTACAGTACCTAAGAATCTTATTCTAAGTGTGTGTTAGGCTCCGGTAACAACGGCGGTATTGAAGCTGGACTTCCACGGTCAAGGTTGTATTGATAAGATTCAAAAGACTGTCACTAAAACCAAAGGTTTGAAGAGAGAGAGAGAAAAAAAAAACAAGAGTCTAGTCGCGTTTTCAAGACGCTGTTTTTGGTTCAAAACGCTCACAATGTATTTTTGCAACCGCAGGTGTGAGTGGGCTATCAATAGATAAGGAGAAGCAGTTGGTGACGGTCCAAGGGACAATGGATGTGAAAAAGCTCGCCAATAGTTTAGCTGAGAAGCTGAAACGTAACGTGGAGATTGTGCTGCAGAAGGAGTCTGGTGGTAACAGAGGAGGCAAGGGGGTGAATAAGATGGAGTACGTGGCGGCTCAGCCTGCACACGAGTCTGCGTATGATTCGAATGAGGATGGAGATTCGATTCCATACTACGCACTTAAGATTTTCAGCGATGAAAATCCGGATGCTTGCGTCGTTATGTGAAGCGGCTGGAGAACATTGACGGGTGGTAGAATATAACTAATTCTAGTTCAATTGTTTTATAACAAAGGATTGTTTTCATTTAAGATAAAACATAAAATGACAGCAAGCATATTTAGCTAATTAACTTGTATATTGAGTCAATTAGCTCAAATGCTAAATAAATATTTAAAAGTTTAAATGATGACAAAATATAATAGACAATTATAAATTAACATAATTGTAGTGGTAACAAGAAGTTTATTGGTAAAAAATTTTATAGATTTGCTCTTTGTTAATATTAAAATTCAAAGTATTTTTGTTTCATAAAAGTGTTATTTTGACATTTTTACAAAAATACAAATAATTATATTTATTATTTTTTAAAAATAAATAAAATATTTATAAATTTAAAATGTTTTGTAACTTGATATTAATGTTGAAATAAATATAACTTTTTACTGTAAGACATTTTGTGTATAAAAAATATAAATGACATTTTTTGAAACAAAAAAAAGGTTTTGTAGTTATTTTATTTTGTGATTCTTCAAATAATAAATCCAAGGTCCCCTCCTATAGGAAGTTCAACTGAGATAATGAAATCACAACTAGTTCGTCCAGTTCACCGAACAAAGCTACCAACGGTTGTGTTACATAAACATTCTATGTTTAATAGTAGTACTTTAAAAAGTAAATGATATAAACAATTATTTAGAAGAAAATAAGTTTCAAATAGTCTGAAATTCTATTTTGTTAATACTCTGCATTGATCACTAAATCAAAATCTTAATTAGACAAATACATGTATTTTGCTATAAACATCCTAGCTTTGTTAATGGCTATCTTAAGGTATTTCTCTAATTTTTATTTACAATTAAATTAAAATTCAAAATTAAATGTTATAAGAAAATAGTAAAATCTAAAAAAGTTACAAAATTTTATTTTAAAATATAATTTAAATTTAAAATTTGGGCTTCTACTTTTCACTTCTGGATCTTTACCAACAAAAAATTGATCCTTTAATCAAAAAGCCCAAATAAAAGCCCATGTAGAAAAAACGCACCTTCTGGTGTTAGATTCGGAGTTGGTTTTAGATTCCGATACGCAAACTGAGAAAGTCTACAAGTAAACAGTCTTGCCGTACACGTGGCACTCACCTCGTATAAAAACCGACTCTTCCGCCTCCATCAAACAGAAACCAAATTCATTAACCCTAATTGACGCCTGCATCTGCAAAGCTCTGAAACTCTTTAGATCTTCAGATCTCTCCAGCTCCCCAATCTCCACCAGGTAAAAATTCACGGTCTCTTCTTCTCTTACGATTAATAATCCTTCCGATCTGTATCCCCTTGAATTGGTTTGATTTAGATTTGGATTTCGATTGCAGGGAGATTCGAAGATGGTGTCTGACGCTAGCAAGAAGAAGGCAGCTCAGAAGAAAGCCGCCGCCGCCGCCAAAAGAGGCGGTAAAGCTGCTGCCGCAGCCGCTTCTAAATCCGCGGCTACATCTTCAAACGGAGTTGATAGCTTGTCGAGTGGCGTCGATGCTCTTCAGATATCGGACCGGACCTGTACTGGAATCCTCTGCTCTCATCCTCAATCGAGAGATATTCGAGTAAGTCCCTTTTGTTATTTGATTCGATTCAAAAACGGTTTAATTGTTTTCCTTAATAATCAGTTATGATTGATTCGATTTAAAAATGGTTTAATGGTTTTCCTTAGAACAATCGGTTTAGTTAAAGAGACTCTTTCCTCCTTAGATTGACTCTTTGTTTGAACTGTGCAGATAGAATCTTTGTCTGTAACGTTTCATGGTCACGACCTCGTTGTTGATTCAATGTTGGAGCTTAACTATGGAAGACGTTATGGTCTTCTCGGGTTGAACGGTTGTGGAAAGTCTACTCTTTTAACTGCCATTGGACTCAGAGAGCTCCCCATTCCTGATCACATGGATATCTATCATCTCTCCCACGAGATTGAAGCCACTGACATGTCTTCTCTCGAGGCTGTCATGAGCTGTGATGAGGAGAGGTTGAAGTTGGAGAAGGAGATTGAGACTCTCGTTGAGCAGGTTGGTTTGTTTGTGTTACAATTGCAATAACAGTCTCGATGTTTGATTGATTCGATGCTAATTATTTGTTTTCTTCTCATCAGGATGATGGAGGTGGAGAGCGTCTTGACACCATCTATGAGCGTTTAGAAGCCATGGATGCTGCAACTGCTGAGAAGCGTGCTGCTGAGATTCTGTTTGGTCTTGGTTTCGATAAGGAGATGCAAGCTAAGAAGACCAAAGATTTTTCTGGTGGCTGGAGGATGAGAATTGCCTTGGCCAGAGCACTCTTCATTATGCCAACCATCCTTTTGCTTGATGAGCCCACAAATCATTTAGGTGTGTCTTCTTACTTGCTTTCAGTTTTGTGTTTCATACGTAAGACTTATTTCTTATTTCTCTTTTTTTTGCAACAGATTTGGAAGCTTGTGTCTGGTTAGAGGAAAGCCTGAAGAACTTTGAACGTATCCTTGTTGTCGTATCCCACTCACAGGATTTTTTGAATGGAGTGTGTACCAACATTATCCACATGCAAAGCAAGCAGCTCAAATACTACACTGGTAACTTCGATCAGTACTGCCAGACACGTTCTGAGCTTGAAGAGAATCAGATGAAACAATACAGATGGGAGCAGGAGCAGATCTCCCACATGAAGGAGTACATTGCTCGTTTCGGTCACGGTTCTGCCAAACTCGCTCGTCAAGCACAGAGTAAGGAGAAGACTCTAGCAAAGATGGAGAGAGGTGGGCTCACTGAGAAGGTGGCAAGAGACAGTGTTCTCGTTTTCCGTTTTGCTGATGTCGGGAAGCTTCCACCACCTGTGCTTCAGTTTGTGGAAGTTTCTTTTGGCTACACACCGGACTACCTCATTTACAAGAACATCGACTTTGGTGTTGACTTGGACTCGAGGGTGGCCCTTGTTGGACCTAATGGAGCTGGCAAGAGTACTCTCTTGAAGCTCATGACTGGTGAACTTCACCCAACTGAAGGAATGGTGAGGCGTCACAACCACTTGAAGATTGCTCAGTACCATCAGCATCTGGCTGAGAAGCTAGACCTGGAAGTGCCCGCCCTGATCTACATGATGAACGAGTTCCCTGGTAACGAAGAGGAGAAGATGAGAGCTGCCATTGGTAGGTTCGGTCTAACCGGTAAGGCTCAAGTAATGCCTATGAAGAATCTATCTGATGGACAGAGGAGCCGTGTGATATTCGCGTGGTTGGCTTATAAGCAGCCTAACATGCTTCTACTGGATGAGCCCACTAACCATTTGGATATTGAGACTATAGACTCTCTAGCCGAGGCGTTGAACGAGTGGGATGGTGGTTTGGTTCTGGTGAGTCACGACTTCAGGTTGATTAACCAAGTGGCTCATGAGATATGGGTGTGTGAGAAGCAGTGCATCACTAAATGGAACGGTGACATTATGGACTTTAAGAAGCATCTTAAGGCTAAAGCAGGACTTGAAGATTGAACATCAGAGTCAAGTCTGAAGACTCTATTGTGGTCGTGCCTAGAGAGTGAGAGGGGTTTTGTTTGGGAATGGTCTGAAGCCAAGAGAGAAGGAGACTCCATACTCGTAGGCTCTGCACGTCTTAATCATTAGAGTTCAGTGGTTCTTCTATATTAGTATTGTTATCATCATCAATGTGGACTTTTATTTTTTTTGTTTGACGTTTTTTTGACGGCGAAACAGAGATGGAAAAAGACAAAAAGTAATATTTTTGTTACTGTACGATTTTTTAAAATTATTAGTAAAAGTCTGAGATGTTGACGATTATGGTATTGTTTAATATTATCAAAGTGGAAAAAACAGAGGCAAGGCAGCTACGTAAGATATTATCATCAATTCCATGAACACAAAGCCATTCCACAAGCTATGCAATAAGCTCCTAAACAAAAATTGTTCTTGTGGAACCTCGGTCGTAATGCTCTTCCGCTAGGGACGAATCTTCAAACTCGGGGAGTGAACACTCCTGGTACTTGCCCGCACTGTACCGAACCAGAACTTCCCTGCATTTATTTTTTAAATTCCCTTTTGCAAAACAGGTTTGGGATTTGGCTCCGCTCCGCTCTGCACCGGACTTCTCGGCAGTCACCTCATTCCATGATTGTTTTACAATCATGTCGACTCTGATATGTTTACCTCCCACGGGTATCTCAAGCTCCCTTTCAGCATGGATCTTATGGGGTATATGGCTCACAAGGAACGCTCTACTCTTCGAGAACAGAACCACATCAGCAAAAACGATGGTGATAAGATCCACTCAGGCAGCACGAGAATGGATCCAAGCCCAGGCCTCAATAGCAGGGAAAGTATCACCTCCCTCTTTCGAACAAGAGCAACCCTCACCACCCTCGTCTATCTTTCTCTGCAACACGGATGGAGCGTGGACCACCTCAAGACATGCAGGTTTGGGATGGCACTTCGACAGTACTTCTCACGGTCGCTTTTTGGAGGGTTCCCGAGAAATTGAGCATGTCTCCTCTCCCCTCATGGCGGAAGCGCTAGCCATGAGGGAGGCAATGCAGGTAGCCCAACGCAACTCTTTCATCTACGTCTGGTTTAGGACCGACTCTCAGGAGCTCTTTAGAGCTTTCTTCTCTGTTTCGTTTGTTGGCCTCCATCGTAATGTGATTGCAGACTCCCTTGCCAAATCTGTGCTCCAGAACTTGATCTCGTCTTTGTAGTTCCTCGGTTTAGATATATAATTCATGTTTGTTTGCCAAAAAAAAAGCATCGAAGAAATGGAGACACCAAGGTATTGTTGCGGTGTTTATCAGATATTATAATTAGGGGCTAACCGATGCAGAGACCAAAGCTAGAAATGGTCCAATCCAAAAAAATCAAAAGGATAATGGACGTAGATAAAGGGTGAGATTAACTAAAATACTCTCAAGGGAATTAAAACGAACATATACCCTTTGAGTTGTGATAAAACTTTACATTATTACCACGACAGGAGTTTAGAGAAAGTCCAACGATTCTCTCTCTTTCCTCCCTCCTCATTTATAGCCATGTCTTCCTCTCCACCATATTTTTTGACTCCCAAGAAACACAACAATCTATCCCTTAAAAGAAAAATAAAATAAACAAAACAAATCTCACCTTCTTGAGGTTACGGTAAAGGTAGAGAACAGTCACTGATTCCTGACGATTTTGGTTACGAGCTATCGGAACGTATCAGGGGTGATGGATCGAGCGAAGCTAATTTAGGAACCATAAAAATTGGGTTGCTAAAGGTAGAGAACAGTCACCAATTCCTGACGATTTTGGTTACGAGTTAGCGGAACACGTCGGAGATGATGGGTCGAGCGAAGTTAACTTAGGAATCATAAAAATTGGGTTGTTTTGTTCGAGTCGATTTGTAATCAAATATCCTTGTTTCCGGGTTCCGTTCCGGATTGATTTATAAAATTAAAAATAAAAATAAAAAACTAGTTCTCTCTCTCCACCCCCTCCTCTCAAATCAAATCTCAAGAACCAAATTAATTAAGCCTACTTCAACTACATATATATATATATATTTTTTTTTTGGTAATCATGTTAAACTCAACTACATATATGCACACAATAAATATATAATAATCATAATTGAAATTAGTAAAAACAAAACAAAATTTGATTATTAGCATATGGATTAATATTTAATGTCATTCAAATAAAAGATAAATAAAAAATTATAAGAAAATTATTTATAACAGTATAGTATTAGTTAATACGCACTAAATAATATATATATATATATGATTAAGATAAGCACATTTATAAATACATTCATACATTTACATATACAAACAAAATATGTCATTCATACATTTACATATACAAAAAAAATATGTTTAAATATTAGTTATTTAAAGGGTATATTTGCATAAAATTTTAAATATAAAAATAATAAAGCATAGTTTAAATAAAATTTCACAAAAATAGATAAATCATATATATATATTGAAATTATTATGGAATGAAAATAATAATTAAAATAAACTTGCACGTAGCGTGAGTTGAAAATATAATAAATATAAAATTTCAAGATTGAGGCTATAAAAATTATATAGATTTAAAAATCTAATTTTAAATTATAAAACTAAATATCTAACCTAATTTTAAATATATTATTGTATAAGTATAATTTTTATATTCGTGTTACGCGTGAGTTTGGATTAATAATTTAGTTTAATTTTTAACTAAAATATAATTGATAAATATTTTGTATTTAAAATACATATTTAATGTTTTTATTAATATATTCTTAATAAATTGTATATTTTAAAATAATTACTCAATACACATTTATTTTTTGTAGTTATAAATGTATTAGTTCTGTTTATGAACATATGTGTATTTTTAAAACTATTAATTTTTATTTAAAATATTATATAGAATGCAAAATTTATGTAAAATGTTAATACATAATTATAAATAATTTTATCATATATGTTACGTATATTTTATTTAAATAATAAAATATTTAATATTTAATTTTTTTTTGTAATAAAATTTATTTTTACAATTAGTGTGTGCTTTTTGGTCAGATAATATGAAAAATTAAATAAATGTTATGAGTTTTAACTAACGTTAAGAAAATTTTAATTTATTGTGATAATAATATAGGAATCTAAAGTAATACATTTATCTTCTAATTAGTCTTCTTATTTATTCTTATAGTAGTAAATTGTGTATGATTATATAATATTATAATGCATTGCAATAGATTATAGTTTATTTTGTATGAGAAATTATTATTTTAGTATAATAATAATATTTGTTGTTTTGGAAATTACATAAAGATTTGTAAAATCATTTATAACTTATTACACAATTTGATAATTGCTTTCATAATTGCTAAGTGCTAACAATAATATATCAAATCTTTCCATCTAAACAAAAATATAACAATAATATATCGAATCTTTTCATCTTCATGGAATGATGATGACTATCTTATGTCAGGCGCTTACAGTGTCAAGTCGGATTACTATGCTCTTTGAGAGGATCACAGGAACCCACAGCACCAGGCTCCCCAAAATAATTCTTTCAATTGGCAGAAGAATGTTTGGAAGAAAGAAACCTCACCAAAACTCAAGCTTTTCCTCTGGAAGCTATGTCGCGGAGCCCTTCCACTAGACGCTAACCTACAAGATCGAGGGATTGCAACGAATGGAAACTGTCCACACTGCAACGCTCCTGAGACAGTCCTTCACCTATTCATTGAGTGCCCTTTTGCACAACAGATTTGAGACTTAACCCCTTTCGGACAGCAGCCAGACCTCTCCACTGTCGCCTCCATCTTCGATATATTCCTGGTATCTTCAGCATTGATATGCTTACCACCCACAGGTATTACAGGCGACTTTGTTTCTTGGTTGTTGTGGGGTATTTGGAATGCCCGGAATTTGCTTGTCTTTGAGAACAGGGCAATACCAGCAACGCGATCCATGGAGACAGCGATTGGAGTGGCTCGCGAATGGCTCTTGGCTCAGGACCAAGCAACCTCGATCCCAAAGCAATCTCCCATCCGGTTCGATCAACCGCCTTCTCGCTTGGATGTCACACTGTGTAACTCCGATGCAGCCTGGTCATCGTCTTCCTTACACGCGGGGCTAGGATGGCACTTCGTCGACGATCTTTCCTCTGTTCGGGTGCAAGGATCCCGCCTCCTACATCGAGTCTCATCTCCTCTCATGGCGGAAGCGCTGACCATGAGGGAAGCAGTTATGGAAGCTAAGTGCACATCTCTCCTCAAAGTCTGGTTTAGAACCGACTCTCTCGAGCTCGTACGAGTTATAAACTCGAAGTCATATCTGGTGGAACTCTATGGAGTTCACATGGATATCGAATTCTTATCCCTATCTTTCGTTTTCTTCTTTGTCTCCTTTGTTGGTCGTGAGCTTAATGTCTTGGCAGGTTCACTAGCAAAATCTGCTCTATGTATTGGCTCTGATCGTTTGTACTGAAACTACACTTTTGAAGTTATTAATCAGTTTGTTTGTTGCAAAAAAAAAAAAAAAAAAAACTTATTAAACAATACCATAATCGTCAACATCTCAGTCATTTAATAATAATTTTAAAAAAATCCTACAATCCAAACAAAAATATTACTTTTTCCATCTCTGTTTCGCCTTCAAAAAAACGTCAAACAAAAAAAAATAAAAGTGCACATTGATGATGATAACAATACTAATATAGAAGAACCACTGAACTCTAATGATTAAGACGTGCAGAGCCTACGAGTATGGAGTCTCCTTCTCTCTTGGCTTCAGACCATTCCCAAACAAAACCCCTCTCACTCTCTAGGCACGACCACAATAGAGTCTTCAGACTTGACTCTGATGTTCAATCTTCAAGTCCTGCTTTAGCCTTGAGATGCTTCTTAAAGTCCATAATGTCACCGTTCCATTTAGTGATGCATTGCTTCTCACACACCCATATCTCATGAGCCACTTGGTTAATCAACCTGAAGTCGTGACTCACCAGAACCAAACCACCATCCCACTCGTTCAACGCCTCGGCTAGAGAGTCTATAGTCTCAATATCCAAATGGTTAGTGGGCTCATCCAGTAGAAGCATGTTAGGCTGCTTATAAGCCAACCACGCGAATATCACACGGCTCCTCTGTCCATCAGATAGATTCTTCATAGGCATTACTTGAGCCTTACCGGTTAGACCGAACCTACCAATGGCAGCTCTCATCTTCTCCTCTTCGTTACCAGGGAACTCGTTCATCATGTAGATCAGTGCAGGCACTTCCAGGTCTAGCTTCTCAGCCAGATGCTGATGGTACTGAGCAATCTTCAAGTGGTTGTGACGCCTCACCATTCCTTCAGTTGGGTGAAGTTCACCAGTCATGAGCTTCAAGAGAGTACTCTTGCCAGCTCCATTAGGTCCAACAAGGGCCACCCTCGAGTCCAAGTCAACACCAAAGTCGATGTTCTTGTATATGAGGTAGTCCGGTGTGTAGCCAAAAGAAACTTCCACAAACTGAAGCACTGGTGGTGGAAGCTTCCCGACATCAGCAAAACGGAAAACGAGAACACTGTCTCTTGCCACCTTCTCAGTGAGCCCACCTCTCTCCATCTTTGCTAGAGTCTTCTCCTTACTCTGCGCTTGACGAGCGAGTTTGGCAGAACCGTGACCGAAACGAGCAATGTACTCCTTCATGTGGGAGATCTGCTCCTGCTCCCATCTGTATTGTTTCATCTGATTCTCTTCAAGCTCAGAACGGGTCTGGCAGTACTGATCGAAGTTACCAGTGTAGTACTTGAGCTGCTTGCTTTGCATGTGGATGATGTTGGTACACACTCCATTCAAAAAATCCTGTGAGTGGGAAACCACAACAAGGATACGTTCAAAGTTCTTCAGGCTTTCCTCTAACCAGACACAAGCTTCCAAATCTGTTAAAAAAAATAAGAAATCAAAAAACAGAAAACAGAAAGCAAGTAATGAAACACAAAACACAAATCTGTTGACGTCATTAAAGGTTACTGATTTTAAAGTTAAACTCTTACTACGTATATACTAATGAAGCAGAAAACAGAAAGCAAGTAAGAAGACACACCTAAATGATTAGTGGGCTCATCAAGCAAAAGGATAGTTGGCATAATGAAGAGAGCTCTTGCCAAGGCAATTCTCATCCTCCAACCACCAGAAAAATCTTTGGTCTTCTTAGCTTGCATCTCCTTATCGAAACCAAGACCAAACAGAATCTCAGCAGCGCGCTTCTCAGCAGTTGCAGCATCCATGGCTTCTAAACGCTCATAGATGGTGTCAAGACGCTCTCCACCACCATCATCCTGATGAGAATAAAACATATAAATATTAGCATGGAATCAGAAAACATCAAGACTGTTATTGCAGCATTTTTTACACAAACAAACCAACCTGCTCAACGAGAGTCTCAATCTCCTTCTCCAACTTCAACCTCTCCTCATCACAGCTCATGACAGCCTCGAGAGAAGACATGTCAGTAGCTTCAATCTCGTGGGAGAGATGATAGATATCCATGTGATCAGGAATCGGAAGCTCTCTGAGTCCAATGGCAGTTAAAAGAGTAGACTTTCCACAACCGTTCAATCCGAGCAGACCATAACGTCTTCCATAGTTAAGCTCCAACATTGAATCAACAACGAGGTCGTGACCATGAAACGTTACAGACAAAGATTCTATCTGCAGAGTTCAAACAAATAATCAATCACACGAGAGTTCTAAGGAATCAATCATAACCGATTGTTCTAAGGCAAAACAATTAAAAAACCGTTTTTGAAACAATTAAACCGGTTTTGAATTGAATCAAATAGTCTCTAACAAACTAAAGGGACTTACTCGAATATCTCTCGATTGAGGATGAGAGCAGAGGATTCCGGTACAGGTCCGGTCCGATATCTGAAGAGCATCGACGCCACTCGACAAGCTATCAACTCCGTTGGAAGAAGTAGCGGCCGATTTAGAAGCTGCGGCAGCTTTACCGCCTCTTTTGGCGGCGGCGGCAGCTTTCTTTTGAGCTGCCTTCTTCTTGCTTGCGTCAGACACCATCTTCGAATCTCCCTGAAATCGTATTCGAAATCCAAATCAGAACAATTCAGGAGACCATACAGATCGGAAGGATTATTAATCGTAAGAGAAGAAGAGACCATGAATTTTTACCTGATGGAGATTGGGAGCTGGAGGAGAGATCTGTAGATCTAGAGAGTTTCAGAGCTTTGCAGATGCACGGCTAATTAGGGTTAATGAAATTGTTTTCTGTTGAGGGAGGCGGAACGAAGAATCGGGTTTGGTTTTTATACGAGGTGTGAGTGCCACGTGTACGACAAGACTGTGTTTAGCTGTAGACTTTCTCAGTTTGCGTATCGGAATCTAACACCAACTCCCCCATCTGGTCGGTCACGCATAAGGTTCGTTTTTATATGGGCTTTTAAATTAATGGCCCAATATTTGTTGACAGATATCCAGAAGTGGAAAGTAAAAGCCCAAATGTCTTACTCATACCAGCCTCATTATGTATGTATACGTTGATATATATCTATGTCATTTTGAAGTTGTGAAATATATTCATATTGGATTACTTGATATGTTTTTCTCATTGAAGAGGAAATTTCTCATCCTTATCATCATCCACCCATTGTAATTTTTCTTTTTTTGGAAATTAGTGTTGAGAAAGAAATCAAATCATATAGAAGTTTCACAAAGTAAAAGTAGAAAAAAAAAGTGTGAAGATGAAGAAAGAACAAAAAGGGTGGAGTGAAAAGCATCGACTCCTACATGTCTTTCTCTTTTCATTTTTTTTTTTAATTTGATTTCTATATTAATCTCACGTTGTGTGGCTCATTATTACCTCCTTGTGCAAGAAGGTATTGCTGTGAATAGAGCCTGTTTTCTGCATATATGTCTATACACCTAGCTCGGTCAAACTGTTGAGGAGCAATGATAGACTCTTTTATGAGAAATTGTTAAAAATACCACAAGTTAAGTACCACTTTTCAAAAATAGGATGAGTTTATATATATTTTATAAATATTTTGAAAAATCAGTATAGTGTTATTTTATCACAAATTTAAGGTATTTATGAAAATAGTCATTCATTAATGGTAAATATGAAAAGTGGTATCAAACTTGTGGTAGAATTGAAAATTTTCAAGGTATTTATGAAAATGTCTAATGATACCAACAAAGTAGTGAAAGTGAAATTTCCTCTTTTAATGTTAATAACTAGACTTTTTAATCTTGATATTTTTTATGTTGACCATCTTAATAAAATTAACGTGAATTTATAATTTTTATTAGAAAATAAATAATATAAAAGTTGTTCGATTGTGAATATGTGAATCAAAGTATCGAAAACGCATGAATCAAGCGAAATTTTCAATTTTACCACAAATTTGGTACCACTTTTCAAATTTACCATTAATGAATGATTATTTTCATAAATAACCTGAATTTATAATTAAATAACACTAAACAATTTTCTTAAATATTTATAAAACATATATAAACCCAATTCCTTAGTACTAAACCGTAAACAATAATCACAAAAGTCTAAATCCAAATGTCAGTATATTTTTTTTATTGATGATATTTTTGAAAAATGATTCTTAATTTGTGGTAATTCTAACAATTTCTCGCCTATTTACTTCTTTATAAATGATGGTAAATGTGGTTAAGGTAAAGTGATATTAGGAATGTGATAGTTTTGGTAATTTCCTGCATTAAAAATGTAGTGATGAATGTTCATATCTTTGTCATCTCAACTGCAAATTGTATTTTGTGTGGTTTTCAGAATAAACAGTGTTCTACTTCTTTTTCCTGATTACATTTTCTGTATGCAGATTACATAAAAAAATAGATCGAGTTATAATCTTTTAAAATATATAGTTTTGCTTAAAAATGGAGATAAAATTAGTTTCAAAGGAATGGTGTAGGACTCGGTGTTAGGTGCCACGGAACTTTCTTTTAAAAAAACATAAATGTCTCTACTAAACTTTGAACCAGTTGGAGGTGAATGCTCTTGTGTCTTGTCCTCTGCTTCATGCCCTCTAGTCTTGTAAGTTGCAAGTTGCAACTGTTGCAACTGTTGGGATATGTGAAAATTAGTTTACAAAAAAACGGTTGGGATATGTTATTCTTTAAGTTTTGAACCTATTTGATTTCATACATATATCAAACTGAAATAGTACGAATACATTTCACATAATCTAATATGAATACATTTCACAACTTCAAAATGTCATATCAACAAAAAACATAATGGGGCTGGTATAAGTAAGACATTTGGGCTTTTAACTTTTCACTTCTGGATATTTTAACAAAAATTGGGCCTTCAAATGAATTAGCCCATATAAAAACGCACCTTATTCGTGTCCGACCGAGAAGGTGTTAGATTCCGATACGCAAACTGAAGCTACTAAAATACATTCTAGTCGTACACGTGGCACTGACCTCGTATAAAAACCAAACCCGATTCTTCTTTCCGCCTCCATCAAACAGAAACGAATTTCATTAACCCTAATTCACGCCTGCATCTGCAAATCCCTAGATCTACAGATCTCTCCTCCAGCTCCCCAATCTCCACCTGGTAAAATTGATTATTATAATCTCTAATCCTTCCGATCTGTATGGTCTCCTGAATTGGTTTGATTTCGATTTCAATTTGGATTTCAGGGAGATTCGATTCCGAAGATGGTGTCTGACGCAAGCAAGAAGAAGGCAGCTCAGAAGAAAGCTGCCGCCGCCGCCAAAAGAGGCGGTAAAGCTGCCGCAGCTTCTAAATCGGCCGCTACTTCTTCCAACGGAGTTGATAGCTTGTCGAGTGGCGTCGATGCTCTTCAGATATCGGACCGGACCTGTACCGGAATCCTCTGCTCTCATCCTCAATCGAGAGATATTCGAGTAAGTCCCTTTAGTTTGTTAGAGACTATTTGATTCAATTCAAAACCGGTTTAATTGTTTCAAAAACGGTTTTTTAATTGTTTTGCCTTAGAACAATCGGTTATGATTGATTCCTTAGAACTCTCGTGTGATTGATTATTTGTTTGAACTCTGCAGATAGAATCTTTGTCTGTAACGTTTCATGGTCACGACCTCGTTGTTGATTCAATGTTGGAGCTTAACTATGGAAGACGTTATGGTCTGCTCGGATTGAACGGTTGTGGAAAGTCTACTCTTTTAACTGCCATTGGACTCAGAGAGCTTCCGATTCCTGATCACATGGATATCTATCATCTCTCCCACGAGATTGAAGCTACTGACATGTCTTCTCTCGAGGCTGTCATGAGCTGTGATGAGGAGAGGTTGAAGTTGGAGAAGGAGATTGAGACTCTCGTTGAGCAGGTTGGTTTGTTTGTGTAAAAAATGCTGCAATAACAGTCTTGATGTTTTCTGATTCCATGCTAATATTTATATGTTTTATTCTCATCAGGATGATGGTGGTGGAGAGCGTCTTGACACCATCTATGAGCGTTTAGAAGCCATGGATGCTGCAACTGCTGAGAAGCGCGCTGCTGAGATTCTGTTTGGTCTTGGTTTCGATAAGGAGATGCAAGCTAAGAAGACCAAAGATTTTTCTGGTGGTTGGAGGATGAGAATTGCCTTGGCAAGAGCTCTCTTCATTATGCCAACTATCCTTTTGCTTGATGAGCCCACTAATCATTTAGGTGTTTCTTCTTACTTGCTTTCTGTTTTCTGTTTCATTAGTATATACCTAAGACTTTGAAATCAGTAACCTTAAATGACATCAAATGTAAGGAGATCTTATTTCTCTTTTGCAACAGATTTGGAAGCTTGTGTCTGGTTAGAAGAAAGCCTGAAGAACTTTGAACGCATCCTTGTTGTGGTATCCCACTCACAGGATTTTTTGAATGGAGTGTGTACCAACATTATCCACATGCAAAGCAAGCAGCTCAAGTACTACACTGGTAACTTCGATCAGTACTGCCAGACACGTTCTGAGCTTGAAGAGAATCAGATGAAACAATACAGATGGGAGCAGGAGCAGATCTCCCACATGAAGGAGTACATTGCTCGTTTCGGTCACGGTTCTGCCAAACTCGCTCGTCAAGCACAGAGTAAGGAGAAGACTCTAGCAAAGATGGAGAGAGGTGGGCTCACTGAGAAGGTGGCAAGAGACAGTGTTCTCGTTTTCCGTTTTGCTGATGTCGGGAAGCTTCCACCACCTGTGCTTCAGTTTGTGGAAGTTTCTTTTGGCTACACACCTGACTACCTCATTTACAAGAACATCGACTTTGGTGTTGACTTGGACTCGAGGGTGGCCCTTGTTGGACCTAATGGAGCTGGCAAGAGTACTCTCTTGAAGCTCATGACTGGTGAACTGCAACCAACTGAAGGAATGGTGAGGCGTCACAACCACTTAAAGATTGCTCAGTACCATCAGCATCTGGCTGAGAAGCTAGACCTGGAAGTGCCTGCACTGATCTACATGATGAACGAGTTCCCTGGTAACGAAGAGGAGAAGATGAGAGCTGCCATTGGTAGGTTCGGTCTAACCGGTAAGGCTCAAGTAATGCCTATGAAGAATCTATCTGATGGACAGAGGAGTCGTGTGATATTCGCGTGGTTGGCTTATAAGCAGCCTAACATGCTTCTACTGGATGAGCCCACTAACCATTTGGATATTGAGACTATAGACTCTCTAGCCGAGGCGTTGAACGAGTGGGATGGTGGTTTGGTTCTGGTGAGTCACGACTTCAGGTTGATTAACCAAGTGGCTCATGAGATATGGGTGTGTGAGAAGCAGTGCATCACTAAGTGGAATGGTGACATTATGGACTTTAAGAAGCATCTTAAGGCTAAAGCTGGACTTGAAGATTGAAGATCAAAGTCAAGCTAGAAGACTCTGTTGTGGTCGTGCCTAGAGAGTGAGAGGGATTTTGTTTGGTGATGGTTTTGGGAATGGTTTTAAACGAGTTCTGAAGCCAACACGTTACAGAGAAAGAGACACCATATTCGTAATCTCCTGCAACTTCTTGCTCATTAAGAGGTCAGTGGTTCTATATTATTATTATTAATGTGCACTTTTATTATTGTTCTTGAACGTTTTTTTGAAGGCGAAACGGGGATGGAAAAAGTATTATTTTTGGTTGTATGGTAGGATTTTTTTTTTTTTTCATTTTATAAAAAGACTTGAGATGTTGAGGATTATGGTATTTATTTAATATTATCAAAGTTGGAAAAAACAGACACATACAATAAGGTAGTCATCAGAATCTCATCAATTCCATGAACACAAAATTCCACAAGCTCTGCAATAGCATCGAAGAAGTAGTAGGGTTTAGCCGATGCAAAGACCAAAGCTAGAAATGGGTTCAATCCAAATAAAACATAAATATAATTAATCGAAACCTTCAAAATATAAATCATACTTTTAAGTTTGCTAAAAGTCGAGAGGATTATGGACGTAGATAAAAGGAGAAATGAACTAAAATAGGAAATAGATTACTCTCAAGGGAATTTAAAAAAAAAATTGAGTTGTGATAAAACTTTATATTATTACCACGACACGAGTTAGAGAAAGTCCAACGATTCTCTCTTTCTTTCTCCCTTCCTCGTTTATCGCCATGTCTTCCTCTCCACCATATTTCTTGACTCACAAGAAACAACACAATCTCTCCCTCCAAACAAAAATAAAAAAAAATAAACAAAACAAACCCTAATTCTCTCTCTCTACCCCTCCCTCCTTTCGAATCTCAAGAACAAATCAATCATCTAATGTTTCCTTGATCCATCCCGATCTCAAGAACAATTCTCTGCAACACTTTATTTCAAGAAAATTTCTGGAATGGGAAGGAGAAAGTTAATATGTTTTCAAGAAACATTTGTTTCCTTCTTTGTTTCTCTTGTCTTTATCTTTCAACAAGGAGTAATATGTCAAGAAGACAGAAGCTTGGACAACCCAGCAGCCAATCGCCTATATAACCAATTCGTCTTCGACAAAATATCAAATCTCACAGAAGTTTTTGAGGATGACATTAAAAGAGAACTCGGTTTCTGCATTACCAATGTGTTAGTTCAAAATTCTTGTCCTTAATTGTTTTCCTCGTCAAAAAGTAACCAACCAAAAAAGGAACAATGTCTGGTTTGTTGCAGGAAAGAAGATTATAATGAAGCCTTCAACTTCTCTTCAAAGCCAGGCTTCTTAAACGCCTGCGGTAAAACCACAAAAGGTATATATACATATCCTCTGTTTCATCGGTACAACAAATCAGAAGAAGTTAAATTAGGTTTTATACATTTTATAACCTTTTTTGATATTTTTTTTTGAAATGAGAATAGGGGACATGATGCAGAGGATATGCACGGCTGCAGAGGTGAGGATATACTTCAACGGGTTATTAGGAGGCGCAAAGAGAGCTACGAACTACTTGAAACCGAACAAGAACTGCAATCTTTCTTCATGGATGTCTGGATGTGAACCTGGATGGGCTTGTCGCACTGCTAAAGACGTCAAAGTTGATCTTAAAGACGACAAAAACGTTCCTGTAAGAACTCAGCAATGCGCGCCTTGCTGCGCAGGTTTCTTCTGCCCTCGTGGGATTACTTGCATGATACGTAAGTCACAAAACATTCGAATCTCTCAAGAAATCCTTTTCTTTTTATCGACTTCTAATGTTGTTGTTGTTGCCTCACAATGTTATGAAGCTTGTCCTTTGGGAGCATATTGTCCAGAAGCTAAGCTGAACAGAACAACAGGACTATGCGACCCGTATGTTTTGTTTATTTTACTTTTTGTTCTGTAGTATTTGGTAAGATTAGAAGCATGATTGTTGTTTTATGCAGATATCATTACCAGCTTCCTTCAGGACAGCCAAATCATACTTGTGGTGGTGCTGATATTTGGGCTGATATTGTTAGTAGCAGTGAAGTTTTCTGCTCAGCTGGATCTTTTTGTCCTTCAACTATCGACAAGCTTCCTTGTACAAGAGGGTAAGAATGATTTTGATAACATTTTGTTTGGAGATTTCATCAGATAAACTAATCTTCTGTTTGCTCCTCCAGACATTTCTGCAGAACAGGTTCTACTGCTGAAAAAAGTGAGTGATCCTCTTTGTTACTTATCAGATATAAAGATGAAGAAGCAAAAAAAAAAACTTAACGTTTCTTTTGTCTGATGCATTTTTGCAGATTGTTTTAAGCTGGCAACGTGCAATCCAAGGTCAACAAATCAGAACATCACAGCATATGGAATCATGCTTTTTGTGAGCCATACATAACTAATCTCTAATTAAGCTCTTCATGTATATGTTTGTTTATCTCCAAATGGTTCTGAGTCTTTTAACTTATGTCTATATATGTAGGCTGGGCTAGGTTTCTTGCTCATAATATTATACAACTGCTCTGATCAAGTTCTTGCAACGAGAGAAAGAAGACAAGCAAAGTCCAGGGAAAAAGCAGTACAAAGCGTGCGCGAGACGCAAACTCAAGAGAAATGGAAATCAGCCAAAGATATTGCAAAGAAGCATGCCACCGAGCTGCAACAATCGTTTTCCAGGACGTTTTCTCGGAGGAAATCTATGAAACAGCCTGATTTGATGAGAGGTCTCAGCCAAGCAAAGCCTGGATCAGATGCTGCTTTACCACCAATGGCAGGAGGCAGCTCAGACACAACCAAAAAGGGAAAGAAGAAGGATAAGAACAAACTAACTGAGATGTTACAGGACATTGAACAAAACCCTGGAGACACTGAAGGTTTTAAGCTTGAGATTGGTGATAAGAACATTAAAAAACATGCTCCAAAAGGAAAGTCCCTGCATACGCAGAGCCAGATGTTTAGGTATGCTTATGGACAGATTGAAAAGGAGAAAGCTATGCAGGAGCAGAACAAGAACTTGACATTCTCTGGAGTCATCTCTATGGCTAATGACATTGAAATAAGAAAGAGACCTACCATTGAAGTTGCATTTAAAGATCTTACGATTACTCTGAAAGGTAAAAACAAACATCTCATGAGATGTGTGACTGGGAAGCTATTACCTGGACGTGTCTCTGCTGTGATGGGTCCTTCAGGAGCCGGGAAGACCACTTTTCTAACAGCTTTGACAGGCAAAGCACCAGGTTGCACCATGAGTGGGATGATTCTAGTAAACGGCAAAGTTGAATCGATCCAATCCTACAAGAGAATCATTGGTTTTGTGCCTCAAGATGACATAGTCCATGGAAACTTGACAGTGGAGGAGAATCTCTGGTTCAGCGCAAGATGCAGGTAAGCCACATTTTCATTGATGAAATTGAAGTTTTTAGACATAGCTGATGAAACTATATACGCAGGCTCCCTGCGGATCTCCCTAAGCCTGAGAAGGTTTTAGTTGTTGAAAGAGTCATAGAGTCACTAGGTCTGCAACATGTCCGAGACTCTATGGTTGGGACTGTGGAGAAGAGAGGAATCTCTGGTGGTCAGAGGAAAAGAGTCAATGTTGGTCTTGAAATGGTGATGGAACCATCACTTCTGATATTAGATGAACCAACTTCAGGACTTGACAGTTCATCTTCTCAGTTACTTCTCAGAGCTTTGCGCCGTGAAGCTCTTGAAGGAGTAAACATCTGTATGGTTGTTCACCAGCCCAGGTTCAACATAATAAACTCATCCCATTTGTTACTCAGATGATTAGATCTTGTTCTCATTTTATCCTATGTTTTTCTCTGCAGCTACACTCTCTTTAGGATGTTTGATGATCTAATACTTTTGGCAAAAGGTGGACTGATATGTTACCAAGGATCAGTCAAGAAAGTTGAAGAATACTTCTCCAGCCTTGGGATAGTTGTCCCTGAGCGTGTGAATCCTCCTGATTACTACATTGATATACTGGAAGGGATACTAAAGCCAAGTACAAGTTCAGGGGTTACCTATAAGCAGCTTCCGGTTAGGTGGATGCTTCATAATGGGTATCAAGTTCCTTCGGACATGCTCAAAAGCATTGAAGGAATGTCTTCTGCTTCTGCTGAAAACTCTGCTCATGGTGGAAGTGCTCACGGTAGCGTTGTGGGAGATGATGGAACATCTTTTGCTGGAGAGTTCTGGCAAGATGTCAAGGCAAATGTTGAACTTAAGAAAGACACCTTGCAGGACAACTTTACTAGTTCTGGTGACTTGTCTAAAAGAGAAGTTCCTGGCGTGTATCAGCAGTTCAGATACTTCCTAGGAAGGTAAATCCCCTCGCATACTTAGCCCTGCAAATTCGTCTTTTTTCTATCCGGTTTATTCGAGTCAGGTATTTTCGGTTTCAGTTAGTTCGGTTCGGCTAGTTCGGTTTGGTTCATGTTTTGCTTAATTTTGGTTTTCAAAAATTTACCAAGAATAATCGAATTTTTGTGTCTGTTAGATTTTCGTTTAAACTTCTTAAAAAGTCAATTTCGGTTATATTTGGTTAGTTCGATTCAGTAATTTTGGTCGTATTTGAATAATTTGGATATTTTTGGAAAACCGAACTAACCGAGAACCAAACCGAACTGAAAACCAAAACATTTTCAAAAGTTTATTGAACTGAACCGATCTTAAAACCGGAAATGATCTGAAAACCGAAAATGTCGGTTCGGCTGGTTCGGTTCGATTCAACTCCTCACGGCTACGAAATAGTTAAACAATATCAATCAGTTGAAATAGATCCTTTCTTTAACCCAGTTTACGTGCATTGCAGGTTAGGTAAACAGAGACTGCGAGAAGCGAGGACACTAGCTGTAGATTACCTAATACTTTTGCTTGCTGGTATCTGCTTAGGAACACTTGCTAAAGTGAGCGACGAAACGTTTGGTGCCATGGGATATACATATACAGTCATTGCTGTTTGTAAGTATAAACTTCACTAAGCTCTTCTTACTACAAAGCATTGCTTCTTTCTTCTAACCGTTTTCTTACCATTGTTTTGTTTTCTCAGCTCTCCTGTGTAAGATTACGGCATTGAGATCTTTCTCTCTTGATAAACTACACTACTGGAGAGAAAGCCGAGCAGGGATGAGCAGCCTAGCTTACTTCCTAGCAAAAGACACAGTTGATCACTTCAACACCATTGTCAAGCCTCTCGTTTATCTCTCCATGTTCTACTTCTTCAACAATCCAAGATCATCCGTTGGAGACAACTACATTGTCCTAATCTGTCTTGTCTACTGTGTAACTGGCATAGCGTATGCCCTTGCCATACTTTTCGAACCTGGTCCTGCTCAACTGGTAAGTGGCCAATACTGAATACAGAAGCAAAAGAATTATCAAACTAGAAAGCTTTGTTTCACATTATTAGTCTTTGTGCAGTGGTCAGTGTTGCTTCCAGTGGTTCTGACTCTAATAGCCACCAGTACAAACGACAACAAAATTGTAGAGTCAATCTCAGAGTTGTGCTACACGAGATGGGCTCTCGAAGCATTTGTGGTATCAAACGCTCAAAGGTTTGCAAACTTAAGTTCTCCCTATTTACATCTCTGCATCTTGTTTACTATTTTATATATTATTTCAGATATAAAGGAGTTTGGCTTATCACTCGCTGTGGATCACTGATGGAGAATGGCTACAACATCAAGCACTTCCCTCGTTGCCTCATCTTCCTGACACTAACCGGTATCATGAGCCGCTGTGCAGCGTTCTTTTGTATGGTAACTTTCCAAAAGAAGTAGCTTTAAGCTCCTTCGTCAACTATACTGGACTAATCAATAGAGAACATAGACAAACCACAAAGTTTTTACAAGGAGAAAGAATACACCAGTTGCAGAAGATCATAGCCTGGTACACTGTTCATAGGTTCAACATCAGAGTTCAAGATTTTCTTACCTGTAATTCTTCATGTTGTACATCTTTCTATTGTTTTATAGATGTAACGTAGATCATCACCGGTTTGATATCGATTTCGTTTCACACACCAAGTAAAAATGTAGAAGTACATAGAAGCACCAATGAGAAAACCTTCAAGAACTTCCATTACTTTCTTGGCTTAAAAGTTAATAAAATGATAATTTGTTTTCCTTTTATCACCTAAAATTTCATACTTCAAATGAAATTAAATGATATCAACTGATACGTATTGTCATTAACATTCTTTTTGTAACTTTGTTTTAACGTCAAAAGATAATTCTATTAACATTCTGGTACTATACACTTATACAGTGTGGAGAAGCATTTATTAATGAACAGGGTAGATCGAAATATATTGATTAGTTTGTTATAAAATTAATAGGTAATGGTTAATTGATTATCCAATTAAAATCTTCTTTTTGCTTCCACGTTAATCCTACAAATGGATATAAAAATTGTTCATAATGATTAGTGAGCGTAAATCATAATCCCCCTTGTACTCGAACGATAAATTATAACACAAAACGTAATATTATCCTATATTTTAATTAAAATCTAAAACCCCACTACCCACCACTCTCTCTCAAGGACGGTTAAGAGCATCAGCTACGAAAACTGCTTCTCGTCTTCCTTCACCAAACCCCTCACAATCGGTCGCTCTCTTCTTCATCTTGAAGCCTAAGTCAATCTATACCTCAATATGTCTCATTCTTCTTCTATTAACCTCCTTCATTACCATTACCTCCCTCCTTGTCTCAATCATCACTCTTCCTTCCGGTTTTGCCTCACTGCTCCATCTTCATCTCGTTGGTCTAGTCCCGACGACGACGACGACTGCTCCATCATGGCCATGCCCACCACAACTCTCCCTGGCTCTATCTCTCCCTTCAATGTGCCTCATAGTGTTGTGAGTTTTTTTTTTTTGGTTCCATTCTTGTTCTTGTCAAATTAATGAACTGTTTGCATACAACTCGAATCGTAAATGAGTATTAATTCTAGTGACAAGCATATGCATATATATTAAATTTGTCAGTGTGAAACCTTGAATTAATGGAGTTTATATAAGCCGTCATAAATCTCTTTTCATATATAAAATTACGTAAATCGTGTCTGTTAAAGTTTTTCTTGGTAAAAAGTGCGTGTTAATGTTATGAAAATGAATTGATCTTAACCTGATCATCAGTTTGTTTCTGGATGATTCCATTATTGCATGAAAATACAAACCATTTATATGTTTTAATAAGCCGGAAAATTTCCGTTTCCTATATGTATAAGAAGAATCGTTCGATGCTTTCGCTTATTGGATTTTTTTTTCTCTGTGAAATGTTTTTTTAACAAAAACTTTCTGTGAAATGTTGGTGTATAGAGGACGAAAAAGCCAAATGGGCAGCAGAAAAAGCAAGAAATAGAGAAAGAGGTATGGAAGTCCATTTTAAGGCTGCTTACCTATATATGTTTATATCTAGGCAAACACCAAGGCATGTTGTTATAAATCTACATGCTAATATACATAGATCAAAGTTTTAATATATGTTCCAATCTAAGTTTATGTTCAAATATTATCTTCTGGCATTATTTTTCGATTTCTAAATACATTAACTAAATTAGGTCCCTTGGCATGTTATTATCGTCAGAAATCACGTAAAATGATACTTCTGCAGTTGTGAAGAAAAGTATCATTTGTATTTGTCAAATTGTAGGGTAAATAATAGAAAGTTTTATAATTGTTAGGTGTATATGTTACGGGAGATGCTTGATCAAGAAGAAAAGACACGTGAGATCTTGGAGAGAGTCCAAAAACATCAACTTCCTTCATCTTCTTCTGTTGCCCTTCCTGCGTCTCTCCCTCCCAAGGTACCTATTATACCTTTGTACATGCTTCTCCATTTCCCTCTGTATATACGCGTGGAAGAGCAAGTAAAGTTTCTAAGTTTGGATAGAGTGAAAAAGCAGCAAGACTAGAATATGTGAATGTGATAATAAATAACAAGCATACACGTATTTTTGGTAACGTTGCTTTAAAACAAAGGCTCAGGTCAACCATCCATACAATTATTAATTAATAGTTTTTTTCTAATAAAACAAAATTGCTAGATCACTTTACGGGACAAAAAGGCATAATCATAATCAAATATACAAACTTCCGTTTCACATAAATCATACCGTCAAATCATTACTTAATCGTTACTATGAATATACATGTTGTGATAGATTTTTGATATTTGAATATCCGGTCTTCATCTTCCTTAGATTAGTTGGAATCCTTGACCTCCAACATAGTTCAACTCTTCTTGTGGCTCCTCATACCCTTCAACACAGTCTTCCTTTTTCTCCCAGCCACGGAAATCGAGGAAAACCGTAACACCTTTTGTCCAGCAGTCTCTTCCCTTCTTGCAGAAAAAGCTACTGCACTTTTCGACATCTTTTCAAATTGTCTCCCTGTTTGGGAAATATCCGTCGGTCAAAAGCAAGGTCTGAGCTAAAACCCACCGGGTTCTTCCCCCGACCCGGGTCGGGAGGACCGCCGGCGTCCACCATCTTGCTCCGATGACGACTCCCAACACCATGATATCTCCCCTCTGGCGTTCCTAGAGATTACTAAGTCGAAGCTACCTGGAAAGCATTTAGGGTCTCCTTGCTTCTGTAGTGCTTCTCTTCTCAAATCTTCTTAGAATCTCTCTCGTTGGTGACTACTAACAGGAGATTGTCGCCTTGTTTTCGAGATCCTTAACTTACAAAACTCAGACCATGTCAAACAGAAGACTTTCTGCCATGGAAAAAGGTAAAGGTATTGCTACTGAACCTTACCAAGCACCGAGGAAGGCGCGAGTCCAAGTGCAAGTTCCGGACTCTTCCTACCTCATCCAAAAGCATTCCCTCACGTTGATTGGAAAGGTGACCAATCCGACAGCCCAGAAGGTGTGGGCTCTACTACCAGTCCTGACTGAAAGGTGGAGCTCCGGAACTCGCCCCATTGGTTCTGACCTGGGACAGGGGATGTTCCAATTTCAGTTTAGCTGCGAAGCGGACCTGTTGGAGGTCCTTGACAAACGACCTTACCTCTATGCGAAGTGGATGCTGATTGTGCAACGCTGGGAACCGTCGACAGCTCCAGATTTTCCAAATCTCATCCCGTTCTGGATAAAACTTCAGGGTATTCCCCTGCACTTATGGACAGAGGAAATAGTCCGCAGTATCGGCCAGGACATTGGAGTGTACGAGTGTGCTGAGATAACTACTCTATCAGTGCGGATGAGAGTGCATGTTAATGGTCGGTTGCCCCTAATAAAGACCACAATCCTCGAGCTTTCAAACGGAGAAGAGATCTCAGTGACTCTTGTATACGAGAAACTTGATAAACATTGCTCGTACTGCCACCGACTGGACCACGAAAACAGAGATTGTTTAAAGGCAAAAGCGGAGAAGAGGGAAGCTTTAGCTAAAGAAACGACCAACACAACGACTAGGTCCCAGAATGCTAGCTCACCCGGACGCAACTTTCCAGTCACCCACCAGAGATTCACCACCTCCAACTCTGTTCGTGGGAATGGGGAAGAGAATAGGAGTTATCATGATGATCGTACGGGAGACAAGTACTACAAGGGACGACGTGATGATTATCACAAGCGGGGACTTGGAGACTCTAGAGGAGATTATGGGAAGAATACTATTGATAGAACATCTCAAAGGAAAAGATTTCACCCGTATTCGCAACAGCGAGATAATTACCAGGCCTCCTCACGCCATCACCAGTCACGAAACATGATCTATAGAGAGATCCAGAGACCCTCGCAAGAGCCACCCCAAATGCCACCCCCACCCCCAAGAATCCTACCCCAGGAAGGCAGTGGGGGAAGAGCGAGCGGACTCATAGCAGAATCCAGTGCCTCGAAAGCAGGGCACCCAAGTTCTGCAAGGGGGACTCCCCTTCGGAACGATCAACTGGATCCACCACGGGAAGAAATCGATGAGGCAATGGGAAAACTCCGTGAAGCAATGAACCAATACACCTTATGCGCAGACCCCTCGGAAAGTGCGGCGCGCAAAGAAAGAATGCGTCTAGCAGAGGAAGAAGGTGATTTTGATGAAACAGCGATCCAGATGGCGCGCACCTCTTTTGCTAACAAAACAGCTATTTTAATGGAGGATAGACCCAGTGGAAGCACAGAGAGAATCCCTGCTCTGCTTCGGTTAGGATCATCACCTACTACTACTACCCCTCCTCCTCTTACAGAGGCACTAATCGATAGTCCCCAAAGAACTCCAGCTCTCCAACGCCTTGGACCCGTAGGCACCTCTCATTCTCCGGTTGCAAACAAGGCCAAACAGACTTCAACAAAGCGCAAACCAGGTAGACCCCCGGGGAGGAAGACAACTCAGAATAGTCCAAAGATTACTGCTGGCACCAACCTTCGAAAGCGCAAAGTCCAGAATGCAAAACCTCCGGCTTGTAGACGCAAAATCGCTGATAACCTGAAACCGCGTAACACAGACACTGGCGAGAGAAGGAGTAAACCAGGGGCTTCCCAGGCGAGCAGCAGTCGCAGATCAAAGTCAAACAGCTCAGACAACCAGCCCCTGTGTAAAATGATCCCGGCGACATCTAAACGCAAGAAGGCGGATTTTCCGAGTCCGTCAATTCTCGGTCCTTAAAGATAATGAGCTGGAACTGTCAAGGTTTGGGGAATCCCTTGACAGTCCAAAGACTCCGGGAACTGAAGAAGAGCATCAACCCGGACATCATTTTCCTTATGGAAACGAAAAACCCCAACGAGTTTGTATTGGAAAAATTCGAGCAGTTAGGCTATGATTTTTTTGACTTAATCCCTCCGACGGGACATGGAGCTGGAGGCCTTGCTCTCTTCTGGAAACAGGAGATTGTTTTAGAGGTTCTTGATGCCACTCCAAACTTATTCGATACTTGTATTGATCTGGAAGGAAAAAGATTTTATGCCTCTTTCGTCTATGGAAATTGTGATCAACACAAAAGAAGAACCCTTTGGAATCATCTCATTAGCCTCTCTGAAGCCCGCGACTCACCTTGGTTTATTACGGGGGACTTTAATGATTTATTAAGCAATGAGGAAAAACTTGGAGGCCCACAACGACCAGAGGGATCTTTCTCGGATTTGAGAACTTTTTTTGCTGAGGGAGACTTATACGATTTACAACACACGGGGGATTCCCTATCGTGGCGAGGTCAGCGGGGTGACCATCTCGTCCGATGCAGACTCGACCGAGCTGCAGCAAATACCAGCTGGTCTGAGCGATTCCCGACAGCAAGATGTGCCTACCTGGCGTATGAAGGATCGGATCATAAGCCATTGATAACAGTCTTTGAACCTGGGAAAAAGAAGAGAAACGGCTTGTTCCGCTATGATAGAAGGCTGAAAGATAATCTAGAAGTTTCAGAGATGATCCGATCAGCTTGGAAAGCGGCCACAGATTGCTCAGTGTCTGAGCGAATTACGCTGGTTAGAAGAGTCATCTCCCAATGGAACAAAGACAAACAGGCGAATAGCCGGGTCCTCATTGAACAAAAGCGGGAAGAGCTTGAGATTGCCCAGACTAGTCCGGTAAATGATATCCCTCTCATCAATAGGATCACAGAAGAGCTAAAAAAAGCCTACAGAGATGAAGAAGCTTATTGGAGACAGAGAA
Source organism: Brassica carinata (assembly GCA_016771965.1). Lineage (NCBI taxonomy): Eukaryota > Viridiplantae > Streptophyta > Magnoliopsida > Brassicales > Brassicaceae > Brassica > Brassica carinata. The sequence continues at coordinate 62,613,078 of CM028687.1, read as the reverse complement.
GTAGACTCCTTTGGCTGAGGCTTGGTGATAGAAACTCTGGGTTTTTCCACGCAACCACAAAGAACAGGAAGAGAATCAATGCTCTATCCCTCATAGAAGATGCCGATGGGAAGCCTGTCTATCAGGAAGGGGAAATTGCGCAGGTCATCGTTAACTACTTCCAGTCCCTGTTTACTAGCCTCTCGGGTGATCGAAAAGATATAGTGGAGCTAGCTCTCCAGCCTATTATCACAGACGAGGACAATGAAAAACTGATTGGAATCCCGGACCCGACTGAGATAAGGAATGCACTCTTCTCCATTCATGCTGACAAGGCACCGGGACCAGACGGATTCTCAGCGGGTTTCTTTCATACTCATTGGGAGGCTATTGGGACTGACATCGTAAAGGAGATCCAGGAGTTTTTCATATCCAGGAAGCTGCCACCGCGAATTAATGAGACTTTCATCCGCCTAATCCCGAAAATTCTAAGTCCAAAAGCTGTAGCCGACTATCGACCAATTGCTCTCTGCAATGTCTACTACAAAATCATCTCCAAGATACTAACTAGGAGGCTCCAACCCCTCCTCCCATCTTTGATATCTGAGAATCAATCTGCCTTTGTTCCTGGCAGAGCGATCTCGGATAACGTGCTGATCACCCATGAAGTCCTCCACTTCCTCCAAACGTCCAGAGCAGAAAAGCGATGCTCCATGGCGGTAAAAACCGACATGAGTAAGGCCTATGATAGGCTAGAATGGGAGTTTATTAGACTGGTCCTCAAGAGGTTGGGATTCCACCCTCGATGGATAGACTGGATCATGGAATGCGTTTCTACTGTTACCTATTCTTTCCTCATCAACGGCTCGCCTAGAGGAAGAGTGAAACCGAGCCGAGGCATCCGTCAAGGAGACCCTCTCTCACCCTACATATTCATACTATGTAGTGAAGTGCTCTCGGGTTTGTGTAACAAAGCACAAGAAACAGGTCTGCTGGCCGGCATCCAAGTATCTCGAGGAAGCCCCCGCGTTAATCATCTCTTATTCGCGGATGACACAATGTTCTTCACTAGAGCAAATAAAGCCAGTGCATCTGCCCTGAAGGAGATTCTCAGACAATACGAGTCAGCTTCAGGACAAGCCATCAACTCAACCAAGTCATCTATTACCTTTTCCCGCAAAGCCCCGGGAACACTCAAAACCTGCATAAAGGACTGCCTCAACATACCAAAGGAAGGAGGGATAGGCAAGTACCTTGGACTACCGGAGCACTTTGGACGGCGAAAGAGAGACATGTTTTCCTCCATTGTTGATGGAATAAAGGTGAAGGCCAGTGGATGGTCTAACAGATATCTATCAACGGCTGGTAAAATGGTCATGCTGAACAGTGTACTCTCGCCTATCCCCTCATATGCGATGTCGTGCTTCAAGCTCCCCCGTTCCCTGTGCAAACGGATCCAGTCAGCCGTCACTAGATTCTGGTGGGATGATAAAAACGGAAAGCGCAAGATGACATGGGTCTCCTGGGAAAAAATGACGAAGTCTAAAGCAGAGGGAGGACTAGGATTTCGAGACTTCGAAAGCTTCAACGACGCCTTTCTTGCAAAACTTAGCTGGCGCCTTATCCATAATCCCTCGGGACTTCTCAGTCGAGTGCTAATGGGCAAGTACGGCGGCGATCAACAATTTCTAAAGGCAGGACACAAGTCCGTAGAGTCACATGGCTGGAAGGGCCTCCTCATTGGACGGGATTTAATCTCTGCAAATGCAGGTTGGGTGGTGGGAACTGGACACTCAATCAACGTCTGGACTGATCCATGGCTTAGCCTATCCACACAAAGATGCCCCATGGGACCAGCCCCAGAACGATATGCTACGTTAACAGTCAGAGAGTTGATGCTGCCGAACGGTTCGGATTGGAACAGGGACCTTATACAAAGACTTTTCCCGCAAGAGGAAGAAACAATCCTCAGCATAAAACCCAGCAAACAAGGAGCGCCAGATAAATTTATATGGTTAGGCACGGGATCGGGTGTGTACACAACGAAATCGGGCTATCTAAAGGCTCTGGAAACTAGCAGCGCTCCCACCCACGGCCCAACCAGCAGGTCGTTAGATTGGAACAATGACATCTGGAAACTGCAAGTGGCTCCAAAAATTAAACTCTTCCTATGGAAGATTTTCCAAGGAGCTCTGGCGGTTGGGGACAGAATTGCCTCGCGTGGTATAAATGCTGATACGAGCTGTAAGATCTGTAATGTCGTGGAATCTATCAATCATCTGTTTCTTCACTGCGATGTCGCATACAAGGTATGGCAACTTGCTCCTTTCGCTGCTTGCATTGATTCTAGAGGATTGCTAGATTTGACTACTGCTTGGCAAGGACTATCCAAACTTGTGTGCCTGCCTCCATCCGGAGTAGCATCAGGACCTCTTGCACCATGGATCCTCTGGTCACTATGGCTAGCGAGGAACAACAGAGTTTTCAATAATAAAGCTTCATCACCGGAGGAGATTGTCTCTAGAGCCATCGCAGCTGCTCAGGAATGGCTTCGGGAACAGAGAACCGAACACATAGTTCCGGCCACCACACAGACATCACGACCTCTGCTGGAACCGAACTGTAAACTCCTGCAAACCGATGCTGCCTGGAGAGCGGACCTTCACCGAGCGGGTTTGGGATGGAATATCATTGAAAACGATCAGCAATCAACTTTCATGGCACATTGTTATTTTGTTAGCTCACCTTTGGTGGCAGAAGCGCTAGCACTTAGAGAAGCTTTGGCTCACTGCAGATCGCAGGGAATCCTCCATCTCCACTGTCAAGCGGACTCTCAACAACTGATAAAAGCTCTAACCTCTAAAGATCCGATCCCTGAGATCTATGGAATTGTCTCAGACATCTTTCTGCTAGAGTCCTCTTTTGTCTCTGTATCTTTTGAGTGGCTACATAGATCAAAAAACAAAACAGCTGATGCCTTGGCAAAGCAAGCTTTGTATGATGCCTGTATTGTATCACCTCTACTTGACTCTGAGGTCTAATTTCCCTTAATGAAAGTTTGTGTTACAAAAAAAAGAATATACATGTTGTGAAGCTATTCTATTTTCTAAAAGGCAATCACATGCTAATTAGCTTTCTGCTACGGTAGTCTAACTGGTGTGTAATAATCGTTCAAAATCTAAATTGCATTTTCCTTGTTTTTAAGTAATTGATTTTTTCGATTATTTTGATAATGCTTTATTTAATATATTCATAATTTTCTTAACATATTCAAAAAATTAGGGAAATAGTTATTATATGCGATTATGTAAATAGAGTCAAAATATTGCTTCTGAAGCGGTGACTATCATTTGCTATGAAAGAAATAAGCTCATGACATTTTTAGCAGTAAAACGTTTAAATTAGTTAACTTGCACTATTTTTTAAAATGCAGATGAAGGAACTAATAACGGAACTGTCGATAGTGGAAGGGGAAATTTCAAGACTAGAGGTCCAAATAAGCCACCTCCAGATAAATCTCAAGGAAGAACAAGATGAAACTTTGAGACAAGCAACAACAAGTTCATCAAGAAGAGCATGGCAAGCTAGTGAGAGTGACAATAATGACAATATAACCTCTCATCAAGCTCTGCCAAATTACCCTAATTTCCCACCTCCAAGCCCTATGGTGAATACAAGCATGATGAAGAATGTAAACAACAACACCAAATCTTCTACTAATCATCATCAAGAGAATGCAACATTTGAAACAAAGACTTTGCATTTCATCAACAAAGCCATCAAAGGTGATTACGTGACCCAAAGCTTCCACAAATCTAATGAGAAAGTTGGATTAGTCAAGAAGGAAAATCCTCGGTCAGTTCAACAAGAAAATAAGTTGCAAGAGAATATTAATATGAAGAAGATGCTTAGGAGGATGAAATCGCCTTCTCCTCTACGTGAACCGAGATACTCCTCTCCCAAGGTACGTTTTTGTATAATGCTTATCATGCATCATTCACTTCTTTCAATTTACTCATATAATTTATAGTTAATTATGGTTTGTTGTAGACTAATAAGGATCGTGTAGCACTTGATACATCACTAGACCTCCCACCAAAATCTCTCTCAAGCACAATTTTGATGGAAGATGGACACAATATACAGAACTGGCACCCAAACAAGCTCGCTGAGAACATCATGAAGTGTCTCAATTTCATCTACGTTCGTCTCCTTAGAACCACAAGAGTCATGGAGCTAGAGAAAGGTCCGGTCTCGAGATCCACTCCTTTCTCCTTGATCTCAAGAAGCTTTAGGGTGGACAAGGCTACATCCGGTTTATCTAAATCCATGAATCTCGTGTCTTATAAAGAATCAAGACAACAAGATCCATATGGAATATTTGATGTAGAATCATCTTTGGCTAGAGACATTGGTCCATACAAGAATCTTGTCGTCTTCACTTCAAGTTGTATGGATTCCAAGTGCATTTCGAGCTCTAGCTCGGTTTCTTTGATCCAGAAACTCAGGTACGAGATCGACTTTGTGAAAATGTTTCTTACGTTGGCTAAATATATTGCTATGAACAAAATGCAGGGTGTTGATGAGCAATCTTGAGACAGTGGATTTGAGAGTGTTGAGCCATCAACAGAAGCTAGCGTTTTGGATCAACATGTTCAATGCATGTGTTATGCATGTATAATATTTTCTACTAAGACTTTATATTTTTCAAATTTTTTTATTACAAAACAACTTCCATATTTATGTATGTACTTAACGAACTTTCATTATTTCCGCCTATGACCAGGGATATCTTTTTTTTTTTTTTGAACACAACTTTCATTAAAACTCAAACATTCAAACTACAAGCAAATGAGTTTAACCAAACTCTAACAGCAACAAACAATAAACCATACAAACTAGATGTAGAGAAACCTCTAAGATAGAATGACAGCGAACTCGAAGCTAAACTCAAATGCGTCGAAGCAAGGAATACGGCAGCGCCGGAGACTTGAAATTTAGTCACTTTGTATTGTGACGTTAAGATCCAATCCGCATCTCGGAATATCATCGAAACAATATCCGTTGCATCTTCAGGCCCGTACGGACCGCTACACAAGATGACAAAGCGATTATAGATAAAGATACACACCTCCATTTAGTGTTGGAGGAAAACAGGGATAATATGGCTACCAACTCGGAGAGAAGGATGATAGTGATGAAGATGATGTAGATTGTCGATGAATCCACCGGTAAATGGAACCTAGGAAGCTCTTCCTATAAGAGAGGTTTGACAAAGTGTACATACAAGCGGTAATAACTTCAGTGAATCCACGAAAATCATTAGCAAGTTGGTCATAAAGGCCAAACTGCCCCACACAAATGTGAGCTGTTGGGTTAAGATTAGATAGCTTAAACCGCAAGGGCTCAGCATACCTATTAACAAATATTGGCCCAGCCCAATTTCAGAGATGTTCTGTCCACGACACCTGTAGTAAGGCCCACCGGCAGAGGAGCAGCGACGTAACGGCGGCCGGAGAGAGTACGGTAGGAGCAGGATGGTTGGCTCGGTACTCCGGACTGGTGGAAGAACAGTAGAGCGCACCGTAGAAGGAGGACTGAATCTATCTCCTTCCCCGTGAAGAGGATGAGTCGACATCACTAACTTGAAGCGAGTTGAAGACGGAGGAAACGGTAGATCCAGATGGAGATTTTCAGATCTGAGGTGGTAATCGGTGTTTACCCCAACCGGGGGTGGATAGTCGCCGGTATGAATCGAGGCGGAGAAGAATGGAAGCAATAAAGGTTCACGGCGGGAGCGGATGTTGAACACGGTGGAGGAGCACGAGCGAGAATGGGGAATCCCCCAGCAAGGTTCGGGTTCAGAGAGACCCAACCCGTTGAACGAAAGAGACACTCTCCAAACCATGGTGGCGAGCATACTTTGAGGGCGACCGTCGAGTTGAGTAAGCGTCATGTCGATGGCGGAGAAAGTGACCAAAAGACACGGACGACAGCGGAGTAGACAAGATAGCGAGCAAAGACGGAGGGTGTGACCGAAGTCCCGACGCCGGCGGTTTGAGGCCTCGCCGGCGTCAAGAGATGGTGGCGGCGCCTTTGCCTCGATTCTCGGACTCGGGAGCGTTTGAAACTTTTGACCAGGGATATCTACAATATGGAGTTCCTAAAACAACTGAGAAACTACAATCTCTTGTTTATAATAAGGTATGTTTCTCTTTTCCATTCTAAATAAACACTAGATTAAGTCAACTCCATATTTTTCCTACGTATTTAAGTTTTGTGATAACCAACGTATAAATTGTAGGCTACAATAAATGTTGGAGGCAAAAATATTAGTGCTCATACCATAGAGCATTGTATTCTAAGGAAGCCTGCAAATGCTATCATGACTCAGGTTAATCTTATATACTGTGCGACTATGTCAATTATCATCTTCATATTCATCAGATTAAGCTTAATAATTCGTAAGTATATAACTATAATCATAGGATCGACACGAAGAAATGATCATTCGTAAGCTATACGGCATAGAAGCAACGGATCCTAACATCACATTTGCTCTCTCATGCGGAACTCGATCCTCTCCTGCGGTAAGTTAAGCTCATTAGTTCACTTTTGTTAAGCAAACTGTTACAAGTGATCGTTTAATATATATATACTTAAATTAACTACATTGATGGTTAACTAGCATTCTTAGTACCAGTTGATTAGTGTTGTAGTATTTTTTTTATGTTCACTATTTCAAGCACTTGATAGAGTTATAAAAAGTTTTTCTAACTAGTAGATTGGTAAAGATATATGGTACAATATAATGAAAAAAAAGAGTTTGTATATACTTGAGAAATTTTATGAAAACTTAACAGGTTTTAACGATTTCTGGAAAATTATTCTAACCATTTTACTAAGATGAATATACATAATCACCCTTCACCACTCTGTATACTATCACAAGTTGACTGTTATTTTTCTTTAAATTAAAAATGGAAGGTGAGGATATACACCGGAGAAGGAGTGGCAGCAGAGCTAGAGAAAGCGAAACTGGAGTACCTGCAAGCGTCCGTTGTGGTTACGGTGGCTAAACGGGTAATCTTGCCTGAGCTTCTTGTAAAATACGCCGTCGATTTCGTGGCAAGGGAGGATGGCAACGGTGTAGAGATGGGATCTCTGGTGAAATGGGTTTGCAACCAATTACCAACCTCTGGTTCCTTGAGAAAATCAATGGTGGATTGTTTGAAGAATCAAAACTCCAAAGCTTCTTCTTCTCTGGTGGTTGAAAAGATCCCTTATGATTTTGAGTTTCAGTATCTTTTAGCTATTTGAAAATACTAATTTGTATTTTTTTACTGTTGGAAATCTTTTGTGTTCAATAAAAATATCAAAGCTTGTTTTATTTTATTTTTATGGATGATTGTTATACTGACATATAAATGGTTTAACACGATCAGTCAGCACCTTATGATCATCTTACAACTGTTAAAAAACATTGCTTCAGAAATATTTTTCTCTTTTTCATTTATCTTTTTATTTTACAAATTAAATTCTTAATTAAAACTATGCATTTACAACCAAACTAATCATCCACTCGATCTTCTTTATTATGCATCATCTAGTGGAGTCTATATTGAGCCAATTCCATATAACCATAAAATTCGAAAAAAAAACAATAAAAGTGAATAGTCCGAAAAGATTGAGCTTTCAGACCTAATGAGATTGTATTCAATGACACAAGAATTCACTAACTTTGTTGGAAAAACAGCCCAATGAAAACTACAGCTTTAGCCTTATAAAATCACATAAACATCCCGATGAATGGTTCTGGTTCAATCAAAACATGCCTTAACGATTGAATGGTACAACGCGCAGTGTTTTTTTTGGTAAAGGTTAATTTGTAGGACAACCATAATGCGGGAAAAATTAAGATACCTTGGAAATTGTAAACATTTGAGCAGTGCCGGTCTAACGTGTAACAATGCCCTAATCCAATTTTAAAACTATGCCTTTTAATATTTTGTATCGAAATTATTAAAAAAATAATATAAAAGTAAATTAAAATTTGAATTAAAACAGTAAATCTAAAGGGATAAGAATAATAATCAGGTAAGAAAAACCTCTTCTTCTCTCTCAGACACGTTTAGCGATAAAGGTCCTTACCTTTTAGACGCTTTTCTGTTTCTCACTTTTACCTACCGGTCCTTTTCCTTAAGTGGGTAGTTGCTCAGAGATATTCCTCGCTTTTTCAAATTCGTTTCCCTTTTGGGGAGTGTCCGTCGGATATTAGCTTGTCCTGCGCCTTTACCCCCGGGTTCTTCCCCCGACCCGGGTCGGCGGGACCGCCAGAAGACCGCCGGAACCTGCATCTCCCCCTTCCTCGCCGGTCCCCCTTCATCGGAAACCCCTTTCGAAGCCATGAACTACTTTCACCTCTCTGGTTTTTGTGAGTCTGAAGCTGTTAGTGGGGAGAATTCCCGTAACTAAATCCCAAAGAAAGCAAATTCGTAGCTTGAAACAGGGAATCATGTACTTATATACTTATATCCTACCTTTAAGCTTCTCCAAACGGTCACTCACTTACCCCGGTTACAACGCTTGGAAGTCCCTCTCCATTACCACTTTTCAAGTAAAGTCAAAACCTTCTTGCTCCTCACTACTCTCTGATGGAGAAAAGACTTTCTAGAGAAGAGAAAGGAAAAGGGATGGCTCTGGATCCCGCTCAACCCCCTCGTACGGGTAGAGTAAAAGTTTCTGCTCCTGTCAATGACGAACGCTCCCGTAGACTATCTCTGACGTTAATTGGACGAGTCACCAACCGAACCACTCAAAAAGTTTGGTCTCTCATTCCCTTTTTCACTGAACTCTGGAAAGCTGATGGGAGACCAGTGGGCTCTGACTTGGGAAATGGTTTGTTCCAATTCCAATTTGAAAATGAGTCAGATCTCAATGCTGTGCTAGAAAGAAGACCATATCATTATGCACATTGGATGGTTATCCTGCAAAGATGGGAACCCACCACTGCTACCTCCTTCCCGTCGCTCATTCCCTTTTGGATTAAGGTCCAAGGAATACCACTCCACCTCTGGTCAGAGAAAACAGTTGAGTCTTTGGCGGCAGACTTTGGAATTTTCGAAAAAGCGGAAATCACCGACTTCACATTGCGAATGCGAGTGCAAGTTAACGGTCTCTTACCATTGGTTAAATCTTCAGTGATTGAATACCCCAATGGGGATGAGGTTACTGCCTCCTTTGTGTACGAAAGAGTCGAAAAACACTGCTCAAAATGTTTCCGCTTAGATCACGAGTTAAAGGACTGCCTCGTTGCGAAACATCAAGCTCGTGAGCTTAAAGCTCAAGATCAGTCATCAAACGTTTCTGTTAAGGACATCCAGAGGAAGGAGGACAGAGATAGAGACAGATACATCAGAAACTCTGATCCCTACCGATTTTCTGCTACGAAAACTACTGACTCCAGTCGGGAGGTCTACCCCCATCGGAGTGACCCATCCAGACGTGAAGGAAACAGAGCAGGTGACGAGCGGAATCGCTCCAGATCGTATCTGGACCATAGCAACCACAGAGGCTACAAGGAGCCATCGAAGGAATGGCAGTCTCGCCTCCACCGATCTTCAAGTAACCGCTACACTCCCTCCCACCGAAGCAAACTAATAAAAGATGACGCCAGACATCTAATTAGTTCCAGGAACCGGAATAATCATATCCAAGCAGCTCGCGATAGGACAAGAGATCGATGTGAAGACTCTGGATCATCGAAGTTAGCAGTGAGCCATAACGACAGAGGATCTCTCCCACCCCCTCCCGAAATCCCACCTCAACTCTTAACCCTTAATGAAGCCCTCATTAATGTACGTGACGCAATGCTTCACTTTACTCGATGCGCGGAACCTTTAGAGGGCAATCCTCTCCAGGATAGTGTCCGACGAGCAGAAGTAGAAGAAACACGGGCGATTGCTCAGAGAATTGAAAAGGACCCAATATTGGGAGGACTCCAAACGGCCACCAACAAATCTGCGATAAGAAGGCTCTCTGTTTCTCAGAGACTTGGTTTACAGAGTGATCATGATGGGGGTTCCGTCGAGAGAATCCCACCATCTCAGAGGCTTGGGTTACAAGACTCTCCTGATGCTACTACGGACGAGAGACTATCAATTGTCCAGAGATTGGGACCGCTACCTGCTGATCAGCCATCTAGCGAGAGAATCCCAGTTAACCTAAGACTTGGCCATCAAGAAGTCTTGACTACAGATGAACAAGGAACAAGTCTGGCTCCTCCCAAACGTAAACCGGGACGCCCCCCTGGATGCAAAGCGAATTTGCCTAACGCAACTTCCACCACCAAGAGGAGAAAAACCAAAGGATCTAAACCTTCCCCTGTTCGCAGAACCTCAGCAACCGACCCTCCAGCGGGAAGGCCTAACCCGATGTCTGGAATTTCCCGCGCCTCCCGGAAACCTACCACTTCGAAATCAGCCTCCACGACTTCAGACAATCAACCCATCTGCAACATGATTCCCGCCTCAACTAGGAGAAGGATGGATTTTCACAATCCATCCAATCCCGGTCCTTAAAAGTTATGAGCTGGAACTGTCAGGGGTTGGGGAATCCCCGGACAGTTCGTCGTTTGAGGGAAGTGAAGAAAAGCATCTTCCCGGACATACTATTCTTGATGGAGACAAAAAACCCCGATGCTTTTGTCATGACGAAGACAAAAGATTTGCAGTATGAGCACTCTCACCTTGTTTCACCAGTCGGACATGGAGCAGGAGGACTAGCCCTTTTTTGGAAACAAGAGATTAATCTTCAAGTTTTAAGTGCTTCGGCAAATTGTATTGACACTCTTATCTCTTTTGAAGGAAAGACTTTTTATTCTTCTTTTGTGTATGGCGATACTGACAGGGTCAAGAGACGATTCCTGTGGAACCACTTAATTGCAATGAATGATGCCAGAGAAGCCCCATGGTTTCTAACTGGCGATTTCAACGACCTGCTATGCAACGACGAGAAAGATGGCGGCCCTGCACGGCCAGAAGGCTCCTTCTCCGATCTCCGCACCTTCTTCTCGGAAGGAGATCTTTTTGACTTACAGCACTCGGGTGACTTCCTGTCTTGGAGGGGACAGAGAGGAGACTACCTAGTACGGTGCCGATTGGACCGAGCGGTTGCAAACAGTGCTTGGGCGGAACAGTTCCCCACGGCCAGATCACACTACCTTCTCTATGAGGGATCTGATCACAAGCCCATTATATCCTTCTTTGAACCAAACAAAAAGAAAAGAAGAGGCCTCTTCCGTTACGATAGGCGGCTAAGGGATAATCCGGAGATCAAAGCTCTGGTATGTCAAGCCTGGAATCGAGCATCAAACTCAACTGTCAATGACAGAATTACTATAGCCAGGAGGGTCATTGTGGAGTGGACGAAAACACAGAGAAAAAACAGCAGGCTGACAATCGAAGAGAAGAAGATGGAGCTCGAGCAAGCGCTTACCAGCCCGTTAAATGATACTCCACTAATCCTGAAGATAACTGAGGAACTTAGTAGCGCTTACCTTGCGGAGGAGAACTTTTGGAAGCAGCGAAGCCGATTGCTTTGGCTCAGACTTGGAGATAGGAACACAGGCTTCTTCCATGCGACGGCCAAGAATAGGAAGCGTACTAATGCACTTACTGTCATCGAAGACGCCGAGGGAAACATCGTCTTCCAGGAGGAACAAATAGCTTCGGTTATCGTCAACTATTTCCAGCAACTGTTTACTTCTCTCGATGGGAGCAGTGAGGACACAGTAAACTATGCCTTATCACCATTGGTGACGGAAGAACAAAACCTGACGCTCATAGAAATGCCTTCCCCGATGGAGATCAGAAACGCACTCTTTTCCATTCATGCGGACAAAGCCCCGGGGCCTGATGGCTTCTCGGCGGGTTTCTTTCATTCTCATTGGGATGAGATAGGAGGAGATATTGTTCGAGAGATACAGAATTTTTTCGAAACCGCGATTCTCCCGGATAAGATAAATGAGACACATATACGTCTCATCCCGAAGATTCAAAGCCCACAGACCGTCGCAGATTACAGGCCCATTGCGCTCTGTAACGTCTATTACAAGATCATCTCAAAAATCTTGACGATACGGCTGAAGCCCCTACTGGATGGAATCATCTCCGAGACCCAATCTGCTTTTGTCCCGGGCCGTGCGATCTCGGACAATGTCCTTATCACACATGAAGTTCTTCATTTCCTCAAGACGTCAAAGGCAGAGCAGCGATGTGCCATGGCGGTTAAAACCGACATGAGCAAAGCTTATGACAGGCTCGAATGGCGATTTATCTACCAGGTCTTCAAAAGATTAGGATTCCACCCGACTTGGATTGCTTGGATAATGCAATGCGTGTCCACCGTTACTTACTCTTTCCTCATCAACGGTTCACCTAGAGGAGAAGTCACACCGAGCCGAGGTATCCGTCAAGGAGACCCTCTCTCACCATACATATTTATTTTGTGTAGTGAGGTTCTCTCGGGTTTATGTAACAAGGCGCAAGAAGATGGTTCCCTCAAAGGAATCAATGTAGCTCGAGGGAGTCCTCAGCTCAATCATCTTCTCTTTGCCGACGACACGATGTTCTTCATCAAAGCCAGCAAGAAGAGTAGTGAAGCCCTCCAACGGATACTGAAACAATACGAGGAAGCTTCCGGACAGCGGATAAACCCGGACAAATCTGCCATCACGTTCTCGCGGTGGACCCCGAGTAGCTTGAAGACCACAGTGAAGGATACGCTAGGAATCCAAAAGGAGGGAGGTATCGGAAAATATCTAGGCCTCCCGGAACACTTCGGACGGAAAAAACGAGACATGTTCTCGTCTATTGTCGACCGAATAAAGCAAAAGGCAAGTAGTTGGAAAAACCGCCATCTTTCAGCTGCAGGAAAATTGACCATGCTCCGTAGTGTGCTCTCTCCCATTCCCTCCTATGCGATGACATGTTTCAAACTCCCCGTCTCCCTCTACAAAAGGATTCAATCGGCGCTTACTCGATTCTGGTGGGACGATAAAGATGGCAGCCGCAAGATGGCCTGGGTATCTTGGTCAACAATGACACTCCCAAAAGATGACGGTGGCCTCGATTTCAGAGACATAGAGAGCATCAATGATGCCTTCCTCTCCAAGCTTAGCTGGCGCATCATCAGACATCCAGAGAGCCTTTTGGCCAGAGTTCTTGTGGGAAAATATTGCACCTATGATTCTTTCCTTTCGATACAGGTACCCTCTGCTTGCTCTCACGGATGGAGAGGGATTATGGTTGGACGAGACATCATTCTCCAAAATGCTGGATGGGCAGTCGGTAACGGAGTTGATTTAAATGTTTGGGACGCACCTTGGCTCAGCCTCTCCGCTCAAACCAGACCAATGGGACCAGCTCCAGAAGCTCTTGTGAACCTAACGGTTGCGGATTTATTTAGTGAAGGAATTAACAGCTGGGATTTGGAGAAGGTTCAGCGCTATCTTCCTTTCCATGAACAGGAAATCTTAGCGCTCAAACCAAGCCTGTCTGGTGCACCAAATAAACTTGTCTGGGTAAAGGATCCAACGGGTGAATTCACCACAAAATCTGGCTATGCCATCGCCCGTAACCGGGTTTCTGGTGTGATACCAACCACCACTTCTTTAGGCGAGTTCAACTGGCAGAAAAACATCTGGAAACTCCACACAGCACCAAAAATCAAGCTCGTTCTATGGAAGATTTTCCATAATGCCCTACCAACGGGAGACCAGCTGATTGCCCGTCAGATAGCTATAGATGGAAATTGCAAAAGCTGCGGCCAACCTGAATCTATTGATCACCTGTTCCTTCATTGTAGTTTCGCCCATCATGTCTGGAGTACTGCACCAATAACTCCCAACTTTGATAGCAGAGGATCATTAGATTTGAAGTCGGCCTGGACGAGGTTACTCTCGACAAAGAATCTACCGCCTACGGGAATCACACAGGGGCCTCTAGCACCTTGGATCCTATGGCAACTCTGGATTGAAAGAAACAACTTAATCTTTAGCGACAAGAGAAGCTCAGCCATAGAATTGGTCTCAAAAGCTGCTGCTGCCGCCCGAGAATGGTTCCAAGCCCAAGTAACGGATGACAAGCCGACGAAGAAGCCCTACTGTCCACCTCAGGAATCGCAGTGTGCAGTCACAAGAACCGATGCAGCATGGAACGAAGCCCACCACCTTGCGGGACTTGGAGGAACGATCGAACACAACGCCGGTTCAGAGTCTTTCGCTGTTCCGGTCTCTCATGTCAGATCCCCGCTACTGGCGGAAGGTATGGCTGTTCGTGAAGCTCTTCTACAGTGCAGGGACCTAGGAATCGCAAGGATTAGATGTGAGTCGGACTCGGCAACCTTGGTGAAGATTTTAAACTCCGAAACTTCAAATTCGGAATTGTATGGTGTAGCCTCTGATATTTTGTCTCTTGCTAGCTCATTTGAGATTATCTCCTTTGTATGGATCCCTCGTGAGAGGAACTCTGTGGCCGATGGTTTGGCAAAGCAGATTTTGTCTGTTAAGCTTGCCATTCATGCCGCACCAAACTCTGGCTGAAGCCATTATCAATGCATTTGTGTTTCAAAAAAAAAAAAAAACAGTAAATCTAAAACATTAAAATATTTTTTTTTGCATTTTTCCATGTAAAAGCATTCATTAAATAAATATAATCAAATCTTATAACACTTTTGATCGATAACAAAATCAATTTAGATAATCTTTTAAATAACATGTTAGACTACAAATAACTATTTATACCTTTTAAATTTTTTTTTTTTAAAAAGAAAAAGATTATTTTTTCAATTTCTAATACGAAAATAAATATATAATGACCATATAGAAATCTATTTCTTTTTACTTAATATTTTGATATCCATAAAAAAACTTTTTTTATATGTGATGATCGATATTCTTATATTCAAAAATGCACACTAAACAATTTATGTTTATCAGATAACAATCATTCTTTAACAAACAAATATTATAGTAGGTTTTCTAATCTATTTTGACATTGATTCTTGTAGAATATTAGTTCCATAAATAAAATACCATTAATTATGTTCGAATGAATATTATTTTAAAGAAATTTTCAATATTTGAATTATGTCTTCAAGTTATCATTACTAAAAATTTCCAATAAGTATACTTTCAACTAAAAAATCTTATCAAATTCTTTTTATCTATAAATATTAGTGAAAATAATTTTATAAGAAAATATGCCTTTTAAATTGGATGCCCTAATCGACGGCTTGGGTGGCTTCACCTCTAGGCCAGCCCTGCATTTGAGATATACTTAGATTTTTTTTCTCCTTGATACACGTGGATTTGTTTAACCTATATCAAAATACTATTCTATTTTTTTGTGTGCATTTATAATAGATTTAAATATATATTATATATAGAGAGAAAGAGAAAGAAAAAAAATTGTATATTACATTTCTACTTTACGTTTCTAAATAAAATAGAACACAACGAAAAAAATATCTCATTTGAAAAGAAATCTAATTATAATATATGCATGTGTAAAATATTATAGATTTAAAATCGAATTTATGTAATATTATATAAAATCTAATAAAATATATGTTTGTTTTGAAAATTTCTAATCATGTTATGTGTAGAAAAAAATCTATGTTTTTAATATGTAAAATAGAAATTTTAATAATTCTTTTAACAAAATGTAAACACATTTCAAAATTTGAAAGAGAAAACAAATTTGTTAAAAAAAACTTTTTTTTTATATATGTGGACAACATGTGCGTGTGAAAAAGAGGTAATATGACAATTATTACTACATCTGTTTTATATTAAGTCATGTCATTTTAGCTTTTAAAATTTATGTTATAGGTTTAGTTTTATGATTTCGATGCATAAATTAAACAATTTTTCCAATTTTTTTCTTTACTTTCATCTCATTAATTAACAAAATAATGTATTAAATAAAGATAAAACAGAAAATTTAATAGTTTTTTAATTTATGTGCAACAACCTTAAACATAACTTATTATGAAACGGATGGAGTATATAATATCAAATAGTACTCCCTCTGTATTATTTTAATTGGATTTTAATGTTTTTCACAAATATTAGGAAATTACAAAATTTTATGTAATTTATCTTGGTTGCATAAAAATAGCATTAAATAAAACTAGTTCAAACAGTTAAAAAGATACATTATTTTGTAATTGGTCATAGATTTCAAATGACATTAAATTTTATATAGATTAGTGAGAACATCACTTATTTTGAAACAATATAAAAACCCTTAAAACCACTTAAATTGATACGGAGAGAGTATATCATAGCCTAAACGATTCACTTAACACCTTATTTGTAATTCTTCAAAAATTACTTTGTAAAGTAATTTAATAACCGAGTTTAAATCTTTTGTTAATAACTCTGAGATTTAATTATCTAACAATTACAAAGACGTATATACACTCTGAAACTTTTATCAACTATCATCACGCTATCTAACTCTAAACCCAAATTAATAAACATGATCATATATATTCATTATTTACATGGATGTATATGTGTATCTCACACATACTATATATAATATGCAACTAGATAAATAATATATGCATGCATCAAGCATGTAAGTCCAACATTTATTGAATAATTGGAAAAGATTAGGAGCAAATCATTGGAACATAATTTTACGATGTACAGAAGAAATAGTCTGGCAAAGATAACATATAATAATTTCTCAGAAAAAAAAAGATAACATATAATAACATGTTCAACGTTGTTCAGATTCTGCATGTCATGGATCTCATTCTTATCATCTTATTTTACTTTTCCTCGATTTTAAATCCAACATTTTAGTTTTGACATACTTTTGATAATTGGTGGGTTATATTGAGGTTTCATTAATTCATCATTTTAAATATTGTCCAGTATTTTGTGTGGAACTTTTATGTCATATACGTATATTATATAGTAAAATATATGCTAAGCGAGGTCTAACCCCACATATACGGATACATGATTAATATAACTTGAAATTTGAAGTTGTGACGACGTTGATATAGACTTGCTCCCGAATGATTTCTATTCAAGCATAAAAAACGTTCATAGATAAATGTATCTTCAATTATTTTTTTACTTAAGTCATCTTCGCTGGACCACGTAATTAATTAAAATAACATTTATGGATTGATCAGCCATAATATACAGTTTGATCATCTTGTTAAACCGTAATTCTGTTATTTGCTAGATATTATTCATATAGTGGAACATGTAAGACTAGTAATAACAGAAATTTAAATCTAAAGATTGGAATCTGGATAAAGAAAAAAATAAATAAGGAGAAATTTGACGTTGCAACAACAATTGAAAAATATTAAATTAGGGCTCCAATTAAAGTAATACAAACACAAGAATATGTCTAAATCAAGGGTTGGTCAGGACAGCCTAAAACAAGTTTATCTTCCACTAATCATACAAAATAAAGACAGCTCTGAGTCTCTGACACGTAATTATGTTATTCGGAAAATGTACGCATAAAATATACAAAATGCTGAATTGAAGAAACATCTATCTCCACACCAAATAGATCAGTGGAGACTCTGGAGACACAGGATTGGCTGTACAGCCTTATACTAATGTGTTTCTACAGCTCTGAACTATTTTGCTTTACCTTGCTATGCATTTCTGCTTTACGTTTTATTTTTACAAGGGCTTTCGGACCAAGGCTCGTAGTTTCTGTTTACCCTGGATCAGCCTACATTCTGGTGTTTTACGAGAGTAGAAGTTAAGAAAAAGGAATAAAATAACATAGATGGTGAAAATTACTCAATATAGGAAAATATTAATTTCTAAAAATAGCAAGAATGTTATGATGTTTTTTTTAGTGAGTGGGTGTACTTCGTGTGAATAATAAAGATAAAGACAACTAACAGATAGTTAATTTTGTAAAGTTTGTAAATGATTTTCAGTGTCTGCAGCAATCTGTTGCTCTTTCAGTTTTTAAGATGAATTGTATATTGAAGAGTATAATGTTTTTTTCGTTCATTAAAAAAAAGAGAGTAAATAACTCGCATCATAAATCACACGGTTCCAAGTTCCAACAGTTTAAGACATTTGCGATTGTTCTAAGTTTTAACTCAAAATCATATGTACAGAAGTATAGTTAAGTCATAAAAACTTTGATCTATCTTTACTCTTTTTTAAAAATTTTGTAAAGAGAATCCATCTAATTTGAAATTCCAACATACCAATCCCCACATTCGACCAGACTGAAAATTAAACCAACATACCCACATTTTTTTAAATGAATGTTGATATATGAACGAATATATCAATATTCTGAAAAGTCAAAATATAATAAATACTGCATGCAATTATGCAAATCATTCCTTCATAACATTTACAAACGATTAGAAAATTTGAGATGTTTCTCATAATACCACCAGCTCATTTGAGGCATATACGGATTAGATATGATTCCTTCCGTAATTATTTCCGTAAGTATACATGTATACTTAACTGTCCACATAATTAACCATAAAACTGATCTGTCTTATAATGTACTTATACCATACCTTTGCATAGCCTCTGTGTATATATATATACACACAACTAAACCATAGAGTTACAACAAACATCAAAATACATCCATCTTTTCTCTCTCATCATCTTTGGCCATGGCAAAGGACTTGGAAGTGCAAGAGGGTGGAGCGTCGGCGGCGAGAGATTACCAGGATCCGCCTCCGGCGCCATTGTTTGACATGGAGGAGCTTAGGAAGTGGTCGCTCTATAGAGCGGTCATAGCTGAGTTCGTGGCGACACTTCTCTTCCTTTACGTCTCAATCCTCACCGTAATCGGCTACAAAGCTCAGACCGACGCAAGCGCCGGAGGAGTTGATTGCGGTGGCGTTGGAATATTGGGTATTGCGTGGGCTTTCGGTGGAATGATCTTTGTTCTCGTTTACTGTACCGCCGGTATCTCTGGTACGTATACTAACGTTCGAGTCACAATGCATATATTTCACGTAACCAAAAAGTTAGATATGTGGTATAGTTTATAAAACAAGTATATCAAACATTTAAAATATAGTAGTACATAATTAATATAGATCCCTATGGTACGTTTTGATTTCAATGTTTTGTCGAATAAAGCTATACCTTCTTTTTGTTTTAAAAAATTGTCAAACTCTCTATTCAGTTCGATTTAGTTTAGTCTAGCTAAGGTCGGTATGAATTACTTTGGTTTGGCTTACCTAAACTAAAATACAACCTAACATTTTAAGTTGATTAATGAATTAATTAACAATTCTTGTTGTTATTGTAACTTTGAAGGTGGTCACATAAACCCGGCTGTGACGGTGGGACTGTTCTTAGCTAGAAAAGTATCATTGGTGCGGACAGTGTTATACATTGTGGCACAGTGCCTTGGTGCCATCTGCGGTTGCGGTCTGGTCAAAGCATTCCAAAGTTCTTACTACAACAGGTTCCATTATGTCTAAACACTCATGCATCAGATAATTAAACCGTCTAGATGTCGTTTTTTTTGGCTAACTACAAATTGTTAATAATATATATTAGATATGGAGGTGGAGCCAACCAGCTTGCCGAGGGCTACAACAAAGGTACCGGACTCGGTGCCGAGATCATCGGAACATTTGTCCTTGTCTACACCGTTTTCTCGGCCACCGATCCCAAGCGAAGTGCACGTGACTCTCACATTCCAGTTTTGGCGCCACTTCCCATTGGTTTTGCCGTCTTCATGGTTCACTTAGCCACCATTCCCATCACCGGAACCGGAATCAACCCGGCCCGTAGCTTTGGAGCCGCAGTTATCTACAACCAAGAAAAGGCCTGGGACGACCAAGTACATCATTAACTTTCATACGATGGACATATCTTTCTATTAGTTCAAACATGTATGAAATGAAAACTAATGATGCTTTCTTATATGTTTTTGATCATTTATACAGTGGATATTCTGGGTGGGACCGATGATCGGAGCAGCAGCTGCTGCGTTATACCATCAGTTTGTTCTAAGAGCGGCTGGAATTAAATCTCTTGGCTCTTTTAGGAGCTCTGCTTAATTTTAATTGTATGAATTAAGCCACAAGTTAATATTAAATCAAGATGATGATTAGTAATCATTGATTACCACTATTAAGCGGAAGCTACCTGTATCTTTTTTTTTAATTATATGTTCAGTTTTTCAATTTCAAGGAATTTCCCATTGGTTGTAAATGTGGTTTTAATTAATGTTGCTTTAAGATAAATCTCTTCTTTTTCTTTGTTTTTTAAATCTTTATATGCGGTTCCTTCAAGCTAACAAACTCTTCATGCATTCTTTGCCACCAACCTTCTACCAAAAAATCGAAACTAGATGAACAAACAACATATGGACGGTCCTGTAATGGACCTATTCTATAATCATTTACCATCGATCAAATATAATGCAATGTAAAATATGAAGTGTAAAACCAATAAACTACAACTGTTTTGTCCTGTATATTAGTACGTATTGCCAGCATTTGTAATAGAGGGAAACTATAAACAAAAACGTGAAATTAACTAACAAAAAACTGCATTAACCAAAATAGTTTTGATCATGACTTCTCTTCACTCATTCAAAATAACTTTATCTTCTTTTGTTATTTATTGCACAATCATACAAATTTGCACTAGAAGCAACACCTCTCTTAACCCAATCCTATAAAAGCCACAAACACACACACACACAAACTAAACAAAAAAATAATCAAACATTTACAAAGATTATAGAGAAGAAAAAACATGACATACCTAACTCACTCTTTACCCTTCTTCTCCTGTTCCTTATCTCTACTTATATGTGTGGCCATTGCAGGAAGTAGACCTGCTCATGGTCCAGCTTATCTAAACCCATCTGCTTTCTCTCCAGAAGCTTACGATTTCTTTCACCCAAAATCACCAGTCCCTGACAATAATCCCCAAGAAACTCGCATTCTTTGCCATTTCTTTCACCTTCACCTTCACCTTCACCGTCACCTTCAAAGGCATCTAATGTAGAAGCAGATACACAAGGAAGTAAAGTTTCATCAGACGAACACATAAGTGAGAGCAGAAGAGAAGAAGGAGGAGGAGAAACTGTTGGAATATTGTTAGGCATTTCTTTCGCAGCTTTTATTTTAGTGGGACTTTACTTTGTGATCAAGAAACGACTAGCTAACATAACCCGCACGATTGTAATCCACTCTGATGCTTGATCAGGAATATGTCATTGTCAAGTACAATTATTTATTGATTTTTTCATGTTCAGCAAAAATCGCCAGACTTTGTTCTGGTTTAATTTAATATTCCTTTTGAATTTGGTTCGATATAAAAAAATTAGAAAAACATCTCGAAAGTATATATTAAAAATGATTCAATATTACATATATTTATAATTAAATATCTAAATGTAACTTAAATAAGTTTTAGTTGCTGTAATTAAACATCTAAATGTTACTAAAATATTGGTAAGAGCCCATTAAATCTCTGGTCGTATTATTTACGTACAGTAATAAAATAAAATCCAATTAAGACGACGACGTACCATGTAACTAAAAACAAGACACTTGTCTTGTTGTGTTAGATGATTCAACTACTCAGACTGGTCGGACTCAGACTGGTCTCAGAGTTTCTTCCAGTTCAGACAATCGCACTAAAATGGCGTTCCGCGTTTTCCTCCTCTTCTCTCTCACAGCTCTGCTCATTCTCTCCACCGTTTTCTCCTTCTTTCGCCATCTCCATCTCCGACGTAGAAGATGAGGATCTCAGCTTCCACGAAGATCTCAATGATGACCCGCTGAGCCACTTACTTCCCATGAGGCTGAACTCGACGAGTTCTACGGAGGATAGGACGAATTCAGTATAGCGTTCAGGGCTTCCCTACTATTCGCTTCTTCATGGATGGCCAGCACAAGCCTTGCACTAGAGGGAGGACCAAGTAAGCGAAACCAAATATTTAGTGTGAATTGTAATTTCAAGTTCAAATCTTTAGTGTGGATTGTATTGTTGTTTAATTTGGACTGATGAAAGCAAGGGTTCCTGAAAAAGCTTACTGATTTGTGATTTAGAGAAACAATTGTGATGCCGGTGAAGAAAGTGTTGACTTTCTGGGAACAAAGTCGTCTTGGGTTACTTGAACTCTTTGGTGCTATGTATGTTTTCTCTAATCCACTTGTTATCCTTTGTTGTTCCTTCTCAAATGCGTTACATTTGGGATAATAACCAAAATTGTGGACTTTTCAGGGTGTTGAGCATGATCAATTTGCTGCTGCTTCTAAAGCTGAAGACGATGTCAACTTCTATCAGACAGATAACCCCGATGTTACCAAGATGTTCCACATTGATACTGAGTCTAAAAGGTTTACTCTTGTCCTAGTTAAAGAGAGAAGAGGAGAAGATTAGCCATTTTGGTTGATTTTGTAAATCTTTATTAGGCCTTTGATTTAGCGACATTGTTCTTGCTTATTATGTTTAATCTGCAGATGGGGATTTTGTTGATTCTGGCAAGTTTTTTGTTTGCCAACAATCTTCCTTTGGTCTCTGTTTTCACCAGAGAAAGAATGCCCCTGAAATTTTTGAGAGTGGAACCAAGAAGCAGGTGTGTCATTGTCAAATGTTTTTAGTGGGATTCTTCAGCTCAAAGAGATGGCTTAGGCGGATTTAATAACATGAAAGTATTTGTTCTCTCTGCAGTTGTTGTTTGCAAGAGTTTGAAGAAGCAGCAAATCATTTAAAGGATAAGTACTCTGATTAGTTTTGATTTGCTTTGTTTTGCATCAATACAAATACTCAGGTCTATGCTCCATGGTGTGGCCATTGCCAAGCCCTTGAGCCAATGTATGACAAGCTTGCCAAACATATACGAAGCATTGATTCTCTTGTCATAGTCAAGCAAAGGTAAATAAATATCTTCAGTGAATGTATTATAGCCTTCAAGAGTTGATTTTTTTTCTTTGTGGTTTTGTGATATGATCATCATATAAGCTGGTACAGGTCACGTGAGGAGGAATGAGCTGGCACCTGCAAAATAAGAAGAGGAGAAAACATTTGCAGTAGAGAAATAGTATAAATAGAAGATAGATTGTAACAGAATCATTATGCGTCTTGTTGTGATGTATCTGTGGGAGAGATTGGGACTCTCAGTAAACCCTAGGTTCTTGGTTCTAGTGTGTTTTTGATATTTGGTTTCAAAGGCCACTAGGCCAGCTTGTAGAACTGTTGTCACATACTGAAATAAGGTCACACTACTAAAAAGAGAGGAGCCATGTATATAACTTCATACAGTGAATATATACAGGGACTGGGTCTAAAGGGAAGGAGACTAAAGTATCTAACAACACCAAAGCTCAAATCAGTCACATTAATATCCCTGATGCTTTTTTCGTTTACACTAATAATAACATTTCTTCTTTGGTGGAGTTGCCAAAACTTGTGTCATTAGTCAAAAGCCAACCATTAAAAGAAACATAATTAATTAACTTTACGTAAGCGTCAACATTAAATATAAAGTGGTTACTTGCCTTATGATTCTGATTATTGACTCTAATTATTATATTTCCTTCTCATTTGCTTCTCCTATTCAATATTTGTCCCTCCATTAGCAAAATAATCCAATATTTACTATTTGCAAGTCTCCTAAGCGTTGACTGTTAGGTGCCAAATCAATTTCTCAAATGTCACTGATGAAACTTTAAGTGGAAAACGAACAATTGACTTCTTGATCTGTTCATACGCTCTCTGACGCGGGAGCCCTATATAAAATCTATCTGTCTATCTATCTCTTCCTCACTAGACAGAGAGAGGTTGAACCTTCCAAATAATGAAGGCCAGTTTCATGATCGTAGTAGCTCTGTTAATGGTAGGTATCGTGTCCGGCAAGATATCAACTGAAAAAGTTTCACCAGCTCCGTCTCCGGTTGAGCATCATTCGTATCCGCCTCAGTCAGAAACCGGAATGTCTCCATCCCACTCACCATCGGACGCTCCGAGGGCGATGCCTCCCGGTTACAGTCATCATCCACCGTCTCAGTCACCGGAAGCCAGTGATCTCCATCACAACTACGGTAGCGGAACAGAGAGGGAAAGTTCTTCGTCCGGAGGTGGAAAGAAGGCTGGAATCGCGGTTGGAGCGATAGCAGCAGCGAGTATGGTCGGCCTTGGAGGGTATGTGTTGAAGAAACGGCGAGAGAACATTCGTAGATCACGATATGAATATGCCGCCACTGAGATTTTCTGAATAGACAGAAACTTGGTCATGGATATGGTGTGTCGTTTCCTATGTTTTTTTGAGTTATATGTTCAATCTAATCAGCTTTTGTCCTAACAACCAACGGTGATTAAAATATGCAGCCACCAGAGCCATGACTCTCTTTGTTATAGTCTATATGTTATGGTTGGACCATGGCATGTCCATGCAAGATATTTGTAACATTGGTAGAAATCATCAATGTTCAAGATTATCTTCATTATACTCCGTCCATTTCAGAAAGTTACAAAAAAATTGTTTCAAAATGATAGTTTTTTTTTTTTGCGTCTTCTATACATTTTTATAAGATAATAATACTAAATTGTAAAATTTTAAAATATTAATTGTATTTTATATATTTTTGTCAGTTTAAATATTTAAAATAAGTACTCATATTAAATAATGTATTTATAATCAAAATTTAATATGTATTTTAGTGTGTGAAAACTTCAAAATATACATTTATTTTTAAATTGAGTGAAAAAAAAGAAAAATAATAAAAAATCAAGAAAGAGAATAAAGAGAAATTTGTTATAAAAGAAACTCTGTATTATTGTTTTAAAGAAACTCGTTTTATATCTAACAACAAATTAGTGATTTAACTATTAAAAATGAAAAATAATTATATGATTAAAATATTAGTATTTGAGAGACTTGGTGTGTTTCTTCCACTAAAGTGCTCTTTTATACTTCTGTTTCATGGACATCTCAGGGATGTGTTTGCATTGATTTACAGGCATGCAAACTTTCATAAAATCAAACTCTACCGTCCATTCTTTCTTATCCTCACCAAGTTTAGATGTAAGAAACAAAAGCCCATTCTATTTCAAGGAGATCTATTTTCTTCAGTCGCTATATTAACCATACATTATCTTGAAACAAGAAAATCAAAAACTTACTATCTTTAAAAGTTTAAAACTAATCCTACGTATAAATACCCCAACCGATCAAAGTTTTTCCAAGCACAAAACATCAAGTTGAATATCTTGTATTATTATAACTAAATAAAACAAACTGCAAAAAAATGGCCTCATCAAGATTTCAACTTGTTGCCCTTCTTGTCATCTTCTCTCTCGTTATTACTGCCCAATCTGAAAGAGGTTTCCACTCATTTTTATAATTTTGACATCCGTAGATATTTCTTTTCGTTTGTACTAACTAGGACTTTTTTATACAAAAGCTGGCTTCTATTAATAACAACAAAAACATCATGTATATGCGCGCCTCATGACCATATTGATCACAAACCTAATACAAGGTTCTTGAATTTTTGCAGAAAAGGAAGAAATGGACGGACCATGCCGCTTGAGAGGAACATGCAATGAGGACAGCGACTGCGACGCCCACTGCCACAGAAGCACCGACGCTGTAGCCATGGACGGCCACTGTCTCTTCGACAGACCCACCCCCGTATGCTGCTGCCTCTTTGATTAATCTCATCCTTTTTTATTCTTCAAGTCTCCATGCATGCATGATCCTGACTAAACTAATGATGTAAACATATACATAAATGTTTACGTCCTAATTACTTGAAGAAATAGAAGAAGTGATCTTGTGTTTCTTATACTTTGATTTCTTGTTTACCATATGGGACATTTGCATGTTGTAAGAGAATGGCTATTTATGAACAATTATACATATACATAAAGTCAGATCAAAATTTAACCAACTTCCTTCTCTTCACATTCTTCTTCCAGCAAATACTTCTCAAGAATCGCTACTGTTGCTTGCCTCGCGCTGAATTTAACAACAAAAACAACATTTTTTTATTAGTATATTAGCTCAAGAACCCCCACAAAGATTCAAACTTTAAACCCTATGATCAACAAAAACCTCAATCACATACCACCATCATCATAGACATAAGCACAATGCTGCCAAAGACTTTCAAAATCATTCACACAAACGCTGCTTCTATCACCGCTTAGGTTAGCACTTGTAAGAGCCAAAACACTGCCCGAACCTCTGGATACTTTTCTAATGAATTCACAATCTGGAACCCTTACTCCAATAGTATCAATCCCAGGGTTTAATGACCTTTCAAGAATGCTCCACTCACCTATTCAAAAAAACACTAAAAGAACACTCTCACATCAAGAGATCATTATCAATGCAGTGCAACCACGTCAAGAAGAAGAAACAAACCTCGTTGAAGGACGACAGTGACTGGACCAGGCAAGAGCGAGTGGAGTAATCCGTGAGGTAGGTGGTTCGTGGTGGCAACTCTCTTGATATCTGATACATCACCAACGCAGATGGCAAAAGGGTTTGTAAGCTTCCGGCCTTTGATCTTATATATCCGGTTAACCGCTTCTAAAGAACTGTTTTACGTTATACAAACCACAACTTAATTAGTTTGCTAAATGTAACGCTTGTTCAGCTAACTAGTGAAGATTTTGTTTATATTACCAAGCATCACAGGCGAATCCATAAAGGGTATCAGTTGGCACAGCGATAACTTTCTCGGATTGGATCGCCTCAATAGCCTCTTGTGCATAGGCTTCAGTTGCAGGATGAACTATGCATGAATTGCTCAATACACAGAGTTCTGATATCTGCAATCCTAATCTAAATCTTCTACTCTGCTTAGCAACTGGAAGGACTCTTAACTCAGGGACCCCTAATACACATGAGAAGAAAGGATTGATGAGTGCTCATTAGCTTTCATCTTTCAACTAAACAACCAAAATGCATAAAGAAGACAAGGTGAATTAGAAACTGGACTTGAAACAAGCTAACACATCTTAACAACACAGTTCTATATGTTCGATTCAATGATGGTAGATTTTGAAACAGAGTAGAGAGAGAGAAAAAAAAGTAAACTTTCAGCTGCAGATTACAAACGAAGAGAACTCCAGATAGATATATTTCCCTTTGATTGCTTATTTGCATTCAATTTTGTCAGAGAACAAAACGAACAAGCAATACACACACATGTCACAGGACGAGCGAGAGACAATTGAAACAGATTAAAAGAGACAACCTTTACGCAAGAGAGGAGAAGACGGCACCGGTGAGATGCCGGGAAGTTTCTCAGCGAGCCTCGTTGAGAAGTTCATCTCAGTAATCCTCTCACTTCGACGTTCACCGTTGCGAGAAGAAAGGGTAAAAGAGTTTTTCTTTTTTTTTTTTAAAGAGAAAAGAGTTTGCAAAGCAAGGAAGAGAGAAAGAAGAGTCTTTTCTCCGTGTAGTCACGTGATTGCCTCATGACCCATTTTTTCATAAACTATCAAATTTATAATGAAAACTTTGCAAGCAATACTACTAAAAGTTACAATCATCTTTCCACTTCATGACTCTATAGAAGAGGCATTTGGATGATGCTGAGAGGTTGTTGCATCCAGTGTTGGTAGCGTCTGAGCATGGTTCAGCTGCTGCTCAAGCCTTCTAGCTCGCCATCAACATAACCAACTTTGATGATAATAATGATTCGGTTTGATTTTTGGTTCAAGAGAAAAGAAGCTGGTTTGTAGTAAACCGGTCAACTGTTTTGGCGCGTTTGACTTTTCTTTGGTCTCGGAGAGGTGCAATGCAAGCTTGTAGTAGTGGGCGGCTTGTGAACCAATGAAAGTCAATAAAAAGGTTCTTAAAATACACACATTTACAGACATGAGGGCTTTCTTCTTCATCTAAGGCATCTTCACGTTCTAGCTAGGTCGTTCCTTGCACATAAAGGTATCAAGACCAGACATCCCATAAAAGTTTTAGACAAATATTTGGAATCTTGTACATTATTGTGATTTCATAATATTGGCAAATTACTATAAGCAAAAACATGGCGAAAATTTCGGTTATTGATACAAAAAACTAGAAGTAGAACAGAATAAGAATATAATTTGGATTGGAATTATAATAATTGTTCCTTTATGGCTTTGAATGGTGACCAGGGAATGAGAAGGAACATTCAATTCCTTATCATTCCTAAAAAAATTCACCATTCACAAGGAATGTTTTTTCCCTATCATTCATTTTCATTCCTTTTTTTTTTAAAAGAACAAAGAACAAAATCATTCCTTGAAAATTTTGAGAGGGAATAACCATTCCTTTTTATTCCTGCAATTTTGTTTCTATACATTCTTTTTCTCGTCGTTCCTTTTGTTCCCAATAAGATTACCAGTCGGAGCCTATATGTTTTTGTTGGGAATAATTTACTGGAATAATGAAGTAATTTGAAATATGTGATGATAATGTAGCTTCTTTTTTTTTATGAGGAAAGATCATGTAGCTTAAGGAAACGGGTTAGACAGACTGTGAAACGATCATTACGTACGGTTTTGACTTTTGATAAAATTAAATAACTCTTATAGGCTTCTACTCTAGCTAATAGTTTTGATGTTGAATCTTTCATCAAGTAAGCTTTTTGACTTGAGATAAACTCAAAGAGTCATCTTCTTTCTTAAGATATTTTACCATATGAGGTTTTAATAAGCCAACTCAATTCTTTCTTCACTCTATAAAACCCCTCCTTCTGCAATAACATTCCACCACACCAAAACACACAAGAAACATCTTGAGAAACTAAAGAAGCTAAAGAAGAAGAAGACTTGAACTTGAGATATGGAGCACAGAAAGTCATACGTGCTTGTCGCTCTCTTCGCGTTGCTTCTCTTAACAGATATTGTCATTGCTGCGAGCGATGGCGGCAAAGGCAACGGTAATAACGGCCAGGGAATGAGGGACAAGTAGCAAAGGGTAAAGGAGGATATGATGGCAAAGGCAAAGGCAACGGTAACGGTCCAAAGGACAAGGAAAAGGAGAAGAAGGACAAGAAGGAGAAGGACGAGAAGGAGAAGAAGGCCAAGAAGGAGAAGGACAAGAAAGAGAAAGAGGAAAGGGAAAAGAAGGACAAGGAAAGGAAGGAGAAGGAGAAGAAGGATAAAGAGAGGAAGGAGAAGGAGAAGAAGGACAAGGAGCAGAGTGAAGCAGCTGCTAGATACAGGGTGCTTTCACCGTTGCCTACAGGACAAGAGCAAGCCATGTGCCAGGCTCAGGGTGCATGTTATTACAAAACTCTTGTTTGTCCCGGTGAATGTCCCAAGAGGAAGCCCACCAAGAACAGAAACACCAAAGGTTGCTTCATTGACTGCACTAGCAAATGCGAAGCTACATGCAAATGTAAGTACATTCTATTCATTTTGGTTACTTGTCTCACAAGGATATGGTTTACTTATTAAACACGCAACTTGTCTTTACTCTTATTTTCCTATTTCTTACAGGGAGAAAACCTAACTGCAACGGCTACGGTTCTCTATGCTACGATCCTCGATTTGTCGGAGGGGACGGTAGGATGTTCTACTTCCATGGATCTAAAGGAGGAAACTTCGCCATCGTTTCAGACAACAAGCTCCAGATCAACGCTCACTTCATCGGTACAAGACCCGTTGGAAGAACCAGAGACTTCACATGGGTACAAGCCGTAAATGTCATGTTCGAAAACCACAACGTCGTGATCACAGCCAATAGAGTGACTCAATGGGATGAAAAATCTGACGCATTTACCCTTAGATTCAACGAAGAACTCATCACACTACCAGAAGACGAACAATCCGAATGGAGGGTAATATCGGGAAAAAGAGAGATTGTCATCGAAAGAACCGACGAGAGAAACAGCGTGAGGGTACTTGTCTCTGGTCTTGTTCAGATGGACATCCGAGTAAGACCTATAGGGAAAGAAGAGAACAGAGTTCACAACTATCAGTTGCCTCAAGATGACGCTTTTGCCCATCTTGAGACGCAGTTCAAGTTCTTTGACCTAAGTGAGCTCGTGGAGGGCGTTTTGGGGAAAACCTACCGTGCTGATTACGTCAGCTCCGCCAAGATTGGAGTACCAATGCCTGTGGTGGGAGGAGAAGACAAATACCAAACGCCTTCTCTGTTCTCTCCGACTTGTAGACTCTGCAGGTTTAAGCCTCAAGAAGAACCACTCTCTGCTGATATCTAATGAGAAGAAGAAGAAAGATGGAAACCTAATTATTTTTAACTAAATTCATTAAAAAATCGTATTTGCAACTATTTTGTTACTCAGATGTTTTATATTCATAAAAAGTAATGTAATAATAAGAGCCAAGACGATGATAATTGGCTCGTTTGTGATGTTTTTGAGGGTTTAAGAAATGTACGTAAGACGTTTCTTGCGCCAGAATCAAACCCTTGATTTCTGTTTTTCCTTGTTTCTTTGTTATGTTTTGAATACGAATGAATACGTTTATATAATAAGTAAAGTTTTATGTGTAGATCAATGCATTTGAGTTTGACATTGTTTTCCTTGTATTTTGAAAACAACGTAAGTACGGTTTAAATCGGTGTCCCCATGCCGATGATTGGTGGAGAAGACAAATATCAGATATTGTCTGCCTTTATTTACCAAATTGTGTTTAAACTATGCATCTAATTGTTTTGTGTTTACAGTTTACCATTGCTTATTTGAAAGATTATCGATGTTTACAGAATAATAGGGGTTTTTAATGGTTTTTGATCGGATTCATTGTTTCTTAGCCGCAAGAAACATGTAATGCCATAAAATTTTCTACTTTGAAATTGAAATGGCAATTCAAGCAGTCTAAAACTTGTTTATTTTGTTGCATCGTAAGAGTCTAGAACTACAAATATAAGAATAATTGATTCTTCGTTGAAATTGTATACATGATATTATTTAGTTATGTACTAATGAAGCAAATGAGAAGATGCCAATCAAAATCAAATCTGATAAATGCATAAACATCGTAGTAGGATGACAACACTGTTTAAGAGTTTTGATTAGGCTCCACTTACCCTTACAAAACATTTTCGGACCCACCTTCACAAATACAAACTTATATGCATTTACATTATTTTTCATTCGAGTTCATTTATGGTCACACAGAAAAGTGAAAATATGTTCCAAAAATTTGTGTTAAAAGAAAAAATGTTCCAACAATTTATTGATTTGAGCGTAGAATGTGTCACACTGGATCGGTTATAGAATGGTCTGAAGCTTTTTATATGAATTCAGTGAAATCATGTAAACTGAATGTGATACACTGTCAACATTACTACAAAGCAAATAAATAAAAGCTTAAGTCATAAATGTGAAATATGCTTAAAATTGAAGAGAGCCCACCACAAATCAATTGATATGTTTGCTTTTTCTTAATTTTCAAGCAAAGTTGCAAGTTGTTCCTTCCATTATCATATACCACACCCTCCATTATTCCTCCCACCTTTTCATACAGAGGTTTTGATAATTACAAACAAAGTAATGATTTCCATTTTGTCTATGCAGACACACATAAATATAGTTTGGGTAAATACTAAATACATTCATTATCACCACCGTAATAACTAATACTATTGTTGTTTTGAACTCTCTAGTATATTCTTTTGTTTTTAACTAAAGAACTAATATTTAAAACCAATGCATAAATAGGCTTTCGATTAATAAGTTAATGCATTGTCTATGCAGACACACACAAATCTGATTTTTTGAAGCAAAATTTCATTTATCTTAACAAATATATAATCGTCGTGGTTGATTTACTGTTATAGAAATGAAAAAATAAAAATATGCATGGCTCCCAATAAGCATCTAATAATTAAGTAAAATGCTTTCATAATTTGCTCCTAAGAAATAATTACACTAAATCCAAAAACAATTATCCTTCTTTTGTTACTGACGTCATATGGCCATATATAGTTATCACATCATTTTTCCAAGAGGTAAAACAGTTCATCTGACAAGATGTGATGGAAATTTTACACACCAAACAAAAAATAAATCAAATCATCACTGATTCCTAAATTAACAATCAACTTAGTTGTAAAAATGTTGACCTCTGAACCAATTAATTTCCCCATTTTATTACAACCCTTACTACTTCCTATAAACTCTATCTCCACCCAAACAAAAACAACAACACACACACACACACACAGATCCACCACCATGGAGCATTCTCCCTTCTTCCTCCTCCTCTCCACCGTTCTCCTCCTCCTCACAGCCACTCCCGGAACCCATTCTCAGCCAGCAGCCGCTCCGGCTCCACCAGGACCCACAAACGTCACCAAAATCCTCGAAAAAGCAGGCCAGTTCACGGTCTTCATCAGACTACTCAAATCAACCGGCGTTGCTAGCCAACTCTACGGCCAGCTCAACAACTCAGACAACGGAATCACCATCTTCGCGCCAAGCGACTCCTCCTTCTCCAGTCTCAAAGCCGGAACCCTAAACTCCTTAACGGACGAGCAACAAGTGGAGCTAGTTCAGTTTCACGTCATACCAAGTTACGTCTCTTCCTCAAACTTCCAAACGCTCAGTAACCCTCTCCGGACTCAGGCCGGTGACTCCGCCGAAGGACATTTCCCTCTCAACATTACGACCAGTGGCAATACCGTGAATATCACCTCCGGTGTAACCAACACCACCGTCTCCGGCAGTGTCTACAGCGATGGACAGCTAGCTGTTTATCAGGTTGATAAGGTTTTGCTTCCTCAGCAAGTTTTCGACCCTCGTCCTCCTGCGCCTGCTCCGGCTCCGACGGTGGCGAAGTCGAAGAAGAAGAAGGATGATGGTGATAGTACCGATGATGATTCTCCTGCGGACGCTTCGTTTGCTTTGCGTGAAGTTGGTTCTGTTCGTAATGCCGTGTTGGTTTGCGTCATTAGTATATCGCTTGCATGGTTTTATTTGTGATGAATAAGTTGTTCTACTATTACTCATGATTTTTCTTCCTTGTGATTTTGAGGTATTATTTCTCTGTTGATTTTCATGGATTTTGTGTTTGGATTAACCATAATTGGTTTCTATTTTGTTTCATTATTGTGAGAAGTGAATTTTGTTTTCGTTTATCTCTAGTTTCTTTTGTCCTTTGATCATATCTTCACATGTTTACAATATTAATTACTACGATTGCTGAAAGGGATTCTTACAGAGAATGCCACCAATTTTTATGAAATGGTGGCAGATGATGATGCCATAACATATACAAAAATATGGTCTCGAGCACCCTTTTATAGATTACTGACATGGCATAGACTATAACTCAATATTGTCTGTGTGCGTAAAATCTATAAGGGTAGATTGAAATAATAAATACTTCCTCTGTTTTTGTTTCTTAAAGATGATTTTTTAAAACATTTTCATGTTGTTTCTTAAAGTAAATTTGAGATTATATATATATATATATTAGTAATGAATTTCAGATATCAAAAAATATTAAATTACATTAATTACATTTTTGAATTGATATGGGTTGAGAGTGATAGAAATTTCTCTAGTTCAATTTTTTATATTTATAATTCAGTTAAATATTTTAATAATATGTGTGAAAATTTTATGAAATGATCGTTAATTAAAAACAGAAGTAACAAAATTTTGTCCTATTGTCGATTTTTGGGGAAACATCAACTTGCAACTGTTGACTTGATTCCTCATAATGGAGAGTCTCTTGCCTCTCAGCAAAGAGTTGGGGAGGGCATCAAAGCATCAATTAATGACAGGAATGATGTGGATGGAATAGAGAAAGCGGCTGATTCTGAATGCGGGGAGGGGAGCAGTGATTCCATGGTGACCTGGAAGAAATAAGAGAAAACATGATGAAATCAAATGAACTAATAAGAGGATAATAAATATTTTCTAAGTTATCAATACGATTCTAAAGTATTAAAACGCAAAACAAAAACAACTAGGTGATCTATACTTTTGTTTCGGTTATTGGTTGCACATATTTATGTACTATTATTGTCTATAAACACCAATGTCTAAATTTGATCATACCATGTATTATACAATGAAAAACAAATCTAACCAAAAATTCAATCAATCGAATTACTTTTGTGGCAAAGGAATCTCATTTATAATTCGGAATCAAAACTTTAACCGTTATATTGGTGAGGACAACTCCACCAATGAATCATTTGTTTGAATATCACACCAACATGGAGCTTATGATGAGAAGGAATATTAAAAAAAAAACTATTAAATGCTTCAAGTTGTGCGCGAAGAATCAGTACGGCTTAACAAAAAGCATATAATATATCGAAAACATCTGCATAATCCTCAATTAGGATGAGAGGCTTTGTTACGCAATTTTCATCCTTAACTGGAAAAAGGCAAAATAGGAGACAATAATAGAGCTTGAAAGTATTGTCCACATGAAGAAATAAATATGCCTAACCATCGTATCTTTGTTAGTTTATGTCTACTTGCGTTTAAAGTTCAGGAGATTCGGTTTATGGAATAAACAAGAATGGATCACTTCTTGAATTACTACTATTCAAAAAGGTGTACAGACAACTCGAAATTTTGATACTAAGGAATAAATTAAATTCAGCATTACTAACTTCCATCACGTTGGGAACGTACGGTTCAGATCAGAGTTAACCATTCACCCATTCATGAATGGTTTAATAGCACTGTTTCACTAATATAAGCATAGTAAAACTGAAACCTATGATAAACAGATGATAATAAGAATGTAAAGATCCTTTTGAGGGTTTTTCTTAATCTTAACCATTGAATCTAGATCTGTTTTATACGATTTTCCAATAAAATACTGAACACTCAAGCTTCAAAATTTTATCACATTTTTGACATGTGTGATGCTTGATTACAAGTTAAAACTAAAAAGAGAACTATTCTAGGAACTAAGACAGTGTCCTTGTTTTGTTATATATATATTTTTTTTTCAACAAGACAAAGACGAATCATCAACATTCAACATGAAAGAGATCTACAACTTTTGAAACATAGAGGAAGTTGTGTTTCTATTCCTCCCGTTGGCAAAGTACTTATTATTGTGAATCCAAACCTTCAGAACTTCTCTCTCTACTCCCACTTCGCTACAAAACTGTCTTACGTACTCATCATCACAGCCGTTGATCTTCCAACCAGCTCTCTCTGCAAAACCTCTCATCATCACTTTCTGTTTCGCCGTGAATTTTGTCCTCTTACGTCTCTTGGTCATCAACTCCCTATCCACCATGATTTTACCCTTGTCTTGATCCGAGGGTCCAGAGAAACCGGAGCTGCTGAGAGAGAGAAGCAAGTGCTGCGTGGATGCGGCTGGCTGCAGCGGTGAGGTTGTACGGTGGCTCACGACGCTTGAATGATCACGGCGGTGGAAGTTGCGGTGGCAGCCGCATGCATCGCAACTAAGGGACGGAGGGTCAGTGAGGATGGTGGTGGACTTGGGCATGAACTCACCGCAGCCATCAAGAGCGTAGCCGCCGAAACTGACCGCCTGGTTTTTAAGGCACTCGTTGTACATGAAACCCATATTTTCACTGCAGACTTTGTTGTTTTTAAAGTTGGCGATAACGAGTTCTTTCTAAGTATAATTGTACTCAGTTTCTTGAGTGTTACAAAGATACATATATATATTCCAACCCGGCATTGTGGGAAAGAATAATTATATATTTATTTTCTATTGCATATATTTTGTTAACCATCCGTTTAATCAAACCGAGAATTCATTATTTATATTTTATACAACTGACGCGACCAGCTGATACACACTAACAATATAGCTGATTAAATCATAGTATAAACCATATCCTTAAAAAAATCTTTTCGCAGAGTTCACTATTTAGACAAAATATAAGCATATAATCTACATAGAAGAGATTCTCTCTGCATCATTTAAGAGACAGAATGTTAAACAAAATAAAAGAAAAACATTTTAGAGAGAGAATGATATCTTAGTTTTTTTTTAGTTGTAATATATTTTGACAACGGTGGATCTTTTTGCTCAGGTTATCGACGGTTATATTTTCAGGTCGAATTTGGAATTCAGTCTTTTGGACTTTGCTTAAGTTTTGTTTGTTTTAGTTTTTGTCTCTTTTCTCTTTGTATATCAGAGAATTTTTTTTCTATTTATTTGTTTGCTCAGTTTTTTTTCCCTAACATGAACAATATTTTTGCTATTTTCTTGGTAGGGCCTTCATAAAAACTACAAAAGCAAAGCTTCTTGCCAGATGAAGGTTTGAGTCAGTCTAACTGTGGCGTTGAAGCTAGAACGCCGACAATAATGGTGCAAGCGAAGGCGATGATTCCAAAGCGACGAAAGCCATGTGGTGTTTGATTTTATGTTTCCTTTAGATGTTTGAGCTGTAATCATTTAGATTTATGTGTAACAATGTTATTGCTCTTTTGAACTCTTAAGCAAAATGGTCCATAAAATAGTATAAAAGAAAAGGACGATAACAACAAAAACAAAACATTTAGCATGTAGCCAGACTCAGTTTTTGGCGTGTGTCAAAGGAATGCTGCAAACACACAATTCCCCACCATATTTATAGCAAATTTTCTTCATGTTCATTGTCACTTTTTCTAAATATTTCAATATTGTAAACCATAGGACTCTGTAGCTGGGCTTGGATACATTGAAAGAAACCCCATAAAATGTTAAATCTCATTAACCAAGACCCTTAATTCTACCATCAGGACCAAAATACTGAATCCGAATTCATAATAATTTATCCATATTTTATTATTTTTTCATAAACTGTATATCCCTATAAATTATAGAAGTATTTGTGTATTTATAGAAACTTTACCCAAGATAATAAATTATAGAAGTATTTGTGTATTTATAGAAACTTTACCCAAGATAACTATTATACCGAAAGTAACGCCCAACCAAAGCCGTTGACTTGTTGTATCTCTCTCTCTCCGTAGTTTCTACTACAACTCCACGTCTCTTCCTGATCATTCTATGCACCTAAAAGTACCCCCAGATTTGACTTTATTTACCATTTTGCCTTTCCTTCGCCACTCTTCTTTATCCTCCTTCCGCTTTCATTGTCTCTCTTTACACTTTTCCGTACAACACAACAACAATGGCGAGAGGCTCTTCCCAGTCCCAGCAATCAACCTCCACCGCCTCCTCAGCCGCCCGGCCCGGTCTGGCCGCTCCCCGTGGATCCGCCGCCGCTACGGCCGGCATGCGTCGTCGCAGGCTCGGTGGCGGTGGAAGCGTGTCGTCAGGGGGCGGATCCGTAGCTGGATCAGGAGGATCGAGCAACATGCTGAGATTCTACACAGATGAAGCTCCTGGACTCAAGATCTCACCTACCGTCGTCCTCATCATGAGTCTCTGCTTCATCGGCTTTGTCACCGCTCTTCACGTCTTCGGAAAGCTTTACCTCCACAAGTCCGGATCCAAAGCTTAGATCCGGATCCGGATCTCTTCTTCCGTATGTTAAATCAGTGGTCGCTGTTGTTTTTTTGTTTCTTGTTTCTTGGTTTTGGTTTCTTGTTTCTTGAATCTTGAAGATCCATGTAAAACCGCTTAACTTTGAATAATACATGTTACTCATGGAATAGATTAGCCCATTGACATTAGTCAACTGAGATTACATTTCTGATGGAAAAAAACTGGAATAAAAAAAAAAAAATCAAATGATAAAGAAAAAACAAATTATCTTTTTTACAGAAATGGAACATTCAATCAACAAAGTACATGAATAATCCAAAAAGAAGACATGGAAACAAGCTTTAGAGGATATGAAGCTATTCCGGTCAACGAGTTGATGAAGTAGACTTTGCTGAGAGTGGCCCAACATCTCTTTCTGCGAGATTGATAGTCAGCTCTGAGTGAGATTCATGCATATGCTGTGATATTAGGAAATGAACGGGGGGGGGCCTTCAGGCCACGGTTTAATTTGTTTACAATCTCCACCACCAAGCTTGGACTACACATACAGTACAGTGTCTTAGCAGTTAACACCCATGTGTTCCAGCAACACGTGTTTGTTGTTATTCATTATCATTTCAAGAGAATGGTTTAATTGATTTTGTGATGTATGTAACTCTGCTCTGACTACCTCAACATCTCGTTTCGGAAGTATTTAAGAAACTTATGAATTTGATGTAGTTAGAAGTAAAGGGTTTCACAGCAGCACTGTAAACTTTTCGGGTTCTCCTTACCTGTGGAGACACCTGCATCTAACCCGAGCAAGAGGATCTGCACAATATTGGTATAGCAAATATTATATTACTAAACACATTTAAAAAATATGTATTTATGTATATGTTATTTTTTGAATAATTATATATATATATATATTACTAAACACATATATAAAGTATATTCGTTATTCTGCTTAGTGAAGATTCTTAGGCCTTGGGAAATGGTATAATTGAGTTGATCTATTTTTTGCATATAATGGATATTAATTAACAGTGAGATCATTGGTTCTTGATGTTGATAGTATCCATAGATTTGTCAACCTTTTCGTCTAAACCATTTGCATAGGTCCCTTGTCAAAGGCAAACAAACAAAACAAAACAATAAACCAAAGAATATACATTTTCTCTTGTGGGTGAGAATCAAACCATGTGAGTGATCTGCAGGATGAGGATGTTCTAATCTTTGAGAGCTCATCGTGTCATCCATGAAAAAACTTCACAAATACCAAAACATCTTCGAGCAAAGAGAGAAAACCTGCCTTGGAACAGCAGATTATCATTTCAACTATAGTAAAAAGATCTAGAAGCACAAACCAAGGTCATGTAATGACCAGTTTCATGCTTTAATTCTCTTGCAATGTAAGTAAGTACAATGAGAAAAATAGTAAAGAGATGATGACTCTGTAGATTGAAGAAGAAGAAAAAAAAACAAATATGACTTGATCGTTCGTTACAAGGGAAGGTAATATGAGTACTTAACCGATATACCTTTAGACTTTGAACTGCATCTCTCTGCATTTTGATGCACATCTAAGGATTGCTACGTAGGAGAGATACCGTCATCACTATCTTTTAAACTCTTAGAAGAGGTGATGGCGCTATCTCTCCTGCGAAGCAAATCTTTGTTTGCAGTTTCGAAACCGTAGAAGAAGCAAGAACACTCAAATGACGGTTCTGTATATATGTGTAATCACTCTATGAGATTCATCACATCCATATATATTACCGTGAGGTTCTAAGAAGAGTGAACTTATCACTATCATTGCTCTTTAATTGTCTTTTAGCTTGCCGCTTTCTATGTGGCTACAATCAAATGACAATTTATCACAAGTGAGGTCATCGTGTGAATGTCATCTCCAACGATTTGGCACTACCTTGGGTGTTACATTGATTTTGTTATTTGTGTGTAGGTTTCTTCAGTAAATTTGAGCTCTTGACTTTGCATTTGTTTTCAGATGTTAAGCATGTACAAAGTTTATTGACAGTGGAGAAAATTTTGTTAGGCTTTCATGCATATGGAGATGGAAGAGGTGACATCAAGGTCCCATTGTAAGTCTCAAAAATATTTACTTTTCCTTAACCAATCCTCGTATTGTGTAGTGTTGGTACTATGTACTGTGAGAGCTCCTTGATTGTTACTTTGTAGCACAAGTTGAACTATTGTATCGTTTGTGACATTTGTGATTTGTACATTCTAACTATAGACGTAATCCTAACAAAATACAATAACATATAACATATTGTAAGACTTTCCAATAGGGTATCTTACTAATCTAGTGATAAATTTTGTTCAAAGAGTATTTTAGTTCGTTTTTTTTTCTCTTTTGTAAACCATTGTAAGATCGGTTCCAATCATTATTTTTTATTAAATGCTCTTGTTGTCTTATTTTGCTTGGTATGTTTCACCGTGTAATAAATGGTGACAGTGATGTCAAAACTAACATTACTGGGTTTTAAGACTCTGCTTTGATTTATTGAACAAGTTGGGTTAGAAACACAAGTTGAAGACTTTGATGATGTAACAGGTGAGTGATGCATTTATTCTCACTTAAAAAGAAAAACTGAAAAGCATTATTGTCCTCGTCATACTTTTATCAGAATCCAAATGAGTAAAAGAGAAGAAAAAAGAAAGAAGAATCCAAACTCGAGTTGTCATGCGAGAAAAGAGGTAAAGTGAAGCCAGTGTTTACTTTCACCGGTAAAGTGAAGTGAAGCCAATGTTTAACCGTTTTATAAATTATGAAGAATAAGAGACCATGCGGTCCATACCTACTACTACTACTACTACTCTATCACCACATATCAATTGTCACGCAACAGGACAAAAGTCTCTCGTGTATTTCAAATAGTAAAGTGGATATCAACTATATAGTACTTGTATATAATCTATATACCATCCTTAATCCTTTTCCCAATTCAAGATCTTGTCTTTTTCTTCTCTTTCTTTAGGTCTCTTTAGAAACAAGATCACAAATTCTGAATCTACAGAGAAAAGAAATGCTGACAACTACTCTTAGTGGCAACTATGGCTTCCCTCTCTGCGTCTCTGGGATCGCTCAACAGTTATCTGTCTCCAAAGAGTAAACATGTTTCTTATGTTCATCTCTCATCTCTCTTGAGATCTCCTCTGTTTTCTTTCTGACTTGTGTCTCTCTCTCCTTCTATGTTGAAGAATGGCAGATCATGACAAGAGAAGGAAGGGGATGAAGAAGAGAAGGAGATCAGATGAGTTCAGGTCCTTCAGGAGCGAAGGTGAAGAAGAAATGGGTGTGGAGAGAGAGCTATGGCTTCAAGAGATGAGAGAGAGTGAAGATGTTAGAGAACTAGTTGCTTTATTTCAAGATCTAGCGTCATGGAGCTTTTCTTCTTACACAGCTAAAGCTGCTTAGCGTTTAAAGAACTCAGAAACTCGCTTAGATCTCATTTTGAGTTCTGCATGTTTCTTGCAAAACTGGAGATCAAAAATCTTTAAAACATTCCTGGTTGTTTTCAGTGCTGTTTTTACACGTCTATTTTGTCGTTGGTGTGATGATGTTCTGCTGCCTCTTTTGGCCTTATCCTATTATTTGGGTTTCTTGTTCTGTTATCTAATCGGTTAGATCAGAGAGCATTTACTTGTTTTTTAATCTCTGTTATACACTTATTCGTTTGGATTAAACTTCGAATAATCTGTCAACAAATCAAAATCTTAAACAATAGAAAAGCAAATTAATGAACACTCGAGAGCATAATTCAAAACACGAGGCAAAATTATCCAAAAGCTGCATAATTGAAAACCAAAATAGTCTCAGAGATTCAAAAACAAGGTAGAAGAAAATAAGAAAAAGGCTCAAACGCCATCAAAGTTTTTTGTGATGCAAATAAATAAAACCAATGACGAGAGAGTCTCATCATTTAGCTCCCTTCTTGACTGCAGCCTTGGTGACCTTAGCTCCGGTTGGGTCCTTCTTGTCAACGCTCTTGATAACACCAACAGCCACGGTCTGCCTCATGTCCCTAACAGCGAAACGACCCAATGGTGGGTACTCGGAGAAAGTCTCAACAACCATGGGCTTGGTCGGCGTCATCTTAACCATACCAGCATCACCATTCTTCAAGAACTTGGGCTCCTTCTCGATCTCTTTACCAGATCGCCTGTCGATCTTGGTGAGGATCTCAGAGAACTTGACTGCAATGTGGGATGTATGGCAATCAAGAACAGGGGCGTAACCGTTACCGATCTGACCAGGGTGGTTCATGATGATGACTTGGG
Organism: Brassica carinata; assembly: GCA_016771965.1. NCBI lineage: Eukaryota > Viridiplantae > Streptophyta > Magnoliopsida > Brassicales > Brassicaceae > Brassica > Brassica carinata. The sequence goes on along the minus strand of CM028687.1, from coordinate 62,571,395 downwards.
AAGTGAAGTTGGCAGCACCCTTGGCAGGGTCATCCTTGGAGTTGGATGCAACATACCCACGCTTAAGATCCTTGACTGCAACGTTCTTGACATTGAACCCAACGTTGTCACCTGGAAGTGCCTCCACAAGAGACTCGTGGTGCATCTCAACAGACTTCACCTCAGTGGTCAACCCTGATGGAGCAAAGGTCACAACCATACCGGGCTTGAGCATACCGGTCTCAACACGTCCCACTGGCACCGTTCCAATACCACCGATCTTGTAGACATCCTGAAGTGGGAGACGGAGGGGCTTGTCTGAGGGCCTCTTGGGCTCGTTGATCTGGTCAAGGGCCTCAAGGAGAGTTGGTCCCTTGTACCAGTCAAGGTTGGTGGACCTCTCAATCATGTTGTCACCCTCGAAACCAGAGATGGGGACGAAGGGGATTTTGTCTGGGTTGTACCCAACCTTTTTCAAGTAGGAAGACACCTCCTTGATGATTTCATCGTACCTAGCCTTGGAGTACTTGGGGGTAGTAGCATCCATCTGTATGAAAAAAAACATTAAACACACATTTGTTAGCATCAAACCAAATGAACAAAATCACAATAAGCAATCAACAATGAGAAGTTACTTCACCTTGTTACAGCAGCAAATCATCTGCTTGACACCAAGGGTGAAAGCAAGAAGAGCATGCTCACGGGTCTGACCATCCTTGGAGATACCAGCCTCAAAACCACCAGTGGTAGAGTCAATGATAAGAACAGCACAGTCAGCCTGGGAGGTACCAGTAATCATGTTCTTGATGAAATCACGATGTCCAGGAGCATCAATGACCGTGCAGTAGTACTTGGTGGTCTCGAACTTCCAGAGAGCAATATCAATGGTGATACCACGCTCACGCTCGGCCTTAAGTTTGTCCAACACCCACGCGTACTTGAAGGACCTCTTGTTCATCTCAGCAGCCTCCTTCTCGAACCTCTCGATGACACGCTTGTCAATACCACCGAGCTTGTAGATCAAGTGACCAGTCGTGGTCGATTTTCCAGAGTCGACATGGCCGATGACCACGATGTTGATGTGAAACTTCTCTTTACCCATAGCTGCAAGTCAAGTCAATACAAAGAGATCAAACGATTAGAATACGAATGAATCTCATATTATTCAACAAAAACAAACTGTTCATCGTCAACACCTTACTGATGCATAGATACAACGAAGGATAACAGATCAACGTAGAATAATCAGCAAAACGCAATAGAGAGACTGATATGGAACGAATCCAGATAACAACAGATCGAGACGATTACAAGTCGTAACAACATGTTCGCAACTACCATATCAGAGTTTCAAATATCCAGAAAACGATACGAAAAAAGTAAACGCTAACAGTAAACAAGACGATTCTCTATAAGATTAGATCAGAATCATTGTAGGCAAATAGATCGGTGAAGAATCAGATCTTAAAACTCGAGAATCGAAATAGAATAACAGAGCAGAGCAAACGGAAATCACAGTCTATGTACGGATTACGATGAGAAATCTAGATAGCGAAAGCATAAACGATAATACAGAAACAGAATCAAGAATCATATGACGAAGATGATAATAAACATAAGGAGCGAGAGAGAGAGAGCTTTTCTCACCTGCAAGTAAGAATGCGAGATGCGGCTACGAAACTGAGTGAGAGAAGTAAATGAGGACGCACCCCTAGGTCTGGAGCAAGGCAGTGTACTTATAGCTGCGAGCTCTAGGGCTTTCGCTTTTGCCTCGTGGTCCTAGTTTTACCATTTTGCCCTTTGCATTTGTATTGATAGAAATGTAAATTATAAAATATTTTATCTACTTACCGGTTGTATCTACATTTTAAAGTGATTGGTTAGAGAATTGTAAATGGGATAGTTTTAAGTAAATTACCAACGCAAAAGCTCTCAGATTGGTGAAAAGATTCCTGAAAACCCCTTAGCCGTCATGAGTTTTTTTTTTCTTTTTCGCACGTCGCTGTCATGACCTGGCTTTGTTGAAACCTTTATTAATCTTTAGTTAGGTATATATCACAGCTAATTAATAGGACAAGGAACATTTTTTTTAAATGCATCCACTGAATGGAGTTGTTCATTATGTATCTGTAGCAAGAATTACCAAAACAATAGAAAGGAGAAAGTTTACTTTGAATTTTCGTATCCAGTATAAGATCAAATCTAAATTTTCCAATGTGTTGAAGGAAAATTATACAAATAGAAAGATAAATTTTCTTATATTTTTAGTTCGGCGTTGACAATGTTTTGTTTAGATTTTAACTTTGCTTAATCAAATATTTTATGTAGGTATGCAACATGTCTGCAAATTTTAACAATTATTTTTTGCTAAGCTATCTTTTTAACAAATTGAGCATATTAGTATTCAGCAAAAAAATGAACAAATTGATTCCTCAATTAAATAAGAACAATTAACTTTGTAACGAATTTATTTAGGACATGTTATTTATAGTTAACTAGATTTAATATGATTTAAATAAGGATTTTTTTTTGCTTGAACTTTAAATAAGGAATTGACTAACCTTATTTAATACTATTTCAGACTTAATACATTAATGTATAAATGGTACTGTGGAATGTGCATTGCCTTATAAATTGGTAACAATGGTGCCTTACATGGTGTGTACAGCATAACTACATTTTGTTTGAATCTTGGAAACGATATACGCACAAACCAATCTTGGTCTGCCGAACCACCCCAAAACGACTCTACAAGGACTAAAATGAAGAGGGACGCAAATGTGCAAATTAAGACTAAACAAACACATGTTAGCACTTAGCAGGAGATTCGATAATTGGGTTTCTAGGGCAGGGACTTAGCAAATTGGCAATGCCGACATTTCCATCGTTCTTCTTCAGGAGTGTTACGAGTGTACTCATGCTTCTTTTTCACTTCTACGAAACCTAGTGATTTCTCTGTATTTGTCCATCATCCACTCAGGATTGTCACTGTCATATTATAAACTACAAAGTAACATCCAATTATGTTAAGTGTTATTTTTGTGGTTAGTGTTATATACTTTTTGTGAATGGATGCCCCTAAAAGAGAGAAATTAAGTTTGCGTAAGGGTATGATTATCTGCAGGACTTATAAAAATCCTTAATTTTTTTTTCTAGTTTAAAAAATAAAATAAAAAATAAACCAATCGTGGATCACCATGTATCATGGTACCCGTAAACAGGTACCCGTAAACAGTATAAAAAAACATGTGTGAAATGTTTCTTGACATTTGGCATAGTTTTTTAGTAAAAGGTGGTGGAGCCTACGCCTAAGAATTATCTCCCCACCACCGAAAATCATGTCCTAATGATCTTTTACTTTACCATTGTGTATTCTCTCGACCCCAGTTGGTTAGAGATTTCTTCAAGACTACTAAGTGTATCCTATTGTGAGATCCATCATCCATGAGACCAGCACAATTTAACGTTTTTCGATCACAATTTTGCACAATCAACTATAAATTAAAATATTATTATATGCAAATGGTAACTTAAGAATAAATTTATCGATAAGCCTTTAAGCAAAAAAAAATAAGAATAAATTTATCATAACAAATGCTTACAAAATTAAATATTCATTCTCGGCAAAAAACACCCAGAACGAATTTTCTGTCATGATGTTTCAAAAAGACATGACATCGAACAACGTTGTGTTAGTAAAAACCATAACTTTGTAAGCTATTGACTTATGATCATAAACGAGAATCTTAATTGAGGTATAAAAAACTTATGTTGTTCGATTTGATATATATATATATATATATAATGAGTTGTGTTTTTATTGGTTATGACTTATACAATACTTCGATTTTTAAACTGTTGTTCGTTAAGGGGTGGCTCCGCATACCAAGATACAAAAATAATAAAATATAAACATAGTATGCAGTCCTAAAGACAGAAAATGGTATAAATTTTAACATTTACACAAAAAAAAAAAGTTCGAAAATATAAACACAGTATTCATAGCAATACTGGTTATGCTTACAACCTAATTTCTAAAACAAAATATAAACACAATATGCACTCCTAAAGAAGAACAATGGAAATGTCGGTATTGCCAACACGAATATGCTTGTTTATATATATATATATATCCGGGTCAAAACTGTATTTTGCGCGGGTTCGGATCTGACACGAGAACCGATTCTGGATTCATGGAATAACCGATTTATTCGTTTCGCCAATTCGCTCTTCATCACTGGAGTGATCGAGCCTAGTACAAAGGATTGATCGAACCTTTCCACACTCATTCGATCCAAGTTCTATTTTAAAAGTTTTCAAAAAAACTTATGTTTTAAATCCTGTCTAATTGTGTTTTCCCGACAAATGAACATGTAATATTTAAAACAACTAAGAAACACCAAAAGACTATAAGAAGAACAAAATACATGATAAATTAACCAATCTCAATTAAAAACCAAAATAAAAGATAAAATACAATTCATCAACATACATGCATATATTATCGAGTTTTTTCATCTATAGTTTTTGCTTTATTCGGAACATATGAAGAGAATATACGTTACAATAAACATAAACACATTAAGCACTCCAGGTGCCAATTTCGGGAAATCCAATAAATATGAGAATGCATCATGCATTTATAGGCTGATCACCACAAAACGGGGTATGATGCATATGCCGCGACACCTGAAATTCAACAAGGGATCAACAAAATCATAGCATCTGAGAATATGTCTCTCTGAACTTTATTTTGTAGGCTATATCCAAAATACGGTACATATATATATAGCTTAGAGTCCATGATAAATGACTTACCACACATGTTCTTCCCCATCTCCACCTTGATGTAACCTTTCTCGCCCCAGTCCGTTCCCCATGAGTTCTGTACAAGCCAATATGGGACACCGTCTTCAACTCCATAGCCAACCACCAACATGAAATGGTTCAAGTCCTAACCGCCACATAAAAAAGAAACAATTGAATACTAACTATATGATAAATTTCTACTTGCAACAAAGTGTAATAAAGTCTCACCTTTGTAGTACTTCCACACTCAGTACTGCTGTAGACTCCTTCCTCGTAAAAAGCGAATGAGTTTGTAACGTGAAATCCAACGGTAACTGGCCCTATGGATGCGACCCATTGCTTCAGTTTATTTTCATCAATCTGTTGTTTATCCAATCATCATTACTACAAGTTACCCGAGTGTATATTTTAATTGCGGGTGAAAACCAAAATCCTCATAAAGATGCTTACCGAAACGCCTACGCCATAGCTCCTGATTAATTTACCAACCAGTGCAGGCTCATATCTGCATTTTCCCTGTGTACCTACGTAAGGGTAAAATGAACGATAGTTGAGTTTGCGCTCTACGTTGTACTGAAAGGCGTTGGCAGCAGCCCCGCCATCGCAGCCATTGTTATTTGTAGAACAATCCAGAAGCTGTTGCTCAGACAGGGATGCTCCGATTCGATATTTCTTACGGTAAGCCGCCTCAACAGCTCCAACTGAGCTACGGTTAACAAAATCGACCAGTATATATCAAATAACCTGGACTTTTAACCTTACATCAAGAGATGCTACAAATTTTTTTACATCAAAAGATGCTACAAAAAATTAAGGAGATAAATATTCTAATCACTAGTTTACCTGATTGCCCAGCCAGCTTCACATTGTCCCTGATCTTTGACCGGGCTAACTATACCAGCTTCTCTCCAGTCTTTCTGTAGTTACACAATTTAAAGACAATAAATAAAATCGAATATAAAAGGGATAAACATGTTTTCTCAAAAATGAAAAACAGGACGGATGGTTCATTACAGCACTAGGAATTGTGGTTGTTTCTGTGCGACTGTGGCTGCCCTTAAAAATGCCAAAGCGAGAACAATCAAACGTGTTCCTTAGAAACTCTTGGATGGTCAAATCAGCAAATTCTGTTTGGATTCAAGAGACAATAAGATGGGCCAATCGTTATCCATCAAACCAAACAAGGATCACGTAAATACACACCCACAAATAACAAGAACAATCTTGATTCAGAACAGCAATATTATAAAGTAGCAGAACAATGATATTTGATGGTAGATTTTCACGCAAACTAGTCTCTCATACTCACAAACAACTTTGATATAAATATTGAATCAAAGGAAAGCAAAAGTCCAACAAAATCACAAGGGAAGTTTCAGTAGAATAATAAGAAAAAGTTTCAGTAGAAGAGAAGAAAATTTTCTCTGTTATTTTAAAATAACCAAACCAAAAGAGAAGATAAAACTACTATTAACATTTAACATTAGACAAAGTAATATATTAATATAATCAAAACTTTAGATGTTAAAATTATAGCAATGGTTTATATACAACTATAACCCTGTATTTAATTAATCAATTGATTTATTATTTACTTAGTTTGAAAGGTTTATTATCCAACGAAATATGAATCAACTTCTGAAAAAGATATTCATTTGCTTTACATGATATAACTAAATTCAAACGAGATTATTAATGTTGGTTTGATTTAGATTTATTTCGTTCAGTTTTATCAAATTGTACATTTTATTTCATTTTTAATATTTTAATACATTTAGTTATATTTAACTATGTTACCATGAATCTTCGAGGAATCGCACCCATCAATTTATTTGGCATGTTTTGGCTCAAAGACAGGAATTACAACTTCATGATAAGAACGATAAACTTACTATTGACACCGAGTTTGAAAGATAAGCCTTTCTTGTTGGTGGATCCGATTAAATCAACATTGTCCTGGAACACCGAGAAACGGTGCTTTATCTCCTCCTTGTTTTCATACTTTTTCCCATACCTTTTCATCACGAAAAGAACGAATCAGTTTGTTTATCATAGAGACGGACTCAAAGTAAACGTTGAACGCACCAGTGGTAAAAGATGGGACTTACTTGTTGGTGAAGCGAGCGAAGGAGAGAACGTTCTCGGTTTGGCCTAAGATCCTGACAAATAAGTCCTCTACCTTCTTTAGAGCGTCGGAGATCGGGGTGGACTCATGGGATCCAATGAGAATCACTAGAACCACCAAAGCTAGGATTCCTCTCACAGACATATTTCTCTTGTAGTCTTATTCTTCTGCTTTCAGTGTTTAGCTGCAGCTATTGTGAGAAGTGATCTTAACATGAGGGGACATTTTATAGTCCTCAAAAGGTTTATAATAATTTTGGTATGAACTTCTTTTTGTAATTTATTCTTATTTATGTTAGTAAAAAAATAATTTATCTTTATTTTATATTTGGTCAAAAGTTTATATTTATATTTGAAGTCAATGAACCCATGTTAGAAATTATTTGCATTCCTGGTGCAGTCAGATCAGTAAGAATTCTTACGGAATGAGCTGGAGAGTGAGGAGTATATATATTTTTTTAAAAAGTCAATGAACCCATGCAACCACGTTGTATAAGGAAACCGAGTGGGGAACCAAATCAGACCGAATCTCTTTTAAACGTGGTCGATCATAAATTCATTCATATTAAGACTGGATATTTTATAAGTTTACTATATAAAATAAAACACGAAGATCATAACATTAAACGTGATCATTTGTTTTGTATGCTGTAAAATATACAATAATAATAAATTACAACTAAGTCATTTGAAAGAAGTTATTGGGGAATCTTCCTATGGTTTCTCATGGGCCATACGCTCATTCCTGCTTGAAATGCTCGAACCATGTGTAAGTGATGTGCTTTCATTACCCCCATCTCTTATCCTAATATTATCCTCACTCTCCAGCTCATTCCGTAAGATCTAATTATATTCACAATATATCACTTTCTTCTACTGTAGCCAGCCTCGTATTTTTTGCAGCTGCTTGTTCCTTTTTTTCTTACTCTTACTGCACCAGGAATGCGAATAATTTCGAACCTATATTATTAATCATTAATTAATATTTTATCAACAATAACTTAAGCTGTATAGCATGTAATACAAGTTGAATTAAGAAGATATTTCATTCTAAATAATTTATACTGACAGGTTTGACATGCATGTAAATATATATATATTATTAAGTTTCACATTTTTTTAATTCGGTACATATAGCATGCCATATGTTACAACAATCATAAACACCCAACCAACTTTCAAGTATAACGTTAGTCCAATAAACATACGAACATCATTGCTTTCATATATATGCTGATAATCACAGCTAGAACCTGGTACTTTCCATCAACACCTATAATTTAAAAAGAAATAAAAAAAGGATAGAGCATCTGAGAATATGTCTATCTCAATCTTTCTTTTACAGGTTATATCCAAACAACGTATATATATGTACAGCTTAAATTAAAATGCCAATGCATGGTTTTATGGTTTCTTGAAAAAAGGACTTACAACACATGTTTCTTTCCCATCTCCAACTCCAGGAACATGTCTTAACTAGCTTTGATTTGAACAAAGTCTATGACATGACTCAGAGGCGGACCCAGCTTGTAAGCAGGTGTGTCAGTTGACACACCTTAAATAATATAAATTTTAAGTGTACATAGAATAGCCTAAGCGTAGACAGCACAGTTGGTTAGAGATTTTTGTGTTGACACACCTAAACGTGAGGTCAATTCCAGGTTTTCACTATTTTTTTTTTGTTTTAAACCATATTTATATGGGGTTAGAACCCCTTTTTTGTGCACCTGCTTTGGAACCCATTTTAATCTGTCGTTTTCAATTCTAAAATATAAAGGCCAGTATTAGTTGTGCTTTTAAAGTTACTAATTTAGCGGCTAAACTTTAGCCTACGACCCAGGTAAAAAAATATTCTGGGTCCGCCATTGACATGACTGCGAAAGTGCTAACATGTTTCCACTAACACGATGGCTGAAAGAGAATATGTAAACAAAAACCCTAGATGGACATCACATTCACATGTAACCAAAAATAATAAAGTTAAATCAAAGGTTATTATTGTCTTTTAATGGTTTCGTGAAATCATGGGCCTCGGGCTTCGGCCCATCCCTTCCAAAGAGCTTTAAAAGACGTCTATCCTTGTCACCGCCACACCCTTATGCTTTGGCTATAAGTTATAACAGTAAAACCCTATCGTCTCGCCGCGTCGTCGTCACTTACAATCTACGCCGCCGAATCTGAAATTTTCTTCGAGACTAACAATGGCGAGAGCTAACAGTGGGACAAGGCGACCAAAGCCGAACCTACTGATCACAGGAACTCCCGGTACGGGTAAATCGACGACGGCTTCTGCTCTGGCCGAGGCCACGAACTGCCGGCATATCTGCGTCGGAGATCTCGTCAAAGAGAAGAACTTGCACGACGGCTGGGACGATCAGTTCGAGTCCTACGTCATCAACGAAGACTTGGTGAGTTTCCTGAGAATCGTTTTTTTCTGGCTGATTGACTCTTTAAAGGTTTATTTCAATTCAATTCGAATCTTGATTGTAAACTTTGGAATCTCAATTCTTTACATGTAATTCTTATGAACACTCTAATCGTTAGCTTGCGTGAGAGAATCTTTTTAGCTGTTTATTGTCTTTGGCTTTGACTTCAGGTGTGTGATGAGCTTGAAGATGTAATGGTTGGAGGAGGGAACATTGTGGACTACCATGGCTGCGACTTCTTCCCTGAGCGTTGGTTTGATGGTGTTGTTGTGCTTCAGACTGAGAACTCCGTCTTGTATGACCGTTTAACCAGGAGGGGTTATTCTGGAGCCAAGCTTAGTAACAACATTGAATGTGAGATCTTTCAAGTCATGCTCGAAGAAGCGAGGGATAGTTACAGAGAGGAGATTGTCATCGCGCTACAGAGTGACGCCCTCGAAGATGTCTCTAACAATGTGGCGAGTTTGACGGGATGGATTGAATCATGGAGACCTTGAGTAATCATATCATCATCATGTGACGATGCATATCTGTTTAATAGCTATAAAGTTCGGTTTTTAGTAGTTTCTTTCTATGGATTCTGCATTGATTTTTTTTTAGTTTTGCAATTTATAAGCAAAAGAGCAGCTTATGTATGTTCCTTTTGATACTTAATAAAAGATAAAGTTTACATCTTTGATATGTGAAAACCAGAAGGTTCTGAATCTGATGATTCATGGTTGAGAAAAATATAAATGTGGATCATACTCAACCTTCATAGTCAATGGGGTCAATGCTGTGTATCACTAAGTGCGTGTAAACAATAAGGTATGAATCGTATGATTAAACATGACGTGCACAAGGAAAAGTATGTCTTTTCTCTCACTTGACGCATTTGATGTTTCCTGTAGTTTTATTTTATGTGAATTTTGATTACAAGACTTGCAGATAATCCTATGCTGTTAGCAACTGGGAGAATAGTTAGGCAAAGTCCGCACCTTTCGACTTTCAGCAGCGTGCATATAAGCTGTTCGACAAAATGTCTCAACGGGAACAAGTTGTCACTGAACAAGAGGAAGTAATATTAACTGAAGTTTGTTTTGTTTGGTTCTTCAGGTGACGCAATGCTGGCCAAGACATTTGTTCCGAGACATCTCCTTGTATCGAGGTGTTTCTCATCAGTTACTTTGAAGACACTTAAGGTGGGAGATGTTTTAAGAGAATCGAGAGTGTTCTCAAGTGAAGATGTTAAGGGCTATGCTGAGGTAAGCCATGATTGGAACCCACTTCATTTTGATCAAGAATCTGCCCGTAAAGCTGGATTCGAGAATCCTCTTGTCCATGGAATGCTTGTGTCTTCCATGTTTCCTCGCATCATCTCTGCCCATTTCGTAAGTTCTCTAGCTTTAGTTTGCCATTATCCAATCTTTGAACATGTCCCACTAATGTATATGATATACACATTTGGAGAAACATGATTGATTCGTTTTGGTTTTGTGGCAACCTGGAGCAGTATACCTATCTCAAACTCTGCATTTTCGATCACCAGTTTACATAGGGGATGAAATTCTCGGAATTGTACAAGCTACAACTATACCAACATGATTCTTCTCGGTATCATTAAACGCTACGCTTCTAGCAGTATCTAGCTCAATAGTTAGAAGCTGATAAGATGGAGATCCGTTTGTTGAGATCCAAGGAGGAAGATAGGACAAAGGCGATTCCATGGCCACCTTCAGCTCCTGGTTTAGGCGCAAGCGCACACACAAAATGAGTTGAGAATGAGAAATTCTTCTCAGAGGAATCAAACGGCTGGTTGAAGAAAGCATGACCCATTTGCTGTGCTGACTGCTGAGGCGTTGGTCAGCTGCAACAGTCCATGTGGAGAGAGGATTTTTGCAGCTCCATCTAGATGAAGATCAGGTTGAGCTTGTAGAAAGCCATCGTAGATGAAACCTGCTGCTTCTGGTTGACCTAACAAGAAAATCAGGTGATTAAAGAAAATCACCAAGATCAGATGCAATCTTTGAATAGCCATTAATTGCTGATGAATTAAAGAGAAGTGTAGTTTGGTTTATATTTTTCAATTTCAGATAAAAACTTATTCAAGACATATGAATTCAAGGCCAATTATCTTTAGGAAATGCACTTCACATGGGCATCTTCTGAGTTGAAAATTTTACCTTTATTTTTATGTCATGTTGTTCATATAATAATTGTATGGTCTCTTGTCTGGTTCTAACAATAACTCAAATGACAGTAGACACATGGTTTGGAGAATGAAGACAATCTATCATTTTAAACGTTTAAAGTTCATGCCGCCCAAACCAATTTCAAAATTTCAAAATTTCAAGATTTCAAAATTTCAAAATTTTATTTAAATTTTTTTATATATTGGACCGTGGAAAGGAGAAGATACAATACACATAAACACACACACACACCACCCAAAAGAGATCGCTTGTTTTCTCTTGTAGTAAGGCATCATGAGTTCTGTCGGTGGTGTATTTCTTGAGAAGGAAATCAACGGGGAACCATTTCACAAGTTCAGTTTCTTATCTGAAACAGACAACTCTTCATCATCTTCCTCCCCCTCGTCCGGTGAGGAAGCCATCGATTCCGGTGGTGGCGACAGCAGCGATCTCTCTCTTCAAACTCGTTTCTCCTGTCCTATTTCACGGTACAAAGCTGAATACCGTTTTGGCCACCGCGACATCAGTACTTCCCCACACTTCAAGCATCCTGTACTTCCACTCTTTTGGTGCGACAACGAAAAACCTAACTTTAAATGCCACGAATGCAATTTGCCAGAGTTTGGCAGTGGCTATTACTGGTGTAGAAGATGTGAAGAAGTTTACCACAAAGAATGTGTGGAGGCTCCACTCTTTATCAAACACCACCCTTCCGTTCCCTCTCTTTCTCTCCAATTTCATTATCTTCGTTCTTACATTCTTTGCATCTTTTGTGAAACCCATATAGATGGATTTGCGGCTTACTATTGTCCTACCTACAAAGTACATAGTCATTTACTTTGTGCGTTGAAGGCAATACCCATCATTATAGACCACTTTAAAAGGCATCCCCACCCTCTCACCTTTTTCCCAAAACAAGCTTCCTTAGCCTGTGATATTTGTGGTGTGATCAAAGAGCTTATTCCCACTTATATCTGCGCTCGATGTGTTTTCGTTGTCCATCGAGACTGTATCTATTTCCCCTACGTCATAAGAATTTCTCGTCACCACCACCGTATCTCTTTCACCTATTCTCCTCTTCCATCTGGAAAGTTGTCTTGCGGAGTCTGTCGTCGTGAGGTTGACAACAGTTGCGGTGCCTACTCTCTTGCAAGCAGTGTGATGGAAGTTATTTTGTTCATACGAGATGCGCTTTGCGGAGAGATGTGTGGGATGGGGAAGAACTCGAAGGAACACCCGAAGAAATCGAGATAGTTGAAGATCCATTTGAGACGGTAGCTGATGGAGAGATAATTCACTTTTCTCATGGGCATCACCACCTAAAACTCGAGATCAGCAGAGTTTATGATGAAGACAAGTATTGTCAAGCGTGCGTCCTGCCTATTTACGAAGGTAATTACTATTCATGTGTGGATGATAACTGTGACTTTATCCTACATGAAACATGTGCCAATGCACCCCGCAAGATACGTCATCCGTTGAATGCTCTCCCACTTACGCTTAAGGTTGTCACTAATGAATATGATGACAACCGAGGTTTCTTCTGGTGTTCTGCTTGTAAGCGTAAAAGTAATGGATTCGTATACGAGGAGGAATCCACTGCAACTACACGTTTCATGCTAGACGTACGGTGTGCCTCTGTTTCTGAACCGTTTAAATATGAAGGCCATGACCATCCTTTATTCCTAGCTTTAACCCCAGACGAAGAAGAGATGGCAACATGTCATATCTGCTGCCATGATCACAAACGTACATATCGAAAGCTAAATTGCATCGAATGTGATTTTATTATATGCTTTTGGGTGTGCTACTTTACCATACAAGGCAAAGTATAAGCATGACAAGCATTTCATCACATTTCGGAAAGAGTTGGTGGCAAGTGATCAGTCAGACTGGTGTGAAGCATGCGAAAACTCTGCATTTTCGATCACCATATCTTTCGAGACTCTTAACTCAATAATGTATGATTGATTCATTCTGGTCTTGTGGCAGCCTGGAGCAGTATACGTATCTCAAACTCTGCATTTTCGATCACCAGTTTACATAGGAGATGATATTCTCGAAATTGTACAAGCTACAACTTTAAGAAAAACCAAGAATAAGTACATGTAAGCTAATTTATTAAAACCCATTGAGAAACGTTGTTGAGTTTTTGTTATTCTCCACCATAACTAGATCTTCATTTGGCTTTGTTAGTGTCAAATTCTCAACCAAATGCATCAAGAATGACAGTGAACTTATTAATCTTGATGGTGAAGCTACTGCAATCTTACAGAACCTTCAGCCAAGTCATTCAGAATGACAGGAAACAGATCCGATATGTAAGTTTCTACTTGTGTGTGTTTTTTTTCTCTTTTTTTAACGTGACTACTCTGTTCTTGTTCTGTTTTTGTTATTTCATTTCTGCTGTCTTTGAAGACTATGGTCTGAAACTTGTGAGACTTTTATTGTAAGATTTATTAGTAAGGAATTCAATTGCTATTATATAACCTTCTATGATGTTTCAGTCACAGTTTGACCTTCAAAATTTTTATTAAACAAATCGAGAAAGTAACCAAAACTGATACACACACACTGATTACATTGTATTTGTCTGAAAAATTAAGAAAGTTATTCAAATTTTCACCTTCCATCTCCGTATGTGATTGTGTGAGTAATGAACATGGAGTTATGAGGTGAAGGAGGAGAGGATGATGGTACTAAAGAGCTTCTTGAAGTGCAGGCCGCGTCCAGAAAAACCGGAATATAAACTCCAATACCTGGAGAATCTGGTGAGAAGTTGGGCAATGGGAGATTCTTGTTCATGTATTGCACCACTTGCTCCATGGCTGGTCTTGATTCCGCATCAACGTTTGTGCAGAGCAACCCGATTTTCAGAACCATATCAACTTCCTCTTCTGAGCATTCAAGTCCCAATCTTGTATCTACAGCATCAAGCAGAGAATCACTTCTCCAGCAATCATAAACCCATCTGATCAAATGCCTTTTCTCAGCTGGAACCTTTGTATCTAGTGGTCGCCTTCCACAGGTTACTTCAAGCATGAAAGCACTAAATGCATAAACATCGGTTCTTGTAGAAGTTCCCATTGTTGTTAGCTCAGGTGCCATGTAACCCACTGTTCCTACAGCGGCCGTTGCAGGTAAGCTATCTCCGTAATCTTCAAACCTAGCCATTCCAAAATCTCCTAACCGTCCGTTGAAATCAAAATCTAACATGACATTAGAAGCTTTTATATCTCGGTGTAACACAACCTGGTTAGCTCCTGTGTGCAGGTAACTGAGAGCAGATGCAATATCCTTCAAAATCACAAACCTTTGTGGCCATGAAAGAGGCGGTTTTTCTCTGTGGAACAAGTATCTATCAAGACTTCCGTTGGACATATACTCAGAGACAAGAAGAAGCTCTCCTTTCCTTCTGCAGTATCCAAGAAGAGGAACCAAGTTTCTGTGCTTTAAACTTCCCATAGTCACTACTTCAGCTACAAACTGTTTCATCCCTTGCTTTGAGTCATGGTACACTCTCTTCACCGCTATGTCTCCAATGCGAGGCAGATTCCCTCTGTAGACTTCTCCAAAACCGCCTTTCCCTAAACGACCGTCTTGCTCAAAACCTCTTGTTGCTTTGTACAGAGATTGATATGAAAACCGGTGTGGACCGTAGTCTTTTTCCCATGCTTCTCTGACTTCTGCATACTTCTTTCTCCTGTGTAGGTGAACCCTCCAAGAACAGCCAACACTACGAGTGATAGTAACACAAACAAAACAACAAGCAGTGGAGATGTTTGCTTCTGTTTGGCTCTTGGATGAGGAATCTGAGGAAGTTTTGAAAAGTCAAGTCTCTGCAACAACACTCTGCTTCTGCTAAAACTCCACCCTAAGATATATTGGTAACTAACCAATGACCCTGTTGCTGCAGAGAATCCGAAGAACACTTTTGATCCGGGAAGATTTGAGTAAGATTGATGGATCTTGACAAGAGAGGATGGTTTGGCTTCTGGATTCTTAGAGGAGCCACTGTGACATTGAGTAAAGATCTTTCATAATCCACCCATACCTGTACAGGTTGTTCACTTAAGAGCTGAAGGCTTTCATTCTTCCCTTTGGTGTTTGAATAGTAAGAAGCTGAAGCAGACTCTATAGACCTGAGACTGTTGATGTCTATACCAACATGATTCTTGTCTATATCATCAAACTCTACGCTTTTAGCTGTGTCCAGCTCGACAGCTAGAAGGTGATAAGATGGAGATCCGTTTGTTGAGATGTTGGAAAGCCCCATGTACTGTGTTGGATCGGCATGTGTGAAATCTAAGGAGGATGATACAACAAAGGCGATTCCATGGCCACCTTCAGCTCCTGGTTTAGGCACAAGTGCGCACACAAAATGAGTTGAGAAAGAAAAATTCTTCTCAGAAGAATCAAATGACTGGTTGAAGAAAGCATGACCCATTTGCTGCGTTGAGGCGTTCGTCAGCTGCAGCAATCCACCTGGAGTGAGGATTTTTGCAGCTCCATCTAGATGAAGATCAGGCTGAGCTTGGAGGAACCCATTGTAGATGAAACCTGATCCTTCTTGTTCACTTATCAAGCAAATCAGGTGATTAAAGAAGATAACCAAGATCAGATGCAATCCTTGAGTAGCCATTGCTGATGAATTAAAGAGACATATGGTTTGGTTTGTAAGTTTTAGTTTCAGATTAAATCGTCTTCAAGGCATGAATTCAAAGCCAATTATCTTTAGGAAATGCATTTCATATGGGCATCTTCTGAGTTGAAATTTACCAAGTGAAATGTAACCATGACAGTTACCTTCAACCTTTATTTTATGTCATGTTGTTCATATAATAATTGTATGGTCTCTTGTCTGGTTCTAACAATGTCTAACTCAAATGACATTAGACATATGGTCTGGAGAATGAAGCCAATCTATCATATTAAAAGCACTAAATTTATGCCGACCAAACCAAAGTTTGGTATTATTATGATCAGAGTGGTAATATATATGATATTAAGTTCATTAGTCTCTGCAAAATAACTTGTAGAATAATGTGGGAAAAAAGCTAATAAAACATTTATCATCTGCAACATTATTGTTTATTTGTTTGTATAAATCAGTACACAAATTAGAGAAAAAGGTAGAAAGAATTTAAATCATGACTTATCACCTTGTTTACTTTTTGCTTATTCCTCCTAGTTTGAACTGTTTGATCTTGGTTTTGTATTTCATTTTCTTTGATTATATACATTTGTTGGATAATATTAGTGTCTTTTATTCACATGATCTTTTCTAACTATAATACTATTAAACTCCATGTAGTTGAAATAATAGCTTCAGAATAGTATTGTAAATGGATGTTGACAAGAGAAGAAACCAATATTCTTTTTTTCACACATTAGTCACGTTTAAACTGATATGTGTGTATAGCTAAGTCGAAGTCAACAATGGCAAATTAAGAGATGTATCTTGATATGAAATCCAAGTCAATGCCGGCAAAAAGATAATATATATGTTTTGAGATTTGGAAATCTTTCATTGAAATAATAATTATCCCCAAGGGTAAGAAAATAAAGCATATAAACATTAAGTAAAAGCTTAACAATATTAAATGACCCCAAGTTGAAACTATGCAGTGCTGCATGTGGTGTACCCAGAAACAGGTTTGTTTATTTGCGTATTGGGATCGAATAGTTATTTAGCTAAGGATTAAACAGCCATCTATATCTACGACCATCATTCTTAATGTAAACTATATAGTACACAATAAAACAACGGCTGGCATTTTACTTGTCACATGTATGAATGTCAGGGATCTATTATTACTCGATTTGGTGTCTCTCGTAGGTGACTGTTATCCAATAGTCACTCACATGTGCTTAGCACGTTCTCAAATACATGCAAATTCTAAGCATTTAGAAGCTTTCCAATAACCATACATATATAACATAGCACATATATAAACCAAAACATTTCAATATTTATTTTTTGTAAAAGAAAACATTTCAATAATTCATTACTACAAGTTCACAACATACACACAGTTCCAACTTATAAACCATAACAGCTGTCTAACATAGAGCCATTTGGTATAAAACATGTATAAAAGCAATGTTGAGGAACAATAGCCTGAGGAGAAATCTCGTTTCCGTGTTTGGTAACAGAGAGAGCAAACATGTATACCGTAAACATTTACAAATTACAAAGGGACAAACTGATTATATTGGGACAAGTGAGACAGATTACTAAAACAATCTTGAGAGATCCTAAGATCTGTTTGCTGATAATGAATGTACATCAGGGATTACCTCTTACTGCTGATGCTGGAAAGATTAGACTCGAGATCTTCTGCAGGCAATGTGATAGTTTAGACACCAGATGAGAGAGTCTGAGTCTTAGGCTTCTCTAGTTCTGAAACTATGTGAAGAGAGTTCTTCGTCTCTACCGTCTGTCCCCATGGCTGATCAGTTGACTGATAAGCGTAAGGTGAGTGGTTGGCCGAAGAAGAAGCTGACCAACTCCATGAAGCGGATGAGACAACAAGAGAAGCTGCATCAACCAGAACCGGAGCAAATGTGCCTATCCCCAAAGTATACGGTGAGAACTCTGGCAAAGGCATGTTTTCGTTTAGGTACAAGACCACTTGTTCCATCGTAGGCCTAGACTCCGGCACAATATTCGAACACAGCAAACCGAGTTTCATAACCATCTCCACTTCCTCGGGTGAGAACTCATCTCCCAGTCTCGGGTCGATAGCATCAAGCAGAGCATCTTTTTCCAGCACTCACACACCCATTTGATCATATGTCGTTTCTCACCTTCCAGCTGTGGCTCCACCGGTCTCCTCCCACAGGTTACTTCGAGCATGAAAACACCAAAGGCGTAAACATCAGTTCCAGTGGAAGCTCCCATTGTGATCAGCTCAGGCGCCATGTAACCAACGGTTCCCACTGCAGCCGTCGTGGCTGCACTCCCCGTGTTCATGAAACCTCGCCATGCCGAAATCCCCTAACCTACCGTTGAACTCCTCGTCCAACATGATGTTGGAAGCTTTGATATCTCGGTGCAGAACAACCTGGTCAGCACCTGTATGCAAGTACCACAGAGCAGAGGCTATTCCTTTACAACCACAAGTCTTTCCGGCCAGGAAAGAACAGGTTTCGTCTCATCAAACAAATGCTCGTCAAGACTACCGTTGGGCATGTACTCCGAGACCAAAGAAGCTCTCGCTTTCTCCTGCAATAACCGAAAAGCGGGACAAGATTCCGGTGTTTCAGACATCTCATGCTCACGACCTCAGCCACAAACTGCTTCACACCTTCATCACCATTGTGAGAAACTCTCTTCACCGCTATCTCTCTCCCCTGAGGAAGCTTCCCTCTGTAGACTTCACCAAACCCTCCTTTCCCTAGAAACTCGTCCTTGCTAAACCCCGTCGTCGCTTTGTACAACGACTTGTAAGAGAACCGATGCGCGTCAAACTCCTTTTCCCATGCCTCGGAAACTTCTGAAAACTTCTTCCTCCGGTGGAAACAAACTCCCGCGAGAACAGCCAACGCCACGGTCGCCAGAAAAGCAACCAGGCCAATAATCCATCGAGGTAGCTTCTTACGTGGAGCTTTAGGATGAACCGTAGGAAGAGCTTTAGGATGAGGAACTCGAGGAAGTTTCGAGATGTCAAGCCTCTGCAGTGATGATCCTCCACCTCTGCTTGTGCTGAAACTCCACCAAAGAATATAGTGATCGCTCACCGCGTTCCCTGTTGCTGCAGAGAACCCAACAAACAGTTTCGATGTATTCGGAAAAATATCTGAAAAGTTGATCGGTTGTGACAAGAGAGGCCGGCTCGGCTTCTTCTTGACTTCAAGAGGTGCCAGCGAGACATTGAGAACAAAGCCTTCGTAATCCACCCAGACCTGTATAGGGTTTCCGGACAAGAGGTTTAAGCTCTCGTTTCTCCCTTTCGTGTCTGAATAGTAAGAAGGCCGAGCAACTGCGATAGATATAGGATTGTTCACATCGATACCAACGTGACCGACACCGCCTTGGATATCATTAAACTCTGGGTTCCATATAGTGTCAAGCTCGACAGCAAGCGCGTGAGGTACCGTTGACGCGTTGAAGGCCCCCAAGTATCTTGTCGACTGCGCGTGGGAGAAGTCCAGAGAGGTTGATACTAAAAAGGTGAGACCGTGGCCGCCTTCAACGCCTGGCTTAGGCACCAGAGCACACACGAAATGAGTTGAGAAGGAAGTGAACTGAACTGGTTGCTTGTAGAAAGCACGGCCCATTTGATAATCTGAATTGTTTGTCAGCTGGAGTAATCCACTGGGGAGTACTTTTGCAGAAGCATCTAGGTAAAGATTTTCTTGGGAGGTTGTAAAGTTTTGATAGACAAACCTTGTCTCCTGTTGACTTGATAGAGATATCAGATGGAGAGAAGTGATTATCAGGATCTGAAGCAATTGCCCACGAGCCATTGAAGATGATGAAACAGAGAGTCTGGATCTGATGACAAAATGATGCATCTCATAACCTTGCAAGATGGTGAAAAAGTGAGCAATTCTTTTTCAGTGATCCAAAGCGTATTTAACTTTCTAATAATGTTTTTATAACCAAAGGAAGGAATCAACATTGTTTTGGCTTTACAAACTGTCCTCCATTAACACGATGATTATTAAATAAATCTAGAAATAAAGCTTTAAAGTGGTTAAGAAAATATTCTATTTGAGACAATAATATTTTGACGTATATGATATCAACCTCAATCCAAATTGACAACGCAACGGCTACATGGGGTACCATGAAACAAATAATGTAATGCGAGTGACAAACATTTAGAAATTAAAGAATATGTGTAGGGCTTAGATCGTGCACCAACTTTCATTGGATTTGTCACCTACTTCTACGCTTGTACTTGAAGCTATCTTCAAGGGAAGCAGACAAGATAAACTATTTAAGCACCATATTCCAAACATGACCAGAATAAAAAAAAAGCCATGTTGTGTAATGATATTTCATTTCAATTATGAGCCAGACCTAAGTTAAGAAGCCTAGGAAAGCGTGGCATAATCATGACGACTACGAATGTTCTTTAATGATGGATGTCACAATTGATAGAAAGTAGAAACTAAAGTTAGGACCTACTTTGTCAGCCTAATCTCTAGGACTTCCAAATTTAGCCCTATAGGTGCAAGAGAATACATCCTCGTATGAACAACTAATCAAATCACTAGAGCTAAGATTCAAGACATCTCCAATAGAGCACTATTTTCTTCTCTATAATTCACTCTATTTTAGAATAATTATATTTTAGAATAACTCTATTATAGAGTTGGTTTTGCTCCAATGGTTAACTCTATAATAGAGTGAAAAATAGAAGAATGCAACTATTTTATTCTATATTTGGAGATGCTAGATAAGGGAACAGACACTACAGCATGTCCGAAAATTACATTTGGACATGTTTTCTTTCATTGTTCGGTTATATCATAGTAGTACTAGTAGCCACACTAAGAGAAATATAAGACTAGATACAGCTAGTTCTCTTAGACAACCTATTTTCCATAGAGGTCTAATACATATATAAGATTAATTACTAACTACCCACGTAAGTAACTTCTTGTGTGGCATCAGAAAAGGGTTTCTTGGTGAAACTCCACTAACGTAAAGTGAATATCATATATCATCTAAAAATATCAGTGTTCAGATAGATACCTGCATCTTGTATAGCTTTAAACATTTTCTGGATAACTGCTAATGGAAAAAAAAAAATCCAATAATCAGCAGGGAATATGAACCGATCTCAGAAAAGCAAGAAATTATGCAACTTCAAGATATTGTACCACTTCTACCATGAGGATGCTCTTAGTTCTGGATCTTCTGGCGTGCAGGGAACCCCTAGTTTCAGAGATCGCGACTTCCTAAGCCGTCTCTCCGTCGACAGGCATTCACACATGTCTCTTCCAAAAGGCTGCTTCAAGCATGAAAAGGCACTAAAGCATAACATGTAGGCTGCTCAGAAAGCTGCCATTGTCGCAAGCTCTGGGGGCAATGTGGTCTTAAGGCTGCACAACGAAGCATACGTTAGGGAACTTATTAGCATTCCCTTTATCTCAGCATTTAACATAACATCAGAAGCCTTGAAATCTCGGCGTATAAAAACTTGCTGAGAGCCGAAGCAGTATCAATAATACAATGAAAAAGCTTTTACTACCAGGAAGAATCTTCTATCATGCCTCTGTTACCTCCACATATATATATATATATATATATATATATATATATATATATATATTCGTTATTTCCAAGAGCACTATGATTGCAGTAAAATAAGTACCAGAGTAAGAAACACTCTGCTGAGTATATTGTAAAGCCCAAAAAAACTCTGTTTCATCAGCATGCAAGAGATCCTTAGAAGCAAACATGTATAAACAAAAAGCAACCAAAAGTTTTTTTTTTCTTTTTTCTTGAAGTAAATGTGACACATTTGCATCATATTAGCTACAAAAACCCATTGGGAAGAATTGCTTCAAGACCTGTACATTCCAAAAATTCATGATTTATCGTCAATACTAAGCAGATAAAGGAATAATTTACCTTCTTCCAAGCCCTAATCGAGGTTTCCTTATCGCCATGGTTCAGAATATACAAAGTGTGTGAATGTTTCTTTTTCCGGTCACCGGCTATCTCTAGCCCGGCAGAGAATACAGTTATATTCATAATGTTCCATGTGAGGTCTTCAAGGTATTGGACAACACTACGTTAGAAGCTTTGATATATCTCTGTGTATACAACAACCTGTGTTGCTCCTGTGCGCATGTAACAAAGAGCTGAAGCTATAGCCTTTCAGAATCTCAAGCTTTTGGGACCATGGAGGAGACGGTTCTTGTTTATGAAACAAGAACTTGTCAAGATTAAGATTAGGCAAATTTACTTGGAGACGAGAAGAAACTTACGTTTTCATGAGGCAGAGAGTTCCTTTGTACATGGATTTGTAAGAGTATCTTTGTGGACCATACTATTTCTCCTATTACTCTCTTATTTCTGCCTACTCCTGTACAGATAAGCTTCTCCAAGAAGTACCAAGAGTCTGATTCCAAGTAAAATCAAATCAACAGAAGAATCAGTAGCAGAGAAAGTTATTTCTTGGAATGAGAGGAACTTGGGGAAGTTTTGACATGTCTAAGGCTCTGTAATAGTGTCTTGTTTCTGCTGAAACTCCAAATGAGTATGTAATGTTTATTCTCCAACTGCCCTGTTGCTGCAGAGATAGAAAGAAAGCAAATCCCATTACCTCCAGTGACTCGCGGTTTACTCACCATTGCACACACGAAATGCGTTGACAAAGAGAGAGATTGAGATCAACTGAACTCAAACCCAATTTCTTGTTTACTTGACAGGTGAATCAGAAGAAGAAAGAAGATCATCATCCGTAGCAGATTCAATCCTTGAGCCATATGCTAATGCAACAGAGCTTTTTTGCTATTTTGATAAAGATATTATCTCCCAAGTCATTGGCATGGTAAATAACTATCCTCTACCTTCAAAACAAGGTCTGATCATCACTTCACAAGAAAAAACATTCTGCATTTTCCAGTTCCAAGAAAATTGTTAAGAGATGACTTCGATAATATTGCAAAGACAGCTATCACATTTCTATATTCTTTGTTAAAGAACAGAGTTTCCTTGTAGTTTAACAATGTACAAAGGCAAGTAAAGGCTTCTCCCTAATTGTCATACCAAGTCCTACTCTTCTTAAACAATACCGAAAGCTGAACTGTTACTATCTTCTAGTATTTCAACTCTTTGGTATCCAAGATCCTACTCACAGGGGCTGAATGAAACATGCATCTCCTAGGATTCTTGTTATGCAGTAATACACATCAGGTACCAGTGATCTAGCATAACAGTTAAATATTAAACTGTTGTGTCTTTGATGTTTGACAATTCTCCGACATAAATATCATAACCAAATCACTGTAGAACAACAGAAAAATTGGTTGACTCATTCACAAGTAAGGAACAAACACTGATAAAATCATAAAAGTATCTCAGACAAAATTCAAGCTTTGAAGATCTATGATTGGCTCATGCCTTGAATAAAAGAGTGCATCAGCTTGCTTTACAAATATTTAGCCGCCAAAGTAATTGCAAAATTTTACAAGAAAAGACCATTCGTTTGTTTAATTTTTTTACCAGCCAAGCTTGATGGAGAATGTCAAGAGTGGACATGGTAAGAGACCAAAGAAGGGGCAAGTTTGTTAGAAACTTTCATCGCCCGCTCCCATAGACCACGGAGTGAGTAACAAACATAGAGTTGCTGTAGGAAGACGACAGTGATAGTGAAGGGATCGTTAGTCTCCTGGTGAAAGCGCCATTGGAGTGAGAACTCCAATCCCCGGAGAATGTGGCCAAAACTCCGGCAAAGCCATGTTCCCATTCACATATTGCACAACCTGTTCCATACTCGGCCTTCCCTCCGGAGCAAGGTTTGCACATAGCAAACCGAGTTTCAGAACCCTCTCCACTTCCTGAGACGAAAACTCTGTCAGCCTCGGATCCTTAGCATCAACCAAACAAGACCTTCTCCAGCAATCACAAACCCACGTGAGCAGAAACCGTTTCTCAGCAGACAAGCTAGATTCCACAGGCCTCCTCCCACAAGTCACTTCAAGCAAGAAAACACCAAACGCATACACATCGGTTCCAGTGGAAGGTCCCATCGTTATAAGCTCGGGTGCCATGTAACCAACGGTTCCCACCGCAGCCGTTGTGGTTGGATCAGCCCCTCTGTCGTATAGCCTCGACATACCGAAATCTCCCAACCTTCCGTTGAACTCCGAGTCCAGCATAACGTTAGCAGCTTTGATGTCTCTGTGTATAACTACTTGGTCAGCTTCTGTGTGTAAGTAACTAAGAGCCGACGCTATGTCTTTGAGGATCATAACTCTTCTCCACCAGGGAAGAGACGTTTTGCTATGATCGAACAAGTAATGGTCAAGACTACCGTTTGGCATGTACTCAGAGACAAGTAGTAACTCGCGTTTCCTCCTGCAGTAACCAAGAAGTGGAACCAAGCTCCGGTGTTTTAAACTCCTCATGCACACGATCTCAGCTACGAACTGCTTCATACCTTCCTCACCGTCGTGTGATACTCTCTTCACAGCCACTTCTCTGCTCTTAGAGAGTGTTCCTTTGTAGACTTCACCGAAACCTCCTCTCCCAAGAAACTCGTTCTTGCTAAACCCTTTTGTTGCTGTGTATAGAGATTTGTAAGAAAACCTGAGCGGACCATACTCCTTTTCCCATTCCTCTCTTACTTCGGCGTACAAGTTCCTCCTATACATATAAGCTCCAAAGAGAAGCCCCAAAACCAAGAAAGCTATTAAACTAAGCAGAGCATCCAGGGCCAACGATGGAGCCTTCTGATTATGGCTAGGGTGATGAACTTTGGGAAGCTTTGAGATGTCAATGCTCTGCAGGGACGCCATGGTTTTGCTAAAACTCCAGCCAAGTATGTACTGGTAGCTCATGATCGACCCTGTTGCTCCGGAAAACCCGAAAACATTCTTCTACCTTGCACAATCTCTGTAAGATCGATGGATGTTGATGACAAAAGAGGCCGGCTCGGCTTCTCTATTTTAAGAGGAGCCAATGTAACGTTGAGTGTTGTTCCTTGGTAATCCACCCAAACCTGAATAGGATCTCCACTCAAGAGCTTTATGTCTATGTTTCTACCTTCTCTGTCAGAAAAATAAGAAGCGTTGGCTGAGAGTTTAGACACCGCACTATTCACATCAATCCCAACATGGTTATCACTGATGTCTTTCAGCTCCGGAGCTAGAGAGATGTCAAGCTCTACAGCCAGCACACGCGTGGAGCTAGATCCGTTTGAAGATGTGTTGAAGATACCGAAGAACCGAGTCGGCTCGGCGTGGGTGAAGTCAGTAGAATGAGAGACGACAAACGCCATGCCGTGGCCACTAGGCTCACCTGCTGGGAGAAGTTGACACAAGAAATGTGTGGAGAACGAGACCGGTTCGGATGGTTTGTAATCGATCGGGTGCTGGAGAAAAGCGTGACCCATCTGGCGAAGAGTTTCGTTTGTGAGCTGCAGGGCACCACCGTGTGGGAGGATTCTTGCTCCACCGTCGAGGTGGAGATGGTTACCTGCTTGGTCGAAGCCGTTGTAGACAAACGGTGGCTCTTGTTGAAGTGATGGGTAAACACAATATATCATCCATATGACTACAAGAACCATTCCTCGAGTCATTGGTAATGAAACTGAGAGAGTTATCGTTTTGCTTTTGTTTTTTTTTTTTTTTGTTAATTGTTGTCTTTCTCTGCTCCAATGGTTAACAATTAGTATCGCTTATTACTCTCTCTGGCTGTAAGAGTGTAGTTGACCCACATTGAATATGACATAAAAGTCAACTTAAGACTGCTTCGGAATCTGTATGGTATATTACGTTTCTCTTATTAGTAAGACTTTTGAACACATGTCTTAGTCAAGACAGCAAAATGAATGCCAAGAAGAAAAGTAGAGGTGTAGAGTAAGTGACTTGATGAGCTCTTTTGTATTTATGTAAGAGGAAAATGTCAAAAGACTGATCAATAAAGAAGATAAAGATACAGATGAAGATGATGCAAAACCAAATTTCTCATAAATTAAAAACGGATATGGAAGTAACTTCAAAGTCAAATCATTAGAACTTTCAAGTTGACTGATAACGTTTCTGAAAGTTATTTTGCCGTATAAATTACGAGGAGAGAGATATTCACCGACGTTAAGATAATGCCGAGCAGAAATAATATGAGGTGGATAAATTTTTAATATAATAATACGCATAATATACACGTTATATTTAAGTCAAGGTCAACTTCATTGACTATTTCAATCCCACTATTAGCAATCAAGAACATCATATACTCATACTACTAGAATGTGATCTTGACTAGAATGTGAGTTATGTATCTAATTATCTATGGATTCTTTGTTATGCAGTTAGACATGAAATCACATATCAATATGAATCTATGAACTATTGTAGTCAATCATAATCCATCGTTGAGATTTGTATAGTCTGTCTAAAGTTGAGTAACCTGTTTTTTTTAGCAACTTAAGTGTCATTCAGATCACCACACGCAAGTAGAAAAGATACCATCAAACGCAAAGTTACTACTAAGTTCTGAATCAACCAAACTCAAACGGAACAAGTCACATAAACATGAGCTTCAAACAAAAGAGATTAAGAACAGAAAAGAGCATATCATGTAGCAAGGAGTCTGTGACCTGGAAAAGAAAATGCGAAAAGAGAACAAGCTTGGTTCCCAGACCGAAACCTCAGTCGTAGTCAGGATGGAAAGGGTTCGTGTAATCGTCGTATTCATAACCGTCCGAGTCATAATATGTAGCGTACTTTCCATATTTTCCAAAGTATGGGCAGTCCTCACTTGCAAACTCCTCACCCGGGTTAAGCATGTCGTGAAGATTCTTATATGCCAGCATCTGGTAGGAACGGGGCACACCTACAGGATTTTTTTCAACAGATAGTGATGTCAGCATACTCCAGATTCAACGGTTTTTAGAGAGATTTGGAAGGGCACATTACCAGGTGGCAGTTCAGAGAAAGGATCAAAGGACTCTTCAGAATTACCATCATTCATATTCTGCCCAAAACCAAAGGGGAAGTCACCAAAGCCGTAATCAAAATCTTCATCATCATCCTCGTCGTAATCTGAATCATAATCTTCTTCATCATCTTCATCATAATACTTGTTAAGCCCCGCATACACATGCGCTGGATCTCGACGTGTGATGTATTCTTCGTCCAAGGTCGGGCAGTGTTTAGCACAAGTCCCCGTCTCCTTGTTCCACTCTCCTCCACAGTGGTAGCAAAACTCATACCCACATCTAACGACAAATACCAAATGGGATACGACATCAATATGGCTAAAGAAAACAAAAAATAGATAACGCATCAAGTTGTAGATAGAGAGATACCTGCAAGTTATGTGATTGCATCCCTGTGTAAGCTCAATCACGTGTAGGCACTTGTCACACTGACACCACGTTTTGTTATTTGCAAGAGAGCTTAGCTTCACATCGTCAGATGGAGGATTAGGATGCAGTTTCTTGTATTCGGTGCATGACACCTTTCCATGCCACTGAACTTTACAATCCACACAGAAGAGTCCACGGCATTCAACGCATCTCCTCACTCCAGATTCAGGGTAGACAGACAGCAAGCTCTTGGCAGATTCAGTTATCTTGGTTTTGGACATCAAAGCCGAACACCTCGGGTAAGGGCAGTAAACTCTCTCCGAGACAGGTATCGCGTTATCTTTAATCCTTAGCTTCCAAACTTCACTCAGTTTCGGAGTCAAAAGCCTGCGACACGCATCCATAACCATCTCAGACTTGCAGCCATCGTGAGGACAGTTCGGAACCATTCCGTGAAGCAGCTTCACCTCTACATGCTGCTTCACGCAGTGGAAGCAGAAGCGGTGACGGCATTTACCAACGGAAAACATGCGCTGGAGATCGAACTCGTCGTAACAGATGAGACACTCCTCTTTCCATGCTACTTTTGCTTGGCGAGCAGCTCCACGAGGGTTGGCTTGAGAAAGTATCGATTCCCTGGCGAGTTTATAAGCAAA
This sequence comes from Brassica carinata, assembly GCA_016771965.1. Classification (NCBI taxonomy): domain Eukaryota; kingdom Viridiplantae; phylum Streptophyta; class Magnoliopsida; order Brassicales; family Brassicaceae; genus Brassica; species Brassica carinata. The sequence continues at coordinate 62,543,232 of CM028687.1, read as the reverse complement.
CTTAACTTCGCTTCCAGCTACCAGAACAGCCTGGCTAAACGAGAATTGTTGCCTGATCCGTTGCAGATCATCCATCAGCATGGAGATCTTTTTTTGCTTAGGCACCCAATTCCCCTTGACCTGCATTGAAATTTAAAAAAAAAAAAAAACATTTTCTAAGAAACATAGGACAAGAAAAGCATAAACTCATTGGGAATCCAAAACCACTGCACAAACACACAAGCATGAGACTTTACAAACTCACAGTCTACAGTCTTATAGCTAGTCAAGAAGGTTATTTATATTTCGAGAACTAACAACGACTTAAAAACAATCACGATATAGAATGACAAAGTAGTCACTGCAACTCTTTCTTCAGGTAAAAACCCCCAAGAGGAAATCAAACACACTTGGCTTTGATTACAGAACAGAGGAAACTTGAATTCAGCAGGAGCAACAAAAAGAACAAGTGAGAGTGAACTACAATCACAGTCTACAGTCTAATAGCTTAGTGAAGGTTCTTTATATATCAAGAACATACCCTTTCTACACCGATTCAGTAACATACAGAACATGAAAAGTAGGAAACTTACAAACTGGAAAATGGGATAAGAGTCGCAGAAGATAGCAACATGTTTGACCCCCAGCTTCGAGGCTTCGGTTAGCCCACGTGTCAACGCCTTAACCTCCGCTCCTTGACGGTTCGTGTCACGGCCAAGCAGTCCCCCTTTAACTCAAACAACAAACCATCCCTCTGGTCGCAAATCGCAACCCCAAATCCAGCCACCGCCACGTCAGCCATCATCTTCCCCTTCCCAGTCACACTCTCTTCACTCACCAAACCCTTAAAGTAAAGTCTATACAACACATCTCCGCTAAACTTTCCCGTAACGGCGGCGTTAACCGTCGAACCACCCTGACCGACCGTAGTAACAACCGACGGCGAAGGTTTCTTAGGGACATACACGTACTCATTTCGAAAGTTGCCGACTTTACCGTTAGGGTTTCGGTGACCTCCCCGTGCACCAGCGGCTGCCACGTGGCTTTTCCCTTTGTCTCTGGAGTTTCTGCCACGCGCATTCCTCGAAACCCCTCCAGGCGCCGAACTGTTCCGGCCGTTTTCCACGGCGATAGCGGGAGCAGAGGTTTGCTCGCTCGGTTGCTGCTGCTGCTGAGGAGTGCGAGATCGGGAAGAGAGCGGCTCATCCGTCTGCAAACGGCGAGCTTTGTTGGAATCCGAGTCGCGACGTTCCATCACTTCTTTGCCTTAGGTTTTTCCTTCTCTCGTGTTAGTGAAGAGGGGCTTCTTCTTCGCTCTCTACTTACATAGGCCTTTTCGAAATGTGTATACTACAAGATAGCGCAAGTTAGTCAAGCACGTGTGTGTGGACCCCTCAAACTAAATAAGAGAGTGCAAGTTAGTCACTCACGTGTGGGTGCAAGATGTTTTTAACTTGGTTGACTTATGGTCAAAAGGGTATAACCGTCATTCCAGTTGGTTTCTTAAGACGGTAAGTTCCGTTGTTTACCCCGGCGTCGATCAGTTCCAATTCCAATAGCTTTAGTCCGATTCCTCGGTCCCTTCGGACGATATCGCCGCGGATCATAGAGAACTCAAACAATTAAGGTAACTCATGTTTTTTGAGTTTGGTAATTCGTGTTGTGAATGGATTTAGAGCAAGTTTCACTCATTGGTAGAGTTAATTTGGTATGATTACTTTGTTGAATTCAACTTCTACAACAATGTGAACAATTTTTTGATTTGGGATGGGTTATGTTGTGATAAATTTGAGTGCTTTCTGTGTGATCTTTTAAGGAAAAAAATAGTGAGCTGAAACTGTTCGACAAAATGCATAAAAGAAGAATTTTATTTTGTGTAACTCTCAAAGCTTAATATGGTAGATATGATTGTAGTTTCTTGAGAACGTGTGTTCGTTTTATCTTCTCTATGAGATGCAGTTGGTTTGTATGTATGTCTAGCTGCTGGTATATATATATATATATATAGCTCTTGGCCTTTTGGTAGTGGATTAATCCCGATCCATCATGATCTGACTCACATCTGTCCTTGAACTAGTCAGAAACTAAAACCTTAACAAATAGTCAATGATAACGCAAAAATCTTGGTTTTGTTCAGTTTAACAAAACTAAGCAGACGATTTGTACTCTATCTTTCATTGGTTTTCTTTTTATGTTCAAAAGGTTTTGATCTTTAATGCTATTATATGCAGCTTAGTTCCATGGGGCCAAGATGGAAATGGAAAGGTGCTGAAGCAAAAGCACTTGCGGAACCTATTTCAAAATCAGTCTCAGAGCTCCAGCTATCTCTTATCAAAATAGAGTCATCCGGTTCCCTCTCGAGTTGCAACGTGCTTCTAGCGGTTGAGCCAGAGCAAGCTGAGCTACTCGACCGCTGTTGTTTCGGCAGACTCGTCCTATCCTCTGAGAAAGTCAAGAAATGGATTCAGTTATCCTTTGAAGAAGCGTTCTATTTGCTCTACATCCTCAAATGCATCAAACTCAACCTTCGAGGTCGTTGCTTGGAGAACGAAGTAGAGATATGGATGTACATGAGATCGAAAAGACCAAACTTCCCGGTGTTTTTCAAAGCTTATTCACATTTACGATCCAAGAACTGGGTTTTGAGATCAGGGCTGCAGTACGGTGTGGATTTCGTGGCGTACCGTCACCATCCATCTCTTGTCCACTCTGAATACTCTGTGTTGGTTCAGTCCGGTGACAGTGATCGGTTAAGAGTGTGGTCTGATGTCCATTGTGCTGTTCGGTTAAGCGGAAGTGTTGCGAAAACGTTGTTAACTCTCCATGTCAGTGGTAATTCTAATAGAGAGGATGTGAATCTGCCTACGTGTTTGGAGAACTACAGAGTGGAAGAGCAAACTATAAGTAGATGGAGCCCAGAACTCAGTCGTGAAGATGAGACCACAAATCCAAAACCAAAAGTTACCAATGTGAGTAATTTGACAAACCCATGAAGAACCGGTCCCGGTTAGTTAAGTGCTTGTTTTGATTTTTCACATCATTCTCTAAGCAATTTTGTTTTCAGTGTTGGTGGAGATAGTGAGATGCATAACATATGTTTTCTGTAGTCACAAATCTCATACGCTTTTAATTTTAGGTATCTCGTGTCATTTTTATTGGCTTGGTTCATACATCTGAAAACTAGTCATCTACACTTATAAAACGATAATACTCACTAGCAGTAATAGTATAGAGATAGTTATTACATATCCAAAAACATAAACACAGAGTATTAAAAACAAAGCTCAAAGTTAACTAGTTACAACAACCCATGATGGAGTAATGGTTTTTGTGAGTTGCGTTTAGTATCAGTATTCCATTGTGAGTTTTTTTCTAGTCATCAAATCTCAAAATGACTAGGATGAGACTTGGTCATCCTAGCCTCACCTGCCGGTTCGTCATTATCCATCCTCTTAACATTACGGTAGGCAGCATAGGCGATCACATAGAAGATGACAAGTATGATCAAAACCACAATGTTGATCACTGATACTTTCCTCCAACTCTGTTTTAAGCTACCAAGAACACCAGCTTTGCAGGAACTACATTGGTAACATAGTAGTCTCTGGTCATTGTTCCACAACATACAGTCCGGGTTCGGTCCAATCATATCTCCTCCTGGAATCCACACTGTCTCGTTCACGTACGTGTATCCACATTCTGTTGGCGGCTTGCAACATCCTGACTGCAGAATCGAGACAAATATAGATCACATAAGGTTTGGTTCGTGTTAGACTGGAAGGGCTAACATTTGTATCACAAGTACCAGAAGTATCACACACACACACCGCTGAAAAAGGTCTTGCATGGGTAAAATAAATATCGAACCAAACCAGAGCATTCTAGACTCATTTTTAGAACAGAAGAAACAATTCAACAGCTGCCCATTTGATCTTTCTATTTTCATATAATACAACTTGGTCACTACTAGGTTTTTCATGGCGATTACAACTTTATAGCAATGATTTTAAGTCAGGATATGATACGAATAAAGTTTATGAATAAAAGTACAAAAGCCAGGACACAGAATTTGGGAGCCTGACAAATCTACTCATGACCTCTTACATGCTAAACCAACTTTATGTAAATTGAAAATAAATAATTGAAATTAACTTCAATGTTTCTTGGTTACACAAACTATATTTCAGACATTCAGTGAGGTCGTTCAAGAAGTGTTTTTATGTTTTAGAATAAGACGTGCTTTCTCAATTAACAAACAAACAAAAAATGACAAAAAAAACAAGTTAAGAGTTTGAAAATCCATATGTATTAGAAAAACATTTTACCAAAACTTCAAAATATTTTGTTACCTCAATTGGACTAAGCCTTCTGAAGTTAAACATTAGTGGAGTTTCAGGAACACCATGTAAACGTTTTCCCATCTTCCTACAAACTCCAGAATCTCTAACACACGACCGTATTTGCCCCCAGTATCCATCATCCGTGACCCGGTCCTTTAACCAACCAGAATAATCACCCAGATAATAATCAAGATACCGCCGGTTCATCACAAACCGGCCTGAGCCTTTATCAGTGACCGCGTAAGCGAATATAATAAAACCGATGAGAGCAGCTATAACAAAAACATGGCGAAGAGGTAAAGCCACATGAGGAACTTGTTACGGTAACAAGCTCCGGCGAAACCGGCTAAGGAGACTACCATGATGGAGATACCGATGACGATGAGTGGCCACTGGAGGAACCTCATGCAGTCAGTGGTGTTAGCTCGGTTGCTCAGCCATATTCCACCGCCGAGGATGGGGATTGAGAGGAGGAAGGTGATGAAGTTTACGAGGCCTATAAGATTGTTACTCGTTCTCATGGTGTTTAAGAAAAATAAAGAGTAAGTTGCTCTGTGTTCTTGTGAGAGTATGTGTGTGTTGTTGATGCAATAGCGGTGATGAAGAGGTGGTGATGAAATGAAATGTGACTTACATCAAAATATACATGAGCATGCTGTGTGACGACTACGACACGTGGTAAGTGACGGTTAGATTGTGTGTGTTTTTGGTTGTATATACACGTGAATACGTGATTAGTGTATAGACTGTGTTCGCTAACAAGTTTTCTGAAACACAGAGACCAGTAACTCCTAATCAACTCATTAGAATTTTTATTTTTTCATCTTTAGCTAAAAATATTCATTAAGTAATGTATACAGTATATGTAACGGTAATTTCATCTTTAGCTAAAAATATTTATTAAGTAATGTATACAGTATATGTAACGGTGATAAAAAGATAGATATTTCATAGCATTGTTAAGCTGGGCCATCTGTGTCCTAAAATGCACTTGACGATAAAAATAGATGCTTTTTTAGCTTTTTAGTTATGTTCAAAGCTTTGAAAAAGTTTTCCTCGACCGACCAAATATTATCATCAGTCACCTCAATCCTAATAACCCCCCTTCTAACTTTCCGGGCGTCGCAAGCACGCCTTATAGTAAAATCTTATTATATGTAAATTTTTAATAATATAAACAATGCAATTTTTTATTGGTAAATGAGTGGGCTTGCCGAAAATATGAATGAGCTAACTTATGGCCCATTTAAGCAAGTAGATTTTACCGTTTATGTCAAGTATGAAAGGAATAGGAATGAATGATAATATGGTTAATTCCATTTCGTTTCTTAAACTTGACATTATTTATAAAGAATGAGAATAGTTAATTTCTTTCCATTTTTTAAATTTGACACTATTTACAAGGAATATTTTTTTTTAGTATTCTTTCTCGTTCTTTTTAATTTAAGGAATCATAGAATAAATTTATTCTTTATAAAATCCAAGAAAGAATAATAGGAAATAAATATTCTTACTATTTTGTTCTTATTCATTCATTTTCTCGCCGTTCCTATTATTCTTTTGGTGGTCACCGGTTAGAGATAATGACTTCAAAACTGAGTTTAATTTGATTGGCAAAACTTAAATAGTCAGTAATCATTTGTTGATAAATACAAGTGATTAACAAACAGAATTATCTACTATCTAGTAAGGTGGTATATAAAAGATTCCCGGGTCAGGAATTGGAAAATGTTTCTTCAAACCGGAAATTAAAATTCAAAAACTATCAAAACGACAAAGGAGTACGCTTTGTCTTGCTGCGTTTTGGAAGAACCTTTTGTTCCGTTCCTTCTCTCCTCCTCTTTTCTTTTTCTCAGACTACTCACTGCCCAAAGCCACTACTCAAACATTATCTCTCTCACATCTCAGCACTGTTTACTCTTGGATTCCGCCAAAGTAAAAAAAAAAAGCAAACTCAGGTTTTGCTTCTCAAATCTCTCTACCAGTTTTGAGTTCTCACATTTTCTTTTTACAAAAAAACTGAATCTTTTACTTCAATCAGCGTAAGGTGCTCACTCCTTTTTGTTCCTCTGAGTTTGGTTTTGATGATTGGAATTTTCATGAAACTCTTTAAATACACTTGCTTTCCTGGAAAATGATGTAGCTTTCCCGAGTAAAGAGCTGTGATTTTTCCTTTCTTGTGATCTTGAGATAGATGAATGTTTATTACAGTTCTAATACCTGGTGGTCTCATTAAAAAAAAAAAGAACTCTTTTTTCTTTGTTTTTGTAAGTTTTAAGGTTTAATGTTTAAAGCTATTTCTGTGCTGCACTGTGATTGTTTGATAATGCTTTACTCTAATCAACCTGATGATTGTTTGCTTCACTCAAGTGGTTTTATAAAATTAGATTCTCCTTTTTCATGGAAAAAGTTCTATCCAGGAATCCAAATAGATTTTATTTCTGCTTGTCTTGTCTTTGAGTGGAGTATTAAATCTGTTTACTTTATATTAAAATCTGTTTTTATGTAAAAAGATGTTTAAACTCAATTATGATTCATGAAAGTAGTTCTTCAAAGTCCAAGTCCCCTCCTTTCACGGCAATAATGGAGGAGAGGGTGGAACTTGATCTTAAAAATGACAGTTTAACCCTCTTGTATTCCATTTAGGAGTTTGAATCTGGTAGGGACATAAAATGTAAATCTACCACATTATACTGCTTGTGTAGTTGTGAAGTAGGACCCTTGGTACCACCAACCTTCATGATGATAGGTTGTGAACATTACATAGTCAGGAGGGTTTCCTTTTTGGTGACTTTATACTCAATCAACTTGTGTAGTTAACATCAATGGTTTCAATGTCTAGATATGAGTTGGTCTTTTTTTTAAATCATCTTTTGGCTTTATGCGTTTTTGGTCACCTGAGATTGTGACTCTGATTATCTCTGTCTCTCTCACTTTATAATATTGACTGAAATGTAGTATTCTTCTGTGAGTGAAATATTAAAGACTCAGGATTTTGTTTTGTGGTGTTCTTATAGCTATGAGTGAGTAGATTCGGTTGGGTAGAATAGTTATAAGCTAGAAAGAAGCCATGCACTCGAGGAGACGTCTGATCAGGACACAATCCAACGAATCTCTATGCCAACATAAGACATTAGTAAAAGAAAAATATTTAGCTTCTTAAGATGTTCATATGCTACTAGATTTGATTACAGGCGCAAATTTATAATAATTTTTTGTCTTTAACTTTTCTCTGTAATAAGTCATATCATGTTTTCTCTGCCATTGGACTGTTAAACATGTCTCCATCTTTCTGCATTAGATTGGATATTTATGAGCTCTCTACAATTCTTGGTGGGACAGGCTCTCTACATTGAAGAAGCTGGACATATCTTTTCGGTAAACTAAAAAGATATTTCATCTTGTGCATTGGAGGGATAATATTACAGTATGCAGACCCAAAAGGCAAGGTAAATCTTGGTTCTTATCTTTCCATAGTTTCTTTGCTTTTATGGCTGATTCTTCTCCCCTTTTGTGGTTTCCTTGTGAGAATTGTCTTTCTACACTGAATCTTAAAGGTTGCATTCTTGTGGTCCTCAATACTCTTATCTCCTCGCTCTAATAAAATCTCATCACAATATTTCTCTAAGCCAAGCTTTTCTCATTCTCTAGCACATTTGCTTGCAGCTCTGAGTGTTAAATCTTCTTTGGTTTTCTATTTGTCATCTTTTTGTTTTTAATTATTTTTGTGTGTGTTTTGGGGGCAGTAATGGATCTCCAGATGTTCCTAAGAAAGTGTCTCCTCGAGCTGCTCGGCCCCTGAAGATTACAGCGTTAGAGCCTGACTCTTCTTCACCTCCTATCTCAGCTAATAACAGAACACCAAAGAACAAAAGTGCAAAAGTTCTGGATCGTAGGTCTCCAAGAAGCCCTGTCTCAGAGGTATGATCCTCTTGTACTAAGCTTCTTTTCAGACTCAATCTAACGGTCTTGAATGTAAAGCTTGTTGGTGTATCTAAAATCTCTTTTATTTGCATGATCCAAGCTAAGCCGTTTCATCATAACATGTTTCTGTATTGATTTTGATGTGGAAAAAGTTAGCATACATTCAATTTTGGGGGACTATGTAATATACAATTAGGTAGAAACATTTAATTTGAGTAGTTGAGTTCATTCAATTGTATGTTTCTTTTTCTCTCCTAGAGATTGCTGTAAACACTGCCATGTTTGTTTTGCTAACAGAAGAAGAGGCCGAGCAGGATAACGGAGCTTGAGTCACTAGTCTCACAGCTTCAAGAGGAGTTGAAGAAGGCCAAAGATCAAGTCACAGTGTCTGAGACATCAAAGAAGCAAGCAGAGCAAGAAGCAGAAGAGTCCAGGAAACAGCTAGAAGAAGTTTCATCCAAGCTCCAGGAGAACCAGAATCAGTTCTTGGAAGTTTCAGCCTTGGAGAAAGAAACCGATACTCATCAAAGTGCTGATGAAAGTACAGGATTGGCTTTTGTTGTTCAGGAGATCAGACAACTCAAGCTTCAGATTGAGATGGTGGCTTCTGCTGAAGCTGGTCATGTGAAACAAGCTCAGCTGCGTAACTCGGAGATTCACCTTTTGAGAGGGAACTTGATGGACACACTTTTCCTCGTCGAGAATTTCAGGAACCAGCTTAAGGACTGTGAGGTATCAGAGGCTGAAACGGAGGCTTTAGCCACCGAAACTCTTAGGCAGCTGGAGAATGCTAAAAAGGCAGTAGAAGAGCTAAAGTCAGATGGCACAAAAGCGGTTGAAAGTTATAAGAAGATGGCTGCAGAGCTTGAACAGTCCAAATCAAGGATGGTACTGCTTGAAGCTCTTGTGAATAAACTCCAGTCCAACCCGGAGGATTTGGATAGCCATGAAACTCGGCTTAAAGACTATGAAGAAGTATCTTCCTTAAGATGTGAGGTAGAGAGTCTGAGAGCGGCTCTAGAAGCTTCTGATAGAAAAGACCAAGAGGGGAATGCAGAAGCTTCTTCTCGGTTAAGGATACAAGCTGAACTCCAGTCTGAACTAAAGATCGCTAGATCCGAGATAGACGAGCTAAAGGCGAGGTTGGTGGAGAAGGAAACAGAGTTACAGTTTATCTCTGAGGAGAAAGATAACTTATACCTGCAACTGATGAAGAGCCAGAAGGAGACAGATGTCGAAACTGAGCTGAAGCAACTAAGGGAGGCGATGGAGAACTTAAAGGCGGATTTGATGGATAAAGAGACAGAACTCCAGATAGTTTCAGACGAGAACGAGACACTGAAGTCAGTTATCAACAAGAGGGAGACAGATGTACAAGACGTGCTCTTGAAGCTAGGGATTGCGATGGAGGAAGCTGACAAGAGTAGCAAGAGAGCGGTTAGAGTCACGGAGCAGCTGGATGCAACTCAAGCGTCGAACTCAGAGATGGAGACAGAACTCAGGAAGCTCAAAGTTCAGTCAAACCAGTGGAGAAAAGCTGCTGAAGCCGCTACTGCCATGCTCTCTGCTGGAAACAACGGGAATAAAACGAACTCTCCTTACTCTGAGGATGTCGATGATGAAGTGACAAAGAAGAAAAATGGGAATGTGCTCAAGAAGATTGGTGTTCTGTGGAAGAAGCCTCAGAAATAGATGGGGGAATGACTAATATAATAATTAGGTAAAATCTAATTCTAAAGTTCTTATACTATAAGATCATTGGTCTCTTTCAAAATGACTTTCTCTTTGCTCATCTTGGGTTTTGCGTCTCAGGTACCGTTGATTTGGAGTAAGCAACTACTATGACTCTGGTATTGATGTGAATTAGTAGTTTGAGGACTTTGTTCTGAAAAAAACACATGTTCAAAAGAATCGAGTTGTGGTATTTTTATGTTAAGTATTCAGGAGGGAAACTGTTAAAAATGTTATTGTGGCACTAGTTGTTTTGCCTGTTAATATCAAAAGCATCAATGCCTCGCGCTCTTTGGAATGATTACTGGGCCTAAAGTAAGGCCCAAGAATCCCTATAGAGAGTATCGGCCTCTGTGTTACTCATATTCGGCTCATCTTTTTTATCTCTACAAGATGATATGTTTCTTCTTGGTTAGTATTTAGTAATGCCTTTCCTTTCTTGTTTCTATGTTTATACAAGAAAATAAAAACAGAAGAAACTGAACGTCACAACAATTATTGATATTGGGTTCGAAAAGCCCAAGCATAGAAGGTGATCTCTGAAGTCTACAGACTACAATGAAATGAAATGAAATGAAATGAAAAAAACCTCTAATGCGTATAACCCCACAACTGTAATAAATAGTTAAAGCATTTCGACGAACCAAAGAATGAGAGGATAGAAATAAAATGTGGTATTTATAAACAAAATCGAAAGGTGATACATGATTTTTCTTTTGTTTAAGCTTACATAATAGGGAATATTTTGGGTCTAATGAAAGACGTAAGTATAGTAGAAATGAGAAAGTGGAAGTTTCTGAGTTTTTTGATTCAGATGTTAGGTTTGGTAGAGTTTCACTAACCCGACATCTACAATATGTCACTATGTCAGTTGTTGATTGGATCATCTCTGATATCCGACAAAACAAACTTCAACACCTACCTATTCTTTTTTACTTGTTTGATCACTAAACTCCGATAAGTAAAATGATATACTAAAATGTAGTATTGTAATTGGCTTATATGATCAATCAGTATATATAAAATATACGTATGTGTGTTTCTGTATGTATAACACGTGTTTTTGTGTGTAGAGCAAGAGCCAACTACAAACCGACAAAGATATTTAAAGCATTCTCTTGGCTCTTAAGTGTATATTAGCAGATGTAAGCATATTAGGTTAGGTGAGATCTTTTCTAGTCATCACTCATGATTACTTCAGGTCTTACATTCTCGCCCCAAATAATCATAATAAACTATTGAACTCGTGATTTCATTGTGGTACTTAATTGACTTTTGATTGTCTCTTATCAAAATCTCTCGTCTAAAATAATCAGCTAGATAGAGCACTAATATGTCACAGTATTAAATTATCAATCAGTCCACATTATACCAAATGTGTTTATATAAATTCAAACAACAACATTACAAAAATTGGTTGTTTATGTCACTAGAGCAATTAAGTAGATTCACAAAAACGTTAAGAGGAAAAAAAAAAGAAGATCAATTAATTAAGTAGAAACATCAACGTCATTGAACACACCATTAATAAGCCTCTAGAGAGATATAGCTAGGATTCAGTGAGAGAAATACAGTTTAGGGTTAAACACAAAAATCATTCATTGGTACATTAATTCATATCTTCAGTTGTTTTTTTTTTTAAATATTCCAGAAACTATATGAACTTTGCAATTAAATTGTTTTAAAACTTAAGAAACAAAGGAAAGGTCTTCATTTAAAACTTAGGAGTGAAATACTGAACATACAAAGAAACAAACTTAACAATTTAGATGAGAAACAGAAATAAAACACCCCAACCTCCCTCCCATATTGCAAGTTTGAAACTCTTTGAAAGAGCCCTAATATATCTATATTTCCATAACCATATAATGCTATCCCCCATCTTTTCTCCCAATAACTATAAGGAACTCAAACCCTAAATTAAACCCCAAATAAAATTGGGTTTTAAGTTGAACTACATCAAAGCACCAGAATTAATATAGTTCATATTGGTCCAAATATCTCTCCCTGAATCAAGCTGATCCACATGACCACCTCCTGCCATGTTCATCATCCCAAAGCTCCCTCCATTCATCTGCCAGGGGAATCCCCAGAAGACCTTGTTTGGATCAGTCATAGACATATCCAAACCGCCGCTCCCGTTTCCAAACGCATAATCAGCGTTCACCTTTTGCTGGCTTGTTCCAAACATGCTCTCCATGTCAGACTGATGAGAGCTACCGAACCCTAGCTGTGAAGCACTCCCGGGAGGTTGCTTGTTCAGTAATGCAAAGGCTAAGCTGAGATCAATGTGGTCATTGTTACTATACCCACCGAGACTCGCCGCAGTGAACGCTGGTTCCGGGGTGGTTCTGAGGCTTCTTGTGGTCGAAGATGTGGACCGTTTGTTCTTCCGGCAGCCGCCTCCGACGGGAATGTTCCTTAGGGTTCCGCCTTTGGTCCAATATCTCCGACATGATTTGCAGAAGTAGCGAGGCTGAGAGAGGCTGTAGTTGTTGTAGTAGCAAAACTTTGTGTTCGTTGAGTCGCAACGTGGACATCTCACGGTTAGCTCCGGTGGCTGTGGCTTCGCCGCCCCAGGTACCGGAGAAGGTTTTTTCTGATCGTGGTCTAGTTGTGTTGAGTTTGACAAACATGTTACTCCCATGGCTTCTCTTGCTTTGGTATAATTCCCAAAAACATCCTTTAAAAAAAAAAAACACATCAAGATTCTAGTTTAAATAGACAAAACCCATCAATATTTAGTTCAAATAAACAAAACCAATCAAGATGTTAAACGTTTGTGGATTTTTTTTTTGAGTTTTACCTGTTGCTGTATCAAATGATCCATAAGAGCTGAATCTGAGAAGCTCCTGGAAGATTAGTAGATGAGTGTGGTTTAGGAGAGATGGGGATTGTTTCTTGAGATTAGAGAGAATGATGGATAAGAGTATAAAAGTGAAACAAAAGGAAAAGCCAAGCATATGTATATATAGATGGGAATGTGGGAGGAGAGAGACTCACATAATTGTCGTGGCCTCGATCCAAAAGTATTTAATTATAATTTTATACTCTTGAGATTTAATTAATATTTGATATTGTTAAACAATGGTATGAAGAATGATGTGAACAACTTCGGATGATGGCTTGGAGACCAGACCATAAAGCCGCCGCTTACGATTTATGTACATAAATTGTATTTTACTGTCAATTGAAGTGTTTTGGACCTCACTGAAATGATTTTTTTCAGTGCACAACACAAAGTTATTGAACTACATGTTACAATATAACTCTTATTTGATTTTCTGCATGCTGGTATATTTATTTATTTTGTGTATATACAATATATATATATATATATAAATTAAGACTTGTGGAAATACAAATTTATCTGTCGGTTTTTAATTATAATTATGTATTGAGTTGTCGTTAAGTTACTCCACGATAATGGATTGGTCAATATAATGATGAGTTTCAATCGTTATCAGCAAAATATGAATTCCATCTATTTAATTCAAGATGGAAAGTGACCGTACGATGATGGATGAAAGATGGTGTTCTACGTCTGGTTCCCAATCCCACACAGTCTCATGTTCTTTGTAATGTAATTTCTGTTTTATGTCCCAATGGTCCGCTGAGTTGTCACCGCGTTGGACCCCATACTCATCGTGATGTCTCGTTTCTTCATGATGGGACCGATCTTTTAAGTGATCACCTTCGTGTCGTACTAGAGGAGTGGCCACACATCTCTAGTTTCCGTTGTGATCCATTAAATATTTGCTTAAAGACCAAGTCATCTGTAGTTGAATAATTTTGTTTGACACATGTTAATATAAAATTACACAGAACGTTGGAAACGCATTGAAGTTAAGTTAAATGATTTATTTATTGTTTTGAACAAAAAATTATTTATTAAACCTTATTAGATCTATAAAAAGGTTAATAACGATAATAGAAATTTGGCTTTACGTCCATCACATAAAAGATATATACCTCACGGCTATTTAAAATACTCTGCGAGAGAAAGAAAACCATATCAGATGTACGTACAATTCAATAGTACTCAATAAAGAAACAGCAAATCATATCAGATGTAAGTAGAATTCAATAGAACTCAATAGTGAAACTCGACCAATGATTTTTAAAATTGGGACAACTATCATCCTATTCTGATTATAATACTTACATACTTGTTATGGATATTACAATTTCTAATGTAAAATGTGAATACGATACTTTAATTTGTTAGTTGCATATCCTTTATATTCGAAATCTAATGTAAATAGAACACATGATATTTGAGTAAAAGCAGAGAATTGGCCGGAGAATATGTACATCAGAATGTGGTTGCATTATTATCCCATGGGAATTTAAAAATCATAGAGACACGAATCGCACTAACACATCGGTTTTCGGGAAAAGAGACTTCTATGAAGATCGATATTTGGTCTAAGGACCACATCCACACCCAGACATATCCATCGTGTTATTATAATGAGATACATGATTGTAGATAGTATATAGGATTTTTAAACGTTGTGTCGTGTGAAGAGAGAATGACTAAACTCTTACCATTACAAAAAAAAATTGGTTGGTTTTTTTTGGGTTGGTCTACTACAAACATGTTATATATTACAAAAACAATAACTATTAAATTATTGCATTATGTTAAATACGATTTTCAAAAATATAGTATTACTTAAAAGATAACAAAATCCGATATCAATCCCATGCACATAGCATACTTTTTCTTCGGTTTGTTATAGATAAACAACAAATGCAAGTTAGCCTTAAGCAAACGGATAAAGAAAACTTAAGCAAAGATACTTAAGAGAGCAAAATAATAAATACTCTGTTTATGATTTGTATATTGATTATATAAGCGAAAAAGTTACAATTCTGTAAATTCGTATATTACTAGCTAGCTTTTCTCTTTAGAAAAATATTCTTATCGAATTAAAAGTATTTTTAATCTTAAAAGTATACCATATTGCGGGGTTTAGCTCAGAAATTTAAAATATTTCTATATTCGATAAATTTGTATGATAGGAAAAAAATCAGTTTGTTACTGCCAGTCCGCCCTTAGTTATCGGCCAGGGGAAATGGTGATTCATTTCAAACAATCATTGGTCTCCAAGTATAACTGATGATCATTATGTTTCCCTTTAGACCCTACCTACTTGTGGCTCCCAGGTTTCGTCAAAGTAATCATGACGATCATTCAATTTTAATAACTTTTTATATAAGAAAGTTATTGCACTAACAGTTTAGACATTTTTCAATCATATATCGATTTCCCAATCTCTTTTTCCTATTTGGCATATGATAACGGATAGGACATAGTTCCTATTGGTGTTCAAAAAATAAAATAAAAACAGATAGGAGGACATAGTTTCACATTTTTTCTTCTAACATGTTATATATTAGTTATAACTCATTTTAGAAATTTAAATTCATTTTACTGCCAATCTATCCATTGAAAATGTCGTCTATTATACCAGGTAAAAGTTTAGTCACAATTCTCTTAATTTCATCGTAAATCCGCTTTTCTTTCTTAAATTTAGAGATAACAAAGAAATACTAGCGTTTAGTACTTGATTATGAAAAGATAATATCTAATTAATTGATTTTGCATTTTCATGTTTGAAATACACACAAATTTGATCAGTACTAACTCTTAAATAAGGGATGTATAAGAAAGTAGCAACTCACAAGAACTATACAGGTCTAGCTGTAGTTAAGAAAATAACTAAAGAGGATCAGAAGATATAGATGATGATTTTATTGGTTCATCAAACTAATATAAACTTAACATAAATCAAAACATGTGGAGGTCAAGAAACAGGGATGAGAGTGACATAACCATGAATCTTCCATTCAAAATCAGCAATCAGGAATCGAGCATTATTATCTGAGTCTAGACATTAATCGTAATGGTGGGACCACGGCAAAATAGACATAGAGTTTTGTGGTTGACCAGTCAATGTTGTTATATTTTCAGTTGCTTTAGACAAAGTGACAAAACTGGAATGTCTTGGGCAACAAAAAGAAGTAAAAGCAGATCGTATTGATAAGAGAGCTCTCAAATATATGAATCATATTGCAATCTACCTCGACATGATGTAGTTCTCATTTATCATAGTTTATAGAGTGATCTGCTACTTATCTTAATCTCTGTTTATCATACTCCTATATAGATATATGAGTACTTTCTTTTATATTGCTATTCGACCTAATAGCTCGATACTTGAAATAAGTTTAAATAAATATATTTGGTTGTTTGATCCTATCAATGGAGTTAAATTATCAAAGTGAATGGTATTTGCTAATAATGCGAATTGAGTTTTTTTTTCTCTGGGGTGGGGTGAAATAATGCGAATTGGAGTTGTTCAGTGAAATAAAGTTTTTTAAAATAATTCTTATGATGAATATTATATGCCGTAGATGATTGTACCGTTGGTCTTATATTGTGGATGGTCTAAGCAATTGATGATAATTGAAACTAATCACTTTTGTTTAATCAACGACAGCATCAAGTTGGTCATCTCGTAGTAACGGCTGAAACCTGTTGGTCCATTTCTGCATTAATTAGTGATCAGTGGCGGAGATAGTGAAGCACTGGGGGGTCATATGACCCCTATGAAATTAGTTTTTGTTTTATTTTTAGTGTAGTTTTGAATGAATTTAATGGAATACTCAGTTAAAATTAATGTTCGATCCCAGTAAGATTTTCTAGATTTTGTAAACCCTTTCTAAACCTAATTTGTGTAGTATTTTGTAATTTTCCGAAGTTAAGTCATAACTTAGGTCACATTGGTAAATGGAAACTACTAAACATCTAATTAAGATATGATAGTTTAGTACTGAACCAGTCCTACAATTTATTGTATCTAAAACATACTATAGTTTTAATTAATTTAGAAATCAAATAATATATACATATTAATCATTAATTCATATATATATATATATATGGTTTCACTATACTTAGAACATCGGTCGTACTCGAACAAATGACATGTAAATCAAATAATAAACCCAAAACGTTTGAATTATAAACGTCAAATAAGAAGAACCTTGAGACTTCCGGACATATATTCCTTAACAACAGCAGAAACAGAGTGACTGGCCTGCAGTATAAGTGGGACCCAGATGCCGGGTTATTGGGCAACACGTGACGGCATGGCAAAGGAATAATTTGGAGAAAATCGAGGAAAGATAAAATGATAGAAGTGGTTGCAGCCATATTGGTTTTGCATGTGGTGTCTCACTCACAGTCAGTGTTTCGAACTCTTTTAAGTTTTTTTCATTGTTTGATTACACTAAAGCAAATTTTTTCTATTTCCAAATAATCTCTGACAAAAACATTAGAATCAAATTTTGATTCTACTCTAGTTTGGTTGTATTTTTCGGCATATACGAAGAGGAAAAATATATACAAGACATTCGTATGATTTATGTATATGTTCCAAGATAATGTTTTCGATTTCTTTTTAAAATTATAATGTTGTCATATATGACCAGTTATGTTATGTACATCGTGTAAGCTGCCATCAATTAGAACTATTTTAGTTTCTTACAAAAACAGCCTGCATGCTCTGATAGTTAACCACACTAACCAAGAGACGTGTATTAAATAAATGAAAAGAAGATTTGGGAACGGAAAAGATTTTGAGGCACTGTTCCCAAAGGGACCCACATATATACTTGCCTCCATCTTCAAGCAAAGCATCAAAGCGTAGATTCCCATGCAGCTCTTTCTTTTTAGCTCATGTTCCCTTTTTATTCAATTTAATAGTAGCTCTCTGGAGCTTTCTTTTGTTTGTTTCCACTTTAGTGAAAATTTCTCTAGATTTCAGAAAATGGATTCGTTTTTACGATCTGTAGTATTTTGTATTCATTCATTAAGTTTTGATTGGTATCATTCATTAGAATGTGCTCTTCTTACTCAAACGTATGTTCTCTTTTCTTTATCTCTTTCTTTTTTAGAAAGTTTTCTTTCATCTATTTTTGTTTTAGTTTTCTTTCGTCTATATGAAGCTAGTTTCTCTAAATTAAAATGTACACAATTGCATTCGAAATTCATTGCAAAAATGTACTACATGGCTTAACAAAAAAAACTGTCTCAAAGTAAACTTCTCACTCAGATATTGCATTTTCTACCGCGGGCCTGTAACAACTATACCACAGTGAAGTAATTTGGGCTTACAGTTACAAAACCGGTGGACTTAACTACACATATTTGAATATTAGGAAATATCAAATGTAATTGTTCCAAAAAAAAAAAGGAAATATTAAAATCATTCAATAAACCATCTCTCATTTACTCACACACTCTTCTCAGAGATCAACCTTCTGATCAGCCCTAACATCTCTTCTCTCAAATGGTTAACCAGATCCGGTACAGACTCCTTCACATCATTAAATCAAATAATATATACATATTAATCATTAATTCATATATATATATATATATATATATATATATATATATATATATGGTTTCACTATACTTAGAACATCGGTCGTACTCGAACAAATGACATGTAAATCAAATAATATATACATATTAATCATTAATTCATATATATATATATGGTTTCACTATACTTAGAACATCGGTCGTACTCGAACAAATGACATGTAAATCAAATAATATATACATATTAATCATTAATTCATATATATATATATATATATATGGTTTCACTATACTTAGAACATCGGTCGTACTCGAACAAATGACATGTAAATCAAATAATATATACATATTAATCATTAATTCATATATATATATATATATGGTTTCACTATACTTAGAACATCGGTCGTACTCGAACAAATGACATGTAAATCAAATAATATATACATATTAATCATTAATTCATATATATATATATGGTTTCACTATACTTAGAACATCGGTCGTACTCGAACAAATGACATGTAAATCAAATAATATATACATATTAATCATTAATTCATATATATATATATATATGGTTTCACTATACTTAGAACATCGGTCGTACTCGAACAAATGACATGTAAATCAAATAATATATACATATTAATCATTAATTCATATATATATATATGGTTTCACTATACTTAGAACATCGGTCGTACTCGAACAAATGACATGTAAATCAAATAATATATACATATTAATCATTAATTCATATATATATATATGGTTTCACTATACTTAGAACATCGGTCGTACTCGAACAAATGACATGTAAATCAAATAATATATACATATTAATCATTAATTCATATATATATATATGGTTTCACTATACTTAGAACATCGGTCGTACTCGAACAAATGACATGTAAATCAAATAATATATACATATTAATCATTAATTCATATATATATATATATGGTTTCACTATACTTAGAACATCGGTCGTACTCGAACAAATGACATGTAAATCAAATAATATATACATATTAATCATTAATTCATATATATATATATATGGTTTCACTATACTTAGAACATCGGTTGTATACTCGCTCAAATGACATGTGAATCAGATAATAAACCCTAACGTCTGAATTATAAACGTCAAATAAGAACCTTGAAACTTCCGGACATATATTCCTTAACAACAGCAGGAACAGAGTGACTGGCCCGGCAGTATAAGTGGGACCTTGATGCCGGGTAATTGGGCAACACGTGACGGCATGGCAAAGGAATAATTTGGAGAAATCGAGGAAAGATAAAATGATAGAGCAAGTGGTTGCAGCCATATTGGTTTTGCATGTGTTGTCTCACTCACAGTCAGGGTTTCAAACTCTTTTAACTTTTTTTCATTCTTTGTTTACATTATAGCAAGATCTATCTTTTTCCAAATAATCTCAGACAAAAACATTAGAATCAAATTTCATTATACTCTAGTTTGTTTGTATTTTTCGGCATATACGAAGAGGAAAAATATATACAAGACATTCGTATGATTTATGTATATGTTCCAAGATAATGTTTTCGATTCCTTTTTAAAATTATAATGTTATCATATATGACCAGTTATGTTATGTACATCGTGTAAGCTGCCATCAATTAGAACTGTTTTAGTTTCTACAAAACAACTTGCATGCTCTGATAGTTAAGAACACTAACCAAGAGCCGTGTATAAAATAAACGAAAAGAAGATTTCGGATCGGATTAGAGATTTTGAGGCACTATTCCCAAAGGGACCTCGCATGTATTCTTGCCTCCATCTTCAAGCAAAGCATCAAAGCGTAGATTCCCATGCAGCTCTTTCTTTTTAGCTCTTGTTCCCTTTTTATTTATTTTAATAGTAGCTCTTTGGAGCTTTCTTTTGTTTGTTTCCCACTTTAGTGAAAATTTCTCTAGATTTCAGAAAATGGATTCGTTTTACGATCTGTATATTTTTTATTCATTCATTAAGTTTTGATTGGTATTATTAGGATGTGCTCTTCTTACTCAAACGTATGATCTCTTTTCTTTTATAGAAAGTTTTCTTTCATCTATTTTGTTTTAGTTTTCTTTCGTCTATATGAAGCTAGTTTCTCTAAATTAAAATGTACACAATTGCATTCGAAATTCATTGCAAAAATGTACTACATGGCTTAACAAAAAAACTGTCTCAAAGTAAACTTCTCACTCAGATATTGCATTTTCTACCGCGGGCCTGTAATAACTTTATCACAATGAAGTAATTTGGGCTGGTGGGCTTAACTACACATATTTGAATATTGGGAAATATCAAATGTAATTGTTCAAAAATAAAACGAAATATCAAATGTAAAATCATGCAATAAAATCTCTAATTCATTTACTCACTCTTCTCAGAGATCAACCTTCTGATTAGCCCCAATATATCTTCTCTCAAATGGTTAGCTAGATCAGGTACAGACTCCTTCACATCAGTAAACCACAACTCATCCCGGTTCTTCACTCCTCCCGAGCTAAACCATTGACATATAACCTGGGCGACTGCAAGAAGGTACACACCGCAGTCATACCCATTCTTCTGCTGAGGTGTATCACTGCACTCTCTGTATATCGCATCACCATCAGACACAAACGGAGAAACCGCCTCGGAGAGCTGTTTTGCACTCCATTTATTCAGTCCCATAAGGCTGTCGTGATGGAAAAACGAATTGGCTTCTCTGTAGTACACGAGTAAGCTCCAGTGTAACCCGCCTTCTGCTACCTCGACATTGGTATTGTCGTTTACAGGAAATACCAGGAGGTCGCTGTCGCGTAACCTAAGGGGTTTGATGAAGTCTTTGAGTGATTCGGTGTCGGGGCAGTTAGAGATCCAGAAGGCAATGGAGGGAGGGATCAGTGAGATGGCAGGGGAAGTGTGGACCGTGGATAAGTAGCTTAGGTAGAACTCGATAACACGGTCATTTAGAAAGTTGGGTCCGCTGAGGATGTCCAAATCTGATCTCCTTAGGACAACATCGTTGTAGCTCAGGATCTTGTCGTCATCCGAAGTATGTCCCATGGCAGACACTGGAGGAATCTAGAATGAATCTGCAAATATGCAGATGTCAATGAGCAACCTTTATGTTAGCTTAAAGCTAGAATTGCATCTCATATGGCGAACATAACGAACTTGTATTCTCAAGAAAACATATATAGTTAGCGTGCATGACAAGACAGGCATCAAACAAAGGGTTGTACAAGCGAACACATTCGTTGAGGCTTTTTGTCGAACAGTTTGCCTTCACTACAATAATATTTTTCTTTCAAGAATCATACAAAGGAAACAAATTTCTCACACAATATATACATCCAAACGAAATCACTGGTTATATAAAATTGAATTAACAACAGAAATTAATTGGAATAAAAGTAACAGAAAAAAATCTCTATCAGGAAACAGAAACGTGGTAAACATTCACTCACGATTTGCAACGAACTAATGAATTACACATTACCTTGAATCTCTTTAGTCTATACGTGATTCCTGATAAAAGATCAGATCAATCCACGGGTTGGGAAAAAAAAATGCAATCTGAGTTACATAAATAATCATCCGAAATGAATGAAAAAAAAAACAGACTATGTGGGGTAATATGAAAAAAGGAAAGTTGATTTGGTGTCAAATGGAAAAGGAATCTTAGTTAGTTAGGCCCATGAGCCCAACGTTAGCCCAGGATTGGAGTTTTAGATCGTGGGTTATAGATGGTAGTAGGCCTGAGCGTTCGGGTCTTCGGGTCCGATTCAGACCAGTTTCTTTCGGGTCCGGATCCTTCGGATTCTAGACATTTAGACTTAATAGCTACTTATAAATTTTTTGTTTGGGTTTGGACGGTTCTTTAAGGGTCCGGGTCGGTTCTTCAAAGGGTCTGGGTCAGTTCGGATCTATAATTAAAATATATATAAAATATCCATAATTTACGGATCCGTATCGGATCCGGATCTGATTCGGGTATCTAGGTTCTAAAAGGAACCAAATTCCATCAAATTTAGTTAAATTTGTGATATATATCTAAAATTTTACAAAATAAATTAAATTAAACTATTAATAATTAAAATATAATATTTTAAGCCTAGATTTTACATTTAAAACTTCATATTAGTTAAATATTTTACAAAATAATAACAAAGATTGTTAACAAAAAATATTTTAACTAAATCATAAAATAAAATATATAAAATAGAATACGAAAAGCATAGTTTTGGATATATATATGCTTTTAAGTTGGTTAAGAATAAGTTCTTTTCAAGTCCTGGTCTATTCGGGTCGGTTTGTTTCGGTTCCAGTTCTTTCGGGTAGATTGTACAAATAAGACATGCAAGAGGAAGAATGTAATTGTGCGACTCATAGCCATATGGAATCGGTTGGAAGTTGTAAGACTCTTTCTCTACTACAATGTTTCAAATTAGCAGTTAGACAGATCTGTCAATTTTACAAAATGGCCCAATTTTTGTTAAGAATACTGTTTACCAAATTTTATGATTGTTCGTTATGGCTTTCCTTATCATTGGATTTTCTGTGGTTGGCATGCTTGCCTTTCTTGTGCAGCCATTCTATTTGCAACAAATTGCAGCCTTAGCTCCAAGTGGAAGCATAATGGTTGTAAGGATGTTCAACCCGTTCTCAACCGCATCCCTAGACATCATATCCACATAACCAGCCTCACATATTCATATTAGTACTTTTCAAAAAAAAAAATCACATCAGTTATTTACATATGATTTTCATTTCATAAATATGTTTGAAAATAAATTGTCATTAAAGAAATGATGTCATCACGCGTCACTGGTTTTGTATTAAACAATTTCAGATATTTTATTTTCCACCGTGGACCAATAATATCTTTCCCACAGTAAATTAAAATTAGGCCTTACCAAACCGGTGGGCTTAACATGACATATTGAATATAAGAAAATTATCAAATGTAATTATTCCCGATTAATAATTAAAATATAATATTTTAAGCCTAGATTTTACATTTAAAACTTCATATTAGTTAAATATTTTACAAAATAAATTAAATTAAACTATT
This sequence comes from Brassica carinata, assembly GCA_016771965.1. Taxonomy (NCBI): domain Eukaryota; kingdom Viridiplantae; phylum Streptophyta; class Magnoliopsida; order Brassicales; family Brassicaceae; genus Brassica; species Brassica carinata. Next base: position 62,519,778 of record CM028687.1, on the reverse strand, counting down.
AATAATTAAAATATAATATTTTAAGCCTAGATTTTACATTTAAAACTTCATATTAGTTAAATATTTTACAAAATAAATTAAATTAAACTATTAATAATTAAAATATAATATTTTAAGCCTAGATTTTACATTTAAAACTTCATATTAGTTAAATATTTTACAAAATAAATTAAATTAAACTATTAATAATTAAAATATAATATTTTAAGCCTAGATTTTACATTTAAAACTTCATATTAGTTAAATATTTTACAAAATAAATTAAATTAAACTATTAATAATTAAAATATAATATTTTAAGCCTAGATTTTACATTTAAAACTTCATATTAGTTAAATATTTTACAAAATAAATTAAATTAAACTATTAATAATTAAAATATAATATTTTAAGCCTAGATTTTACATTTAAAACTTCATATTAGTTAAATATTTTACAAAATAAATTAAATTAAACTATTAATAATTAAAATATAATATTTTAAGCCTAGATTTTACATTTAAAACTTCATATTAGTTAAATATTTTACAAAATAAATTAAATTAAACTATTAATAATTAAAATATAATATTTTAAGCCTAGATTTTACATTTAAAACTTCATATTAGTTAAATATTTTACAAAATAAATTAAATTAAACTATTAATAATTAAAATATAATATTTTAAGCCTAGATTTTACATTTAAAACTTCATATTAGTTAAATATTTTACAAAATAAATTAAATTAAACTATTAATAATTAAAATATAATATTTTAAGCCTAGATTTTACATTTAAAACTTCATATTAGTTAAATATTTTACAAAATAAATTAAATTAAACTATTAATAATTAAAATATAATATTTTAAGCCTAGATTTTACATTTAAAACTTCATATTAGTTAAATATTTTACAAAATAAATTAAATTAAACTATTAATAATTAAAATATAATATTTTAAGCCTAGATTTTACATTTAAAACTTCATATTAGTTAAATATTTTACAAAATAAATTAAATTAAACTATTAATAATTAAAATATAATATTTTAAGCCTAGATTTTACATTTAAAACTTCATATTAGTTAAATATTTTACAAAATAATAACAAAGATTGTTAACAAAAATATTTTAACTAAATCATAAAATAAAATATATAAAATAGAATACTAAAAGCATAGTTTTGGATATATATATGCTTTTAAGTTGGTTAAGAATAAGTTCTTTTCAAGTCCTGGTCTATTCGGTCGGTTTGTTTCGTTCCAGTTCTTTCGGGTAGATTGTACAAATAAGACATGCAAGAGGAAGAATGTAATTGTGCGACTCATAGCCATATGGAATCGGTTGGAAGTTGTAAGACTCTTTCTCTACTACAATGTTTCAAATTAGCAGTTAGACAGATCTGTCAATTTTACAAAATAAATTAAATTAAACTATTAATAATTAAAATATATATAAAATATCCATAATTTACGGATCCGATCGATCCGATCGAATCTCGATCGAATCGGATCTCGGATAAAAGTCTCTCAGCCTATATATCATCTATTAAGTTATTTTTAAAATGACAGCAATATATTATCATAAATTATTATATACAGAATAATATAAAATTTTATATTTATAAAATGAAATGTTACCGCGACGGATGTGGTTAAAATCTAGATTTTCCTTAATTGTTATCTAATTATCTTTTATACAATAAAACATAAAGAAATAATATTTTATTTCTATATGTTTAAGATAAATATGTGTGAGATAAATTCAAATGAACAGATATAACAATATGTGTTTTTAATTTCTCGTGCAGAGTTTTTAAAAGCTAAAGAAAGCGTATGTGTTATTAGGGACTAATATTTCAGAATAGTTTGAAACCTGAAACATAAGTTATCATCACTTCACTTTTTCAAGAACAGAGAGCACAACGCCTAACACATTATCTCGTAGTGAGTTATCATCATTAAAGAACGGAGGACTAAAAGTGGAAATATGAGATGTCTTTGGAACTGAATCTACGATTTTTTTATATATTCACCATACACAAGCCAAAGCAACCAACCCAAAGACTACGATCAAGAAGTCTATCTCACTGTCTCTGCAACATTTCTCTTACTTCCTAGAATTATATTCCAGAACCATTGCTTCACGTTAAGTCTCTGTCTCATTCCCGAATAGAGTGTATGCATCGATTGAATCTGATATAAGAGTCATGCATCGATCGAATCAAGTTTTGACAGTGTCTCTTAAGTGGATACACTAGGAGAATTTGGAAAGGCGAGCAGATCTTTTAGCATAATAAGAACATGCAGAAACAAATTGTTAGACCAAAAGAAGTCAGGATCTATCCGTGGACTGCAATTCTCTTTGGGATCAGTCTGGGCCTTTTAAAGGATCTGGGATACCCCAAATTAATCAAAATAAAAAAAAAGTCAGGATGTCATAAGAGAAGTGACTGCTAAAGTAGGAGAGGATTTCACTAAAGTCCCCTAGAGAATAAACAAAACCAAATCATTTATAAGATCTCTAATGGAGAATGTAAACATATGTTTCTTCAAAAAGAAGAACGTAAACATACGCTGGATGAAATCACGAAGAAGAAAAACCAAATCACCTTTTACGAAGTCGAATTACACTTAAAGGGATTGAAGAAAAATTAACAAACCTCTGAATGAGAAGGAGAATAAAGATGAAACTAGAAAAAGAAAATGTTTGTAGCACAAAAAGAAAAGAGAAAGAAAAATATTTTGGAAAAATGGAGAACAAATTATGAAAGAAGAAGAAGAAGAGGAGGAGGAGATCGACGACGTTCACTTGTTCTTTTTTTTTCAAAATAAAATAAATATTTAGATATATTAAAAAGATATTGTGTAGATATAATAAATATTTCTTTTTTCTAAAACTTATTCTTGTTGAAACTGTTAATTTTAATATTAAATAAATCATAATTACATAATATTGATAATAACATTGAATATTCAGAATGGACAATTTAGTAAATTCATATATACGAAAGTGTAGTTTTCAAAAAATTTATATAATGATGATTTTCAAAATTCTCCAGATTTTCCTTAATTGTTATCTAATTATCTTTTATACAATAAAACATAAAGAAATTATATTTTATTAATATTATTATATTTAACCATAGTAGTATACTTTTTAATATTTTTATAATGTTAAAATGTGTTAATGTTAATAATCTCTATACATTATTTGAAAAGTGATTTACAATATGTCCTCTCTACAATTAATTTCACAAAACAAATGTAGATGTCTACTAAAATTGATGACATGACTTATATTTAAATATGACATGGACAATTACTTTCACTGTTGATTTATATTTTTAGTATATTTTTTAGAATATGGTAATAACTCATACACTACATTTAATTTTGATTTATACTTTTAGTAAAAATTATAAAAATTTATTACTAAATTTCGAAATTATATTTAATTCTATATTTTTAAAATTATAAAAATTTATTACTAAATTTCGAAATTATATTTAATTCTATATTTTTAAAATTATAAAAATTTATTACTAAATTTCGAAATTATATTTAATTCTATATTTTTAAAATTATAAAAATTTATTACTAAATTTCGAAATTATATTTAATTCTATATTTTTAAAATTATAAAAATTTATTACTTATTTTTTCAAAAATTATTGATTTTTTAAAGTTATAAAATTTTAGTTGTAAAATCATTACTTTCTTATATATCTATTAATTTTTTAAAAATACTGTTTAGTTTTAATTTTTGACAACTACACTTTAAATGAAAGACATTTTTAACCAGATCAGTTTTTCAGTAGTTACAATATTAATGTGAAATTGATAATGATAATAATATTTTATTTCTATATGTTTAAGATAAATATGTGTGAGATAAATTCAAATGAACAGATATAACAATATGTGTTTTTTTAATTTCTCGTGCAGAGTTTTTAAAAGCTAAAGAAAGCGTATGTGTTATTAGGGACTAATATTTCAGAATAGTTTGAAACCTGAAACATAAGTTATCATCACTTCACTTTTTCAAGAACAGAGAGCACAACGCCTAACACATTATCTCGTAGTGAGTTATCATCATTAAAGAACGGAGGACTAAAAGTGGAAATATGAGATGTCTTTGGAACTGAATCTACGATTTTTTTATATATTCACCATACACAAGCCAAAGCAACCAACCCAAAGACTACGATCAAGAAGTCTATCTCACTGTCTCTGCAACATTTCTCTTACTTCCTAGAATTATATTCCAGAACCATTGCTTCACGTTAAGTCTCTGTCTCATTCCCGAATAGAGTGTATGCATCGATTGAATCTGATATAAGAGTCATGCATCGATCGAATCAAGTTTTGACAGTGTCTCTTAAGTGGATACACTAGGAGAATTTGGAAAGGCGAGCAGATCTTTTAGCATAATAAGAACATGCAGAAACAAATTGTTAGACCAAAAGAAGTCAGGATCTATCCGTGGACTGCAATTCTCTTTGGGATCAGTCTGGGCCTTTTAAAGGATCTGGGATACCCCAAATTAATCAAAATAAAAAAAAAGTCAGGATGTCATAAGAGAAGTGACTGCTAAAGTAGGAGAGGATTTCACTAAAGTCCCCTAGAGAATAAACAAAACCAAATCATTTATAAGATCTCTAATGGAGAATGTAAACATATGTTTCTTCAAAAAGAAGAACGTAAACATACGCTGGATGAAATCACGAAGAAGAAAAACCAAATCACCTTTTACGAAGTCGAATTACACTTAAAGGGATTGAAGAAAAATTAACAAACCTCTGAATGAGAAGGAGAATAAAGATGAAACTAGAAAAAGAAAATGTTTGTAGCACAAAAAGAAAAGAGAAAGAAAAATATTTTGGAAAAATGGAGAACAAATTATGAAAGAAGAAGAAGAAGAGGAGGAGGAGATCGACGACGTTCACTTGTTCTTTTTTTTTCAAAATAAAATAAATATTTAGATATATTAAAAAGATATTGTGTAGATATAATAAATATTTCTTTTTTCTAAAACTTATTCTTGTTGAAACTGTTAATTTTAATATTAAATAAATCATAATTACATAATATTGATAATAACATTGAATATTCAGAATGGACAATTTAGTAAATTCATATATACGAAAGTGTAGTTTTCAAAAAATTTATATAATGATGATTTTCAAAATTCTCCAGATTTTCCTTAATTGTTATCTAATTATCTTTTATACAATAAAACATAAAGAAATTATATTTTATTAATATTATTATATTTAACCATAGTAGTATACTTTTTAATATTTTCTTTCTTTATGGATTTTTCAACTTCGATTTTTTTTTGTTCCATTCTAACATATAAAAAGAAAGTCAATTTATTTAGGCATAGGCAATATTTTATTCTTTATTGATCTGGTCAGTTCTCTCTAAGTGAACGGATCCATGCCCAATGCAGGACGGCCAAGAGGTCCTCAAGGAAACTGGTGAATCATTTTTTTTATATACAGAAGAAAGCACATTTTAACCAACAACATTACAATAACACAAAGATCTTTTACTGTCAAACTATTTTTGCTTTTGAACTATACAATTCACAGTCTAATCCATCTACGATCTGAGAAACCTGAATAAACTATCATCTTCTTTTCATATTTCATGAAAATAAGGATATTAGATATCGTAATACACAACCTTTTTCATTTTTAATTTGGTTAAGGAATTTCCTTTGTTATATGAAAACCGAAAATGATATTAGAGGCTCCATCATGTAGATGGGGAGATCATTAATTGAACTATGTACAATACAACAAAATTAAGTGATCTCATTAACGAACTTGATATTGTACCAATATGGAAACTAGGCCTAGGCACAAAATCCGGAACCCGAAATCCGACCGAACCCGAACCGAAAAACCCGACTCGTTATCCGACCCGAAACGTAAATATATCCGAACGGGTCTTGTAGGGAGGTATAAAAAATATCCGAACCCGAAGTGTTATTAACCGAATCCGAACGGGTAACTCGAAAAATCCGAAATTAATAGTCAATATAAATATTTTGAAATATATATAGGTATTCCAATTATTAAATTCAATATTTGTGGTAATATTATATATAATAATAAATATTAAAATTTTAATAAATGCTTTAAGTACACAATTAGTTATAAATAAATATTTTACAATTTACTCATTGAAATAAAAAGTCTACTCTCTACAAGGCAATACAGATTGTTTACAAATGATGTTTGTTTTCATGCTTGATTTAACATTTTATTGTTATTTTATCAATTTTATATGTGATAGATTAATCTTATCTATTAAAAGAGAAGTACCATTTTTATCTACTACAAAATAGTCATACTAGAAGTCTAGGTCCATATATTCAAATATTTTTTTTATTGTTTACATTAGTTTATTTAATGTATAACATTTCTAAATAATTATAATGATATTAATAACATATCCATTTTAACTATAAATTTAAATTTTAGTTTTAGGAATAACAAAATCTGTTGAGAAAAAATCTAAAAAAATCATTTTAAAAATTTAAATATCTTATCTATTAAAAGAGAAGTACCATTTTTATCTACTACAAAATAGTCATACTAGAAGTCTAGATCCATATATTCAAATAATTTTTTATTGTTTACATTAGTTTATTTAATGTATAACATTTCTAAATAATTATAAAGATATTAATAACAAATTCATTTTAACTATAAATTTAAATTTTAGTTTTAGGAATAACAAAATCTGTTGAGAAAAAATCTAAAAAAATATTTTAAAAAATTTAAATATTCTTTTAATTAATGCACTGATTAATTTCGAAATTATATTTAATTCTATATTTTTAAAATTATAAAAATTTATTACTAAATTTCGAAATTATATTTAATTCTATATTTTTAAAATTATAAAAATTTATTACTTATTTTTCAAAATAAAATAAATATTTAGATATATTAAAAAGATATTGTGTAGATATAATAAATATTTCTTTTTCTAAAACTTATTCTTGTTGAAACTGTTAATTTTAATATTAATAAATCATAATTACATAATATTGATAATAACATTGAATATTCAGAATGGACAATTTAGTAAATTCATATATACTGAAAGTGTAGTTTTCAAAAATTTATATAATGATGATTTTCAAAATTCTCCAGATTTTCCTTAATTGTTATCTAATTATCTTTTATACAATAAAACATAAAGAAATTATATTTTATTAATATTATTATATTTAACCATAGTAGTATACTTTTTAATATTTTTATAATGTTAAAATGTGTTAATGTTAATAATCTCTATACATTATTTGAAAAGTGATTTACAATATGTCCTCTCTACAATTAATTTCACAAAACAAATGTAGATGTCTACTAAAATTGATGACATGACTTATATTTAAATATGACATGGACAATTACTTTCACTGTTGATTTATATTTTTAGTATATTTTTTAGAATATGGTAATAACTCATACACTACATTTAATTTTGATTTATACTTTTAGTAAAATTATAAAAATTTATTACTTATTTTTCAAAAATTATTGATTTTTAAAGTTATAAAATTTTAGTTGTAAAATCATTACTTTCTTATATATCTATTAATTTTTAAAAATACTGTTTAGTTTTAATTTTTGATAATTATTTCTATTTATAATATTACAAAATTTAC